>CM060934.1:878185206-879435206 GCA_030765085.1 Allium cepa
TTTCTAGTAAGACATGGGTTTCTAGTCTTCTATTATTGACATATAAGAGTTCTGGTTTTCTATTTAAGTTGACAGATATTGGTTTCTAGTCTTCTATTATTACATAAATGGGAGTTTGAACCTCTATTACCATCAAATATAGATTTTTGGTTCTCTTCATTATGTCCAGAGCAGAGTTTTTGGTCCTCTTTACTGCCAAATATGAATTCTTAGTTCTTCTTAAGATTTAATGTCAATTAAATGGGAATCTCCATTATTAAGTATTTGTCTTCAAATTAGAAAAGTTTTAATCAACGACAATCTCATTAGACAAGCATAAAACAAATTAAAAAACTTAAAATATGGGAACATGGGTGAGCATTATGCAATTTCAAGTCAGAACCAGAATTCAATTCATAGCTACATATCTGAGGTAACATTTGTCTAATTACAGATTATTCATAAATTGACACACTATATAGTTACATGCAAAAAGGTAAATCAAAAAAAGAAAATCTAATCAAAAGAAGGTTTCCATCACAGCCCAAGATTCTATGCTGATTTTTCCAGATCCTTAGTAATTAAATGACCAGTGATATGATGAAAGTTCCTTATGCTTCTTTTCCTTTTCGCGGATAGCATCTGCATTGCCAATTGAGTTAATATACTTTCTCAAGGGTATGACGAAGAGTCTGATTAGCTCCTCACAAAGTTTGAATCAAACTCATTAGCCTTTTGATTTCTTGACTAAGATCGTATTTTTGATGCTCGACTTTTTGAACCTTACTTTCATACTCATTAATACGTTGGGATATCTTTTCCGTCCACTTCTTATTGAAATACCGCATCATTTCAAATTTGACTTGATTTCACCATCTAGAAATTGCAGCGTTACTTGAACCTGGAGGCTAACAAAGTAGTAAACTCATAATTTGCCTAGGATGTGGGTCTTGTTCTTCCTTTCGGAGTAGGAGAGGGAAGGCTAAAATCACCCCCACTTACAATAAGCTCTAAGGATTGGCATGATATTTGGCTTTTTGTTATCTCTAATTCGTGATCACTTAATTTCTAATGAAGCTTAGCTATCTCAATGTCAGCTTCGATGGAGAAGTTAGGTCCATGAGCTGTGTCCTCTCTCTATTTTAGCAACTTAAGCTTGTTCTTTATTTCTGTGAGATCTGCCTCCATAGATTGGTCTTCTCTTTGTAAGCATGAAAAAATTGATTTTAATAGGAAATACTTCATATGCCACTCTCGCGCCTCGGGGTTATTTGGGAATGTGAAGTCGAGTCCTATCGAGATGATCGTTTCTCTTCCATGTATGCAAACAAACAATCTTTAACTTCAATTATTTGTGAGATGTTTAAGGAATCAGATTTGCACACTAATTGGGAATCCTAATAAAAAAAAATCAATACATGAAGAACAAACTCTTTTATTAATGACAAACGAAGTTTACAAATAATAACAGGATTTAAGATTACATTGTAATTTCATTTCAATAACGTTTAATTAATGTTCAAAGCTTTGAAACTACGGCCTAAGCCTTTTAAATGGACTAGTAGACAAAGTAAGTGTAGAATCAAATAATTCTTAATCATCTGGAGTATAAATTGGGGGGAACGATGGTAATCCCATTCCTTGATAGGAGGGCTGTCATGACCATATATTAATTTTGTTTGGAAGGATCAAATTTCGCTAAGTATTTTATCATTCTCATCACCCAGAAAGTCAGAAAAAATGAGAGCAACATGTGTAAACTTCTTGCAAATCTCTAAGGATATTTTGTCTCTCCAATGGGGATGTTTTTAGAATCGACGATTTCTCTGAAAAGTCTTCATATAATTTGACAAATTTACATAAGTTATTCTTGGGAACCGGGCTGCTTGAAAGACCTTTATTCTATGCAGTATGTCAAAATAAAGCTGACAATAGAGAAATTGAAATGATAAAGCTCGCAAGAAAACCCAATAGCATACGATAATTATACAAGTTATTCTGGTTCATACAAAATAGATTCTTTATACACTTGGGAATGAATCTATTCCCATTATATTTAAGTTTCTTGGAGGGAAGAGAGTGTTAGAAAAGAGGAATAGGAGCGACTCGAGGAAAGTTCCAACATGCCCCAGGATGAGGATCAGTCTTTTGTTCATCCTAATATCTATGGTGAAGGTGTCTGAGCAAACCACCACTATTATTGCCTAAATATGAAAAATTGATTATCAATCCCCTACAATAAACTTTGTACAAGGACTCCACCAAGGAATCCCTGTCGTCCATTAGCATCCAGAAAAGGGTCATCAATTCATGATTCTCTTTTATAGTCTGGTTCGATGATGATGGGCTTTCTTCATTCGAAGAGCGATCTCTTTTTTTTGAGATGCCTAAGTATGGTTGTACTCTTAGCAAGCTTCCTATATTTCTTAGATAACTCATTATAATCTTTCGTTTGCTTGTCAAGCTCTTTATTTATCCGATCAATTTTCACTTGTTTCATTTCAAGTATAACGTCGTAACAATATTTTGATTTTCTCCTTAGCTAAAAATATTAATATAATAACTAGAAATTACTTGATAGCCTAATTTATATGAAGATATCCAAAGCTGAGAAATTGGGACAGAAGGCGATGAGATTTTTCCTTCACTGGGCTTCTAACTTCAAGAAGTGCTATCTTTCTTAAAAGGACCCTTCTTTGAGGAGTCAATAACTGCTGCATCTTGGGTAGACATATTTGGGTTAGCGCCGCTTGACTCATCCTGATTATCCTGTTGATTAGGTGGACCGATTTCATTACCTTTACCACCATCATCACCATTGTCATAATTATGACCATCATTATCATCAATTTTTATCATTATCGTCATCGTCGTCCTCTTTATCATCACCATCAGGATCATTGTTATCGTCGTCTCTTTTTCCGTTAGTCCTTGACACTTCGTCAAAGGGAGCGCCAAGGAATGATAGCAACTCCACAGAATCAATTTCCTCCCTAGCGAGGAATTCTTCCTCAAGAGACCTTTTTAATCCTTTTTCATTTTCAGACTGAACTTCCTTTTGCGCCTTTCTTTCAAGGCCAAAAGAGACGATAAATCTAAGTCTGGACATTTATAATGTTGTTGGTGTAGGCTACGAACAACGCCTCTTTATAGCACTTCTCATTGATTCTAGGAAGAGCAACAACGAGGAAGCAGGCGACTATCTTCTTCGCATCCTTGTTAATATTATTCGAACAATCTAGAAGCTTTGATTTTCTTTCCAATTGACCTTTGAGCAATTTGTTTCTCTCGATAAGTTCAGAGATTGCCTTTGACAGCCTGGTGTTTTTAGCTTCCATGTCTTTCACTTCCCCTCCAACAACAATTGGAATTTTTTTCCTCCTCTAGAGAAGATGCCAATGTATCCATTTCAGCAATCGCTTTGTCCCTTTTTACAATGATATCGATCCCACCCTTTTAAAGAAATGCAATCTTTTCCTTAAGGTCGACCATTTCGACAGGAGGCTCTTTAGAGGCATTCCAAAGAAGGAACATATGTTTTCCAACATGAATTTTATTACTTGATTAAGTTAAAATGAAATTCAAGAAGTTGAATTTGGATAAGTAAACTAAGAAATACACTAATATGAGCTATCTAAGAATAAGGTAAAGGTGGTTATCAGAGTAGGCTGGATGTTATGGTGATCCACGGGAATCAATAGAAGTGGAATGGATGGTCAATCGAGCCAGTTCCTCAAAATTCATGTTGAAGACCGAGGCTGAGCCCTTGAGGGAAGAGGATCAGCCGAAGAAAGGATCAAACCAAGTTCAGCACATATGCGATCAATATATACTAGAGGGAGGGGAAAAGAAATTTTAAGAAGGGGATCAAAATTCTGAACTTCTTGGGATGCCTCAACTTGAGTTTCTTTAATTTTTTTGGAGCTTTATCTGAAGCAGCCGCTTTAGGACTTGATTCAATATTCACTTGCTCTATCTCCTCCACGACAGTAGGGGTAAATTCACCCCTAAGTTTAGGTCTTCCATCCCGAGGAGGAGGAGCATCATTAAGGATATTAGCATCCTCCCTTCATTTTCAAGTGCTTAGATAGCCTTGGCAATAGAATTCTTAAAGGAAACAAGTTCGGTTGGCTGAGGCACAACTAGAATGCATCTTTTCCTTTCCTCTTTTTGAATGCAGTAGTTTTGATTCTTGATTCTATAAGAACAGTAACAAAAGCAGTCGAGCCTAAAAAAGGATGGAAGTTGGTAAGCTGATAACATCATTAATTTCCTTTTTTTAACTGTATTAAAAATTACCATCAGTATCAGGCTGCATCGAGGAATTAACCGTGAAAACTCTAGAAACACCCAACACCAACGAGCCAACCCCCTAAGAGTTGCGTTTAACTGTGGGTGGCTCTCCTAAGATCTTTTGGTGGTTCAAGATAATAGAATGTTGGAGGAGCTTCAGTGGAATTAGGAGTGTATTCCTATTTCTCTTATTCTCACCTAAAATAATTAAGGAGTTTATGATCTTTTGATCTTCAGCGCTTGGAGTTTTAGAAGAAGGATTTGGGAAAGGAACACTATCAGTAAATAATAGTAAATACATAATGATGGTTAAGGATAATAAGCTTACTAGCAATAGAAAATTTTCCTCTGATCTTAGAGAATCATTTAACGAAGAAAAACTAAGTTTCCCACTTCCTTTCTTTATTAATGAATTTAGAGAATAAGCTTTTCGGGTGAGGATGAACTCGATACAGTTGGTGATCTAGCCGATCTCCCACTTTAGCAGGACTGGCTAGTTAAAAAAGAATATTAGGACCGCGAGATGGAAGCCCGAATTCCCAAGCAAAGGCCTCCAGTCAAGTTAAGTATGTGTAAGAATTAGGCAAAAGTTAGATCGATGCAATATCAGGTGCTCTAAATATCTTGTAAGGAAGTCCGAGAAGGGGAGGTAGCATGTGTGCCAAATATGAATAAGAGTGAAAGCAAAATACCCTTCTAGAGGATTTTAGATATTTCCCGAAGAACCTGAAGGGATGGCCTCAATCCCAGTAATCCTGAATTGTTCGAGAATGGGTCAACTTCGGCTTGAGAAGTAACGTATGGTGTGTTATTAACAAAACTTTCTTTTTTAGCAGTTAATGGTGAGGATTTGGGTCTCGCACCTGCTTTCTTAACAGGCTTCTTAGTAGGTTGCTGTAACATCCCCTATCTTGAGGCCTGAAGCAGAGCATTACAGATGCTGCAGTCATCTATAGTATTGACTTCCAGTGACAAAATACGATTATGTTAATGGTATCCATAATATCGAAGCCCATGAATATGAAACTAAATCATAGATTCCAAAAGCACATACTTTACTGATTACATTTCAAAACATGTTTTATATTCTATTATACAATCCCAAAACGTATCCTAGGTTTTGATAAAAAATAATTATCACAAAACACGCCAAGAGCAACATATGAAGATGCCCCCTTGGATGATCAGAGTACTAAATAGACTAAAAGTGTGTTACTACGTCCAAAACGGAAATAGAAATAAAAATAGAAACTCCTAATTTGCTAGCTTTGCCTCCTGCATGTCTTTGGAAGCATTATTCATTCACCTACTAAAACCTGTAAATCCTCAACTCTCAACCTACTCAAATAAAATTTTGAGCACCTAAGAGTTTAAGGGGAAAACATAAACATTGAATCAGACATAAAGCCTGGTGTGAATAATACTAGACATCTCAATTTACTAATATTATGTGAGACCATGCCGCTTAGTGGAACAGGTTTGCCCTCACTAATATCCCTTTTTAAAACATATCTTTTGCAAATCAAAATCCTACAACCAAATTGGTTAAAGAAATAATAGCAATATTACGTATGCATACAAGTCAAGTAATCAATGGACTATCTGTCCGAACACTATAGTTTTGTTTGGCTAACTACCAACCTATCAGACAAAATAAACAAAAATAATCTAACTTATATTAGACACACTCCTGGACTGTGTGTCCCTAACTTACTTCTTCTAGGGTCAACTGATTCTAATGGTTTTGCGGGCTCACCAATAACCAATCTTTACTCTGTATATTCCTTTTTGAGTGTAATATCATTTTATTCTTACCTATGGTAAAGCCAAACACACAGGAATTTTAGACTTATATTAGCTGGGGTTGCTAGCAAAAGTATAGGGCGTGACTCCATACTACTCCCATCTGGTGTTCTAATATCCGAGTCATTTACTTAGGGTCAACCACCCCATCAAATTTTCCTTGAAAACATTTCTTTCAAATTGATTTAACCCTATAAACTATACTTAAACAAGGAAAATATATTCTATGCTTCACTTAAATAACTATGCCATGTTATCTATACTTTACACAAAACATTATTGATGAAAACATTCGAAATCTTTGTTTAAAACCTTTAAACAATATCTTTCGAAAACTTTGAAAGTACCCACTTTGAAACCATTGAAAGTACCCTTTCGATACAAGTAAACTACTTTATTTTATAACCTTAGGCCGAAAGGCCAAAACATACCTTTTGAAATGATTTACAACAGATCTTTCAAAAACATTGAAAGTATCGTTTCGAAAGCATTATAAAACCTTAGAAATCTTTTTTTAAAACACTTTAAACATGCCTTTTGAAAACATTGGAAACCCTCCAATCAAACATTAAGGTAAACCTCTCGAAAACATTAGAGAACCACCCCTTCGAAAACTTGATTATACACCTTTCGAAAGTATTAAGGCCTTTACATAAATCAAACCTTTCGAAAGCATTGGGTTCAAGTAAAAACACGTGGAACATAGTTTCGAAATCATTTAAAACCATTCCTTTTGAAACCTTTGGGTTTAACTTTCAAAATCTCAAAAAGGGTCTACAAAGAACTACTTCGAAACCAACTCTTTCGAAAGCAATTCCCTAAGTAAAAGAAGTGGATGGTGTCCAAACTAACCACTTTGAAAGTATAGGAGAAGCGGATTAGGGTTCAAAGTGAAAGAACACTTTCGAATGCTTCGAAAGGTTGTATGCGGTAGTAGAGGTTTCGACCCCTTCAAAAGAATTTTCTTAAAACAAAGGTGGAATCCTCTTTTGAAAGCCCTTTTCTTTTAAAAAACTTAGCCAGTTGAAAGCTATCTCATTCGAAAGCAAAGCAAGTGACATTTCCTTTTAAAAGCAAAACAAGGTTTCGACTTCTTCGAAAGCCCTGTTTCGACTCTATACCTTTCGTCTATCTCCAATCCACCATGTACCAAGTCTTTGATACCATACGTATTGGTTTTGACTCAGGTGGACGCGGAAGTATGAAGTCGAAAGGTGCTGCCGAAAGTGGCGAAACAGCAAAAGCCTTGTAAAACCAATTTTTAACTTTATAAAGTAATTCCTTTTCAACTAACCTGCTTATTTGTCATTATATAATTGGTTGCCAATTTCTTTTTCCAAAATCTTTTCTAAAAGTGCTGCCGAATTTCAAAGATTAACAATTTAAAATATTACAAATTCCCCTTCTTCCTTTGTAAATATATAAAATAGGAAATTATTATAAGGACAAAATTTCTCCACATTTTAGCCTTAAGGACAGACTTTCAATATTTTAGCCTGAAGGACAACTTTCTTTAGGTATCAATTTTTGTTATTGACAGTAATTTTTAGGTAATAGTTTGTAGTTATCAGTAGTAGTTTGTATGTATTAGTTTTTAGTTCGGTAGCAGTTTTGGAAGAATGTTTGCCCTTATGAATAATTTTGAAAGAATGTTTGTCCTTATGATTAATATTAGGAGAATGCTTGTCTTTGTGGTTAAAATATTGAGGTCATGTCCTTAAGGCTAAAAATATACAAATTTTTGTCCTCTAAATTAATTCCCCTTATATAGATCATCTAAGTCCTATACCTTGAATAATTTTATATACTTATTAAAACACTTAGGAAAACTCTACAAAAATTCCTATAAATCGCTCTTAATATGTTTTCCAACATATATAAATTTCTGATCCAAAGCCAACATAAAATAGCCGTAATTAATATTAAACCCAATTTAACTAATTTCTTCACTAGAAAATGTAACATCCCTAAAATTTTATCAATTTAAAAATTTGTAATTAAGGTGAATTTTGGAATAAATTGTTAACTTAATCTAAAATTTTCAAAATAAATAAAATAAGTGTTGATTTATATGTAAATATATAAGATTGTAAAATTGCTTTTGAATTAAAGAATTCAAAAATATAAATATTTTAAAACTATTTGAATTTAAATTATATAAGTATATGTACATATGGGTAGATTTGAATTTTAAATTAAACTTGAATTTGAATTAAAATTTAAATAAATGTCTTAGAAAAATAATTTGCATTTAAAATAATAAATATGTGATTTATTTAATGTGAAATTAGTTCTAGAACATTTCTTCTTTAAATTTGTATGTAAAAATAAATAGGAAATGTATTTATAAATTAAAGTAAATATGGTATAAAATTTATTTAAAATTCTTTATCTATGCGAAATACAAGTGTTAAGCATGTAACAAGAAATAATACAAGTGTTATTCATATGATAAGTGTTTTAACAAATGTAATCATTTTGGACAAGTGTCATTTTATTTCATCTTTGAGAATTTTTTTTAATAAAAATAAAAAACAAAATTTTATAAACCGTTACCTCCTCCCTCTCTTTTCTTTTACCATCATTTTCAAAAGACAAAGTCTGTAAACTTTCTAAAGCCAGGAAACAAAATTCTCAAAGAAAAACAAATCAGAAAATTTATCAAAAACAAACTCAATTCAATCTGAAGCTATAATATATCTTAAACCAGAAATTAAGCAAGCAAGATCATCTCTATCAAGTAAATCAATGTTTTTCAGCAATCAAGAAAAATAGAGCTTTAAGAGTTTAAGCTGGACGGCGAGACGTATCACTTATACTATATAGTATCCATTGCGTTTAGGTTGGTGCAAGTCAAAATTTCTATGTAAGCAAGTTAAAATAACTGTCAGTGTTTGTATTGTGTCGTTGTTAACTATGATGATGTAATGTAAAACTGATACAGTTCTTTGTTTTAAATTTTTTTCATTTATCTATTATATGTTGTTCCGCTGTGAAATGTGAGATTCTGTTGTTGTTTCTGTTTCCTCTTCTATCTTCTTCTTCTTTAACCCTAACGGTTTGGTTTTCCGGCATTCGACTGTGCGATATTTGATACAGTGGACGTATTGATGTCGACTTTCGAAAGTCGAAAAATCGGGTCATTACAGAAAATTTATAATAAACCCCCATTAATTCAGAAAATTATGAAACTTGAAACCAATCTCTAAAATAATATTTCTAACTTTATATCAAAATCGTAACGCATTTGGATGTCATTTAATAGGTTTTTCAAGTTAAACCTTAGCATAAAATCTATATGGAGTAGCATAAATCATCAACAAACATATATATCCTTTTAAACAATCAAAATATGGCAAACCATTTGCAAAATAAATTCAGATCTCAACTAAAACAGAAAACAATAAAATGAGATGTAAATGTTATTCACATTTAGCTTGTGATTAAGGAATTTGAGATTTGCTTTTTGAATTAGATCGATTAAGCTTCCTTCTTCTTTATTTTCGCTTATCTTTCTCTTGCTTTCTCCTAATGGCGGCCGACCTCTTTTTGGTTTAGTTTTAGTTTGTGAATGTGTAAAATGAAAGGGGTATGAGGGTTTCGGATATAAGAACATTACTTATTCCTATTTTGCCCTTATCCATTAGCTTTACTTATTTCTTTTTAATCCTTTAGTTCATTAGTTAATTTGGCACGGCTACTTATTACTATTCAAATCACAATTCCCTTATCCATTTACGTTATTTCATTTAACTGAACTAATTAAATGTCCTAAATAATGTTAACCAATATTAGGTTCGTTACAGATTCTCCTCCTTAAAGAATTTCATCCTCGAAATTACGATAAGGATCAGATTAATCATAAGGATAAAACATACCATGAAATAAGTCAGGATAAGCTTCTTTAATCCTGCTCTCAAGTTTCCAAATGCAGTCTCTCTCATCGTTGCTCCACTGGACTTTAACTAGTCTGACTGTTTTGTTCCTTAGCCTCTTCTCATCTCTCACGACTATGCGAATTGGCTTTCTAACTATAGTCAAATTCAGTTCCACTACTAAGTCCTCTAACATAATTGGTGCTATAGTAGTCTTCGGATCTCGAACACACTTCCTTAGATGAGAAATAGAAAAAACATCATGGACTCCTACCAAATTGTTCGGAAACTCAACTCTGTATGCGAGTTCCCCGATCCTCTCTATAATAGGAAATGGTCTAAAAAATCTTGGTGCCAACTTTCTTGATTTCTCGAATCTAATTACACCTTTCATCAGTGATATCTTAACGAAAACATGATCTTCAACTAAGAACTCCAAGTCTTTCCGTCTCTTATCAGCATAACTTTTCTACCTAGACTGAGCTTCCTTCAATCTAACTCAAATTAACTCAATCTTTTATGTAGCTTCCTTAACCAAATTTGGACCAAGAACTAACCTATCTCCAGTGTCTAATCAACCAACGAGAAATTTGCATGGCCTTCCATACAAAGCTTAAAATGGTGCCATCCCTAAACTAGCATGATAACTGTTTTTATAAGAAAATTTAATTAAGTAGATGGTCTTCCCATGATCCTCCAAAATCTAGCACACAGGGTCATAACAAATCTTCCAAAACTTTGTTAATCCTTTTCGTTTGCCCATCTGTCTGCGGATGGTAAGCGGTACTCATCTTGAGCTTGGCACCTAATGTCTCGTGTAGACTTTTCTAGAACTCACTAGTAAACATGGAATCTCTATCTCTTGTTATACTACTATGAATTCCACGCAGTCTAACTATATTCTTAATGAATAACCTAGCCAAAATAGGCGCCGTCTTGGTTGACTTAACTGGAATGAAATGGGCACTCTTGGTCAACCTGTCCATTATGACCCATATGCTTTCATTTCCTCTATTTGACCTTGGCAACCCATCTATAAAATCAATTGAGATAGAATCTCATTTCCATATTGGAACATCTAAAGGTTGTAGTAACCCACTTCATTTCTAATGCTCGACTTTTATCCATTGACAATTCAAATATGGCTTCACCCATAAGCATACATCTCTCTTCATACCTTCCCAGAAGAAACTTCTCTTCTTATCATGATGCATCTTAATTCCTTTCAGATGAATAGTGAACTTTGAACGTTGATATTCTTCAAGAACTTCCTTCCTAGTGTTTCCGACATTTGAAACACAGAGTCGTACTTTCTTTCTCAACCACCCATTCTAGTCAACACAGAAATCTTTCAAGTCATCGCTCTCTATTCCATTTCTTAACTTCCTGATTCGTTCAGCTAACACTGGATCCTCCTTCTACTTAGAAGCAATATTTTCGATCATCGCCGCTCGAACTTCTAAACATGACAACATAGTAGTCTCCTTACTAGATCTAGTTTCAAATCTCCACTGTATCCTACATGTAGTCAATACTTCTGAAACTTTCCACTTAACTATCATTGCCAATGATGTATTCTGATGTTTTCTGCTAAGTGCATCTATAATCTCGTTGCGTTTTCCTGATGTATACTCAATGCCAATGTCATAAGCGGCTAAAAGTTCTAACCACATCTGTTGTCTCATATTCAACTCCTTTAGAGAGAATAAATACCTCAAAGACTTATGATCTGTATACAACTGGAATCTTTCTTCCAACATGTAATATCTCCACACCTTTAATGTGAAAATTACCGCAGCTAATTCCAAATCATATGTTGCATATCTAACCTCTTGCGGTCTAATTTGTCAAGATGCATATGCAATCACTTTACCTCTTGCATTAACACAATTCCTAATTCTATTCCATATGCATTAGTGTACACCATTAAGTCCTAATTCAGTTTTGGAACTACTAACACAGGTGCATTCGTCAATAAGTGTTTCAGCATCTGGAATTTTTTCTCACACTTATCGATCCAAACGAACTTCACATCTTTTCGCGTTAGCTTTGTCATTAGTGCCGCTATCCGTGAAAAATCCTTAATGAATCTTCGGTAGTGATGTGCATGTAAATGTGCATATGTTTACCACCATATTTAATCTATTCAAATTAAATAAATGATCATATTGGGTATTTTAACTTGTTTAATCAAAATTATTTCAAATCGTCACATATTATTCTTCAACCAGAGGCAAAATGGTCATTTTTGTGCATATATTAATTTTCTAAAATTTAATTGCAAATTTCTATGTTATTTTGTAGAAATTTAAATTCAAATACAAGTGGCTACATGAAGATATATGCATGCACAAGAGTGAATACAAAGGAATGGAGATGAAAATAATTCATTTCATGGATCATGGAGGACCCCACCTACCCACATACCTTCATATACAAATTAGAGGCTGATGCACATGTTAAAAGGCCATTAAATCAACATGCGCACTTAATGGATGATTATTAGATGCTAATGGTTACTTGGCCACCACACTTCCTAGAGGGATAGTTTGAGTTCCCCAAAAAAGTGAACTAGTATTTTAAACTTGTATAATACCCCTCATCTTCATGTAGTTACTCTCTCTTCCTCTTATCTCATTAGTTTAGGCTCAAAATAAAATACAAGCTCTCTTCTTTAGTTTTCTTTTAGCTCTCTTCTCTTAGTCTCTTCTCTTAATTTAGGAAAATAAAAGAAAGCTCCCTTTCTCTTTTCCATGGCTACTTAGCCACTTTTATTTCATGTAGCTTTTCTTTTTATGCAATGCTAGTTAACGTTCTTTTACATTTACATAATCTCTTTCTTATTTTGTTAGTAGCTTAGTTTACTTTTCATGCAAGTAGATTAGTTTTTCTTTTATTTAGCTCTTTTTCCTCTTCTTTTTGTTTCATGTTGCAAGCTATATTTGTTGATTTGATAACAAATATGAGAGGCTAAACCCCTTTAATTTAGAGGTAATGAAGATCTTTAATTATGTAGCTTCAACATAATTGTTAATTTTGATCTCTTTTGTGCTTAAATGAATGTTGATGTGATTTATTGTTTCATGTTGAATTTGACAGTCTATGTTGTTCATAACAAATATGCTATGCTTAAACAATCACAAACAATAATTACTTCTTCATCTACATATAATGATGGTAATGAAGTGAATGTTGAAACTAAAATTTGATGGCCTATATTTCTAAATAATAGTTAATAGGTCATGCTTAAAATAGATTTCATGTTCAACTTGTGATCATTTTTCATGAGACTTGAATAGTGGTTTAGTGGTTGTGTTAAAGTTTGGTGTCTTATGTTGGGCTAATTAATAGCACAAATATGCCATAGTTATGATAAGCACATCATTTAAATCACCAATGGTAAAAAAAAATCATAATTTCATAATTTGTTAAACTATATGATCTAGAGAGTGGAATTATCTCTAAATTGTCATTTAACTCTCATATTTTTATCACTTCCTTTTTGTTAGTTTCTTACATTTTTTGCTTAACACTCTATCGGCTTTAGTATAATTTGATTGAATAGAGATTTATAATCAACAATTCCCTGCAGATCGTCCCGTACTCGCCATGTACTAGAATTATACGCCGTGTTCTTGTGGTAAATTTTTATTAAAAATTCGTTTGACGTTTTTCTATACTGATAGAATTTCCGTCGACGAATAGATAGTAACCGACTAATCCAAGAAAACTTTTATCTCAGTCACTGTCACGGACCTCTTCCAATTATTCGCCGCCTCGATCTTAGTCGGATCTACAGATAACCCTTTTTCTGAGACCATATGACCAAGAAACTTCACTTCCTTTTTCCAGAAATGTCACTTCAAATTTTTTGCCTTCAGTTGATCCTGTCTCAGCATCTCAAGGACCACTCTAAGATGAATTTCGTGCTCTATTTCATCTTTAAGGTATATCAAAATGTCATCTATGTATATCAATACGAACCTATCCAAGTGCTCTTGAAAAATTTGGTTCATCAAATCTGCAAAGAATGTTGGTGTATTAGTTAGTCCGAATGCCTTTACTAACCATTCATATGATCTATATTTGGTTCTAAACGCCGTCAAAGGAATACTATCCTCTTCCACTCTAAGCTGATGGAATTGAAATCCGGTAATAGTTAGTTATTACCGGATCCAATGGAACTGGTTTCGTCCAATTCTGAGACTGTTCAAAAATTGACTATTTTCACTAGTCGATTTAAATATTAAAATATTCAATTTTCACAAATAAACTCTTAATTCGATTGTAAAAGTTCTAAAATATCGTTCTAACTCCAATATGATAAAATAAAATTTTACAAATCATTTTCAATCATATTTAACTCAATTTTCAATTATTTCCATAATTTAACATATTAAATTATCGATTTAATTATTCAATTAAATCCAATAATTCGAAATAAATTTATTCGACTTATAAATTTCACTTATTAATATCTAAAATAAATTAAATATTCAAATTTTAAATAAATAAAAATTCTGGGTCGTTACAATATCGCTAAATCCAACTGGAAAAATAATTGGCTCCACTCAACTGGTTGAACAAATTGTTAATTCTAGGTAAGAGATACCGATTCTTTATCGTCTTCTCATTCAACTTGCGATAATCAATACATAACCTTAACGATTTGTCCGGTTTCCTACAAACATTGTGGCTGCTCCCCAAGGCAAATTTCTTGGTCTGATAAATGCCTTCATGGTCCACCAACCAAACCTTAGTTCCCTCATCTCGGTAGGTATCGTTCTACTTGGCGGTTTACTAATTGGTTCTGCTCATGCTACCAAATGTATTCAAGACTTGATAGCTCATTGCGGTGGAAATCCTACTACATGTTCAAAAACATCCGTGAATTCTCTAACAATGCAAACTCAATTCAACTCGTCTTCGGCCTCCACAACACCTAACAAGGCATTAACCCCAAAACTAGGGTTTCTATGAAGTATATGATCCGATCACTACACTCATGGTGTCTAAGTGATATTTTGCTATCATGGTAAAATATCCTAACATCGTATTTACTTAACCAGTACATACCTAAAATAATTCTGGATCCATGAAATCAAATTCATACAAACTGCAAACAAAGGTATAACCTAACAATCAAACTCTATGTGGACACATCTCATTCAAAGAGTCGAATAACCTCCTATCAGATTTGCAACCCTTAAGGAAGTAACTAGGTATGTGCGTTCTAGGTTAAGCTTATCTACCAAACAACAAGATATAAAAGAATGTGATGCACTGGTTTCAATTAGAACGCTAACTGACATATCATGAATTATAAGCGTACCTCCCAACACATTCTTTCCCTTTTCCTTTGCTGTTGGCCTCGAGGTAGCTGGCTCCAATGCAAACACTTTGCTCTTTCCATCCTTGGATGGCTCCTTGTACTAGTTCTTATAATGTCCAATTTGATCACAGTTGAAGCATCTAATATTCTTCTTCCCGGTCACTTCTTTCCATCTCCCGAGCAACATTCATTTGCGAAATGCCTTTTCTTGTCACATTTATAGCAGACAACCTCCGCCTTTCCTTTCTTAGAAGCTCCACCTTCTGAGCACCTTCCTTGTGGGAAACTTATTTTTTGACTCTACCCTCCTTGAGCTTCCTTTTCCTTATTTCTTCCAAGAAAAGCAAGCATCTCTTCATGCCTCAAGGACATCTCAACACAACATCACATGGATATCTAATATACCGTAATGTGGCCTTAGCAAGCTCAGGCTTCAACCCATGAATGAACTTCTCATTCCTCTTACTAAAAATATCGACCGTAACGTAGCCATATCTCGCTAGCTCCTCAAACCTGGTTGCATACTCAAGCACTGTCATGTCTCCCTACTCCGTTTCAGCAAACTTCCAGAGTAGAGTGGACTTAGCAATCTCAGACATAAACCTCTCCTCAAATCTTCTTTTGAACTCAGCCCAAGTCATAGTCTCCTCATTGACTTCAACAGTATCGTTGTTGCACCAATACAGTGCTGCTCCTTGTAGCTACCTAGAAGCGGTCTCCTTTTTTGCTCATCATTGGGCCTCCAATCAACAAAAATCCTCTCTTAATGAAGTAACCAGTTCTCCACTTCGATCGCATCTTCGGTAATAGTAAATGGGTTTCCTCCCACCTGAGCATAATCTCTACCCAAAACATCATAGTTATTCACTACCAGAGCTTCTTTATTTCCTCCTCCAGCATTTCCTCCAACTACTCCAGCAGCACTCCCGCTTGCATCATGTTTATGAAGAACTGATACATTGCTCCCATGTCGACTTGTGGGACTCCATCATCCAAATTTGCAGCTTATGCCTAACCTGGGATCCTCTTGGTATTTGGTCTGGCATTTCCATTAGTTGTGGTGCTTCCCCACCCAGGTTAAATCTTCCACTTCTAGCATCCATATATGCATCTAAGTCTTCGTAAGATACTAAAGAATAGCCTAAGAGAGATGGGAGAATAGAGATAAAGCATATATTATATATAGAAAATACACGTACGTTACTATAGCGTTATCCCATACCCTAATCTTTTCTCAAATTCCTTAGGATTATGTTTTCAAAATCATTTTAAGTTTAAAGTTTATTATAAACTATGCTCAGATAGCAAGTTGTAACATCCCCTTTCTTAAAGCCCGAAGCTAAGCGCCGCAGATGATACAGTCATCTATAGTATTAACTTCTGGTGATAAAACATGGCAATGTTAAGGTATTAGAATATTAGAAGACATGAATATGAAACAAAATCATAGATTCCAAAAACAGCATAATTTACCAATTACATTTCAAAACATGTTTAATATTCGATTACACAATCCGAAAACGTATCCCAAGTTTTGATCAAATATAATTATTAAAAAATACGCTAAGAGCGACATGTAAAGATGCCACATTGGACGATCAGAGTAATAAATAGACTAAAACTGTCTTAATACATCACATTGAAAAGTAAAAATAGTAATTCCTAAATAGCTAGCTTTGCCTCCTGCACGTCTTCGGAAGCTATATTCGTCCACCTACTGAAACCTGTAAATCCTCAGCTCTCAACCTACACAAATCAAATTTTGAGCACCCAAGAGTTTAAGGGTAAAACATAAACTTCGAGTTAGATATAAAGCCTGGTGTGAATAATACTATACATCTCGGTTTGTTGATGTTAACTGAGGTCACGCTGCTTAGCAGAATGAGTTTCCCCTCACTAATACCCCTTTTTAAAACATGTCTTTTGCAAATTAAAATCCTGCAACCAAACTGATTAAAGCAATAATAGCAATATCATGTACGCATACAAATCAGGTAATCAATGGACTATCTGTCCGAACATTATAGTTTTGTTTGGCTAACTACTAACCTTTGGCTAACTCGAGCCTGCCAAACAAAATAAACAAATAATCTAACTTCTATTTGACACATTCCTGAATGGTCTGTCCCTAACTTACTTCTTCTAGGAACAACTGGTCCTAATGGTTTTTCTAGCTCACCAATAATCTATCTTTACTCTGTATATTCCTTTCTGTGTGTAATATCATTTTAGTCTTACCTATGAGAAAGATCTACACATTGGAATTTTGGATGTATATTAGCCAGGGGCTACTAGCTAAAGTATAGGGCGTGACCCCATCCCATCTGGTGTTCTAATATTTGAGTAATTTACTTAGAGTCAACTACCCCATCAAATTTTCCTTGAAAACGTTTTTTTCAAATTTATTTAACCATATAAATCATACTTTCAAATTCTCCTTTAAGAGAGCATCGTATCGGAGACGCGCTCTATTTAATAACAGAGCAGCTCTCTATTTTTTAAAGGATGCTAGGACAAAAGCACTCTAGTCAGGACTGTGATACTTTTCAGAGAGGATGTTGTGCTCTTTTATCTGTTTGTCTACCTTTCTATATAACTTGTTTATTTCCGTTTATTTCCTTCCAAGTTTTGTTTTATAGGAATATTGAGACTTTCTCCTTATCTACAATAAATGGTTTTAAATAATTATTATTTTTAAAGAAAAATGTTTAAAAATGGAATTCCATACCTGAGAAACTAGGATGGAAGCCTGAGGGGCCTGCTCCTTTCCTTTTGGATCCTCAATATGAATAGAACTAGATTCTTCCTCATGAAGTGCAGAAGGCCCGGGAGATGCAGGTGGCATATATTTCTGAGGAGACGGTTCCTTTTTAGGAAATTAGCTAGGTCGCCCCCATCCTTTTCTAAGACTCTGAAAGGACCCCTCTTGCCTCCACTAAGGGCCTGGTCTTCGGCAGGGTCATCACTTTTGTCGTTGTCGTCATTGCCACTACCTTCACCAACATCATCATCCTTTTCTTCATCAACGTCATCTGTGTCACCCTCCTCCTCAATGTCAGAATCGATTTTAAAAGGATTTCGGCTGCATTAACTTCCTCCTCGCCCTCGGGTTCAATACCCTGCTTCATCTGATTGATCTTTCCCATCACCCTTTCGGCTAAGGCATGATCTAGTGATGGAAAGCCAAAGTTGGGGCGATCTTGTAGTTGTCCGTATATGCAAGCATAAGGGAATCTTCATAGTTCTTTAGCATCATTGCCTCGAGGGAGATGTCGACAAATTGAGATACTTACCACTTGACATCAGAGAGGGTGTGAACAACAAGTTTGAATGAAGCCCTCGCCTTCTTAAATTTATCTTTCAAAGAAGAGTTCTTAGCAACCAGGCAAGCTTTTTCATCTTTCCTATCTTTCAGAGTAAGCTCCATGGCAAGTTTCTCATCATTAGTAAGTTGGTGGGCCTGCTTCTCTGCCTCTAAATCGGCATCGACCCTGGAAAGGGAAGCTTTTACACGCTCCGATTCTATGGGGGCATCATTTTTAGCCATGGTTAAGGAGGATACTTGATTTTTAAGCTTATTTTCCTCCAACAGCTCAGAGGATCCAACAGAAAGCCTTGAAACATGTTCATTTAAAGCTATTCAACTCCAAGAAATTTAGAATGAGAAGTGAAAAACAAGATAGCGATTAAAGAAAACCGATGATAGTAAGTCAACGGAATGGGAGCTTACCAAATTTTTTTGCTCAGAGTGATAATTTCCCACCAAGTCTGGAGTGGACAAGAAAAAGTGTAGGATTCAAAGTGCAAGATGAGCTCGATCAGTTCTTATAAATTGATAGATGGAGGCGTAGGAGGTAATGACTTTGGAGGAATTTGTTTCTTAGAAGGAATCGATAATAAAGCAAGCTACATACACTCAAGAGCAGCAGGGGAATATGAATTAGTGATGTGAGGAAAAGGTTCATGAATAGGTGGAGTTTGCTTCGGTTTGTCTTTAGAAACTTCAACAATGGGGCTCTTTGAGATTTGTTCAAAAGATGGGCGCTCCACCTTCCTCCACATCAGTGATTGTAGCTGTTTTCTTCAGAGCATGTCTTCTAGGGACTCCATTAGTTTTCTTTTGAAAGTTGTCTTGGATTTTGCAAAGGCTGCCATGATAAATGTTACCCTAGAAGTGGATGGAGGAGGGGCAGTGCCGACAAAAGACACTATAATTTGAGAAGAAGTTAAAACAAATCAAATGAATGTAAAGTTAGTCAAAATGATTCACAGAATGCCGGGGACAAAGAGGAAATAGTTGACCAATAATGTACCGAAGGAGTCAACACAAATATGTGACATTGGGAAGAAGTGTTCAGCGTTGCCTAAAGAGAGAAAGCGCTTGCCGCATGAAGTGTGCATGATAGAGGGAGGAGTTCCTAGGATCATCCCTATGATCCTCTGCCTCATTGGCTATAAAGAGTGTTTTATCTAGTTTGAAGGGGTTAGAAGTGTCAATCTGCTCCCAATTTGTTTTGAAGCAGCAATTAGAGAATTAACGGTTCTCTTGTTGACATCATTAAGCTTCTTAGGAGAGTTACCTGATAGAGCAAGAGATTAGTTAACGGAAAATGTAAAGTAGAGCAAAGACAACACTAGACTAAACTTATGAGGGAAGGCAAAAGTCCCATGAATATCAGCAAAGTACTTGACAAAGAAGAGAAGGTTCTCCTAGTCCTTGAATTTGTTAACACTATCTGATAATAACTTCTTATAGGCATTGAATCTGTATATCTGATTGTTTAGATTACTCAGCCTTGCCAACTTGGTCATGAAGTTTAGTACTTTTGCGTTAAGCGAAGGGATCCTAGATTCCAAAGCCAATATCTTTAGAGACAGCAGATGAGTGTAGACATTTGGAGATAGTTGAATCAGAGCAATTCCAATATGAGATAAATACGAAGATTGGAACTCAAGGAAAGGAAGGAATCCGCCATGCCATATAAGCAAAATACCCTTCGGAAGGGATGCCGATGGTGTCAGTTGCCTGAGGAGGGATAACTTCAATCCCAACAATATCAAATTCTTTAAGAATGGCATTGACTTCATTTTATGATACAATGGAATAATGCTTAGAAATGGCTTCAACTTTAGGAGAGCTCATGATTCTTCCAGGTGAAAATATTTTAGTTAAAATCCTTGATCATTTATGAATTTAGAAGGCATTCAAGAATTAAACAAATAAATATAATAAGATGACTCAAGCATGAAAACATACACAAAGTTTTAAATTATGCAAACTCTTTCGGTCAGAAACTAAGTAGCTTGGGATTTCAACAATGTCGAAAAGAAAATAGATTGAGCTTTCGATTACGTAGAAGGGTCAACATCTTAGGCCTTCGATAATGTAGAAAGGAAAATAGATTGAGCTTTCAGCTATGTCAAAAGGTCAACAACTTAGGCTTTCGACAATGTAGAAAGGATAATAGCATCAACTTTGAACCATCATACTTTAATATTATTGAAAGCCTAAAAGGTAAATAAACAATAAGAATTCCTCAAGCTATCGACAAAGTCAAAAGGAAGAGATGAAACATTAATCCATTCATCACCTTTTGACAACTTCAAAAGTTCTATGGAAGCATGAATGCACTTCTAGTGTAACATAAAGCTAAGCGGCATGACCTTTCACATGGTCGAGACCAATAACACAAAATTCCTGTGTAAAAATATCAGTGTTGTTAACGTCGTCTAAAGGTTTGGTCAATGTTGTCGAAACCTATCCTACCCATTGAAGTCGAAAGGTTTCAGGTTCAACTTGTATATGCTCTAAACGTTTCAACAAAGATGGGGAGAGACAACCTCGGGTCAAAGAATTTCAACCTTGTCGAAAGCTAATGGTCGAAAGGTTTGAAAGTCTTCGACCTCGTGGATAGCTTGCTGTCGAAGGGGTAGATCCACTCCACATAACTAACTATCCTTTCGACAACATTGATTGATTTGGCACCACTATACCTTTCTACCCCATCGAAAGGTGCTAAGAAGGAAAATCCAATATTTACATCTCAACCTCCTTCGAAGCGACAAAAAGGTCATTTTTGTGCCACCAAATTTATCATCTATACACAAGAAGTTTTCAGGTAATTGAATCGGATGTAACCAACCCAAACCCGATTGGAATCTAGTTTTCAAAATTTTCTTGAGGAACAAGCAAATAAAATCTGTTAACAAAATGGATTTAAATAAAATTGATTTGAATCGATCTCAAAAGTTGTATAAAGATTATCAACAAATTGATAACCCAAGTTACAATCAAAGAGCAAAATCTAAAATTTTGAAATAAGAACTAAACTCGATAAAGTAATTTTCAATAACAATCACTATCAACCTCAAAATCCAAAGTGAGAAATGAGTTTTGTTGATTTAAGAAACCAAATTAAAAAAAATTCAGTAAACCAAGCCAAAGTTAAATTTCACTTTTGGGATCTGGAAACTGGAAATTTGATTGAGGCAAATGAAAATTAACAAAAAAAAAAGATTAATCTTAAACTTATGAGTTGAATGTGGGAATAAATTTGATTTATAGATGCAAAATTCGGGAAGTTTTGGAGAATTCTTTTGCTTTCACTTGATAATTTTGATTGTAGGTAAAAGAAGAAGAAAGAGAAGAGGCGTACTTTATAAGAAAAGTCGCCAACATTATTGATTGTTGGATATGATTTAAATGGATGGCCCTGATCTATGCGGGAAGGCCAAGAGGCGGGAAGATTTTATCTTTTGACAAAGATGACTTTGAAAGTGAAGAGCAACCCTTGGAATGGAAGGGGGAAAATGTTACTAAAAAAATCCACCTTTTGACCGATTCGAAAGGTCCTTCATCAAATACTAAGAAAGAGGAGTTCATACCAAACCTTTCGAAGGAGTTAAAGGGACGTGGTCATCAAAGTTTAACAACTTCAAAAACCTTTCTAAGGGGTCGAAAGGTTCCATCTCACAGTATCTAGGGAGTTCTTACCTTTCGAAGAAGATGAAGAAGTCAAAGCAAGAATTAGCAACCCTATGGTGACCTTTTTGAAATCATAGCAATCCTTTTGAACCGGTTAAGGCACATCTAGGATATCTTTCAACAATGTCGAAAGCTGCTATGAAGAAAGCAACACTCAAAAGTCAGTAAAGGCAAAGGAATGAAAGAAAATCTTTTAACAACATCGAGGGGAGGTACAGCCTTCGACAACATTGAAGGGAAATGCAACTCTCGATAGCATTCAAGTAAAGTTAAAACCTTCTGACAAGGTTGAAGGGTTTATAACAACTAGTGAAGACAAACCTTTTGTCATGGTCGAAGGGTTCACAACAGTGTATAAAGGCAAACCTTTCGACAAAGTTGAAAGATTCATGAAGGCATAAGAAAGGAAAACCTTTTGACAAAGTCGAATGGTTCATAATGGTATACGAGGGGCAAACCGTTCGACAAGGTCGAAAGGTTCATAGCTGCGTATAAAAAGGGGACCTTCCGACCCGGTCGAAAGCATGGAATTGAAAGGGGGGCCATCTACATATATAAATAAGACCCAAGGGGTCATGTTTTGGGGATCCGATCTCTCTTACTTTAAACTTGTATATTCTTGAATAAAGCATTGCAACCCTAATTTGGGAAGCTCATGAAATAAAGCTTGCTTGGATGAATAAAGGGAAGTCATGAGCTTTGTTGGTTACTTTACCATTTCATAATACCTTTGTTGGATTAACTTCTATTTTCCAGGTTTAACCTCATTGAAAGGTTCTTGTCGACAAGGTCAACAACATATTTGGTTCAAGCATCTTCTATAACCTTTCGTAGCCATCAACACTGTGGATCGAACCTTTTGACAAGTTCGACAACTCTTTATGCTCTAACAACACCTGTAACCTTTCGAAGCTATATATTCTGCGATCTAAGCTTTTGACAAAGTCAAGACCTACTTCAAATCAACTAAAGTATATGATTTCCTGCCTAAATCCAAGGAAAGCAAACACCTTAGCCTTCGACAAGGTTGTAGCCTACCTCTAACGGACTTAACTCAGAGAATTTCAACCAAATATAAAGGAAAACCCTCATAGGAGATCTCATACTAGCTCAACAAGGTCGAAAGGTTACTAAATCCTAAGACTAAACCTTTCGACGACGTTGAAAGGTCTAATTCATGAATTGTTTACAAATAAAACCATAATGAAAGGCAATTCCTAAGGGAATTTCGCGCATTGTTCTTGCAATGGATATTCATCTTTCTTAGCATTACTTTAGGGTGTTGAAAAGAAATCTTGTTAACAGATACAAGTAAATTACTTTACTTTATAACCTTAGGCCGAAAAGCTAAAGAACACCTTTCGAAACAATTTACAATAGATCATTCGAAAACATTGAAGGTGTCCTTTTGAAAGCTTTATAAAACCTTAGTCATCCCCCTTTCTAAAACACTTTAAACATGCCTTTCGAATGGAAACCCTCCATTTAGATACTAAGGTAAACCTTTCGAACACATTGGGGAACCACCCCTTCGAAACCTCTATTATATACCCTTCGAAAGCATTAAGGCCTTTACATAAATAAAACCTTTCGAAAGCATTGGGCTCAAGTGAAAATATATGGAACATAGTTTCGAAATAATTTAAAACCATTCCTTATGAAACCTTTGGGATTAACTTTCAAAATCTCAGAAGGGTCATATAAGAACTAAGTCAAAAGCAACTCTTTAAAGAAGTGAATGGTGTCGAAACCAACCCCTTCAAAAGCATTGGAGAAGCGGCTTAGGGTTTAAAGCGAAAGAACCCTGTCAAAGGTATTACTTCGAAAGGTTGTATGCGGCAGTAGGGGTTTCGACCCCTTCGAAAGATTTTTCCTAAAACAAAGGTCGCAACCTCTTTCAAAAGTCCTTTTCTTTTAAAACACTTTGCCGGTCGAAAGCTATCTCATTCGAAAGCAAAGCAAGCGGCATTTCCTTTTGAAAGAAAAAAAAGGTCTCGACCCCTTTGAAAGCCCTACGTCGACTCTATACCTTTCGCCTATTTCAAATCCGCAACATATCAAATCTTTGATACCATGTGTATTGGTTTCGACTAAGGTGCACTACAATAAAATGACCTTATGATAGTGCCAAAAAAGGCTATTAAAGCCTATAAAAGCGGTTTAATAAACGCTACATAAAGAAATGCTATTAACAGTGAACAATTTATGGTACATAATAATCGCTATAAAAAGTAATAATATAATAGCAAAAATAATCCGCTATTTTAAACATTTTTATAGCGGCAAACTATGTGTTATTGATTACTATAATAGCGCTGTTTGTCCGCTATGAAATTCATTATTATCCACAAAAATACTTTTTTCCTAAGATAGCACTAATAATGTGCTATAAAAGGTATTGATAGCGGATTATGAGCGCTGTATATGGACACGTTATTGTAGATGTTGACTTGTCGCAGCACTAATATGCCTGTAACGATCCAGATTTTTGAGTAAAATTAAATGTAGTAATTGATATAAATTTTTGAATTTAAATTGTAATTTTTTTCCAAGATTAAATAGGATATTTGTTTATTTGGACATTGATTTTAAAATTTAGTTGTGGATTTGAAATTTTATATTTAGTATCTTATAAATAAAAAAAATTGGATTTGAAAATTATATAATTTTATAGAAATTTGTTTTCTAATTTTAAGAGACATATGTAATATGTTTTAAAGTTATATTTAGAATTAAATACAAATGATTTTCAAAATAATTATTTAAAGCTAAATTCTAGAATATACATATGTGTGTTTATTTATTTAAAAGTATAATAACTTGAATTTAATTTTTAAAACAAGAATGGATGAAGGCTTTAGATATGTATACATAATAAAATGCATTAATTAGGATTCAAAATGGGATAAGTACATATAAAATAAATGTGTTAGAGTATAATTTGATTTTTAAATCATATTTGTTTAAAGAATATAAATATATATATCACTAAAAGTACACTAATATACATATTAAAATTTTATTAATACAAAGCTTTGATATGAATGTATATTTTGAAAGTGTAAAGTTTAAAATGCATTAGAAAACATAAAAACTTGTTTTATAAAATTAAAATAAAGCAAGGTCCAAAACAAAATTTATAAATAAATTGAAGTAAGGATATAAACATAATTTGTATTGTTTTAACAAGTGTAAGTTAAGGAATGACATAAAGTAACAAGTGTTAACCATGTAAAATACAAGTGTTAGTTTAAGAGGACAAGTGGCGAAGGAATTATTTTCTTTTGAATTAAATTTGAAAACATGCAAGGGGAAAAAATAACCAGGCTGTCATTATCTTCTCTTCTCAAAACTGAAACAAAGAAATTACAAAATCAAAAGAAA
The DNA here is from genome assembly GCA_030765085.1 of Allium cepa. Lineage (NCBI taxonomy): Eukaryota > Viridiplantae > Streptophyta > Magnoliopsida > Asparagales > Amaryllidaceae > Allium > Allium cepa. The sequence continues at coordinate 878,210,858 of CM060934.1, forward strand.
CAAACTAGCCTTCTTAATCTCTTCCTCATTTTCTCAAAACTGAAAAAAATACAAAGCAAAACTAATTTTTACAAAACTCAGACCAAAGAATTCGATCAAAACTTCTCAAGCCTGTAAACCAAGAATCTGGAAATCAAAATCTCAACCTGGAATAACCAACTCAAAGGCAAATTCAAATCAGAAGATAGAGCAAAGATCTGGTCATCTCAGATCAAGCAAGTAGCAGCTTAAATTTAAGTGATGTTCCAATATTCAAGATCAGATTCAAACTCAGTTTAAATCAATACAAGATCAAGCTCAACAACAAATAGTTCAAGAGAAAAAGAAAAAAAAATCATTTCCAGATTTTTGCTCTATCTCTTCTTTTACAAGGTGAGCAAACTTGCCTTAAATCTGTCATGTATGAATGCCTGAATTTATTTTCTTCTCTGATATATGTTATTTTGGTTTGCATGTGTATATTTGTGTGCTGTATGTGTGTGTGTGTGTATAGACACACATAGGAAAATCTAAGCATGCCTATATGAAAAAAAGAGAAAGAAACCTGTCTCTGTCTTAGAAATAGGTTGACAAAGATCTAGAGAAAGAAAGAAAAAAAAATCATATCTCAGATTATAAAAAGAATTAAGTATCGATCTTTAAAAGGAAATACATCATGACAGTATAATATAAATTTTTAAAATAGTTTCAAATGTATTTATGGAATGAATATTATAAAATATGAAAATTACAGTGATAAACATTTTTTACTAGAAATCCAGGTATCAAGATTTTAAATTGCAGTTATATGTTTGGATTCGCACTTGAATTTCACGAATTTTGATGACAATATCAAGATTTTTAAGTAAGTGTTTGGATAGAATTTATAAGATGAACCGATTATGCAATTTCGACGAAATCTGATGATTGGAGCGATGATAAATCTCGCAATCGAAGAGGGAGCATGTTTGGAGGTCAAGGATCATCAGAAAAATGATCATTGATTTTATAATCCATTGTGATGATCATTCGAAGTCAAAGTTGGATTTTTGTTAGTTGGAAATCGATGTCGGAGGTTGAGTTCGTGAGGCGTTGTGAGGGATCTGGAATCAATCGCACGAGTAGCAATTGGAAGGAGGAAGACTGGCGATGCTCTGGACGTGGTAGCTTGAATTCTAGTGGCGTGATTGGTCGACGGTGAGGTGGTTTGGCGATTTGGGTTTTGTTCCAGGTTCGGTTCAACAAGCTCAATTTTGAATTAGACTTTGTTAAAGCGTTTTGGGTGGTCGGAGTAGTTGCCGAGGTCTTAGGCAACTCGTTGAAAGTCGCGACGTCGATCGATACTGACCGGAGTTCATGTGCATGTACACGCGTATCATCGGTTGTAGGCAATTATTGAAGATTAGGGGAGATGTGGTTGGCTCAGGTATGGTACGATGCTGTCTCCCATTCGACTCGAAGGGGACGAGAACGCATGTATTGCTGGAGATTGGTTTTGGGTAATGCCTCGTTTTAAGTAAAAGCAAAATAAAGCAGGTATCCAAATTTTTATAAAGATCTAAACAAATTGTTTTCAGACCAGATTAACGGTTTAAAATATATTTTAAAATGAATTAGTTCCCAAGCAAGTGTTTGAGCAAGGTTTAAATAAGTTTTCCAAGTTCTAAATAATAGAGTAATGTCTAAACTTGTTTGATTTTAAAGTAGTTATATGTTAGAACAATTTTGAAACGAAATTCCTAAGTATTAAAAAAATGTAATAAATTTTGTAATTACTGGAATGATTAAGGGTTATTATTAATCAAAGATTTTTAGTTACATAAATTAAGACTAATTAATTATTGATTCAAAAGTAATTAATTAATGATTAAAGTTGATTAATCAAGTGATTAAAGAATAATTTAATTAAATGATAATTAATTAACGTGATTAATTAATAAAGGTTATTAATTTGAAAATGATTAATTAATTAAAGTTAATGTATTTATGAAAGTGATTAAGGAATGATTATTAATTAAGGATTAATTAATTAATCATTGTAATTAATTAAAGATAATTAATTATAAATATAAGGTTAATTAATTTATAATTAAGGATTAATTAATTAATGTAATTAATTAATGAAAATTAATTAATGAAATCAATTAATTGCTTAAAGATAATTACTTAATTAAAGTAATTAATTAATGTGATTAATCAATAAAGGTAATTAATGTGAGAATAATTAACTAATTAAAGGACAATTGATTAATAAAGGTGATTAAAGGGTAATCATAATTAAGAATAATTACTTAATTAAAGATTAATTAAGGTTAATTAATTAAATTGATTAACGGCTCATTAATTTATAATCAAAAGATATTTACTTAATTAATTGAAGGGTAATTAATTGCTTAAATATAATTACTTAACTAAAAGTAATTAATTAATGATTAAAGGTGGACTAATCAAGTGATTAACATTGATTTAAGATTAGGGATAGTCACTTATCGTAACTAATTATGGATAATTAATTTAATGGTAATGAATTAATTAAGGGTTAATTAATTAATTAAAGATAATTAATGAAATGGTGAATTAAATAATTAAAGGTTAATTATTTAATAAGTAAAAGTTGATGAATTTTAATTAAAGGTTAATTAATTTATTATTAATGGTTAGTTAACCAGGATTAGTAATTCATAAGTAATAAATCTGATTCGAATTAATCAGACAATTAACTGATCTTACTTATGAATGTTTGGACTCTATTGGATAAATGAATTGTTTGATATCCCTGATATGTGATGCTCTGTTTTGATTTGAGCTGTGTTTAATGTAATTTATTATCTGTGATATATATATCTGTGATCTGTGAATGAAAGATAAGCGTTATAGTTTATACCGCTTATCAAATATATTGCTATATTGAATATGTACTGATTGATGATGTTGCACTTCTATTGTGTAAAACCCGTGGACCACACTTATACACACACAAATATGGATTGCACAGGGAAATTGTTTAAGTCACAGATTTTGAAATTGTTTTAAAAAAACTAAATTTCGAATTCAATTGGTTTTGGAAATGGATTGGGATTAAAGTAAAAAGTTTTTGAAAAGGAATTTCAAAGATAAAATTTATTTTTGAATAACTTGATTAAGTTTTGAAGTTTAAATAATTTGATTTAAATTTAAATTCAAAATTTGAAATTGAATTCTATGTTTGGAAACTAGGGATTAAAGATGTTATACAAGTTATATATGGGTTAAACCTTTTTAAAGGCATTGATTTGGGAATTTGAATTTAATTCAAGGGCTTTAACTCGTGCAAATATAATTGGATTTTTCTGAAATGAAAACTATTTTTTTTTCAAATAATAAAAGCTTTCATATAAGAAAAGAAATTGCAATTTGTGTTAAAGAGATTTCAAGTTGAAATAAAAATGGTTTTCCAAGTTGTGAATAAATCTTTGGAAACGTGTTTTGAACGCTATAAGTTAAATCTTTGATTTAAAGATTTAATGAGTTAATCCAATTGAAATGGAAATTGTTTTGAAATCTATGAATGGATCTTTGTGAAACTGGGTGAACTTTGTGAAATGAATCTTTTGTTTAAACATTTGGAATGGTAAGTTGTTTAAACCATTTGAAGAAAGATTCCGGGTTTTTAAAAGTTGTGACTTAACTGAAATCCCATATCCATATGTTTCTAAATATTGCGATCACTATTCGGTTTAGCCGGGAGAGGACCGTATGTCATATAACCCATTCCGAATAGTGATACGACGATAGCATTTGAAGACCGGCGGTGAAAACCGGGTGTCTTCGAGAACGATAGGATAACCTATCGATTGACTCTGCACTGAGTTGCTCCAGTATAGAGTTCTCCATATGTGATGGGAAGTCCGATCGAAATTGTGGATGCCCGAATTGCAAGGGTATCTTCCTTTATTGGACGAAGTGCTTTCGGTTCTGTTCGAACCCGAAACAAACTTGTATGGTTGTATGTCTGATATTACACTTTGAGATATAAAACTGATCTTTATCAAATACATTTCTGTTGGTGGCAGAGAATTTATTCTCTTAGCTTAACACCCTTCTTTGAGACGTACGAGCTTAGAGGTTATGTAGTTGGTAGTTATCAGTGATATACTCCCAATTTTGAAGGGTGGCATGCTGAGTGCTGCTGTGTATCATTTGTTGATCAAAGCATGGCTTTTGTATAAAGTGCAGCTTTGTGGACGAGACTGCATTAGGACCTCACACCTCGGAAATCGTCGAAATAGGAAAGACGCAGCAAGTTTATGAGGGTCGCTCCCTTTAGGGTGTGTCATTCCCTTCTGGAAAAGGGTGGTATCATGGTATGGAGCCCAGATACTTAACTCATGTGGACACTGCAAATTTATTATTTTGTGATTGCTTTGTGGTTGAGAGGCGCATCGAATAAAGGTCGCAAACGACTGGGGGATGGCATGCTCGTGTAGTACTTACCTAGTTACAGAGGTAACCTGGCCTTGTGTTGGCAGAGAGCTGATTAAGCTCTCGGAACGTCCGTCCAGAGGCGTACCCATATGACAGTAGGAAGTTCCTTAGCCTGATCATTTGTTGCAAATCCAAACAAAACAATACGTGCCCTGTATGGTTTTAGTTGTATAATCTGCCATGGAATGTGGCGGTAACCTGCTATTGAACATGGTAGCTATAGCATGCATGAGTGCGAAATGCCTATGCTGGCTAAGATTAATATTATACTTTTGAAATGTTTTCTGCACTATGCACTAATAATAATATCAAAATGGTTTCGCGTATCAAACATATTTGACTATCATAAGGAGAAATCTCCTCCAATTTTGCGTTTGCATTGTGTGTGTGTGGCGGGAGGCCTTATGGTAGTCTCATTTTCTAAAAAGCATTGCGGATTTAAATTTTGAAATCCTTGGTTGTTCGTTTTGAAGAAAACTGTTTTTGTTTGCTCATACCAGTCCCATGACTGACCTGGAGCTTATTGTTGCGTTCCTAAACTCTGGGTGCCCACAATTTTCTCACACAGGCAGTCTAGAGTTGGGGTTTTCAGATAATCAATAATAGGTGTAGATTCGATAGCTTTCGAAGTCTTTGGTTTGGTAGCTTTCAATCTTTGGGAATCTTCTTTGGTCTTTGGACGACTGACCTTGCTTATCTTTGTGTAACGTTATTGGGAGTTCGAGCTAGTTCTGGATTGGTGCTTTTGAGATGGAGTTACGGTTCTGGATTCTATCTCTCTTTCTCTCTTGAAGACCATATTGGAGATATTGTTCCGCTGTTAGTGTTATCTTTTCTTTCCGCTGCTATTGCATTGTATCATATCTCTGATGTATATTGATATTCATTGTAACATTCAGTTGTATCAGATATTGTATCAATATTGTATATGATATATACTATTCATTTCTCTTCTACTGTGTTTTAGTTAATGTGTTATAAGCTTCGACGAACCAGATTTGATGTTTGGATCTGCGACATTTGAATACGAGTGTCGTATTCGGTGTCGATTTTCGAAGGTCCAGCCAGGGTCGTTTCATTTGGTATCAGAGCTGAAGGTTGAAACTTTAGCTCAGGAGTATAACACATTAGGTAGCTCATTATAGATAGGGTGAAGTATACCCTAGAATGAGTATCCCTAAGATATCCGTTCGAATGCCTCAGTAAATTATCTTACTATCCACTAATAGTAAGTATGAGTGCAAGAAGAGGACGAGATAGGGGACATGGGAGTACCATTATAAATGATCAATAACCTACAATAGCGGAAATAATTTTCTCTATCAATCTCCTTGGATTCGATTTCAAATTCTTTTGATTGCTTCGTGGCAGCTCGAGGAAGAAGCTTCAGTGTGATGGTGGCCCTACGAATCTTTGTAGAAAATCCTAACTTCGTATCTTCATCGGTTTCTTATCAGTTTTTCGATTTAAACTTTAATGAATTTGAAATTGAAAATTGAAAATTTTAAATAAATTGGAAATTTTAAATTGAGTTAAATTAGTTAATAGAATATGAAGCTAAATTTGAATTGAATCAATAAAACGATATCGGTTAAAACCAAATTTGAAATTCTATTGTAATTTCTTGTGTAGATCGAAGTCTGAAGAGGGACAAGTTGGTATATACTTTGGGGTGTTACGACCTAAGTTGGAATCCATATCTAGTGTTTGAGAAATTGTAGAAAATTGAATCTATCTATCTATCTATCTATTCTCTGGGATCCGATATATTCTGCGAATGATTAGCTATCCCTTCGAACTAACCAGTGCCCCTGCATATTCGTAGATCAGGTGACCCGAGTATCTTGTGAAATATTGAATGAGTTGTTCTCATATTATTGATATTCTGATTTGGTAAGCCAAATGCAGAATAGATTTTCGGTTTGATTTGGAAAATTGTTTCTCTCTCTTTGTGTTTCCATCTATTCTTTGTTTTTTCCCTTGCAAATTTCGAGGATGAAATTTTCTTAAGAGGGGGAATCTGTAACGATGCCGATTTTTGAGTAAAATTAAATTCAGTAATTGATATAAATTTATGAATTTAAATTGTAAACTAAATTAATTTTTCCAAGATTAAATTGGATATTTGTTTATTTGGACGCTGATTTTAAAATTTAATTGTGGATTTGAAATTCTATATTTAATATCTTATAAGTAAAAAAAACTGGATTTGAAAACTATATAATTTTATGGAAATTTGTTTTCTAATTTTAAGAGACATATGTAATATGTTTATAAAGTTATATTTTGAATTAAATACAAATGATTTTCAAAACAATTATTTAAAGCTAAATTCTATAATATACATATGTGTGTTTATTTATTTAAAAGTATAGTAACTTGAATTTAATTTTTAAAACAAGAATGGATCAAGGCTTTAGATATGTATACATAAGAAAATGCATTAATTAGGATTCAAAATGGGATAAGTACATATAAAATAAATGTGTTAGAGTATAATTTGATTTTTAAATCATATTTCTTTAAAGAATATAAATATATATATCACTAAAAGTAAACTAATATACATTTTAAAATTTTATTAATACAAAGCTTTGATTTGAATGTATATTTTGAAAGTGTAAAGTTTAAAATGCATAAGAAAACATAAAAAAAATGTTTTATAAAATTAAAATAAAGCAAGTTCCAAAACAAAATTTATAAAATAAATTGAAGTAAGGATATAAACATAATTTGTATTGTTTTAACAAGTGTAAGTTAAGGAATGACATAAAGTAACAAGTGTTAACCATGCAAAATAAAAGTGTTAGTTTAAGAGGACAAGTGGAAAAGAATTATTTTCTTTTAAATTAAATTTGAAAACATGCAAGGGGAAAAAAATAACTAGGCTGTCATTATCTTCTCTACTCAAAACTGAAATAAAGAAATTACAAAATCAAAGGAAACAAACCAGCCTTCTTAATTTCTTCCTCATTTTCTCAAAACTGAAAAAAACAATAATCAACAAAACTAATTTTTACAAACCTCAAACCAAAGAATTCGATCAAAACTTCTCAAGCCTGTAAACTAAGAATCTGGAATCAAAATCTCAACCTGGAATAACCAACTCAAAGGCAAATTCAAATAAGAAGATAGAGCAAAGATCTAGTCATCTCAGATCAATCAAATAGCAGCTTAAATTTAATTGCTGTTCCAATATTCAAGATCAGATTCAAACTCTGTTTAAATCAATACAAGATCAATCTCAACAACAAATAATTCAAGAGCAAAAGAAAAAAAATCATTTCCAGATTTCTGCTCTGTCTCTGCTTTTACAAGGTGAGCAAACTTGCCTTAAATCTATCATGTATGAATGCCTGAATTTATTTTCTTCTCTGATATATGCTAATCTGGTTTGCATGTGTATATTTGTGTGCTGTATGTGTATATATATATACACGCATAGGAAAATCTGAGCATTCCTATATGAAAAAAAAGAGAAAGAAACCTGTCTCTGTCTTTGAAATAGGTTGACAAAGATCAAGAGAAAGAAAGAAAAACAAATCATATCTCAGATTATAAAAAGAATTAAGTTTTGATCTTTAAAAGGAAATTCATCATGACAGTGTAATACTAATTTTTACAATATTTTCAAATGTATTTATGGAATGAATATTATAAAATTTGAAAATTACAGTGATAAACATTTTTTACTAGAAACCCAAGTATCAAGATTTTAAATTACAGTTATATGTTTGGATTCGCACTTGAATTTCATGAATTTTGATGACAATATCAAGATTTTTAAGTAAGTGTTTGGATAGAATTTACGAGATGAACCGGTTATGAAATTTCAACGAAATCTGATGATCGGAGCGATGATAATTATCGCGATCGAAGAGGGAGCATGTTTGGAGGTCAAGGATCATCAGAAAAATGATCGTTGATTTTATAATCCATTGTGATGATCATTCTAAGTCAAAGTAGAGTTTTTGTTAGTTTGAAATCGATGTCGGAGGTTGAGTTCGTGAGGCATTGTGAGGGATCTGGAATCAATCACACCAGTAGCAATTGGAAGGAGGAAGGTTGGCGATGCTCTGGACGTAGTGGCTTGAGTTCTGGTGGCGTGATTGGTCGACGACGAGGTGGTTTGGCAATTTGGGTTTTGTTCTAGGTTCAGTTCAACAAGCTCAATTTTGAATTAGACTTTGTTAAAGCATTTTGGGTGGTCGTAGGCAACTCGTTGAAAGTTGCGACGTCGATCGATACTGACCGGAGTTCGTGTGCATGTACACGCGTATCATCGGTGTCCGACAATTATTGAAGATTGGGGGAAATGTGGTTGGCTTGGGTATGGTTCGATGTTGTCTCATATTCGACTCGAAGGGGACGAAAACGCATGTATTGCTGGAGATTGGTTTTGGGTATTTCCAGGTTTTAAGTAAAAGCAAAATAAAGCAGGTTTCGAAATTTTTATAAAGATCTAAACAAATTGTTTACAAACCGATTTAAAGGTTTAAAATATATTTTAAAATGAATTAGTTCCCAAGCAAGTGTTTGAGCAAGGTTTAAACAAGTTTTCCAAGTTCTAAATAACAGAGTAATGTCTAAACTTGTTTGATTTTAAAGTAATTATATGTTAGGACAATTTTGAAATGAAATTCCTAGGTATTTTAATAAATTTTGTAATTACTAGAATGATTAAGGGTTATTATTAATTAAAGATTTTTAATTACACAAATTAAGACTAATTAATTATTGATTAAAAGCCATTAATTAATGATTAAAGTTGATTAATCAAGTGATTAAAGAATAATTTAATTAAATGATAATTGATTAATGTGATTAATTAATAAAGTTAATTAATTTGAAAATGATTAATTAATTAAAAGTTAATTTATTTATGAAAGTGATTAAGGAATGATTATTAATTACGGAATAATTAATTAATCGTTGTAATTAATTAAAGATAATAAATTATTAATTAAGGTTAATTAATTTATAATTAAGGATTAATTAATTAACGTAATTAATTAATGAAAATTAATTAATGAAATCATTTAATTTCGTAAAGTTAATTACTTAATTAAAAGTAATTATTTATTGTGATTAATCAATAAAGGTAATTAATTTGAGAATTATTAATTAATTAAAGGACAATTGATTAATGAAGGTGATTAAAGGATAATCATAATAAAGAATAATTACTTAATTAAAGATTAATTAAGGTTAATTAATTACAGTGATTAACGACTCATTAATTTATAATTAAAAGATATTTACTTAATTAATTGAAGGGTAATTAATTACTTAAAGATAATTACTTAATTAAAAGTAATTAATTAATGATTGAAGGTGTATTAATCAAGTGATTAACATTGATTTAAAATTAGGGATAGTCACTTATCGTAACTAATTATGGATAATTAATTTAATGGTAATTAATTAATTATGGGTTAATTAATTAATTAAAGATAATTAAAGAAATGGTGAATTAAATAATTAAAGGTTAATTATTTAATAATTAAAAGTTGATGAATTTTAATTAAAGGTTAATTAATTTATTATTAATGGTTAATTAACCAGGATTAGTAACTCATAAGTAATTAATCTGATTTAAATTAATCAAACAATTAACTGATCTTACTTATGAATGTTTGGACTCTATTGGATGATTGAATTGTTTGATATCCCTGATATGTGATGCTCTGTTTTGATTTGAGCTGTGTTTAATGTAATTTATTATCTGTGATATATATCCATGATCTGTGAATGAAAGATAAGCGCTATAGTTTATACCGCTTATCAAATATGTTGTTGTATTGAATATGTATTGATTGATGATGTTGCACTTCTATTGTGTAAAACCCTTGGACAACACTTGTACACACACAAATATGGATTGCACGTGGAAATCGGTTAAGTCACAAATTTTTGAAATTGTTTAAAAAGGATTAAATTTCGAATTCAAATGGTTTTGGAAATTGATTGGGATTAAAGTAAAAAGTCTTTGAAAGGGAATTTCAAAGATAAAATTTATTTTTGAATAACTTGATTAAGTTTTGAAGTTTAAATAATTTGATTTAAATTTAAATTTGAAATTTGAAATTGAATTCTATGTTCGGAAACTAGGGATTAAAGATGTTATACAAGTTATATATGGGTTAAACCTTTTTAAAGGTATTGATTTGGGAATTTGAATTTAATTCAAGGGCTTTAACTCGTGTAAATATAATTGGATTTTTCTGAAACGAAAACTATTTTTTTTTCAAATAATAAAAGCTTTCATATAAGAAAAGAAATTTCCAATTTGTGTTAAAGGGATTTCAAGTTGAAATAAAAATGGTTTTCCAAGTTGTGAATAAATTTTTGGAAACGTGTTTTGAAATCTACAAGTTAAATTTTGATTTAAAGATTTAATGAGTTTATCCAATTGAAATGGAAATTGTTTTGAAATCTATGAATGGATCTTTGTGAAACTGGGTGAACTTTGTGAAATGAATCTTTTGTTTAAAGATTTGGAATGGTAATTTGTTTAAACCATTTGAAGAAAGATTCTAGGTTTTTAAAAGTTGTGACTTAACTGAAATCCCATATCCATATGTTTTTAAATATTGCGCTCACTATTCGGTTTAGCCGAGAGAGGACCTTGTGTCATATAACCCATTCCAAAAAGTGATACGACGATAGCATTTGAAGACCGGTGGTGAAGGCCGGGTGTCTTCGAGAATGATAGGATAACCTGTCGATTGACTATGCACTGAGTTTCTCCGGTATAGAGTTCTCCATATGTGATGGTAAGTCCGATCGGAATTGTGTATGCCCGGATTGCAAGGGCTTCTTCCTTTATTGGACGAAGTGCCTTCGGTTCTGTTCGAACCCGGAACAGATTTGTATGGTTGTATGTCTGACATTACACTTTGAGATATAAAATTGATCTCTATCAAATACATTTCTGTTGGTGGTGGAAAATTTATTATCTTAGCTTAACACCCTTCTCTGAGACGTACGAGCTCAGAGGTTATGTAGTTGATAGTTATCAGTGATATACCACCAATTTGGTAGTGTGGCATGCTGAGTGCTGATGTGTGTCATTTGTTGATCAAAGCATGGCTTTTGTATAAAGCGTAGCTTTGTGGACGAGACTGCATCAGGACCTCACACCTGGAAATGGTCGAAACATGATAGATGCGGCAAGGTTATAAGGGTCACTCCCTTTAGGGTGTGTCATTTCGTTCTGGAAAAGGGTGGTATCATGGTATGGAGCCCAGATACTTAACTCATGTGGACATTGCAAATCTATTACTTTGTGATTGCTTTATGGTTGAGAGGCGCCTCGGATAAAGGTCGCAAACGACCGGGGTATGGCATGCTCGTGTAGTAGTTACCTAGTTACAAAGGTAACCCCGTCTTGTGTTGGCAAAGAGCTGGTTAAGCTCTCGGGACATCCCTCCAGAGGCGTACCCATGTCGTAGTAGGAAGTTCCTTAGCTTGACCATTTGTTGGAAATCCAAACAAAACAATACGCGCCCTATACGGTTTTAGTTGTATAACCTGCCATGGAATGTAGCGGTAACCTGCTATTGAACATGGTAGCTAGTAGACATAAGTGCGAAATGCCTATGCTAGCTAAGATTAATATTATACTTTCGAAATGTTTTCTACAACATGCACTAATAATAATATCAAAATGGTTTCACGTATCAAGCATATTTGACTATCATAAGGAAAAATCTCCTCCAATTCTGCATTTGCATTGTGTGTGTGGCGGGAGGCCTTTTGGTAGTCTCATTTTCTAAAAAGCATTACGGATTTAAAATTTAAAATCCTTGGTTGTTCGTTTTAAAGATAAACTATTTTTTTGCTCATACCAGTCCCATGACTGACCTGGAGTTTATTGTTCCGTTCCTAAACTCTGAGTGCCCACAATTTTCCCACACGGGCAGTCTAGAGTTGGGTTTTTCAAATAATCAATAATAGGTGTAGATTCTATATGAATATGCGCTTATATGTTTTTGTTTGATGATAATAAACATATATATATATTCATTTAAATGTATTTGGTAATGTACTATTTTGTTTTTCATAGATTAAATAAATATTTGTTGAATAAAATAAATTACACAGAATTTGGATTTGAATTCAAACAGAACAAGTTACACAGATTTTGAATTCAAACAGAAATTTTATTCAAACAAATATTTATTATAATCTTGAATAGTACAAATCAAGCTCTCACTATACATATACATTTTTAATTACATCACAATTCAGTTTACATTAATAACCTCACTACATATCACTCACACTCGTATTTTGTCTTCATCTGCATTCCAGTTTGAATCCAGCATCTGAGCAATCTGCAAAAATATTCACTAAAGCAGTAAAATTGAAAAAGAAATATTTTTGCAATTTAAAGTGAAATATGATTTTTGAAAATATTATTTGCCTCAGTTATTTGGGTTGTTCGTCATCATTCATATTTGAATTCATCACACACGAACAATGTGACATGCACAGTGTATCACTATACATGCCACAAGGCCGTGCACATCGATATACACTTGATCAATTTACAGGGACAGATGAGCACAGGTCAAACCCAAATGAAAAACCGGGTTCAACACACATGCAATATATTCAAAATCACGACACGAGCACAAGGTCAAACCTGAGTTTTTAAAACTGGGTTCAACACAAGGCACAATAAACTGAATGCAAAGATCAAGCCATTATTGTCATGACTCAACTCAAATGCAAAGCTTTGACAAATCAAAATGCATCAAAGCCAGTTCAATGTGGATAGCAACTGCAAAATGGACTGCAACAATCATGTATGCAGACCAGACCAGACCAAACTACAAAGAACATCTACAATGCAACAATGTGCACAACAATGAAAGCAACATGACCACCTGAATCTCAAACAAATGCAAGAAACAAATTTACAAAGGCAATATGAACAAGTGAAGCATCTGTGTCAAAGCATAACATAGTATGACATGAAGTAAATGAACACAGTGAAATGCACAAAGACATAGCATCTGCACCAAGTTAATGTTCATAAATGCAACTTAAGTTAAAAGCTGTGTATGTGAAGTATACCAGAGAGAGTATGCAACATGACAAAGTCTCAGTGATCAAACATGAAAGCAAGCAAGTTCGACATACAGAAACCATGGATCAAAATAAATACCAAATACTATAAGATGAACCAGACAGTGATGCACAAGTAAAGTAAAGAACATACCAAGGCTACAACCCCAAATGAAGTACAAAGCATGCATTGATGAACGTGTGTTATAGTGATACAAGCAACATAATGCAAACTACAATCACGTCAATATGCTTGAAGACCACAGCTCGACTAGGTAACAACATGGAACAATACCAAAGTATGGAGTGTGCAAGTGCAGACGATAGCAACTCAATGCAACACAGTAGTAAGACTACAAGTGAACAGATCAGAGATCAAGCTTAATGAAACAGGAAGATTTGAAGATGTGTAACAATCAATTTCAATGACCAGCCACAAGTATACACAACAAATTCAATGAAAGTCGAAGACATCATCAAGTCAAAGCAAATAAATGGAACACAAGTCAGTGGCAAGCTACAAGGCATAGCAACTGCATAGCAACGGCAACAAGACCAGCTTCAAATGCATCAGTGATCAACACAGCAGTTCATACATCATATATAGGACAGTAACAAACACAAATGAAGACCAACAAAACGCACCACCAAACAGCAATGCAAGTGCAGATGATACAGTGAAGATAACAAGTGCATCATGATACAACACACAAACAAGCACACGGGCTAATGAAGACTGCATCATGATACAAGGCCAGAAACTGCAATATCAAGTACAAGTGCAGACAACAAAGACTACAACAACTCCAGAAATAACAAGTTGAAGCAGTAGTTAACAAACAATGTGTAACTCGAGAATATACACAAGTGCAGTCCAAATGCAACTCGAAAATATACAGAAGTCAATGTCGAGAAACGATGAACAGTGAATAGAATGGCAATGTTGAATGCATGAATAAGTGAATCAATGCATAAGTGACTACAGAATATAAATTGAAGGTCAGGTTAAAACCGACTAGAGAAGATGGCCAGAGACGAAGATTACGAGATGACCGAAGTCAGAATTCAAAAATCCAATTCGTATCTTTGAAAAAGTCCAAAGTCAAAGCAAATTAAAAAGAGGAAAGTTTCTGCCTTTTTATTCAAGAAAAATCGAACACGTGAAAATCAAAGCCGTGAGTAACAAGTCGAAAGAAATCAGGAAAGCTGTGCGCATCAAGGATTGAAGTTTTGGAAAGTATCGAATTGAAACGAAGTAAATACAAGTGTCACGAATTCATATAAATACAGAACCCAAGTCATCATCATCGGCATCGAGTTTGAGTACGAAAATCATAATAGCACAAACGGAGAAATTACATACTGAATCAACAACAAACTCGATCATCAGAGAATGAGCAAGCCGAGCAACAATGAACTCGATCAACAGAGGAGCAAAGCAAACCAGAGAATCAACATAAGTGTGCTCCAGAAAAGCCCCAATTTGGATCGAAGATACAAAGCCGAAATTTTACAGTAGCAAAGGAAAAGGGAACGATGCCCTAATTTCAGAAAGAGGAACGACCGCCATCATTTTCTCAAAGCAAGAGAAGTGGATCAGGTGGAAGAAAACATAAGAGCCGGCCTTTTATTTGTTATAAGGGGATTATTTTGTTTAGGGTTTTATTAAAAATGGGTTTTTTATTTTGAGCAAAAATAAATAAATAGGGATTCTAGTTTATATTTTAATTTTTGCTCCTGCTTGTGTTTTTGAAGTTGTTTTTTTTCCTTTTCAAGCCAAAGAATTTGTAAATCACCACCTAGGTTGTAGGTAGTGTCAGATTGTCTAGTTAGAATTAGTTCAGTGAGCAGGGTGTGCGAGTTTGCAAAATTCTATAGGCGGAGCAGAGTTTGCGAGTAAGCGAAACTCTATAGGCGGAGAAGGGTGTGCGAGTCTATGAGAGTGTTTATGAGCGGGAGCAAAAGGGTTTGCGAGTCTAGTAGAGTGTTTGTAAACGGGATATTGTTTAATTCTAATAGAAATCTGGGAATACAACAGTAGGCAGGGGTTGCCGAAGCTCGGTAAATTTTGTGTGTGATTTACTTTTCAGCATATTTATTTCTGCAGTTTGTTTCTGTGTTTAAATCGAGAAAATTTGCTATAACCCTATTCACACCCCTCTAGGGTTAATCTAGATCCTACAAGTGGTATCAGAGCACGATATTCTTCTTTAACTCTAGAGTCATGAATTCATCAAATAATGCTTTTCTGAGGGGCAATCTATTGTTAGGCCACCCATGTTTAACGGGAATGATTATGCGTATTGGAAAGTTAGGATGGGTATATATCTTAGTTCTATTGATTATGATGTTTGGGATATCATTGAAACTGGCTATAAATCTCCCACTATAACCGTTGGTGATACTGAGATTCCTAAACCTAGGGATAGGTGGGATGCTAACAATAAGAGATTAAAAACTACAAATGCTAAAGCCATGAATGCTTTGATCTGTGCTCTTGATAAGAATGAATTTAATAGAATTTCTCATTGTAAAACAACACAGGAAATTTGGCATACCTTAGAGGTGACACATGAAGGAACTTCTCAAGTCAAGGAGTCTCGTCTAGCCCTATTCAGCAATGAATACAAGAACTTTGTGATGGACAAAGGCGAGAGCATAAAGGACATGTTTGGACGCTTTTCAACTTTGGTATACAACGCTAGAGCGCTCGGGAAGGTATTCACTGAGGCAGAGCTTGTGCGGAAGGTGCTACGAGTTTTACCGATGAACTTTGAGGCAAAAGTCACGGCAATCCAAGAATCGAAAGACTTGAGTAAACTAAGCATGGAGGAGTTGATTGGTAACTTGATGACATATGAGCTTGAGCTAAAAGCAAAGGAAGAACGCAACAACTCCGAACCAAAGAAGAAGACGATTGCCTTAAAGAGCAAAGAAGAAAGCAATATAGAAGAAGATCCAATTGAAGAGCTTGCAATGGCTGTCAACAATCTTAGAAAATGGTCAAGATTCAAGCCATGCAAGAAGAAAACAAAGGGTAATAGGTCAAAAGATTCTGACAATTCCGATAATGAACTGACATGCTATAACTGCAACAAGCCTGGCCACTTCAAACAAGAATGCCCACTTCTCAAATACAGCAAAGGAAAGAAAAAGACGAAGAAGGTCTTTGCAGCGACTTGGGATGATGAAGAAGGAGAGGAAGTTTCGGATAGCAGCTCAAAGGAGGCTAACTTGTGTTGTATGGCAAAATCAGAATCAGAAGCAAGCTCCGAGGAACCTAGTGAGGCAGGTGAGTATTCCTATAGATATCTTGTTTTTATGTGTCTTGATCTCACTAAAGTAGTTGATGCTCTTGAATCTAAAATTGAAAAACTGAAATCTGATAGGAGAGAACTTGCTCGTGAAAATTTTAGGTTAGAAACTGAACTTGAAAATATTCAAAACCTAGACTGTAAAAATTGTAAGATTTTAGATTCAGAATTATCAAAACTTAGGAATAACTTTGAGAATCTTGAAAAAGAAAACTTGAATCTTAAGGAAACCATCGACACTAGGAAAAAGGATTTTATAAATCGATGCACCTCACTTGTCACTGAAAACACAATACTAAAAACTAAAGTCCAAAATCTTGAGAAAACTTTGAATAACTTTTCAAGAGGCGAAAAATCTTTCAACATGCTATTGGAAAATCAAATTTTTGCTAACAACAGAAAAGGACTAGGTTTTGGGAAAACACAAGTTGAGGATAATGCAAAAGGTAAGAGTGTCTTTGATAGATGTGAAATAATTGGACATCATGTTGAAAATTGTAGTCATAGGAACAAGAACATAAAATTTATACAAGTTTGGGTTCCTAAGAATTCTACAAACAAATTTCATGTCTATTGGAACAAAAAAAAGGACTAAACAAGTTTGGTTTCCAAAAGAATTGGTTATTCACAATGCTTTAGCCACTAACAACCATGGACCTATAAATAGGTCACAAAAATCTTTCACCGTGTAGGTTTGGTGGCAGGCTAAGGAACAACAACGGTGTTCTCTGGATTTTGGCTGTTCCAGAAACACAACGGGCAATAAAGCAAAGTTCCTTAGCCTAGTACAAAGGTGACAGAATCACAGTAGGCAACCACGAAAAATTATTGTAAAGGTAAAATAGGTAAAGGTATATTTATTTGATCGATATATTAATTGTGATAATCTGCACCGTATTCTGAATGAAATCAGCCACTATTGAGATGTTGAAAAGAGATGATGATTTTTTGATTCTGACTTGGTCTGCATAATTAGCCAATTACATTTATGCCAAAAACACTATTCTTTAAATTACTTCATACATATACGTTTGGATTAAAAACATAGTGTTTTGCTGGATGACAATATTTCTGTTTATTTTTGGCTAACTCTATATTCACGGTTTTCTGATTATTTACATGGCTTCAATCCAATTCAAGAGAATGTCATTTAAAATGCTGTGAAAAATTGAGTTTGAAATTTTTGATGCACACTTCATTGTCTGGATTATCAATTTTAGCTAGTGATATTTTGGATTGAAAGAGAAACTCAGATGCAGATTACACTGGTAATCTAGTTGATAGAAAAATTACTAGTTGAACGTGATTTTGAGACATTTAGTAACTGCATCGTTTTTCTAAGAAAATATCTGCATATTTTTCATAATTTTCATTTAGCAGAATTTTTTTTCTCATATAACCCCTTCGAGAAAATAATTGTTTGACCATATTTTCAGATTAGTCATTTTTATTTGATTTTAAATGACAAATTTTGACTAATCCGACTCCCTACTAATTATCAAAAAGATAAATAGTGATTGAAAAGGTGATAAGTATTGATATTTAACATACATTACTCAAGAGAGTATATTTGGAAAATTTCTTTAGGGATTCAAACAAGAGTTATAAAACTTTTTGTTGGGTAAAGATTCCATGACCATTTCTATATCTATCATATTTCTATCGACCATTGTTTATCAAATATTAAATATAGTTTTTCGATATGTGGTACTATAATCAAGAATCATTTGTTTTTCATGTCACATTTTTTCTAAAAATAAATAAATATCCATAGTATTCACTCTCATTTAAAAGTCCTCACGGTTATGCATGGGTGAATTACTTGGATTTTTGATTATGTACTTCCATGCTCATTTAAAAGTCCTTACGGTTATGCATGTATGGAACGCATATCAAAATTAATTGATTTAATAGACAAGTTGATTCTAATCCCATTTAAAAGTCCTCACGGTTATGCGTGGTTAGAAGATACTTGAATTCATTTTTTAAAATTAAATTGGAATACTACTAATCTCATTTAAAAGTCCTAACGGTTATGCATGATTAGTAGATATTCAAATTCCTGATATAAATGTACCACAAGAAGATTCAACTGTATGATTTTATATGAACATCATATCCATCATTTCTAAAAGTGGAATATGCGCCTAACAAGGGTGGTTATGTTTTTTGTTTGATTCTTATTGAAGTTTAATATTTATAATCAATTTGAGTTTAATGTTGGATTAATATCGGTCACTTTATCTCTATTTTTCTCTCACACTATTATTCTTTCGCTGATAACAAAAGAGGGAGAGAAAAGTTAAGATTTTGTCAAATAGAATCAAGCAAAGGTCAAATAATTTTCCATTTGCATCTAGGCTTATTTGAATATTTCTATTTGCATGCATATATGTAGGGGGAGCATCATGTAGAGAGGAAGCATTTAAATAGGGGGAGCAATTAGAGTATATCATTGATCAAATACAATTAATACGGTCAAAATCTTAAATATATGTTTGTTATCATCAAAAGGGGGAGATTGTATGAATATGCGCTTATATGTTTTTGTTTGATGATAATAAACATATATATTCATTTAAATGTATTTGGTAATGTACTATTTTGTTTTTCATAGATTAAATACATATTTGTTGAATAAAATAAATTACACAGAATTTGAATTTGAATTCAAACAGAACAAGTTACACAGATTTTGAATTCAAACAGAAATTTTATTCAAACAAGTATTTATTACAATCTTGAATAGTACAAATCAAGCTCTCACTATACATATACATTTTTAATTACATCACAATTCAGTTTACATTAATAACCTCACTACATATCACTCACACTCGTATATTGTCTTCAACTGCATTCCAGTTTGAATCCAACATCTGAGCAATCTGCAAAAATATTCACTAAAGCAGTAAAATTGAAAAAGAAATATTTTTGCAATTTAAAATGAAATATGATTTCGAAAATATTATTTGCCTCAGTTATTTGGGTTGTTCGTCATCATTCATATTTGAATTTATCACACACGAAAAATGTGACTTGCACAGTGTATCACTATACATGCCACAAGGCCGTGCACATCGATATACACTTGATCAATTTACAGGGACATGTGAGCACAGGTCAAACCCAAATGAAAAACCGGGTTCAACACACATGCAATATATTCAAAATCACGACACGAGCACAAGGTCAAACCCGAGTTTTTAAAACTGGGTTCAACGCAAGGCACAATAAACTGAATGCAAAGGTCAAGCCATTGTTGTCATGAATCAACTCAAATGCAAAGCTTTGACAAATCAAAAATGCATCAAAGCCAGTTCAATGTGGATAGCAACTGCAAAATGGACTGCAATAATCATGTATGCCGGCCAGACCAGACCAAACTACAAAGAACATCAACAATGCAACAATGTGCACAGCAATGAAAGCAACATGACCACCAGAATCTCAAACAAATGCAAGCAACAAGTTTACAAAGGCAATATGAACAAGTGAAGCATCTGTGTCAAAGCATAACATAGTATGACATGAAGAAAATGAACGCAGTGAAATGCACAAAGACATAGCATCTGCACCAAGTTAATGTTCATAAATGCAACTTAAGTTAAAAGCTGTGTATGTGAAGTATACCAGAGAGAGTATGAAACATGACAAAGTCTCAGTGATCAAACATGAAAGCAAGCAAGTTCGACATACAGAAACCATGGATCAAAATAAATACCAAATACTACAAGATGAACCAGACAGTGATGCACAAGTAAAGTTAAGAACAGACCAAGGCTACAACCCCAAATGAAGTACAAATCATGCATTGATGAACGTGTGATACAGTGATACAAGCAACATAATGCAAACTACAATCACGGCAATATGCTTGAAGACCACAGCTCGACTAGGTAATAGCATGGAACAATACCAAAGTACGGAGTGTGCAAGTATAGACGACAGCAACTCAATGCAACACAGTAGTAAGACTACTGGTGAACAGATAAGAGATCAAGCTTAATGAAACAGGCAGATTTGAAGATGTGTAACAATCAATTTCAATGACCAGCCACAAGTATACACAACAAACTCAGTGAAAGTCGAAGACACCATCAAGTCAGAGAAAATAAATGGAACACAAGTCAGTGGCAAGCTACAAGGCATAGCAACTGCAACAAGACCAACTTCAAATGCATCAGTGATCAACACAGCAGTTCATACATCATATATAGGACAGTAACAAACACAAATGAAGACCAACAAAATGCACCACCAAACAGCAATGCAAGTGCAGATGATACAGTGAAGATAACAAGTGCATCATGATACAACACACAAACAAGCACACGGGCTAATGAAGAATGCATCATGATACAAGGCCAGATGCATCATGATACAAGGCCAGAAACTGCAATATCAAGTACAAGTGCAGACAACAAAGACTACAACAACTCCAGAAATAACAAGTTGAAGCAGTAGTTAACAAACAGTGTGCAACTCGAGAATATACACAATTGCAGACCAAATGCAACTCGAAAATATACAGAAGTCAATGCCGAGAAACGATGAACAGTGAATAGAATGGAAATGTTGAATGCATGAATAAGTGAATCAATGCATAAGTGACTACAGAATATAAATTGAAGGTCAGGTTAAAACCGACCAGAGAAGATGGCCAGAGACGAAGACTACGAGATGACCGACGTCAGAATTCAAAAATCCAATTCGTATCTTTGAAAAAGTCCAAAGTCAAAGAAAATTAAAAAGAGGAAAGTTTCTGCCTTTTTATTCAAGAAAAATCGAACGCGTGAAAATCAAAGCCGTGAGTAACAAGTCGAAAGAAATCAGGAAAGACGTGCGCATCAAGGATTGAAGTTTTGGAAAGTATCGAATTGAAACGAAGCAAATACAAGTGTCACGAATTCATATAAATACAGAACCCAAGTCATCATCATCGGCATCGAGTTTGAGTACGAAAATCATAATAGCACAAACGGAGAAATTACATACTGAATCAACAACAAACTCGATCATCAGAGAATGAGCAAGCCGAGCAACAATGAACTCGATCAACAGAGGAGCAAAGCAAACCAGAGAATCAACATAAGTGTGCTCCAGAAAAGCCCCAATTTGGATCGAAGATACAAAGCCGAAATTTTACAGTAGCAAAGGAAAAGGGAACGATGCCCTAATTTCAGAAAGAGGAACGACCGCCATCATTTTCTCAAAGCAAGAGAAGTGGATCGGGTGGAAGAAAACATAAGAGCCGACCTTTTATTTGTTAAAAGGGGATTATTTTGTTTAGGGTTTTATTAAAAAGGGGTTTTTTATTTTGAGCAAAAAAAAATTAGGGATTCTAGTTTATATTTTAATTTTTGCTCCTGCTTGTATTTTTGAAGTTGTTTTTTTTCCTTTTCAAGTCAAAGAATTTGTAAATCACCACCTAGGTTGTACGTAGTGTCAGATTGTCTAGTTAGAATTAGTTCAGTGAGCAGGGTGTGCGAGTTTGCAAAACTCTATAGGCGGAGCAGAGTTTGCGAGTAAGCGAAACTCTATAGGCGGAGAAGGGTGTGCGAGTCTATGAGTGTGTTTATGAGCGGGAGCAAAAGGGTTTGCGAGTCTAGTAGAGTGTTTGTAAGTGGGATACTGTTTAATTCTAATAGAAATCTGGGAATACAGCAGTAGGCAGGGGTTGCCGAAGCTGGGTAAATTTTGTGTGTGATTTACTTTTCAGCATATTTATTTATGCAGTTTGTTTCTGTGTTTAAATCGACAAAATTTGCTATAACCCTATTCACCCCCCCTCTAGGGTTAATCTAGATTGACGCAGTGGATAATAACAAAACGATATAGATCGATGAAAGTAGGAAACGATGGATTGAAGATACTGAAATGCCCAAATTCGTTGATCACCATGATACCGAATTCTAGCTATCTTCGACACGTTGATCGCACACGATACCTTGAAAGAAGATCTACAATTCTTCAAACGTTGATCAAGCGCACTTGGTACCGTGAATTGGCTTCAACGATCGTTGATTCGAGCGCACTCGAATAACCGAAAGTGGAGATAGGAGATCGCACTCAACTACTAATTTAGATGAAGCACACAGCAATCAAACAAAGTTTTTATTCAACAATCAACTCTCCAAAATGTACAACACACTCCCTATTTATAGCATTTCACAACCGGTGCCTTAAGTCGTTCACGACTTACGACTCATCATATGTCGGCAGCGACTCAACATACACGGCTTATCAGTTACAACACAATGCCGACTCAACTTAGGTCGTACACGATCTAAAAACACACAAAAGTGACGACTTACGACCCAACGGTACAAGATTCAAGTTACAACACATACATATATTTACAACACCTAGGTCGTATACGACCTAACGACTTACGACTTAAGAAAATACAAACATCCCGACTTACGACTTAAACTCCCAGCGACTTAAGCTCTTAGGTCGGTAATGAGTTAACTTCCAGAGCGGCTTTACTTCCAGTGCGGCATAACCAAGCAGCGACTCAACTCTTTAGGTCGTAGACTATTAGATCGTAGCTCGTTAGATCGTAGCTCGTTAGAACGTAGCCCGTTAGGTCGTTCGAACGACTTTAACATCCTTAGGTCGTAACCCGTTTGAGTTAGGTCGTGAACTTGGTGCAATTTCCCCCTTTGGTCTCCAGTTAGGTCGGGAACGACCTAAACTTTCCTCCTTAGGTTGTGGACGGCCTAGGCCTTCACCTTCTGGGTTCCAGTTAGGTCGGAAACGACTTAAATTTTCCTCCTTAGGTCGTGGGCGACCTAAGTCTTCACCTTGCTTAGGTCATGAACGACTTAAGCCTTGGAAAATGATAGCTTGCAATTCTTCAACCCTGGTCTAAGCTGCATCATCCTCCCCAGGTTGAGAAAAATTCGTCCTCGAATTTGTAAATTCTTCCACATCGCCTCGTTCATCTCCATAATATGGTACGAGATGCTTAACATTGAACACGTCAGAAGTGTACACATCCTCCGGCAGCTTCAACTTATAAGCATTTTCATTAATCCGTTTCACAACTTCTACAGGACTAATTTTTGTGGCTTTCAACTTGTTATAAGCTCCCATTGAAAAACGATCCTTTGTTAACACAGCATATACCAAATCTCCTTCATTAAACTCAACATTTCTTCGCTTCAGATCTGCGGATCTTTTATACTTCTCTTTTGCTTTCTCCAATCGCTCCTGAATGATTTTATGACATTCAGTCAACCCATCAACAAGTCTACAGCTCGTTTAACCGTCCCCTTCGGTTGTGGCACTACCGTTAAGTCCACGGTCCCCTGGGTAGATTTGAATATACAATCTGAAATGGACTGAAACCCGTACTACGATTCACTGCATGATTTTGTGCAAACTCTGCCTGGCATAACTTCATGTCCCAACTCTTCAGATTGTCCTTCACAAGACATCGCAACAAATTTCCCAACGATCTATTGACAACTTCTGTCTATCCATCTGTTTGCGGATGATAAGCGCTGCTAAAGTTTAACTTCGTTCCCACCATCTTCCATAAACTTAGCCAAAAATGACTTAAAAATCTGGTATCCCTATCCGAAACGATAGACTCTGGCAACCCATTAAGTCGATAGATCTCTTTGAAATATAACTGAGCAACATGAACAACATCTGCTGTCTTCTTACAAGCAATAAAATGTACCATCTTCGAGAAACGATCCACCACCACATATATAGAGTCATTTCCCCTTTGAGTTCTCGGCAAACCCAACACAAAATCCATGCTAATATCTACCCACGGTTTTGTAGGAACAGGTAATGGCATATACAATCCCGCATTTGTAGCTGTCCCTTTCGAAACCTGACAAACATGACATCTACGCACAAACCTTTCAACTTCCCTTCTCATTGACGGCCAATAATAAGACTGAGAAATCAACTGCAATGTTCGATCTCTACCCACATGCCCTTCTTCATGCAACTCTTTCACAATTTTCATCCTCAGACTACAATCTGGTATGCATAATTGATTCCCTTTGAATAAGAATCCATCTATCAACACAAATTCATCAGTACTCCCATCCTTGACTTTCTCAACAAACTTCGTAAAGTAAGGATCTTCTTTAATCAACTTTGGCAATAGTTCAAACCCTGTCACTTCAACTTTCATTGTTGTCAACAAATGATTCCTCCTGCTCAAAGCATCAGCTACACAATTCGTCACCCCCTGACTTGTGTTTCACAACAAAAGTAAACTGTTGTAGATACGCGACCCATGAAGCGTGCCTAGCTGAAATTTTATCCTGCCCTTGCAAATGCTTCAAAGCTTCATGATCTGTATAGAGAACAAACTCCTTCTGAAACAGATAATGTCTCCAGTGCTTTACGGCTTGGACAATCGCGTAAAACTCAACATCATAAGTGCTATATCTCAACTTAGCTCCAGATAACTTTTCACTGAAATAAGCAACTGGTCTTCCACTCTGACTCAAAATTCCACCAACCCCAACCTTCGATGCATAAGTATGTAATTCAAACAACAACTGAAAATTCGGTAAAACTAGAATTGGTGTCGTCGTCAATAGTGTCTTGATCTTCTCAAAAGCAACCCCTGCTTCCTCTGACCACTCAAACTTTTTTCCCTTCATGCAATCGGTTATAGGTGCCATCACGCTACTAAAATGTGGAATGAATCTTCGATAGAAAGATACCAATCCATGAAAACTCCTCACTTCAGTAATTGTCTTTGGCTATAGTCAACTCTGACAGCTTCTACTTTACTTTCATCCACTTGAATTCCTTCTTTCGATAGAACGTATCCCAGAAACAAAACACCGTGCGTCATGAACACACACTGCAGCTGTTGCTGCATAAAACTGCTCTTGTCGTAGAATCAACAATACTTCCCGCAAATGTTGGATGTGCTCTTCCGTGCTCCTACTATAAATCAAAATATCATCAATGTAAACAACCACAAACTTCCCAACAAATGGCCTGAAAATCTGGTTCGTCACTCTTGTAAAAGTACTAGATGCATTTGACAAACCAAATGGCATAACCAACCATTCGTATAAGCCTTCCCTGGTTTTGAAAGCAGTTTTCCATTCATCACCTGGTCTGATACGAATCTGATGGTATCCACTTTTCAAGTCAATCTTTGAAAACACAACAGCCCCACTCAGCTGATCAATCAAATCATCAAACCTTGGCATAGGAAATCTGTACCTCACAGTGATCTTGTTCAGAGCCCGACTATCCGTACACATCCTCCACGAACCATCCTTCTTTGGCACCAATAAAGCTGGCACTGCACAAGGACTTAAGCTCTCCTGAACACGCCACTGTTCTAACAACTCTTCCACTTGCCTTCGCAAATCCTCATGTTCCTTTGGACTCATTCGGTAATGCGGCCTGTGTGGTAATACTGCCCCTGGCACAAGATCAATCTGATGTTGAATATCCCTCAACGGTGGTAACTCCGTTGGCGACTCTTCAGGAAACACATCTTTGAATTCTTCCAATATCGGTTTTACTTCCTCTAGAACTTCAACGGATTCAGTAGCTTTGTGTCCAACCAAAAAAAAACACCTCTGGACTCTCCTCTACTTCTTCGATGAATTCCTTCAAAGTCAACAAAGTTTTCAGCTCCTCAATCTCCTCAGATTTGCTCTCTTCCTGTTGTCTCTTCTTTGGAACCAAAATGATCTTAACACCTTCAAACATAAAACTGTAGCTATTGGTCCGACCGTCATGCTGCACTGCTCGATCATACTGCCATGGTCTTCCCAAAAGTAAGTGACAAACATCCATCTCCACAACATCACACCAGATCTCGTCTTTATACTTCTTCCCAATAGAAAATGGAACATGTACTCGCCTGTCCACCTTCACCTCTCCTCCTTTTCTCAACCACGCTAACTTGTAAGGATTGGGATGCTTCTCCGTTTTCAGCTTCAACTTTCTCATAGCTTCGGTAGAAATAATATTGTCACAACTTCCTGCGTCAATCACAAATTTACAAACCTTCCCCAGAATAGTGCACGTTGACTGAAAGATGTTACTCCTCAACCAACTAGCCTTTTCTTCCTGCTTTGATGTCAAACATAATCTCCTCATCATAAGATTACATCCTTCATCTCCCGACGCGATATCCTGTTCATTTTCTTCAACTGGACTAGAATAATCTTCGCCAACATCCTCAGCTTCAACTTCAGCAATCATAGTTCGTTTCTTTGGCTTCAGACATTCATTACTCTTGTGACCCACTTCCTGGCAATTATAACACTTGAAATTGTTGTTGACCTTCGCCTTTGCAACTTCATTCACAACTGGTTTATTGACAGCTTTAGAAACATTGGAACTCCCACTAACACCTTTGCTTTGAATATTGGAACTTGGAAACACACCACCTCCTCGTCTTCCCTGCTTCTCCCAAGCCAACGCTTTCTGATGTGCTTCTGCTACAGATCTAGGATCAAACATATTTACCATATCTTGAATCTACATTCTCAACCCTCCAACAAATCTAGCAGCCAGCTGTTCCTCTGTCTCCATAATGTCATTTCGAGCAATCAGTTGATAAAATTCGTCAGCATAATCGTTAACAGTCTTTGTCCCTTGCCTCAGATTCTGCAATCTCTGATACATGAGTGATTGATAATTGTAAGGTAAAAATGTAGCTTTCATCAGTTTCTTCATCTTCTCCCATGATTCAATCTTCGACTTCCCCATCCGTTCTCGTGTAAGTTTGGTTTGCTGCCACCACGCTATAAATCTCCCCTTCAACCTAGTAGCAACCAACTTCACTCGACGATTTTCCGGAACCTCTTTGAAGTCAAAGATCTCTTCAACATTAGACAACCAATCAAGGAATTCTTCTGCTACCACTCCACCTTTGAATTCTGGAATTTCCATCTTCATACCCGATTCCCATCGACGATCATCATCTACATCCCGATATGAATTTCGAACTTGGTCTCGATCTCGATAATGAATGCTAGCTCTATCACCATCTTCATCAAAATCAAATGTACGTCTATATCGATCTCGACCATCAACATCCCTTCGATCACGCATGTCTCTTCTACTATGTCTCTCTTCATCACGATATGGCTCATCTTCAAACTCATGTGGAGTTCTTCTCTCTTCATGTCCATAGTCATGGTGATCTCTCCTTGATGAAATTGATGTTTCTCTTCTCTCTCTAAAAGATTGTGGCGATACCCTTCTCGCTTCCGTAACCAATGGCGAAACTCTGTTTCCTCCATGGTTCGAGATTGGCGATCTCCTCCTTTGAGTTTGATTCATATCAATCATCAACTTCTCTAGCTTTCCAATACCTTCATCAAATTTCTCATTAATGCGTTTCTCCATCTGCTTGGCTTCTTCTCTTCTATACAACGCTTCATCATTTTGATGACGATTAGCTCTCCTTGGTGGCATGATTAAATCAACACAAACACTTAAAAACTTCACAAATCTTCTGCTCAAACTTGAACAACAAGTCACGGCTACCACTAGCTCGAATAATTGCAACGACCTAAGGCTTAGGTCGGCTCGACTCAAACAAAGCACGGCTCAAACACTTCAATTTCAAACTCGGCCTACACTTCAAACTCTCAGCTTAAACAAGTGATGCACGGCTCTACCCAACTCGGCTCAAACTCAAACACCTTTACAACTTTGATCCAAAATGAAATGGATCGGAAGCTTCTAACTTGTTGCAACTTGAAGATGAATACGATGAACACAATCTTCAACAACTTCAAAAATCGGCTCCAAGTCTCGGCTTAGCTATGATTGGCTAAGTCTAGCTCTGATACCAAATTGATGCAGCGGATAATAACAAAACGATATAGATCGATGAAAGTAGCAAACGGTGGATTGAAGATATTGAAATGCCCAAATTCGTTGATCACCAAGATACTGAATTCTAGCTATCTTCGACACGTTGATCGCGCACGATACCGTGAAAGAAGATCTACAATTCTTCAAACTTGATCAAGCGCACTTGATACCGTGAATTGGCTTCAACGATCGTTGATTCGAGCGCACTCGAATAACCGAAAGTGGAGATAGGAGATCACACTCAACTACCAATTTAGATGAAAGCACACAGCAATCAAACAAAGTTTTTATTCATCAATCAACTCTCCAAAATGTAAAACACACTCCTTATTTATAGCATTTCACAACTGGTGCCTTAAGTCGTTCACGACTTACGACTCATCATATGTCGGCAGTGACTCAACGTACACGGCTTATCAGTTACAACACAATGCCGACTCAACTTAGGTCATACACATCTAAAAGCACACAAAAGTGACGACTTACGACCCAATGGTACAAGATTCAAGTTACAACACATACATATATTTACAACACCTAGGTCGTATACGACCTAACGACTTACGACTTGAGAAAATACAAACATCCCGACTTACGACTTAAACTCCCAGCGACTTAAGCTCTTAGGTCGGTAACGAGTTAACTTCCAGAGCGGCTTTACTTCCAGTGCGACACAACCAAGCAGCGACTCAACTCTTTAGGTCGTAGACTATTAGATCGTAGCTCGTTAGATTGTAGCTCGTTAGAACGTAGCCCGTTAGGTCGTTCGAACGACTTTAACATCCTTAGGTCGTAACCCGTTTGAGTTAGGTCGTGAACTTGGTGCAACTTCCCCCTCTGGTCTCCAGTTAGGTCGGGACTGACCTAAACTTTCCTCCTTAGGTCATGGACGACCTAGGCCTTCACCTTCTGGGTTCCAGTTAGGCCGAAAACGACATAAATTTTCCTCCTTAGGTCGTGGGCGACCTAAGTCTTCACCTTGCTTAGGTCGTGAACGACTTAAGCCTTGGAAAATGATAGCCTGCAATTCTTCGACCCTGGTCTCAGCTGCATCATAGATCCTACAGATTCGATAGCTTTCAAAGTCTTTAGTTTGGTAGCTTTCCGTCTTTGGGTATCTTCTTCAGTCTCTGGACGGCTGACCTTGCTTACCTTTGTGCATCGTTATTGGGAGTTCGAGCTACTTCTGGATTGGTGCTTTGGAGATGGAGTTACAGTTCTGGATTCTATCTCTCTTTCTCTCTTGAAGACCATATTAGAGATATTGTTCCGCTGTTAGTGTTATCATTTCTTTCCGCTGCTATTGTCTTGTATCATATCTCTTATGTATATTGATATTCATTGTATCATTCAGTTGTATCAGATATTGTATCAATGTTGTGTATGATATATACTATTCATTTCTCTTCCGCTGTCTTGTACTTAATGTGTTATAGGCTCCGACGAACCAGATTCGACGTTTGGATCTGCGGCACTTGAATACGAGTGTCGTATTCGGTGCCGATTTTCAAAGGTCGAGTCAGGGTCGTTTCAATGCCGCTTTAATGATTCAGCTACAATAGCGCTTATGATCTATAATGATATGTTCTTTTATAGCGCTTTTTATAATACCGTAGCGCTTTTTCTGTTGTGCATCTGTAATATTGATGGATTTAATAACAGTCATTCGGCGTTATTAAATATTTATAGCGGTTTTCAAGTGCTATGGTTTAGTTTCACAATTCAAAAAAATTTCTACATCCTATTGTATTAAATACCAATATCAAAATGCATAATGATAATCATTTTAAACACAAAATCATTTAAATAACACAAGAATCATAAAAGATAATAAATATAGAGATGCAACACATTACATTAAACATATCAAATATTCATATACATAATATCTTATAGCTTAAACCAGATAAATCAAAATGTAGTAGCAAATGTTTTAAGCACATCCCAAAAAATAATAGCAAAGTTTAACAAAAAATCAAGCACATATTTGGTTGTTTGCACTAAAAAGAAGACTACAACTTTCGCATCCTTCTTCTTTCACACACCTGCAAAAGAGATAATTATTTATATTAGGAATGAATATGAATAAATCACTGGCGAAATTTGATTTTTAGATAGGAAACAATAATTTCAACATAGGTTTTATTAGTTAATCAACGAAAATGGAACCACGTTAACCTTACTCCAACTAAGAAATGAAGTCCACTATCTTCATTCTTCATACGACAAAGTTAAATATTTCAAAACAACAAGTTATGAACATCCACACATCTACTATTTTTTTTTTCTCAAGGACAAACAACTAATAAATCAAAAAATAAAAAAAAAATTAGAAATCAAACAGTATTTCATATTAAATATCCTGAGCGAAAGCACTTGTAAACTCCAAATAAATATAACGATACACACTAACAAAGTTGAAGGTTGCATGCCCTACCAGTGAATTGAGAATCATATTTTGGACACACCCGCAAAAGCACTCTAATGATTAATTAAACAAATGAAACTCAAGAATAATCCAGAGTGTAAGTGTATAGCATTCCTCAATTCGAGGAAGGCACAAATGGTTATATTCTTCACATAAACCAAAAAGGAACTACCATCAGAACAATAACTGTTGATATTGTAAAAAAAACTTGGTGCAAAATTGAGTAAAAGCGTAGCCAAAATTTCCAGATCCTTTGTAATTAATGATTCATGTATCAAATAGTTCATTATGAGCACATCCAACTGAATTTTTGACTTCAAACCCAATTTGCTCCAAATAAATAATGATGATTAATAAATTTACTCCAATTTGACTTTCATTACGAGCATTCTAGCCTCTATTACTGGACAAATAAGTATCTGCCCCACCGGATGAGAGATAATTTGCTTAAAAAACAAGATGAGGATCTTAATAATGAGGGGGAGCACTAATTCTAGTCACTATATGCATATATAACTAGAATTAAACAGATTCCAATGCTGTTAGAGGCCAGTCAAACTTGTAACAAATAGTATGGCAGGTTCAAGAAAGAATATACAATTATGTATATAAGTTATCAATGTAACTAGAATAATTAAGCTTTAAACCGCTCTTTAGTGATCGAACTTGGTTTATATTTGTATGCAATACTTTTATATATCTTAGATTCAAAACTGTCTTATCATTGCTAAAGTAAACGCATATTTCTTAAAAACAACATGTATTTTTGCATAGACAAGGTTTGTAAAATAGTTTGCAAAATCAGAAAAAGCGAATACTTCTTCGTTCGCTCGAGTATAAGTAACTGTGGCCAAACTTTACTGGCTTTACTCTGCATTAGCAACAAGGACACTGGGAGTTTGTAATAATTAATCAATCAACATTACAATAATACACAACATTTGCAACAAGATGAAGCTTAACGTTTGATTAAGCCAAAATGATAGTGGATCTAAGTGTTCAAAGATAATGTTTATTGTACACTAATGTGCACCCTAAGTTGCTTGTGTAATATCATAAATGGATTCAAACTTCAAATTAAAAACATTTAATGTATAAGCACGATGCAATCTTATACATAATTGAGTTAATTTATGATATTTACAAGCAACTTGGGGCACATGGACTGATTATCCAACGGATCATACCCAATCCAATCTACAAATATTTAGATCAAAACCAATTCACTTTAAAAGTCGATTCAAATCGGATTCAAAGTAGGGCTAATAATGGCAGATCGGTCGGTGGATCCTTATGGGAAAAACCAATTACATAACCAATCCAATTTATTTCAAAATGTCAAAAACTGGATGTCCACCTTTGGTTTTAAATAAACAAATTCAACTAACCGTGAACACAATCAAATTTCAACTAAGATTATTTCAATTCACTTAGTTTTGGTTTATATTTTTTCATGTTTTAATTTAAACACAGACTTCATTATATATTTTTCATACCTTCGTATTTTTTAAGATTGGCTATTTAAGATGTATGAAAATGAAGTGTTAAAATCATAACAATTTGTTTCTAGTTGTAACATAGTATTTCAAACTAAGTACATAAAGATTGGTTATTGTCTAACCACTTGTAGGTTGATTTTTTATATAAATATATGAATTACTATTATTCTATTTTAAAACAATAATTGTATGCTTAAATCAGTTTCCTCTAAAATGCGATAAGAAGACAAGTTTATCCCTTCAATTAACAAATATAATCTAGTTTACAAACCTAAAATTTTGATATAAACAACCGTGTATAACAATGATAGAAATTAACAATAAAATTTAATTAGATAACAAAAATTGGACATTAAAAACAATTTAACCCAAAAAATATAGAAATATAAATAAAGTATTGTCTTGGATAACGTAAGTCCTAAAAAATAATTAATGACTTTCACACAAACAATCCATAGATATACTAATTTGGCAAATTGGATGTGGATCAAAAAGTTCAATCCAACATCATATTGGATCAGGTTGAATTTTGCCTAAATCAACTGGATTTGATCTGCCATATAGCCCTACAAGCAACTTTCATCAACTATTCTTTCCTCTCATTCCCTCTTTTCCATTCTTTCTTCTTTTTATCAAACAAAATAAAAACAGTAATTATGCAACTTCACGCACAGATGAAACAACAATGATCGGCTTTCTTTGCAATTATTTTTCCTTACTAATTGTAGAGAAAGTAGGGTGGCAAAAACTCATAGATTGCACCAACATGACCAGCGGCATAGGCGGAAGGTTTAGTAATGACACAAGCAGTAGTAATTGCTAAAAATAGGATATTTGTGGGATGTTGTAATAAATAAATAAATTCTAGATCTGAATACATACAACCCATATTGATTCTATCGAGAAACAAATATATGAAACTAAATAGTTCAGCAGAAGTCGTACCTGAATCCATTGATGTTTGCAAAAAGAAGATCAACTAGGTTTTAGATCTTTCAAATTGACACAAGCTTAGATCTGAAAATTCTCTTTAGAAGAGGGTGGAGAGAATATGATAAGACTTGTGTAATTTGGGGACCATAACCCCATATATATAGCGTGTGACATTTTTCAGTTCGGCCCTTCAACAAACTAAAATTGTCACTCTGGTATCCACACATTATAAATTTACTTGACGAATATACCCCTTAAGTCTTGTTGTATTTATTCCGAATAGATCACATAATTAAACTTAATCCCAAGATAGCCTATACATTCAAATATTAAAATATGTGGCCCCATAATGCTGAATTATTCCAACAACCCCCCCGGGCCACATATGTAACCTTATAGAATGTATTTAACTTTATGAGCTCTCAAATAGCTATCTTGACAATATGATATATCCAAAACAATCTCGTCCATTGATTGTGTTAACATAGGATCAAAGCGGTTTTCATTATCGTTAGTGTAACTAAACCCATCAATAGTCACGTATATCAGTATAATCAAATGACATAGATCAATCATGTATGTGTAGCATGGAAATTACATGAAATGTGATCTTTACATGTCTATTTCCAACTGGTCCTACTTTACTTTAATGAGATCAAAATCTAAACATATATAAATAATTTGAGTGCAATTAAAAAAAACTTTATTTCTGATCAGAAAAACTGAAGCATATCCATAATCAAAACATAGAGTAATGTCACAAAAGAAATGACTTAGTACAAACTCCCCCTAAACCAAAATATTCTTACATAAAAGATACACCCATTTTAGCAACATGCTTATGAAAGACCTTGGGTGGTAATGCTTTTGTAAGTGGATCCGCTAACATAGAATTTGCCCCAATATGCTCCATGGATATTAACCCATTTTGCACTCTTTCCTTCACAACTAGAAACTTGATGTCAATGTAATTTGACTTACTTGAGCTTCTATTGTTATTAGAATATAATACTGCTGATCTATTGTCACAAAACAACTTTAGTGGTCTTTCAATATTATCTATAATGCGCAGCCCAGTGACAAAATTTCACAGCCATTTTCCATGATTAGATGCCTCATAGCAAGCCACAAACTCTTCCATAGTAGAAGAAGCTATAAGCAAAACTCTGCTTCCATAGTAGAAGAAGCTATAAGCGTTTGCTTAATGCTCTTCCATGATATAGCCCCTCCACTCAACATAAATATGCATCCTGAAGTGGATTTTCTGCTATCCGGACATCCAGCAAAGTCAGAATCAGAATACCCAATGATCTCCAACTGATCTGATCTTCTATATGTAAGCATATAGTCCTTTGTTCTTTGAAGATACCTCATAACCCTTTTTGCTGCTTTCCAATGATCCATTCCAAGGGTACTAAGATACCTGCCTAACACTCCTACAATGTACGCAATATCCGGACGCGTACATACTTGAGCATACATTAGACTCCCTATAGCAGATGCATAAGGGATCTTCTGTATTTCATTAACTTCAAGGATGTTATTAGGGCATTGTTTGAGACAAAACTTCTCCTTTAGCGACAGGGGTATCACCTGGTTTACAATCTTGCATGCCAAATCTCTTAAGCACCTTTTCTATATAGTTCTTTTGTGACAATCCAAGAATGCCTTGTAAACGATCACGATGTATTTGGATCCCTAATACAAAAGTGGCATCACCAAGATCTTTCATTTCAAAATTATTTGAAAGAAATCTCTTAGTTTCGTGCAACATATTTAAATCATTGCTGGCAAGCAATATATCATTAACATATAAAATTAAAAATATAAATTTACTCCCATTAAACTTTTGATACACACAGTTATCAATGATGTTTGCCTCAAAACCAAAAGAGGTAATTACATTATGAAATTTGTGGTACCATTGACGAGAAGCTTGTTTGAGTCCACAAATGGATTTCTTTAGTTTGCAAACCATATTCTTTGGATCTTCGACCACAAAGTTTTCCAGTTGCACCATATAAATTGTTTTCTTAATATCTCCATTGAGAAATGCAGTCTTAACATCCATTTGATGCAACTCAAGGTCAAAATGTGCAACAAGTAACAAAATTATTCTAAAAGAGTCTTTCGATGAAACCGGAGAGAAAGTCTCTTTGAAATCAATGCCTTCCTTTTGAGTAAAACCTTTCTCTACAAGACGAGCCTTATCTTTCCACTTTACCTTTTGCATCCCTCTTGGTTTTAAATATCCATTTACAACCAATGGGCTTCTTACCTTCAGGTAAAGGGACAAGATCCCAAACTTTATTGTCTTGCATTGATTTATACTCTTCATTCATAGCTTCAATCCACTTTTGAGAATTAATATCTTGCATGGCTTGGTGAAAGTTGATAGGATCATCTTCCATCAATCCATTATTATCCTCTAACTCTTGAAGAAATACAACATAATCATCCGGAATAACATTTCTTCTTTCCCTAGTGGATCTTCTTAATGGCAATTCATTTTGAGGTTGTTGAATTTGTTCTTGTGGAACATTAACTTCAACTTGAAGAGGATTTTCTTTAACATTGTTTTGTTGGGGTTCTGGATTCACTTCTTGATCAATGACAGGAACAATAATCTGCACATTGTCCGAAGAATTAACTGTAGTAGGTATCATAGACGATGATTCCTCCTCAAAAACAATGTTCCTTACTTCATTTCTCCCTCTCAACTCAACATCCTAAAAAAATGTTGCATTTCCCGTCTCAAATATTTTCCTCAGTATGGGATCATAAAATTTATAGCCCCGAGATCGCTCAGAATAACCAATAAAGTAGCTACTCACTGTTTTGGAGTCCAATTTTCTTTCATTTGGCCTATATGGCCTTGCCTCAGCTGGACATCCCCAAATGTGAAAATGCTTTAGAGTAAGATGTTTGCCTGTCCAGAGCTCATAAGGTGTTTTAGTAGCTTCTTTAGTGGGTACTCTATTAAGGATATAAATTGCTGTCTTTATTGCCTCTTCCCAGAGTGATTTTGATAAGGTAGAATGACTGATCATACTCCTTACCATGTCTTTAAGACTCTGGTTTCGTCTCTCAGCAACACCATTCATGCTAGGTGAACCTGACATAGTGTATTGTGGGAATATTCCACATTTCTCTAGGAATTTGGCAAATGGTCCTAGACATTATTCACCTGATCCGTCAGATTTTCCATAATATTCACCGCCACGGTCAAATCTGACAGTTTTAATCCTTTTGTTGAGTTGGTTCTCAACTTCTACCTTAAATTTCTTGAATATGTCTAAGGATTCTGATTTATCATAAATAAGATATAGGTAGTCATATCTTGAGTAGTCGTCTATGAATGTTATAAAATACTGTTGACCATTCCATGATGCCTCAGGGAATGGCCACAAATGTCTGTATGTATTAATTCTAAGACGTCAGTTGCTCTATTGGCACCTATTTTCTTATGTTTGGTTTGTTTTCCCTTGATACACTCTACAAAGACATCAAGGTCTGAAAAATCAACGGATTCCAAATTGCCATCCGACACGAGCCTTTGAATTCTATTTTTAGATATATAACCTAAGCACTTGTGCCACAATGTGGCTGAAGTTTCCTTATTAGCTTTTCTTTTAGTACCACGTGACTCTACATGCAAGGCTTCATTATAAGAGGTATTAACATCAAGCATATATAAGTTATCATAAACATTAAGAAAACCAGTTCCAATAAGAGTTGAATTCATTGATAAACTAAAAGTACCATTCCCAAATGAACAAGAATAACCAAATTTGTCCAACTTAGAAACAGAAACCAAATTCCGTCTAAATGACGGTATAACAAAAGTATCAAATAACTCCAAATAAAACTGAGTTCTTAATAACAACTTAAAATGCCCAATAGCCTCCACTTCTACCGATTTTCCATCACCTACATAGATGTATCTTTCATCATCAGTTGGATTTCGGTAGCTCAGGCAACCCGGCATAGAAACACTTATGTGAGTAGAAGCATCAGAATCTAACCACCAAGTGTTTCCAGGTACTGTAGCTAAATTTACTTCAGAACAGACCAAAGCAAAAGATGTACCTTTCTTAACACGCCATGCGTGGTATTTGGCACAATCTTCCTTCAAATGTCCAGCCTTTTTGCAAAGTAACAACCATCAGTCTCCTTTTGCTGTTTCTTTTCAGTCGAACCCTTAGCAGTTTCTTTATCCTTCTTTCTCTTTTTGTCTTTTCCCTTAGAGGTGTATGCTAAATGAGCACTTTCAGCCTTATCATGCTTCAATCTCTCTTCTTTTTGTACACAATACGAAATGAGCTCATAAGAGTCCATTTCTCCTTTTGACAGTTATAACTGATCTTGAACTGGTTGTATTGTGAAGGAAGAGAGATTAATACCAAATGCATGAGCAAATCAACTGAAAGCTCAAGCTTAAGTGCCTTAAGTTTTGAAGCAGTGTTAGACATTTCCATATTGTACTCCCTTATGTTTCCTTTGCTTTGATACTTCATGGAAATCAAGCGTTGCAAAAGCGTGCTTGTTTCCGCCTTATCGTTTTTAGCAAAACTTTTTTCAATCTCAGCAAGGAAATCTTTAGCATTGGTTATCTTTTCAGATACCGCACCCCTAAATGCCTCCGGAATGCCACGCTTTATGATCATTAGACTCATGTGGCTTGAACGATCCAACCTCTCAAAGTTCTTTATAATATCAGAAGAACTTTCATCCGTAAGAGGGGCGGGTTCATCTATCCTAAGTGCAAGGTCAAGATCCATGCAGCCAAGAACAAGCAATATGTTCTCTTTCCAATCCTTAAAGTTTGTTCCAGTCAGAATAGGAATGTTGTTCAGATTGGCAGATATCATAGTCAAATTAGCTGTAATTTTAAATTAATCAAATATGCTTACATTATAAAACAACTATAGTAAATTTAAAATAATCGGTAAGTCTTTGCTCAAGATACCTAGCACAACATTAATATCAAGTCTTTGGACAGTAATATTAACTGCAAGTGGTATTCTTGTCGTAATCATCAAATATTAACAATAAATTCAAGTCAAATAATAATCTTCCTTTGGGACGATTAATTATTTTCTTGTAAAACTTTATAATTGTTACATATTTATCATCACACATGTGTATCTAATTTGGCCAGATATTAACCTTCCTTTGGGCCGACTAATATTCGCATAAATAAATACACACAAATATCAAATATTTTTCATGAGAAACTAAAATAAGAGAGGTCACTTTGGTGACATATTATTTCAATTAGTTCACTTGTAATGTAGGATATTCACAATCAATTTGCAAAAGACGCCAAATAGTATATGAATTTATTTTAACTCCTTCATTTATAAATTTTTCATAAATATCAATGTCAAATTTGACATCAAGGAAACTGTAATAATACATAAATGAATAATACTTGCAATAATAATTAGTATCAGATTATTGCGTACTTTATTTAACTGCTACCATTCAAAATAGAAGGTGAAACATATTAAGTAGTAACAATAAATTACAAAAAAAATATGTCAAATCTGACAGCATCAATTAATGTGCTGATTCATAGTGTACAAAAGTAATGAATAATAAAAGCTTGACCAATATTTCAACAATGCCTGTTGCTATTTTATGCTAAGAAAGGAAAAAAAATCCAACCAAATAAAATAATAATTTATGCTTTTGCAGGAGAAAACAAAACCACAAACATGTCATGGTACAATTATTATAAAAGATGTAGATGAATTCTTAGATCATAAATCCAATGATACGGTTCAATTAAATCCAAATTGCTATCATTTTAGGAAACTTTTGGTCAAATCAACAGAATCCAATATTTCATTAAATCTATAGATCCACGTATAATATTGTTTATTAACATGTTTTGAAACACCATAATTGAAGCATTCACAAATCAGAACGAAATAAGTGGATCAGGTGAATCAACCGAAAATTGTAAATCCAAGAATCCTAATTTCATATGTTCTTAAAACCAAAGAATTTCTCAATAAAATCAATGATGGGTGGCTCTGATACCACTTGTTGTAATAAATAAATAAATTCTAGATCTGAATACATACAACCCATATTGATTCTATCGAGAAACAAATATATGAAATTAAATAGTTCAGCAGAAGTCGTACCTGAATCCATTGATGTTTGCAAAAAGAAGATCAACTAGGTTTTAGATCTTCCAAATTGACACAAGCTTAGATCTGAAAATTCTCTTTAGAAGAGGGTGGAGAGAATATGATAAGACTTGTGTGATTTGGGGACCATAACCCCATGTATATAGTGTGTGATATTTTTCAGTTCGGCCCTTCAACAAACTAAAATTGTCACTGTGGTATCCACACATTATAAATTTACATGACGAATATACCCCTTAAGTCTTGTTGTATTTATTCCCAATAAGTCACATAATTAAACTTAATCCCAAGATAGCCTATACATTCAAATATTAAAATATGTGGTCCCATAATGCTGAATTATTCCAACATGGGATTCTTAAAAGGCACTAGTAAAATGTATTTGTATGATATCATTATAGACCTTTCACACATGCAACTAAACAATAAAATAAGATCATCATTCTAAATAATAATGAAATGTTCACCACGTAAAAAGAATTACTCTGTGAAAACTGGATTGACGACCATCAAATCATAAAAAGTTGTTAAAAAGATTTATTCTAGCTACGTTAAAGTATTACATCATACGTACAAATCATGATAACTTGTATATTAAATGTTTTCACAAAGAAAACACTTTACCATGAAAATTTGATCAATGGTCTAATTTTATTATTCACATACACGTTGCATAAAAGTTTTAATGATTTTGAAGATATACAAGTTATATCTATAATAAGATTACAGAAATGTCAAGTTCTTCAGTTTCATCATTTGTAACTATCTACTATATACACGTTGATTGATAAAAATTTGATTCAACCCACAAATCATTACGCCAAAAAGAAATTGAACTTCCAAGTAAAGAATTGAAATCCTCAACTTCGTCAGAAAATAGTTCATTAAAGAAAGTTTCAATTTTCATTAAAGAAACTTCAGTTTAGAATGTGCATGTATGATCAAAAAGTGGAGAAGGATCATTATTTTGGTTTTCACATAAAAGATATACATGTATATTGTAAAATTTTGATTTTATAAACGTGCAATAGAGTTTAGTTAGAAAACCAACATCGCTTATGATCCAATAAAGGAAATGAACTTTAAATATGGTTTCCCAAGAAATACATCGTAGAAGATATCTTTCTTTCACTTAATTATCTCCAGGTATCATTAAAACCCTAGGCACTGTGCAAAATTGGTCATATTTAAAATAATTATTATATAATAAAAGATATTTCGATGAAGTGGTTATTTCGCTTCATTATCTACACTATCATATAATGATATTTCAATTCACCAAAAAGCCTAGGCCACATAAATTGTATAATTGAAAATATACTGACAAAATAGTTTTATCCTATCAAAAGATGTGAATTTTGTAGTCCTCATATTTATGATTCAACATGGGAACGCCATTGATCAGATGGTCATTGATATTCAACAGTATCGTATAATGATATTCCACTTCATCGGATAGCCTAGGCCATGTAATTCATTCATATAATTATAAAAAAATAGTTATGAAGTGGTTTGGACATGCTAAAAAATGTGAATTCATAGTTCTCTTGTTTAAGATTTCAATCTGGGAAGGCCATTGATCAGCTTCCAATGAGAATGAGATTCCCAATATAGTTATCTTAAGAGATGTGATTTCTAAGTAACAAACAATGGCATCCTGAGTTTCAAACTTAACTATTGTAACATAACACATTCTTAAGGAAAATAGCAGTAGCATCACAAAAGTTTAAAATCACTTGTATTCATTTTGATACGTGAGATTTGAATTCACAAAATTTAAAACGTATAAAAGTTCGAACATTTAAAAAATTTCTTCAGGGAAGCAAAGCTAGCTTTTAAATACCATCGAATTTATGGTACATGTGTTTAGTTTTGCCAATAATATTGTCAAACATCAAGTGGATGTAACAATTGAAGCTAAAGCATTACTGGAGAAAATTCCTCCAATGCTTTTCATAATCCTACAAATCGGTTTATGTTTATTATTATTGGTATCTACTATTTCTTAATTCTTATTTTAAGAACTTACCAGCATAACCACACGTCAAATTGAAGATTATGCGAATTAAGCATGACATGGATGACCCAACACTAGACTAACCCCTAAATTTTCAATAATGTAAAGTATAATTTTGAAACAGGTAAATGAACAATCATCAATTATGTAATAAAAATTACCATGATTTAGCAGGGGACGTAGATCTGGACTTAGGAGAAGCAAACCTATCCACTGATTTGCTGTAAAAAGGAAGCATTGAAGCAAATTTATCCAGCTAGATCATAACATGATAAAAACATGTCAGCGAAAAAACTAATAGAAATACCTTTGGCTCCGCCTAGGGCTTTTTCTTTGGCTAGGGCTTCTGCTTCGCGTTGGGCTTCTGCTCCACTTGTGGCTTCTGCTCCACTTGGGGCTTCTGCTCCGCTTGGAGCTTCTGCTTCTACTGTAGCTCCTGCTTCTACTTGGACTTATAGATTGACTCCCTTATACATTTTAACCTAACAGAAAATGAGAGAAGAAAACGAAGAACATAATTACTGTACCATCAAATATGAACAAATCAATTCATTGTATGTTGTTCCCGAAGGACACCATATATGCATATATGTAAAGATATTTCACCAAACGCCACCTCAACCTTAATGGGCTTTGCAACCTGGATCAATCCAAAGCATTGGTTTGTTTTTGCATAATTTTAAAAGGTTTTGGTGCAGTTAATGAGAACGTGTTACAAATGGTATTAAATTTTGGACCATGTACCCAACTGAAAAGTTGCAAAGAAATGTTGGATCCATAAGGAGAGCAGGTATAATGTCATTAGGACAGTAGTAAGGACTTGCACAATGCCATATACAACAATTGGTTTACATATATTTCATTTATCTCATGTATAATATATTTCTTTATCACTTATGTCTATCGTCTTTGATCCCATATTATTTATTCATCATAACTAACATTTTGTATGAATTCAGACGTGTTGATGGCTCTTTTTTTATATATTAAACAAATTTGTCGATACCATAAACTAGGAATTCATAAGTTAAACTAAGAACAAATCTCGAAGTCGCTTCCACTATATCCTTCAAGAGTGCAATCTCGTTACGTTGATATCTTCTTCAACCTTCTCCTTTGATAAAAGTGTCCTCGATATCAGCTCTCTACGCGCCAACGTAGGCAATCCCACCATTATCCTATATAACTATAATTTTTTCAAAATAAATTGGAGCTCTTCTAACACTATTAATCTAGCAATTTTTTAGAGCACCACTTAAAGCATTATTATAATAGTTAATTTATTATTATACATAAATTTAGTTAATTTTTATAAAACTTAGTTAACTTTGTTAATATTTTATAATTTATTATGATTATCTGTATTAGTATTGTTATAAACTTAGTTAATTAATATAAAACTTATAGTTACTTTATTATTGTTATTATTATTATTATTATCATCACTATAAGCTTAATTAATTTTATAAAACTTATTTAAGTTGATCAATAGTTTACTTTTGGTATCATCATCATTATCTATATTATAACTTAGCATATTTATCGGCATTATTTCTATTATGATTGTTGTTGTTACTTTTATCATTAGTATTATTATTATAAACTTAGTTAATTCTTATAAACGTTAGTTAAATAATAATAATAATTATTATTATTAATATTACTACTACTATTATCATTATTATAATTATAATAATTATCATCATCAACTTGGTCAATTTTTATAAACTTATTTATTTTTTATCAAACGTAATTGACGAAGTTAATTTAATCTTTGCTAAATTATTTTGATTATTATCATTTTATATAAATTTAGATATTTTTATAAAACTTAGTTTGCTTTGTTAATATTTTATAATTTATTATTATCGTTTTAGTAAACTTAGTTAACTTGGTTATTGCTATTGTGATTATTATTATTTTAAACCTATGAATTACATTTAACATTCAACAAAATGCATACTTTTTGAGCTTTTATGTTAATTCAACAAATCTAATTTTTTGAACCAAAGTTCTTTTCTAAAAAAGTAAATGTTGCTTATTCTAGAGTATATATTCTTCGCTGGTAAAATGACATATATTAGGATTAAAGGTTTATAAAGTGAATACATGGTGGTGGATTGGAAAAGACTAAAAACATATATTTTAGGATTAAATGTTCATGATATTTTAAC
Organism: Allium cepa; assembly: GCA_030765085.1. Lineage (NCBI taxonomy): Eukaryota > Viridiplantae > Streptophyta > Magnoliopsida > Asparagales > Amaryllidaceae > Allium > Allium cepa. The sequence continues at coordinate 878,254,740 of CM060934.1, forward strand.
TTCATCAGAATCTAATACAATGTTCATGAAACCAACATATAATGTCTCTAAACCTGCTAAGGAAACATCCACAGGAGCAATGGCAAATGATATTACCGAATATAAATGGTTTTGTTTGTATTCCATTTTGACAAAGTAATATTTGTGGTAGTTTTAACATCTATTTTCAAACATGACCTTGCATATATAAACTTATGCCTTTGCCCTACATGTTAGTACTTGACTAACACTCTTAGACTAAAAAAAAGATAAATTTAGATGTTGAGGAAACAAATAGAGGAGGACTCTCAACCACACAAAATTGTAGAGAGAATGTATTTCATCAATGAAACAAATATTGCTAGCCAACTATATATATGTGTGTATATTTACATACATACATATACATATGCATATCCATATACATACATATATGTGTGCCTGCGCGTGCGTGCAATTTTTTATATGTGCATGTGTGTGTCTATGACGCAGCGTGAAAAGCGAACTCGACGATGTACATCGAATCCGTCCAGGATTTCACACGATTAGCAGGAATAATCGGTGAATCGATGATAAATCGATGAATTTAAGAATACCGAAAGGACCAAATCCGTTGATCACGAAGATACCAGACTTTAGCAATCTTCGACACGTTGATCGCGCACGATACCGTGAGAAAAGATCTTCAATTCTTCGAACGTTGATCAAGCGCACTTGATTCCGTAAATTGGCTTCAACAATCGTCGATTTGAGCGCACTCGAATACCGAAAGTGGAGATAGGAGATTATACTCAACTACCAATTTGAATGGAGGCACAAAGCACAAACCAAATTTTATTCCAAATTCAACCACCTACAAACGACACGACTCGCCTATTTATAGGCTTATAACACCACAACACTACACAAAGTACAACACATTACAAACAGTACAAACGGTTACAACATAACACGACTTAACAATATACGACATAAGAAAACACAATACAAACGACTTAAGAAACCAGGCATCTGAAACAGTGACTTAAGCACTTCTGTAGCTCGTTCACGACCTAAGAATTAAGTAGTTTTGCGACTTAAAGATCTGGAGCGATCTATGGTTCGTCGCGACTTAAAGAATTTCAACGATCTATGGAAGCTCAGCGACATAACCCTTTCTCGTTCGCGATTTTAGAAAATGGCAGCGACTTACAGAAGGTCGTTCGCGCGACCTACAGGAAGAAATTCGCGACCCAATGAAGCTTGTTCGCGACTTAAGCTCGTTCGCGACCTATGGATGGAATTCGAATCTGATTCTTCACGACCGAGAGGGAAGCGACCTTGGTTAGCTCACGGTGTAGAGTGGAGGTGGGGAAGTTGCCAAGCTCGTTCGCGAGTTAGGCTGGAGTTAGGTCGCGGTGAATTTTTCACGACTTAGGGATAGGTCGGAGCTTTCCTCTTCCGCGGCCTTGTGGCTAGGTCGTACGCGACGTACGGAGCGGCGATTCGAGGTATGAGCTTCGTCAGTCTATATATATCTTATATAAGATGATGTTTTATATTCAACCTGATAAACATTTTGTATTGATCTCATAGCAAGCTTCAGTAGAAGAAAATTCCATTTATTTTAACAACTTATCCCAAATTTTGGGAAAAATACTATAATGCATGCAAATTTATGTCATTTTAATCCTTTCCTCTTCATGATTTGTCAATTTCTGTTGTCATTATACAGGATATATTGGCTGTACAAAGGACGCCAAAAGTGTAGTTCGAGGTTGTTTGGCATGCACAAATTGCCAAATAGTATTTGTTGAATGATTATGTTATTTTTGTGGAATTTTTTGTCATAATCATCTTTGTAATTCTTTAGCCATATAATATTCATTTCGTTTAACTTACCTTCTTATACCCCAAATATACACAACAGAAGTTGAAATTGAACTCAAAATTTGAAAATAACAAAAAGTGGTTATTTATTAAGCTGATGAACATTTTTGATAATGATAGGCCGCATAACAATGGCGTCCAGAAGATGCTTACAAGCCTATTTTTGATGAAGCACCGCATTCCTGAGCTAACCTGAAGATCTGCTTCAAACATGATCTCTAAATTGCTCTAGGTTTGCTCTGGACTGATTACGATATTCTCTAGACTGTTCTAAAAAATTGAGTCTGGGTTGTACGACCATGGTTCTTTGGCTTTTTTCCTACACAATTTTGATCAACTTAGGGCAACACTGATGCTTTTATATAACTTAATTTGGTACAGGATTTACTGTACAAGATTGATGCTTTGGTGTTCATTGATTATTAACAATATAGGCAAATACAACAGCAGTTCTTATCAACGATAATTATATAATAAATTTATGTTGAATATATAATCATGCTACTATGTTGTTATACAGGTCATGTAAATCATGCAAAGAAATTTTCAAGTAAAAAAGTTTGGTTGAAAACTTATTTTAAGTAATAACCCATAACTAATTGTCAAAAACAGAAAATACGTGTATGAGATTATTTGTTGTATGCTCAAGATGAAATGAAAATTTAAACTTTTTGTAGAATTCAAGTTTTAACCATTGACGACATGTTAAATAAATTAAAAGTTCATGTATCAAACTTCAAACATTAAGTAAAGAGCAATGCTAAAATTACTGTTTAAAATGGTTTTAGAGGCTAAGAAGATATTTAAAAGAAATTGGATGTAGATTAACTAACATGAAGTAAGCATAACTTCTTTTTCATGTGCTAATTTTATTCAACCATATGCAAAATAATATATAAACACTTTATACATAATAGAAAGTATAAGCAAGTAATACCAAAATGCATTATTATTATTAGTATTATGTCACCCTGCACAAAATTGACTATTGTTACTTTAGTTATTTAAGAAGAAATAAGGGATATATATGTTGTTCAAGATTATTTTTTACATGGAAAAATTAGCATTAGAGAAGAAATCCGAGCCATCCATGTTCTTGTGATTAAATTTTAATAAAACAAGTATTGAAGGTTGGAATTTTTCAAATTTTTTCACATATCTTAGCAGCCATGCGAACAAAGTACAATACTAGGTTAAGAAACATGATTTAAATCTTTGATTACGACATAATACACCTATTTGTTATACTATAAACAATGTGAGTACCTTGTTGCTTGGCAGTTTACAAATGTTAACTAAGGAAAGATTATTGGATAATAGGCATACTTACTAAACTTAGTGTATATGTTTACTTACTGCTCGAAAACACAAACCACATTTATATCACAAATGTGAATTTATTTTACTGTACTACATTAATCAATACAATGCATAGCTTTATGGGAAAAATGACAATCTCAGCGTAAGTTTGATACAATATATTACAAGTCAATCTTTAAGTGTTAAACTTAACGCTTTGCAAAACCATTTTAAATTCAGCATTGTAGATGGTTTTTCCCCTGTAGTGCCATAAGATGAATATTTTACAACAAGTAGGTCATCGCATAAGGAAATATTATATAACTTAACATCTGAAGAAAAACTATACCAATGAAATTATATGTATATAAATATTTCCGATCCAAATATGAGTGTCGTGGACATCATAGTCATGCGCAACAACAAGAGAAATAACCGTAGCTGACATCTCTTACAAAACTAGCTAGAGTAGCACCTGCATGGCCACTTCTAATAACTTCTAGTAGGTTCAACATAATATCTTTTGTCCCTTTCAATTTAACATTGATGAAGATAATCAACTACTGCCCGCAACCTCGCCTCCCTTGTCTGAAGTCTGATTGCAGCAGTTGTCACCGTCATTCTAGAGACCATCCTCTAGAGTTGTCATGTCTTGATTGCGTCTCTCCATTCTAGAGTGCCACTATTTTGGATTTTTGTATCTAAGCGTATTTTCGATCATGCAGCCTACTGGTGAGTGGTGCCCTAGATTTTTACGAGGCTCAAAGCGGACGCTTTCTGTGATATCCCGAAATTTTTGACAATATCAATTTAATAATCTTTATTTAAAATTAAATTGATTTGATAGCATTGATTAATAAAATATGAATTGGTTTAATAATCTAATTAAATAAATATTTAATTAGTGATTTTATCTTTTAAAAGCTAATAAAATGTTTCTATTTATAATGTATATATATTTGTATATATAGTATAGATAATGTTTGATTTGGAATTTAATAAATTAATTTAAATCATAATTTTCAAATTATTAAATATATTATTAGATTTGAAAACAAGGTTTTTATTTATTTATTAAATTCCAAATCAAAGATTATCTATACTATATATACAAATATATATACATTATAAATAGAAACATTTTATCAGCTTTTAAAAGATAAAATCACTAATAAATATTTATTTAATTAGATTATTAAACCAATTCATATTTTATTAATAAATATTATCAAATCAATTTAATTTTAAATAAAGATTATTAAATTGATATTGCCAAAAATTTCGGGATATCACATTCCTTCCCCCTTAAAAGAATTTCGTCTCCGAAATTTAAAACAAAGGTAATTTAATAATCTCATTAATGATTTAAATTTTAAAACACAAGCATATATTATCAATCACATGCTAACAACCATAACAACCAATTCACCCAAACAAACAAATTTAACTTTCCAGACAAAAATTCTGAATAGAATTTTCTCGAGTTTTCCAAGTATAAACACCGGGATACTCGCTCTACATAACCCAAACAATCTAAGCTACAGAGCTCCTACTCATCTAGATCTACCAAACTAAATAAGAAATCAGATTACAAACAAGTCTGACTCACAACCAAATCTCCCAGAATAGTTGATTCCACAACCAGAGATAGATCATACACGTACTCCCTCAGAGATACGTGAAACACATCGAATTCCAGTTGTCCAAACTGGCAATTCAATCCAGAAGACCAAACACTTATGAAAAGCAGAACACATAAAAGATCCAAAACTTCTCGGAGCTAGCTTCTCAGATTTACCAAAACTTATAGCTCCCTTATATCGGAGAAAAATTATCCAAAATCAGATCTCCGATTCAAATCCACAAAACTCTTCAAATGATCCTTGGTTGCCTACTTCCTACCTGATCAGCTCAATCCTCGCTGATGTCTCAAGAAACAACTGGACCAAACCCAATCCACCAGAATGATCCTCCAAGATCAACCAAGATCAAGAACAAACTCCACTCACAACCATCAGAAGAAAACAAACTTCTCCTATCCGAAAAAGAAAAGCAGATGCACTCTCAAACTGCATCCGCTGCACAACTCTGATCTGGAGAAGATGAGAATGCTGATGATGTACACAAGCACAACTGGATAACATAACCTAGAAAATCTCTGATAACTAAGAGAAAACTCAGAAGTTCCTCCAATCCTGAGCTGCTTCACCAAACTCCATCTCAAGGAACCAACCTTCAACTAGTTGAACCACCGGTACCACACTTGGAATCCTGGTCGATAAGAAAACTAAATCTCTAGATGCGGACAACCTTTGACTTCCCTGAAGACATCCAGAAAAATCTCCAACAATCCAAGAGAATACTCAATTATCGCAAGTCACTTTTGCGATCAATCCAAACTAACATCCAAAGAAAACTGTTCTCTCTTTACCAATCAGAACAGCTTATGCCAGTCTAGCCAATGCATCGAAGAAACGGATCCACTCTACTACTTCTGCACTCCACTTCTAGAAAAACTACTAAACTAGAAGATCTCCTTGACAGCACACAGAACACTTCGAGCTGCAATGCTAACATAGATGCCAAAGAATTCCTAATTCAAAGCTCTTCGAGAAACTCGGACCTCAAACCAAACAGAAACACCCTGCTGAACTCAGCCACATCACCAAAGCAGACCTACTTCCTTAAACTTGTTCCAAAGAAATCATCTTCGGAAACATCCATAATTGCTGCATCTCATCACATGGCTACTATTTCCTGAGGTATCAAGAAACCATCACTCGCTTCTGTCTAACCGACAGATCCAAACTCTACTCATCCAACTTCAAAGATGGACTCCGAACCTTAACAGGTTACCTGCAGAGATCGAAGAAATTCTTACATCACTGTAAAGCTTACTCGAGATGGTATTAGGTCTACAGTCTTGACAAATGTTCTTCCAACCTCAAACATTCAAACTCCAACCAATGGTAGTCGTGTTACACACACCACTACCCCATCTACCTTTATAACTTATATTGGGAAACCTGTACGGGTAACCCAACAGATAGGCAGAAATAAATAAATAAATAAATATCAAAATTACAAATAGGCTCTCTCAAGAAAGAAAACACTCCAAAGCCTAGGTATTCACTCAACCTAGCGCTCTGATACCAACTGTGATGACCCGACTTTTTCTCCACAAAAAGTCATATCATCTTTAAGAAAGAAAGGGATAGAAAAGAGAAAAGAAAGAAGAGAAAGAAGAAACAACACCAGAATCTCAACAGCGGAACGAATAAATTATATTAATAACATAAGTATTACATAATATATAACACCAATCAGAATTACACAGCATATACATCACATACTAGACAGTTATAAACACCTGTCTAGTTATTACAACTCAACAAAGAGATACCAACACAGAGAACACACAGTGGAAACTATATATCTAACGCCGAAGCCTCCTGCTCCATTGCTCCTCCATAATTCGTCAAAGCTAACCTGAATCTCTTGGCTATTCGTAAAAAATTTAGTACCCAAGAGTTTAAGAAAACAGAAGATAAACTCCGGGTCAGACATGGGTCTGGTGTGAGTAACAGGTTAAGGTTGCTTAACTTTTGAAAATCTTTGAAAAGAAAAGGTATTACGTAAGACTCCCCACACATAAACACGGGTAAGTTTTTACCTTACGCTAACCAAAACATTTGATAGGAAATTCGATGATATTATAATAGTGTCTAGGGTTTTCAAGTAAATAAGAAATAGCCGAAATTGTTACATCTATTAAATTCCAGTTACTAGCTACAAAAGTGGGTAATACAATCAAAACTGTTGGCACTTATTGGATTTTGGATTCCATACAATGGCAGGGCTACTGGGGTACCGTCCGTCACAGTACGTGGCCTAGATCACCGTACCGAGGATTACTCCCAATCCCCTACAACGCAAAGCCGGAACCATTCCTTACTGAACAGTTCCGAACAAGACAACCCCGAAAGTTGTTGCAATCAACTGCCCCACACAGCCGAATATAAAGGGACTTCTAGACAGAGGTAAATCTCGTCCTACTTGGGCATGACCCACTTAGCCTTGCTGCACCTCCTCTGTTTTAGCCATTCCCGGTTGATGAGGCTTGAGGCTACGATTACCTTTATAGAACACATCTATCTTAGAATGCTCATCGTCCACCTGGCGATGTTCTGAAAGCATTCAATCCATACAAGTTCGTTACGGGTTCGAACGAAACCGAAAGCATTATCTCGTTACACTCATTTTGGAATCACCCTCAGAGTTAACGACGATAACCCTTGCACTCTAAATCTTCATCTTCACTTGGGATTCACGACCTATCGTTAATTTGGATCGATGTGGTTTTCGGATATCCAAATATGGAAACCCAATCCCGGTCTCACCGAAATCCAAAACGCCATCTTTTAGGTCCAAGTTGTTTTAAAGTTTAAAACAATTCAATTCTATATTATTTATATACACACAGATAGATAATTCAAAATATCACAATAGATAATCAACATTATCATCATAAACAGATAATCCATATTATCATCACAAATAGATAATTCATATTATCATCACAATGCAACCAAAGCATCATATCACACAACCTCACTTATCTCATATCTGAGATCTCAACTATTCAAGGAAATCAATATCAATCAATATTCATAAGCAATGATTTATTTATCACTATTCTATAATTAATTTAAAATGAATTAAATTAATTAATTCATCTCTAATTAATTTAAAATGAATTAAATTAAATTAATTACTTCATTATTAAAATCTTGCTTACATAACCGTTAACTAGTTACAAAACAATTAATTAATTACCCTCATATAAATCATCTTAATTAATCACCCTTGATTAATTACCCTTTAATTACATTCAAGTAATTAGCCTTTAATTAATTCCATAAATTAATTATTCTAAACCAAATTCGGTAATTAACCTCTAATTACTTCATTAATTAATTAACTATAATTAATTACATTAATTAATTCCTTCATTGATTAATTATTCTTAATTAATCAATCCTTAATTACATCATTATATTAATTAATGATCCTTAATTATTTTTATTTATAATTAACCTATTTAAATTATGTAATTAATCATCAATTAAACCATATTGATTAATCACTCTTGATTAATCACATTCAGTAATTAACTACCTTTAATTACTTCATTAGATAAATTAATTACTTCTTAATTAATTATCTCTAATAATTAATATTTAATTAATCATATTTATTAATCACCCTAGATTAATTTCACTAAGTAATTAATTACCCTTAATTAATTTCATCCCTTAATTGTCTTCAAATAGCTTTATTAATCAATTCTTAATCAATTACACTAAGTAATTAATTATTAATTACTTTCACTAAGTAATTATTCTTCATATGAATTACACAAAGTAATTAATCTCCAAATCTCTTCCATTACCTAATTATCCTTCAATTTAATTACATCCAGCAATTATCTTCTTAATTACTTCACTAAGTAATTATTCTTCATTAATCACATTGAGTAATTACCTCTTAAATTATCCAGTGATTATTTTAAATCAATTAAACTTAATTAATTAACTTAAACTAATCAAAATAAACTTAATTAATTAGTAATTAATTTCTTAATTACTTCCATTAAGTAATTACACTTAAACAATTCACAATTGATTATCTTTAAATTAATTAATCTAATTAATCATTAAAATTAATCACATTAATTAATTATTAAATAATTCTAAGTTAATGACCTTCATTAACCATTAACAAATCTATAATTACTTCTCTAAAGTAATCAACTGAGATTAATCATTATTAATTACAAATTAATCTATCTATAATAACCCATTAATTAATCTCTAATTATTTAATTAATCTCTAATTATTTAATTAATCAAGTGTTAATCTATAATTTAATTAATTTTTAATTACTTGATTATTGAATTTAAAATCATTAATTTAAAATCAAATCTTATCTAATTAATGATTTCTTAATTACAAATCAATTAATTCTTAATTAACTTACTTAATTCTTTAATTAATTAAATTAATAAAATCCCTAATTACTTAATTAATTAACCCAAATCATTAATTAATTTAATTAATTAATGACCCATCTTAATTACCTTAATAATTTAATGAATTATAAATCATTAAGTCCTAATTATAAACCTTAATCTTATTCATGATTAAATTATCATTAACAAAGTATTTTAAAAACAATTTACTTTTAAATTCCATTTCAAATTTAAGATTTAAAATGAAAACAAATTTTACTTTAACAATTCAAAAACCTTTTGATTACATGTTAGAGAAATACTTATCTATGAAAGAATTTTAAAGAAATTTAAACCAAATTCATTTTCAACTTTCAAACCATATTTAAAACATTTAAAGTTGTTTTAAAACATTTAAATCCAAAAACTTCATTTTATTTTAAAACTAGGGTTCAAATTCATTTTTGAATCCAGATTTTAAACTTAGTTTTAAAACCCTGTTTAAATCTTATTTTCAGATTTTAAAACACTTTATAAAATACTTTAATCAAAATTTTAGTTGTTAAAAACATTCCATTTTTATAAAACTTATTTATTTTAAAAACTAGAATTCAAACTCATTTGAATTCAGATTTAAACTTGTTTCAAAATTTTGTTTTAAAAACTTGCTTTATATTTTTTTACTTATTTCAAATTTTAAAACTGGAACACTGTCAGGTTTCTAAAACCTGAAACTAAAACTTATCGAGCCCATTCTATTTTTCTGCGAGTCTTACCTTAAATTCCTTCGAGTAAATACTCGAACTACTCGAGTGAAACTCGAGTACATGTTCACCAATTCCAAACCCACTTCACCAGAAAACATAAGTGCACAGTGCACATGCACCGTAACTCTGATCAACTCCGGCCATTCACCAAAACTTCATCACATCGGCAACCATCCACGCTCTGTCCCACGATCATCAGATCGTCTCCATCATCTAGAAATCAAAATCTAAACTCAACACCCAAACCTGGAACACAGAACCACAACAAACCCAAACCTGCCAACGCCTCAATCAAGCTCCTCAGTCCATCAGAATACCAACACCACTAGCCGCGGCTTCGTCCACGATCCAGCAACCGATTCCCAAAGTTTGGTAACACTCGATCCACCAGAGGATGATTGCTGAAGCAAAACCGACCATCCACCAAAATCAGGTTTATAGACATCAACGACCTCCCATCGTCACCACCGACCTCTGATCGACATTCTGTTATTTTTCCTTCAATCTTCGACCATCCTTCTTCCTTTAGACAGGAACTCGACCTCCCGATCCACTGAGATCACCAGAGACTACCCCAAAACCAAATTCTGATCAACCCTTGCTTGCTCAGTCAAACCCAAATTAAAAATTATGACTTTACTCTTAAAAATCATGTCTTAGTTTAAGGATTTAGTTTATATACCTGAATTGCACAAATAACATGTTTGAATTTTTACAAAGACTCGAGTTTCCTGTTTAATTTTATTTCCAGAGCAATTCCAGATTTAATTTAAGTTAAATAAATTTTTAAAACTTAGTTTATAATCTAACTAACAATATTTTTTTGGATCCTAAGTCCTAACAATCAATGGATCAAGAGGAAATGATTTTAAATTGAAAACTAGGGGTTGAAATTTAGAACAGAGATGTTCTACAAGCATTCACAATCATACATGCATCACACATCCAAAATACACAGGAATTTTCCAACATATATATACAAATACAAACTTATTTTAGGCATAAATCAAGCAACCAGATTTATCTTTAAGTTTTAAAAAGAGTTACTCACCTTCAAATGAAGAACATATCATATTTATAAAATCTTGAAACTGGAGTGTCTCCTGCCTTTGAAAACTTGAAAACTATATGCATGCAGGCTTCCAGCTTTGAAAAGAAATGCTGGTTTGAAAATGTTTGCATGCTGATGATTTCCAGATAAAGAAATGCAGACATTTGATTTTTGAAAATGAACAAGCTATGCTTTTGAAGAATGATTACAAATAATTTGAGTTTTGATCTGGTTTAGAGGAAGATGATTCTCAGATTTGAAGAATGATGTTTCAGGTTTTTGTGATTTACATTTTTGGTTTGAGGAGTGTTACTTACTGATTTGAATATGTTTTTGAAATGGAATGCAGATTTAATTTTCTGATATGTTTTTTTGGGTTTAGAGATGATTTCAGATTTGTTTTCTTAGCTTAGAAATTTGAAAAGAAAATTAAAGAGGAGGAAACAATGTTATAAAGGCTGAATTAATTTAACAAAATAAAAGAAAAAGATGAAAATAAAATGACACTTCTCATATACCTTTGTTCATTAATTAACACATGTTATTAGATAACTTAATATATTAACACATATGTTTGTTTTATTCTCTATTTATTTTAAATGTTAATAAAGGTTTTTAACTTGCTTTATAAATTTACAAATTCTTATCTATATATTTATAAATCACTTTTTAGAGAAAATAAAATAAAACAAATTATATATACAAATAAAAGCTTATATATGTATATATCTTTATAATCCAAACATTTTAAATATTTATCTTTTGAATTTCAAAACATTAAATTCAAATTCAAGTTAGGTTATGAAAATAAAATTTAAGAATCAAGTTATATATATACACATATATAACCACTTATTAAATTTTAAAAATAACAATCCTACTCCTATAAAATTTATTTATGTTTATAAAAGCTAAGTATTATAATTATCATTTGAAAATAACAAATTTAACAATTTTAAATGATTTATAAAAGAGATTATAAATCACTTTTAAGATTAAATGAATTAAGACCATATGCTATATTGTGATTTAAACTCTCTCTTTTTCAATCATATATATATATCAAGTAATATTTAAAAGAAATGAAACAAACTTTTTATTTGAATTTAAAAAATTAAGCTAAGATATAATTTTAAATAATAACATTTATCTTAAGTATTTACAAACCATATAGTTATTAATTAAATAAATTTGAAAAGCTTAATATTAATTTAAATCATAATTTCCAAATTATTAAATATATTATTAAAATTTGAAGAAGGAGCTGATACGAAGCTCGGGGAGGAAGAAGGAGCTGATTCGAAGCGATGCTCGTGAAAACCATGTGTTGGCTCGAAGAGAACATCGGGTTGTCGCGCGTGTTTAGTTTTGTTGTATTGGTATGGTCGTTTTGTTTCCAAGATTTAAATCCTATCCAAATTTTAAACTGTAAAATGAATTCCAAACTTTGAAGCTAAGCTGAATTTTAAACGACATTTAAACTAGTTTTAAAAGATGTGTGAAATGTTTGAATTTAGAGAATGACGCTCTAAACGTATTTAAGTTTTTTTTAAAATAAAATAGAAAAAGGTATGGATTTCAAGTTTAACTTTTGTTTTAAAAATAGTTTTGGCTTATATAAATTTTACATTAAACTAATCTTGAAATTAGTTCATAAATGTATTCAACTAAAATATAATTGTTGGAATTTTAAATATGGTTTAAGCAATAGATATTTAACTTTATTAATTAATGTATAATGATTTTATATAAACCATTCTTCAAGCTTTTAAATTAAATTCAAATGATAAATAAGAATTAATGTAATATGAGTTGTCTTGATTTAATCAAGTTCTTATTAACAAAAGTAATTGAAGTATAATTACTTAATTAACTAAGATAAGAAATCTAGGTAATTAAATTTAGATAAATTAATTTATGTAATTAATTAAGTGTAGATGATTGCTTAATTGAGAATTAATTATTAAGGGTTAAATAAAATTTATAAATTAGTATTGATTAATTTATAATTAAGGATTAATTTATAATTTATTGATGAAGGTGATCAAGATTTAATTAATTAATAATTAAGGATGATTAAATAAATTTAAGATTTATTTAATGAAAGTGATTAGGGATAATCACCTATTGTAATTAATTAATATTAATTAATTAAATGGTAATTAATTAAGGACTAATAATTAAGGTTAATTATTTAAAGGTTAATTAATTTATTAATTAAGGTTGATTAATTAATAGTTAAAGGATTAATTAATTTATTAATTAAGGTAAATTAATGAATAATTAAAGGATAATTAATTAAATGATTTGTGATAAATTAAATGATTAATTAATCGGAATTAGTAATTTATTCATAAGAAATTATCTGATTTAAATAAATCAGACGATTAATTAACTTTACTTATGAATGATTGATTGTTATTGAATGTTGTGTGATGGATTGATATATCTGTTATGTGATGTGATGCTATGTAATGCTTTGTGCTGAGCTGTTATATTTGTGATGAATATACTGTTGTATGAATATAAAAACCCCTTGACCCATAGAACGACATTTGGATTTCAATGCGATAGGGAGTCGGATTCCAGTTGGTTATCCGAAACCCACATCGAATCATAATGATGAATCTTGTGATTGATAAATTTATTTTATCTATGAATTTGTGAATAAAGAGAAGCGTTATGGGTTATACCGCTTATCGATATGATTGAATCTGTGATGATGGTGTTGTTGCACTATTGTGTAAAACCCCTGGACCACACTATACACACACAAATATGGATTGCACATGGAAATCGGTCAAGTCACAGATTTTTAAATAGCTTTAAATTTGAATTTTAAATTCAAATGATTTTGGAAATGGATTGGGTTTAAAGTGATAAACTTTTGAAAAGGTGTTTTAAAAATGGAAATTATTGTGAATAACTTAATAAAGATTTGAAATTTGAATAATTTGATTTAAATTGAATTCAGTATCTGAAATTGAATTCTATATTTGGTATTTATGACGTAAAAAGGTTATACAAGCTATAAAGGTGTTTATTGGGTTTTCCGCTGTAGCATTGTTATCTTATATATCTGATATTGATTCATATTGTATCATTATTGTATCGAATGTTGTATATCAATGATATTCATTTCTTTTCTTCCGCTGTGTTGTAATACTTGATGTGTTATAAGCTTCGGCGAACCACATTCGACGTTTGGATCTGCGGCATTCGAGTACGAGTGAAGTACGGGTGACGATTTTCGAAGGTCGAGTTAGGGCTTATGTAATTAATTTAATTCACTTTAAATTAATTATAGATGCAATTAATTTAATTCACTTTAAATTAATTATAGATGGTGTGATCATTAAATCATTGCTTATGTATGAATAGATGATATTGGTTGCCTTGAATGGTTTGTAATCTCAGCTATGAGAGTAATGCTGTGTGATATGGATGCTTTGGTTGCATTGGGATGATAATACGGATTATCTGTTTATAATGATGATATGGGTTATCTGTTTATGATGATAATGTTGATTATCTATTGTGATGTTGTGAATTATCTATCTGTGTGTATATAGATAATGAATTGAAATTGTTTTAAACTCTTAAACAACTTGGCCTTAAAAGATACGTTTTGGATTCGGTGAGACCGGGATCGGGTTTCCAGATTTGGATATCCGAAAGATATTTATCAATGATATATCAAATATCAAATCACAGAATATCATTTGAAAACAATTTAATTTATCTTTAATTATCCATTAATTAAATAATTAGAGGTTAATTAATGGATAATTAAAGATAAATTAAATTGTTTTCAAATGATATTCTGTGATTTGATATTTGATATATTGTCTATTGAAATAATTAAAGTAGTTAATTACCGAATGTGATTAATCAATATGGTTTAATCGATGACTAATTACTTAATGTAATTAATTTAAATAGGGTAATTATAAATAAAAATAATTAAGGATCATTAATTAATATAATAATGTAATTAAGGATTGATTAATTAAGAACAATTAACTAATGAAGGAATTAATTGATGTAATTAATTAAGGATTAATGTAATTAATTATAGTTAATTAATTAACGAAGTAATTAAAGGTTAATTACTGAATTTGGTTTAGAATAATTAATTTGTGGAATTAATTAAAGGCTAATTACTTAAATGTAATTAAAGGGTAATTAATCAAGGGTGATTAATTAAGATGATTTATTTGAGGGTAATTAAGTAATTGTTTTGTAATTAATTAACGGTTACGTAAGCAAGATATTAATAATGAAGTAATTAATTTAATTTATTTTAAATTAATTAGAGATGAAGTAATTAATTTAATTCATTTTAAATTAATTATAGAATGGTGATAAATAAATCATTGCTTATGAATATTGATTGATATTGATTTCTCTGAATAGTTGAGATCTCAGATATGAGATAAGTGAGGTTGTGTGATATGGATGCTTTGGTTGCATTGTGATGATAATATGAATTATCTGTTTGTGATAATAATATGGATTATCTGTTTATGATGATAATGTTGATTATCTATTATGATATTGTGGACTATCTATCTGTGTATATATAGATAATATTGAATTGAATTGTTTTAAACTTTAAAACAACTTGGACCTAAAAGATGGCATTTTGGATTTCGATGAGACCGGGATCGGGTTTCCATATTTGGATATCTGAAAACCACATCGATCCAAATTAACGATAGGTTGTGAATCTCAAGTGAAGATGAAGATTTAGAGTGTAAGGGTTATCGTCGTTATCTCTGAGGGTGATTCCAAAATGAGTGTAACAAGATAATGCCTTCGGTTTTGTTCGAACCCGGAACGAACTTGTATGGATTGAATGCTTTCAGAACATTGTCTGGTGGACGATGAGCATTCTAAGATAGATGTGTTCTATAATGGTAATCGTTGCCTCAAGCCTCATCAACCGGGAATGGATAAAACAGGGGAGGTCCAGCGATGCTAAGTGGGTCATGTCCAATTAGGACGTGATTTACCCCTACCAGAAGTCCCTTTATATTCGGTTGTGTGTGGTAGCTGATTGCAACAACTGCCGGGGTTGTCTTGTTCGGAACTGTTCAGTAAGGAATGGTTCCGGCTTTGTGTTGCAGGGAATTGGGAGTAATCCTCGGTACAGTGATCTAGGCCACGTACTGTGACGGGCGGTACCCCAATAGCCCTGCCATTGTATGGAATCCCAAATCCAATAAGTGCCAATGGTTTTGATTGTATTACCCACTTTTATGGCTAGTAACTGGAATTTAATAGATGTAACAATTTTGGCTATTTCTTATTTACTTGAAAACCCTAGACACTATTATAATATCATCGGATTTCCTATCAAATGTTTTGGTTAGCGTAAGGTAAAAACTTACTCGTGTTTATGTGTGGGGAGTCTAACGTGATACCTTTTATTTTCAAAGATTTTCAAAAGTTAAGCAACCTTAACCTGTTACTCACACCAGACCCATTCTGACTCGGAGTTTATCTTCTATTTTCTTTAACTCTTGGGTACTAAAATTTTTACGAGTAGCCAAGGGATTCAGGTTAGCTTTGATGAATTGTGGAGGAGCAATGGAGCAGGAGGCTGCGGCGTTAGATATATAGTTTCCGCTGTGTGTTCTCTGTGTTGATATCTCTTTGTTGAGTTGTATTGAGTTGTAATAACTAGACAGGTGTTTATAACTGTCTAGTATGTGATGTATATGCTGTGTAATTATGATTGGTGTTATATATTATGTAATACTTATGTTATTAATATAATTTATTCGTTCCGCTGTTGAGATTCTAAAGTTGTTTCTTCTTTCTCTTCTTTCTTTTCTCTTTTCTATCCCTTTCTTTCTTAAAGATGATACGACTTTCTATGGAGAAAAAGTTGGGTCGTCACACTTTCTCTACTTTAGCTTCCAATAGATTCGAATGAGGAAAATATGGAAGGAGTGATTTAGGGATTTGGAAGAGAGAAATAATTTGGCTTTCTTTTAGTTTCTGAGAAGCAACAAAAATTGAAATTAAAAGTAAGCTGGAGATAGCTGGTGGGAGCGGCCACGAAAATAATGAGGCAGTCAAAAGGGTTACCTAGCCAATTCCTACTTTAAATAAAGCAAATTAATGAAACTAATAACACTATAGAGTATAGCTTTATTTATTGGCGTTATAAAATGTAACCTTTTTTGTAGTGGTGGAGGCGGAAGTATGAAGTCGAAAGGTGTCGTCGAAAGTGGCGAAACAACAAAAGCCTTGTAAAACTGATTTTTAACTTTATAAAGTAATTCCTTTTCAACTAACCTACTTATTTGTCATTATATAATTGGTTGCCAATTTCTTTTTCAAAATCTTTTCTAAACGTGCTGTCGAATTTCAGAGATTAACAATGTATAACTTCCCCTTCTCCTTTTAGAAACATATAAAAATTTAAGTCCTATACCTTAAATAATTTTATATACTTATTAAAACACTTAAAAAATTCTACAAAAATTACCATAAATCACTTTTAATATGTTTTCTAAAGCCAATACAAAATAGCCGTAATTAATTTTAAACCCAATTTAACCAATTTCTCACTAGAAAATTTATAATAAATCCACATTGATTCAAAAAATTATGAAACTTGAAACCCATCTCTAAAATAATATCTCTGACCTTATATTAAAATCACTAGGCATTTGGAAATCATTTAATATGTTTTTCAAGTTAAACCTTAGCATAAAATCTATAATGAAATAGCATAAATCATCAACAAACGTGTATATCCTTTTAAACAATCAAAACATGGAAAATCATTTGCAAAATAAATTTTGATCTCAACTAAAACTGAAAACAATAAAATGAGATGTAATCTGTTTTTCACTTTTAGCTTGTAATTAAGAAGTTTGAGATTTTCTTCTTAAATTATATTGATTAAGCTTCCTTCCTCTTCATTTTAGCTTATCTTTCTCTTTCTTTCTTTTAATGGTAGTCGGCCTCTTCTTGGTTTAGTTTTAGTTTGTGAACGTGTAAAATTAAAGAGGTATGAGGGTTTCGGGATAAGAATATTACTTATTCCAATTTTGCCATTATCTATTAGCCTTACTTATTTCATTTAATTCCTTTTAGTTCATTAGTTAATTTGGAATGGCTACCCATTATGATTCAAATCTCAATTCCCTTAATTATTTACATTATTTCATTTAATTAATTAAATGTCCTAAATAATGTTAATCAAAATTAGGGCCGTTATAGTTGCTTGCTCTCCATTTTCCTACTAAGGTGATATTATTCGTTATTTAAAATTGATCATGATAATATATTTGGAATATGCAAAGTTAAGAGTTTGGTTATTTAAACAATCCTTTCACCATTAAAAGAAGGAAAAATAACAATTTTTAAATGAAAACTTAAAGAATCTCATAATCATAACCAATGTCAGAGAGGTAGGGACTTCGACCTCAATTGACAATGATGATGTAAGTCGAAAATATGGCAGATAATTAAGCAATTTTATAGCATGATAAAAAAATATATCAAAATCTTCGAGGATAGATGACTTCGATCCTAATTGACGTGAGTACATTGCTAGCATGTTTAACTGAATAAGGCACCATCTATGACTAATAAATCCATGGGTAAGAATAACCTCTCTTCGACTTAGTCGAAGAGGATGAAATGACCTTAACTCTATTAGTCAAACGATGAGTCACTTCGTTGCGATGACTGTCGCGATAAGGCTCTTTGCACCTCACTGAACTATAGTTCAATGTTGTCAAAGATGTAGTAATTTCGTTATTGCCACATCCAATTTATTCTTATAATACTAGAAATTTTAGTAAACAGAACATCAGTTTGGAAAGGAGTCATACCGGCTTCGAGGGTGATAACTACGTCTAATATGGTCCAAGTCGATAAGATGAAGAACAAAATCGAAGTCATGTAATTTTATTGACTAACAAGCGTGTAATATCCTAAATAGACACTAAATTAAATTAAAATCTAATTGAACAACGCAAAGTTATGATGATGGGTTAACAATTATTGAATTATACAACCTAATTTAAATTTTCAAATGATATAGGAAACTACAACATAGAAATCGATTAAAGTAGAAGCATGTATAGATCTAATACGCCGCTAAAAAACCTAGACCCCCAAATCAAAATCATTGATTAATAAACTCAACAGATCAATGGTTGAAATTAGCAATAAAATTAGGACCGGTCAAGCGAAATAGATGAATTTGATGACCGGTTCAAAAGTAATAAAACCTAGTCACTATTTTAGCATGAAAAATTATGCTTATAAGTAAGTAGAACGAAAATCATACGTTATCTATGAATCGATGTTAGAGAATGAAATTTCCACGGCTAAATTAAAGAATTTGATGCTTGCTTAAAAGTTTTGATTGCAGGTAGAAGTAGAGTGTGACGCCCCACCTCTATACTCACGCTAGCCAAGGACTCTACGGGGTAATGTCGTCGACTAGCACGAAGAATAAGACTGTTAAGGAGCGACCATTCGTGTAATTGCTTTGTGCGAGTACCGATATGTTAGATAGAATTACATGCATTTTGTTCCAAGGGGAAACCCGACATATCAAATACAAACACAAAGCTACTACACAGTGGCTATGTGGTCTTCGGAAACAAATATAAAATAAGCATAACACAAATCGGCCACAGATATCCATATCACAAAGGCAGAAACAGATATGAATATAACACATAGAAGTGTACATCAGAGTAGTGGTCAAATAAGATCCACAATATCACAAAAGAATAGATGTAAGTGCTAGACAAAAGAATATGTATCCATCAAGGAGTTTCTATCTTTAATGTATAATAACAAAAACTACTAAACTAGAGTAGTTAGCCAAAAGTCAGAAGCTAGTCCCAGTTAAGAAGTCAAGTGGAAGCACCTGTAATATCTCGGTCTGACCTGAGTATTATTTAATAAGAAAATAATAAACAGATCAGTCTAGCTATAAATATCAGATAAAATGAGATAGGATAAGAGATATAACAAAAACGTATGACAACAATAATGCCATACTATGAAAAGTATACATTAGATAACACAAAAATCATACAATATCCCAAGAATCTCAAAAATCAAAAGGAATTTCATATTCCTTATTTTATTCGCCAAACCACAAATTTGACAAATATGTCAATGCCAATCACAAAATTGGTGAAACACAAGTTCTAGAAGTCATCAATTAGAAATCCAGAAAACATAAAAGGGGAGTCCTATCACAAGCGGGAGTACGAAAACTCACCACACGTGTATCTCAAACATCGACGCACCTAGAAAGATACGCCCCATGCATAATCAGACATCAACGCAGCTAGAAAGATACGCCCCATGTATAAACAAACATCGACGCACCTGGAAAGATACGTCCCATGCATAAACAAACATCGACGCACCTCGAAAGATACGCCCCTTGCATAAACAAACATCGACGCACCTAGAAATATATGCCCCATGTATAAACAAACAACGACGCACCTGGAAAGATACGTCCCATGCATAAACAAACATCGACGCACCTCGAAAGATACGCCCCATGCATAAACAAACATCAACGTACCTAGAAATATATGCCCCATGCATAAACAAACATCCATGCACCTAGAAAGATACACCCTATGAATAAAAAAACATCGACGCACCTAGAAAGATACGCCCATGCTCTGATTTATCAAGCTGATTGCTCCACGAACGGTCCAAAGACCATGGGTCGCTAGCCCATAAAAGAAATGAGATGAAGCTCCATAAAACGAGGTACAGTCCCCACGTGGGCAAAGAGACATCACACCTTTCTAGTCTAAAGCACAAAATGATCATCATTGATCAACAAGGAGTGTCAATTACACTAAGCTAGTAAATAAATGAATTTAGCTTCATGTCCCATAACCACTGGCTTAACTTAAATATTTACGAACAAATTGTAGATATCCACTCGAAAATTGTCACAAGAGTTTCAATCGAACAAGTCCAAACATTAACCAACGAAGTAAACGCAAGCGTTTCATACCACTTATTTTTCTAAGCCGTTTAATTAGATTTTGTCATACGAGCGAGGTAAAGGTTTGTAAATACTAATAGGTTGGAAAACAGTTTTAATAAACGAGCTTTATATTAAAATAGTGTTGAAATTTTTTTGATGAAAGAGTTTTGATATTTACTACTAGTATAGAAAGTTTTGTATTATAAAGTAACAAACCATAGAAATAATTGTAGAAGTAATCAATCACTAGAAATTCACAACCGAAGACGCGAATCAAATCCAAAGAAATCGATACAAAATACATCAAAATGGATATTCCCGAAATCGTAAAAAAGAAGTTATCAAAGTCAACATAGGTGATAACAACAAATCAGATCTACTTGAATTGGTTAAAAATTGGAAATTCACACAAAATAGAAAAATTGGCTGAGGCACAGATTCAGTTGACTGGACTAGGGTGGTCAGTCGACTGACACAATTCCTGGAAGCTTTCTATTTGCAGGTTCAGTCGACTGAACTAGAGTGGTCAGTCGACTGAAACATGCCTGGAAACTTTCAGTTTCCAGGCTCAGTCGACTGACCCAGGGTGGTCAGTTGACTGATACTGGCCCAGGAAATTTCCTAGGTTCTGGTTCAGTCGACCGACTTCCTAGTTCAGTCGATTGAACTTGAATTTCCAGTATTTTCAGCCTAGCCCTTCCAAGGGCAAAAATCCAAACAAATGGCGATCGGGCGAGCGATGCACGCTAGGGGTTTATGTCAATTGGCAACCTAGCCCTATAGGCTCTACGATGCACCACCAACAACATGTTCAAACATCAAAGTTAGGATAAAGATTTGACTTCAAAACACCAAAAGTTGGAATATTCATAAAACCAATTCAATCCAAAGCAAATGAACAAGAATAGGCATGTTAGGAATTCATACCTAACGACAAAGAATGTTATGGACATAGATGTGAGTTCAAAAACTCACCATTAAACCCAAAAACAATGAAGGAGAAGCTTTTAAAACAAGGCAAGATCAATTCCTCTTCACTATACCTCTAGAATCTTCAATCTATTATCAAAGGTGAAGTTTTTCCTAAGTTAGGTTATAGGAATTTCTAAAATTGAAGAGAGATTGAGATGGAGAAGAAGAGGATGCTTACCTAAGCTTCTCTTAGAGTTTGGACTTGAATTTGAGTTTCCTAATCAAAGCTAGGGCTTATGAATTTTAATTTCCAATCTTTTTCCCCATTTTTACTTAAAGCTTGAAGTGTTAGGAAATGAGAATGAATGAAGAGGAGAGGGGGTGGAGCTAGGGGCTTATGTTAGGTTATTGGGCTGAAACCCAAACCCAAAGCCCTAAGTGAAAATGTCAAAATTCAAGCTAACACCAAACATATCGATGTTTATACTTAAAAAGGTCGCAAACGCCATTTTGAACTCAATGGTAGTGGTCTTCGGTCCTAATTCGACTGTTTGCAAAAAGTAGTATTTCGGACTTTAATCCGACTAACGATGCTATATTTAAATAAAATATTAAAATATACAATCGTAAAATTTGTGGGTTGTTACAGACTCCCCTCCTTAAAGAAATTGTGTCCTCGCAATTCTTAAGAAGAAAACAAAGAGTAATAACCATAAAAGCATACCAACACAAAAGAAAATTTGAGGTAAGAAGTTCACCCTAAAGAGCACGAGAGAGTAAGTCCGGATGTGCTCGCTCATAAGTTAAATTAGGTGAAACTTCAACTCCTTTTATAACACTAACCTCAAGAAT
This sequence comes from Allium cepa, assembly GCA_030765085.1. Lineage (NCBI taxonomy): Eukaryota > Viridiplantae > Streptophyta > Magnoliopsida > Asparagales > Amaryllidaceae > Allium > Allium cepa. Next base: position 878,277,483 of record CM060934.1, read on the forward strand.
AAAATCAAAATCCCTAAGGCATCTCCGTAGTTAAGAGACGTGGAAAACATCATGAATAATAGAAAATCAAGCCGGTACAACGATGTAGTTCAATAACGGTATGCCCGAGGAAGCCGAAACTCGAATAATTTGGAACAACGACATAGTACAGTAACGGTATGTCAGATGAACCTGTCCAAAAGATCATTCCATTCGGACATCATTAAAGGAACAACCATTTGTTGTTTACTAGTAAGGGCATTGGCAACACGATTTTCCTTTCCAAAGTATAAAGAATATCAAGATCAAAAGATGCAAGGAACTCGAGCCTACGTTGTTGACGCAAATTATGTTCCTTTTGAGAAATAAATACTCCAAAAATTTATGATCGGTGTAGAGGACAAATTTCTCTTCCAAAAATAATGATGCCAATTCTAAAAGCAAAAACAACAGCCGCGAACACTAGGTCATGAGTGGCATACCTAGTCTCGATAGGTTTTAATTGTATAGAAGCATAAATGATAGAACGTTCCCTTTTGCAAGAGAACGACACCAAAACCAATACGACTAGCATCGGTACAAACAGCGAAGTCTTGGTTCCCTTTGGAAATCAGAAGAATAGGAGCATCGGAAAGAAGTTCTTTTAAATGTTCCTCTTTCCTAAAAAGCTAAGACATTCAAAATTAAAATTAACTTTATATAGTCATCTTTCTAGAAAAATTTACTTATTCCAAGTCAGTTTACTGTGTCAGATTGTCTCATCGTAGCATTTAGGAGATTTCTATCGATAACGTTGATCAGGCACATCGACCAGAATTCTTAAAGCACTCAATGGGCAATACTACACAAAATCATCTTCTATATGATCAAAAATATCTTTTAAAAACTTTACGAATATTCATTGCTCGTTTAAAGGACTAAATCCAATTATATTTATAAATATTTTATGAAAAAGATTTTCAAAATTTTAAATTGCCGTTTTCATCCATAATCAATAAATTCAAAGACGGACTCATCGAGATATTCGTCGAATACTCGATTCATAAGATGGATGAAATAAGCTGGATGATTCGTCAACCAAATGGCATAACAAGCCATTCATAAGAATCATAATGAGCGCGGAATGAGGTTAGTGGAACGCCATCGTCTGCAACTCATAGCTAATGAAAACTGGTGGCAAAGTCGAACTGAAATGACCTTAGCACCACTCAATAGATTTGCTTAGGTGATAATCCTAAGACAAGCTCAAAAATATCGAAAAATTCACAAACTGCTTGAATAAGGAGAATAACATCTTCCTCAACAAGTGGGTCTAGAGAATAAAATGATGCCACTAAATTGGAATCAAAATCATTAATAAAAATAGAAATCTGCTTAACAGATTGAAAATGTCGAAGATGGATAGTCTACTCGAGACACAGGATATGGCTTCATAATGATTAAGCCAATCCTTTCATAAAAATCAATTCTGAAGCCTAAGTAATGCATCACATGCAAATTAGCCCGGAAAGAATAATCACATAAAATAATCTCGACATCTTTTCAAAGAAAACTGAGCGTTGCGGATCCACTATCCGGATTCACAATTCTTAGTGAAGTCACCAAACCCAAAATATTTAAAGAAAAAGAGTCAATAAGTTCTTTTGATATAAAAAAATAATGAGATGAACCCATGTCAACAAGAACTCAAATAGGAAAATCACAAAACAAATGTCATCAAGGACCGAATGAGAAATACCTTGACCAAGAGAAGTGTTACTAGGGGCTTGGACAACATTGAGCGTTCCCTCGTTCCTACATTGAAGTATGGGACATGCGGATATATGGTGACCTGAATTTTTTCAATAGCAACAATAAAGAGGTTTCGAACACTCCTTTGCATAGTGGTCTGCGGAACCACAATAGTAGCATTGCCTATGACTAGAGGTAGGAGTCTTTGCTACCGGAGTTTCTTGTTTCCCTTTCTTGTTGGGATTGGGACCATTGAACTTAATAGGCCTCTTCATGTTATCGTTGAAGTTCTGTTTGGCACCCACAACTTCAACATCACTTTCATTATCGGCCTCTTCAAGTCGAAGAGCGATATCAATAAGCTGATCCAAAAAAAACTTCTAGTTTCAAAAGTAATGGCTTCTTGAAGTTCTTATTCAACCCATAGACAAACCTCTGATTTTTCTTCAATGGGGTATTAATATACTCGACCCTATATTTAGAGAGAGATTCAAAAGATGCGACATAGTCTGTCACGGAAGATTCACCTTAAACAAGGTCAATAAAGCGCCGAGCTAAAGTTACTTTTTCAGCCTCCGACATAAATTTTAACTCGAGCCTTTCCCGAAATTTTTCCCAAGTAAGATTCGCTTCGATAATCTCAAAAATCAAAAGCTCATACCAATCTAATGCTCTTTCTTGGAGCATGCTAGAAGCCACTTGGACATGATGGAGATCAGCGAGATTTATGCGGGAAAAGATGCAGTCGCATGATCTAAGCCAAGTTTGGATTTCTAAACACTTTCGGATCCCTTGAATGGCCTTTACCCAAATCGGTATAGCCTCTACACAAGCGTACAAACCCAAATCTAGGATGAGTAGGCTCTGGAATGGGTCCGACAGCTTGAGCATTCTTTATAAGATTTAAAAGCTGTTGGGCAGACATGAATACTCCATCTTGAGGAGTAGCACTGGATTGACCGGCACTGGGTCGGTTTGATCTAACCATTTCTCTTCTTTAAGAAAGAAAGAAAGAAGAAAAAGGTTATTCTCAAAATGAATATCAAACAATCATGATTGATAAAACAAGGCATCACAAAGAAAATAGGATAGAACGGGTCCAATGACTCGAATTAAATCCTAAGGCATGACTCCTAAGAAAGACTAAGGACAATGATCCTTGCTAGATTATTCTACATTGTTCCAAAGTTCGGCTCTGATACCAAGCTGTGACCCCCACCTCTATACTCACGCTAGCCAAGGACACTACGGGGTAATGCCGTCTACTTGCATGAAGAATAAGGCTGTTGAGGAGCAACCATCCGTGTAATTGCTTTGTGCGAGTACCGATATGTCAGATAGAATTACATGCATTTTGTTTCAAGGGGATACCCGACATATCAAATACAAACACAAAGCTACTACACAGTGGCTATGTGGTCTTCGAAAATAAAAATAAAATAAGCATAACACAAATTAGTCATAGATATCCATATCACAAAGGCGGAAACAGATCTGAATATAACACATAGAAGTGTACATCAGAGTAGTGGTTAAACAAGATCCACAATATCACAAAAGAATAAATACAAGTGTTAGAAAAAAGAATCTGTATACATCAAGGAGTCTCTATCTCGAATGTATAATAACAAAAACTACTTAACTAGAGTAGTTAGTTGTTACCAGAAGGATATACAAAATGTGTTATAAATAATGTACATATTGCTATGTGAATAATGTACAGGTAGCTGTTTTCATTTTCTTAATTTTTTTTCTCGGGTTGTAATCGTTGAGTTTAGTATGTTTGGGCCAGTTGTTTTGTAAGCCCAATTATATGTATATATGTAAATAGGCTGAAGTAATGTAAAATAGAAATTAACTCTCTGAGTTTCATTTTTACAATTCTCGACTTCATTTTATATCATGGTATCAGAGCGCGGTTAAATTCAAATTTCAGATCTACATCTCTCAATCTTTTCTTTGAGCTATGGGAGAAGTTAAATTAGTAATGGAAGTTGTACCGATGATATCGAAGATAATAGAGCACAAATTAAGCGAATCAAATTATTTTGATTGGAGTAAAACAATTCGATTATACCTTAGATGTATTGATAAGGATAATCATTTGAGTGAAGATCCACCGAAAGAAGATCCATCAGACAAAGAAGCGGTGATATGGTTTCGGGATGATGCTCGACTGTTTCTTCAAATTCGAAATACAATTGATAGTGATATTATTAGTCTGGTTAATCATTGTGAATTTGTCAAGGAACTTATGAATTATTTGGAGTTTTTATACTCTGGAAAGGGAAATTTGAATCGAATGTATGAAATGCGTAAATCATTTTATTGGGTTGAGAAACAAGATCAATCTCTTATGAACTATTTTATGGCATTCAAGAAGACTTATGAAGAGTTTAATATGCTACTGCCTATTAGTGCAGATGTGAAAGTACAACAAAAACAAAGGGAGCAAATGGCTATTATGAGTTTTTTAGCAGGGCTTCCATCTGAATTTGAATCGGCTAAAGCACAAGTTCTATCTGGATCTGATGTAATCTCATTAAATGATGTTTTTAGAAGGATACTTCGAACTAAAGCTTCAGTTTCAAACATATCTGTCTCTGCTCAAAATAATAGCGCTCTAACAAGTTCGAATAATAAATATGTACCATGGAAACAAGAACAGAATATGCACAAGAGAGATACAGATGTATCTGGAAATCGCATAGTGAATACAAATTCATGTGCATATTGTAAGAAACCAGGACATAAAAAGTTTGAGTGCTGGAAATTACAAAACAAGCAAAGGCAACTTGGAAATTCGAATGCACGGGTAGCTAATGTGGCAAAAACACAAGATCAAGCTGACCAAACTGTCTCTGTATCTGTTGAAGAATATGCAAAATTCACTGAATATCAGAAGAGTTTAAACAAATCTACACCAATTATCTCTACTATTGCAAATAACAGTAGATCTATATGTCTAGGTAAAACTCAATGGGTGATTGATTTTGGTGCAACAGATCATATGAGAGGTAATTGTCTTCTCTTCACAAATCTTCAATCACAAACTTCCACTCATAATGTTACTTTAGCTTATGGTTCTTCCTCTAATGTTCAAGGGTTTGGAACAATCAGTTCAAACCATTTCACCTTTTCCACTAATATCTGCTTATATATACCAAGCTTGCATTCAATTTTCTATCAGTGAGTCAATTAACTCAGAAGCTAAACTGTTACATCTCATTTTTCCCATCTCATTGTATATTTCAGGATCTTATGACGCAACATATTATTGGTAAAGGACATGAGTCAAAGGGATTGTATGTTCTTGACACTCCTTGTGTTAATAAAAGATCTGTCACTTGCTCAAGTATTTCACAAGTATTAAAAACTCATTGTCAATTAGGTCATCCTTCTCTTTCATTTTTAAAGAAGCTATGTCCACAATTTAGTTCTGTTCAATCATTAGATTGCGAGTCATGTCAATATGCTAAGCATCATCGAGTTAGTTTGAGTCCAAGAGTAAATAAAAGGGTTGACTGTCCATTTGAGCTTGTTCATTCTGATATTTGGGGACCTGCAACTGTTATTTCTAAACCTGGATTTAGATACTTTTTTACATTTGTAGATGATTCGTGTAACTTGGTTATTTCTTATGAAAAATCGTTCTGAGTTGTATTCAATATTTTGTTCATTTTGTGCTGAAATTAAAACTCAATTCAATGTTTCTATTCGAACTTTGAGAAGTGATAATGCAAAGGAATATACCTCAACTCAATTTCAAACTTATATGATCAAAATGGAATACTTCATGAAACATCTTGTGTAGATACAGCACCTCATAACAGGGTAGCTGAAAGGAAAAACAGACACCTTCTTGAGACTACTCGTGCTTTGTTATTTCATATGAATGTACCCAAAAAATTTTGGGCTGATGCTGTATCAACAGCATGATTCCTCATAAATCGTATGCCATCAACTGTTCTGAATGGTGATGTTCCATATAAAATCCTCTTTCCAAATAAAACATTATATCCAGTAAAACCAAAAATATTTGGTTGTATTTGTTTTGTTCGAGATGTTAGACCACAAATGTCCAAACTTGATCCAATGGCAGTAAAGTGTATTTTCCTTGGTTACTCTCGTTTGTAAAAAGGTTACAGATGTTTTTGTCCCTCTCTAAATAAGTATCTTGTATCCATTGATGTCACCTTTGTTGAAGAGACACCATTTTTTCAATCATCATCAAGTACGTATGATCAAGTTCAGATAAAAAAATGATGAATTCCTTGTATATGAGATATCTGAAGTTCAATAGGAACCTTATGTTGATACTAATACCTCATCACCTCCTCATAATACAACTCTACCTCCTCAACTAGAAATCATACCTCCACATGAACCAGTGTCCAAATTTGACCCTGAATATGACTTACCTATTGCTCTATGAAAAGGAGAACGTCAGTGTACATATCCTATTTCCTCATTTGTGTCATATGAACATATCCCATTATCTACTCATTCACTTGTTGCTTCCCTTGAATCGGTTTCTATACCCGAAACTGTTGAAGAAGCTTTATTAAATTCTAAATAGCATGCTGCTATGGTTGAAGAATTGGATGCTCTTGAATATAACAAAACTTGGGATTTAGTTCAGTTACCCAAGAATTTAAGACCATTGGACGTAAATGGGTATTCACTGTAAAAGCAAACTCAGATGGGTCCATTGCCAGATTAAAAGCACGGTGGTTGCAAAGGGATATGCTCAAGTATATGGTATAGATTACTCTGAAACTTTTTCTCCAGTGGCAAAGTTAACTTCCATTCGATTGTTCATTTCCTTAGTAGCAACTTATGGTTGGAAGTTACATCAACTAGACATAAAAAAATGCATTTCTCCATGGGGACTTAGAAGAAGAAGTTTATATGATCCAACCACCTAAATTCATTGCTCAAGGAAAAAGTGGCCTTGTTTGTCAACTTAAGAAATCACTGTATGGATTAAAACAGAGTCCCAGAGCCTGGTTTGGGAAATTTAGTAATGCTATGGAAAGTTTTGGCATGATAAAGAGAAAATGTGATCATTCAGTGTTTCACAAACATACTAAAGCTGATATAATTTTACTAGTCGTTTATGTAGATGATATAGTGATTACTGGTGAAGATGAATTGGGTATTTCATCTCTCAGAAACTTCATTCATAAACAATTCTATACTAAAGACCTGGGAGATTTGAAGTATTTCCTAGGAGTGGAAATCACAAGAAGTGATGAAAGCATTTTCATGTCTCAAAGAAAGTATGTGCTTGACTTGTTGGAAGAAACTGGAAATTTAGGGATAAAACCAAGTACTACACCCATTCTACCGAATAATAATATGATGGAAGGTGGTGAATTATTTAAAGATCCAAATAGATATAGAAGGTTAGTAGGAAATCTGAATTACATAACCTTTACACGACCTGATATCTCTTTCTCTGTAAGTGTAATAAGTCAATTTATGTCATCACCTACTGTCTATCATTGGAGTGCATTAAAACAGGTTTTAAGCTATCTCAAAGGAACTGTTGGATGTGGAATAGTGTATAAAAACCTTGGACATGCTAAAATTGAATGTTTTCGTGATGCTGATTGGGCAGGATCTAAGGTAGACAGAAAATCTACCTCTGGCTTTTGCATATTTGTAGGTGGTGATTTGATTTCATGGAAGAGTAAAAAGAAAAATGTAGTTTCAAGATCAAGTGCTGAATCTGATTATAGAGCCATGGCCAAAACAGTTTGTTAAATAATGTGGACAGATCACCTTATGGGTGAAGTTGGACTTGAAATCGTGAAGCCAGACATACTGTATTGTGATAATCAAGCTGCTATGCATATTGCGTCGAACCCAGTGTTTCACGAAAGAACTAAGCATATTGAAGTGGACTATCATTTTGTGAGAGAGAAAATACAACAAGGACTTGTTGTCACACAGCATGTCAAAACTGAAGAACAGCTCGCTGACATCTACACAAAAGCTTTAAGTGGAGCTAGAATTGAATATTTGTGTAACAAGTTGGGCATGATAAATATCTATGCATCAACTTGAGTGGGGCTGCTATCAGAAGGATATACAAAATGTGTTATAAATAATGTACATATTGCTGTGTGAATAATGTACAGGTAGCTGTTTTCATTTTCTTATTTTTTTTCTCGGGTTGTAATCGTTGAGTCTAGTATGTTTGGGCCAGTTGTTTTGTAAGCCCAATTATATGTATATATGTAAATAGGTTGAAGTAATGTAAAATAGAAATTAACTCTCTGAGTTTTATTTTTCCAATTCTCGACTTCATTTTATATCAAGGAGTCTCTATCTCGAATGTATAATAACAAAAACTACTAAACTAGAGTAGTTAGCCAAAAGTCAAAAGCTAGTCCCAGATAAGAAGTCAAGTGGAAGCACCTGTAACATCTCGGTCTGACCCGAGTATTATTTAATAAGAAAATAACAAACAAATCAGTCTAGCTATAAATATCAAATAAAATGAGATAGGAAAAGAGATATAACAAAAATGTATGGTAACAATAATGCTATACTATGAAAAGTATACATTAGATAACACAAAAATCATACAATGTCCCAAGAATCTCAGAAATCAAAAGGAATGTCATATTCCTTATTTTATTCACCAAACCACAAATATTGACAAATATATCAATGCCAATCACAAAATTGGTGAAACACAAATTCTAGAAATCATCAATTAGAAATCTAGAAAACATAAAGGGGAGTCCTATCACAAAGGGAAGCACGAAAACTCATCACACGTGTATCTCAAACATCGACGCACCTAGAAAGATATGCCCTATGCATAATTAGACATCGACACACCTAGAAAGATACGCCCCATGTATAAAAAAATATCGACGCACCTGGAAAGATACGTCCCATGCATAAACAAACATCGACGCACCTAGAAAGATAAGCCCCATGCATAAACAAACATCGACGCACCTAGAAAGATATGCCCCATGCATAAACAAACATCGACGCACCTAGAAAGATACGCTCCATGCTCCGACTTATCGAGCCGATTGCTCCACGAATGGTCCAAAGACCATGGGTCGCTAGCCCATAAAAGAAATGAGACGAAGCTCCATAAAACGAGGTACAGTCCCCCACGTGGACAAAGAGACATCACACCTTGCTAGTCTAAACCATAAAATGATCATCATTGATCAACAAGAAGTATCAATTACACTAAGCTAGAAAATAAATGAGTTTAGCTTCATGTCCCATAACCATTGGCTTAACTTAAATATTTACGAACAAATTGTAGATCTCAACTCGAAAATTGTCACAAGAGTTTAAATCGAATAAGTCCAAAAATTAACCAATGAAGTAAATGCAAGCGTTTCATACCACTTGTTTTGCTAAGCTGTTTGTTTAGATTTTTCTCATACGAGCGAGGTAAAGGTTTGTATAACTAATAGGTTGGAAAATGGTTTTAATAAACGAGCTTTATATTAAAATAGTGTTGAAATCGTTTTGATGAAAGAGTTTTACTACTAGTATAGAAACCTTTGCGTTTTAAAGCGACAAACCATAGAAATGATTATAGAAGCAATCAATCACAAGAAATTCACATCCGAAAACATGAATAAAATCCAAAGAAATCGATATAAAATCCATCAAAATGGATATTCTCGAAATCCTAAAAAAGAAGTTATCAAAGTCAACATAGGTGATAATAACAAATCAGATCCACTTGAATCGATTGAAAATTGGAAATTCACACAAAACAACAAAATTAGCTGAGACATCAGATTCAGTAGACTGGACCAAGGTGGTCAGTCGACTGACACAACTCCTAGAAACTTTCTGTTTCTAGGTTCAGTCGACTGAAACATGCCTGGAAACTTTCGGTTTCCAAGCTCTGTCGACTGACCCAAGGAGGTCAGTCGACTGATACTGGCCCAGGAAATTTCTTGGGTTCTGGTTCAGTCGACTGACTTCCTGGTTCAGTCGACTAAACAGGAATTTCCAGTATTTTCAGCCTAGCCCTTCCAAGGGCAAAAATCCAAACAAATGGCAATCAGACGAGTGATGGGTGTTGGGGGTTATGTCAATCGGCAACCTAGCCTATTGGGCTCTTCGATTCACCATCAAAAACATGTTCAAACATCAAAGTTAGGATTTTTAAAGATTTGACTTCAAAACACCAAAATTGGAATATTCATAAAACCAATTCAATCCAAAGCAATTGAACAAGAATAGGCATTAGGAATTCATACCTAACAACAAAGAAAGTTATAGACATAGATGTGAGTTCAAAAACTCACCTTTAAACCCAAAACCAATGAAGGAGATGCTTCTAAAACAAGGCATGATCAATTCCTCTTCAAAACACCTCTAGAATCTTTAATCAATTATCAAAGGTGAAGTTTTTCCTAAGTTAGGTTATAGGTATTTTTGAAATTGGAGAGAGATTGAGATGGAGAAGAAGAAGACGATGCTTACCTAAGCTTCTCCTAGAGTTTGGACTTGAATTTGAGTTTCCTAATCAAAGCTAGGGCTTAGGAATTTTAATTTCCAATCTTTTCTTCCATTTTTACTTAAAGCTTGAAGTGTTAGAAAATGAGAATGAATGAAGAGGAGAGGGTGTGGAGCTAGGGTCTTATGTTAGGTTATTGGGCTAAAACCCAAATCCAAACCCTAAGTGAAATTGTCAAAATTCAAGCTAACTCCAAACATATCGATGTTTATACTTAAAAAGGTTGCAAACGTCAATTTGAACTCAATGGAAGTGGTCTCGAGTCATAATTCGACTGTTTGCTAAAAGTATTATTTTGGACTTTAATCCGACTAACGATGCTATATTTAAATAGAATTTTAAATATACAATCGTCAAATATGCAGGTTGTTACATAGAGTGGAGAAGAGTCCAAATGTTTATAAAAGAAGAGAGGATGGTTGAGCACCATTGATTTGTTTCAAATGAATGGTAAGGTTATAGAATGGAAGACTAATATGCAGGAAGATGACTCCGACACTCTTGACGTGAAAGGTCAAGGATTTCTTTATACTAGGGGCAGATGCTGCCACTACAAATTTCATTTATGTAGGTCGAAGAGCCATGGATTTGTAGTTGCCAAAGCAAATCCCATCGAAGACATGTGCACAACGGCTTGCTCATTACTTCGGTAGCCAATGTCGAAGTCAGGAAGAAAAGAAAAGATAAAGTATTGCTCCTACAATCAGCATTGAAGACGTAGAGTTGATTGGGCACTTACAAGCTAATGGCGTAGAGACATGATACCGCTCTTCAATTATGAAATATGATGAACAAAGTCACACGTGCGAAAGAGGTGGGTAAATCAGGAATACACCTCTCCGCAAATCCATGGACACTTTGTAAAGGTATCTTACAATAACGAAGAGGGTGTTCCTGTGGCAATATCATAGGATGGCTGACCCACTTCGATCTTTTTAAGAGACCACATCGCATGCCAATTTTTCACAGCACTTGTGATGCCCCACCTCGAGAACCACACCAACAAAGGGTATTTCTAGGTATACTATCTACTAGTGTAGAGAATAAGGCTGACATGGAGTTATCATCCGCAAATTTTGCTTTAAGAGAGTATTGATATGTCGATTAATATGCTATATATTTTTCATTCTCGTGTTGAATTGACATGTGCAATCCTGGCTTAAAACAAAACTATGGTGGCTATAAAAATAATAATCGAGAATAATATATGTTAAAATAAAAATCACAGAACACAGAATATACATAATAGAATACAAATAGATACAAGCCAATAAAATCGAATAGATACATAATATCAAATATGAAACTGTGGTTAAAACAATCCATATAATACGTCTATACTACATCTCATGAAACGAATATGAACATTTAAATGAGTCGATACTCGATATAAGATATAACACTAATGAATATGTACACATATACAAGATGGGGGTAAGGTGAATTATAGCTTGATAACTGGAGTGAGAACTTCTCTAGAACTATCAAATGGAGCACCTGAAATATCTCGATCTAACCCAAGTATAATAAAATAATAAATGGGTTAGTCCAAACTATAATGAATGAGTTAAGAAAGATAAAAAATGAATGAAAGGAACTAGATCTCAAATATAAACACAAAGTTGAGTATTGGCAAACATCAGAAATGCTTCAATAAACTTCAAGAATGAAATCACTAGATATCAAAACACAAGATAACTTCTAAAAAAAATCCCCGTAACTATTTGATGATAACAAAAATTACATACAATTTAGAAATCATTAATAGAAATCCAAAATTCACACAAATGGGGGAAAGGTGCCAAATCTCCAAGATTGGTGAGTAAATTCACCTACACACGTGTAACTTCAAGATAGACGTGTGTGTCTATGAAACTCCAAGATGCATAGTAACTTTAAGATAGGCGAGAGCTTATAGAACTTCAAAATAAGTGCTAGAACTATAAACTCCAAGATAAGAACAAGTCCTATAAAACTTCATGATAGGTACATGACCTATAAAACTTCATGATAGGTACAAGACCTATAAAAACTCCAAGATAAGTGCAAGACATATAAAAATCCATGGGAGAGTCATAAATTCGTCGATAAAGTGTCATGCGCTTCCAAATAGCAACCAAATAAATAACAACCATGTGTCCAGTACCACACGGGTTTATCTAATCATTTTCTATAATCTGTTAAACTCTACTCGTGTATATAAATGGTTCAATCGAACAAGTATGAGAATTGATTAGAAAAATAAACGCAAGCGTTCCATACCACTTGTTTTGTTAATCCGTTTAAATCGATTCCTCATTCGGTCCATGTCATGCAATTTTATAAAATTACTTACTTTGAAATCCTTCTTGAAAATATTGTTTATAAACAAGAATATACATATTTATGTTGGAAAGCCTTTGATATATATATATATATATATATATATATATAAGTGTAATTTTTAAATCAATGTTCCAAATCAACTTCACAATCATTATCATTATAAATAATTATATTTATACATATATAATATTCCAAATACCCTTTATAGAAAATATATTCATTCTTAAGATTTAGGAAAACAATTTGGATCGAAAATTATTCCTTTGAAAACTCTAGTTAAAATTGTATGATTAAACTTATGTACAATATTATGGATCCATATAGTATTTCCATGGCATAATAAACTCAAGTTGAATTCACAAATTCATAGTCAAAACTCCAAAATTTGCATTGAAATCAACATGAATTGAAGCATCAAAATCGATCAAACATTAAAACGGACGAATGGATGCGAATGAGAGGCCACAAGGCGTAACTTGGGGCTCAACCCAAGTCACGACTGGTGCAGTAACCAAATCAGATTGATGGACCGGTGGCAGTGCCTGGGCTGAATACCAAGCAGTGTCGACGGCTCTCCGTCCGTCTGTTGTCGCTCGTTTCTTCGTCGATGATCTCCTCCTAGAACAATGATTTAGCAGTCATGCAAGCATAAAAACATCAACAATTGAATGCAATTCTTGATTATATGAAGTGGGTTTCATCAAGATAAAAGTGCTATAACAATTGATAAGAATAACACAAGAGATTAAGAGCAATTCAACTTCAAATTCAACCAATTTTACAAAACAGCGACATGCATTCATTAATTGCTAGAAGAGTGAGGTAAACTCATCGAACTGAACTTGAATCATCACTATGATCTCAGATTCTCCTAGAACAATAGTTTTCAGCTACAACCTAGGTTTGATTTGACCAATTGCTAAAGAAAGATTACAATTATGAAAGAGGACAGAGATTAAAACACTAATAAATGCAAGATAAAATGAAAAAGATTACCTTGGCTTTATTTCTTCAGTTAGTAATCAAAATCCTTTTGATTTAAGCTTGATTTGCGGATTTAATTTATTTTCTAGGGTTTGCAATTAGAAGATATCTTTATATTTTTGTGTTAGGCTGAAATGAGAAAGGAGAGAGAAAACAACGTACATGTTATTATTTTCTCTCTTCTAACCTTATACATGGGCCAAAAGGATGTGTATGGATCCAGTAAGGGAAATTGTGATTAATTTACTTTGCTTTCTCTTTTAAAACACAATTACATTGCAATAATATTCTATAAAAATATAAACTGATTTCTCATATTAACAAAGCACCAACATGTCGAAAATCACCATTTCTAGTTATTGAGACATTTTGTAAAATTAAATATAACATTTAAAATTAAAAGTTATTCTCATTTTTTGATAAAATAAACTTTTAATTATAAAATCTCATTTTAAACAATAAATCTCAATATCACCATTTATTCAGATTTACATTTGTTGTAATAATTTGAAATGGAAAGCATTTATCATAAATCTTCATTTAAAATAAATGAGTGAATAAACCTCGGAAAAACTCACATTTTAAATCAAAATTATTTCCATATATTTTATTAACTCTTATTTTCCCCAAGATCACTCTTATATTATCAAATATAGGAAGTTAAATTACATAGTTTTTAATATTAAATAAATTTTCCCAAATTTATTTATTGTCATCAGAAAAGCCATTTTAATTTGAAAATTATAACTAATAAAATTTCTCAATTTTATCTTAAAATTAATTAAGATAGTTATATTCATATTTTAGATTTAATTCAAGTAACCTTGACCAGGGTTATTAAAGTACTTCGAGGAGACCACATATTCATGCAAAGCGGTGGCGACAAGGAACATTGTCAATATCCATGAAGTCATCATTGTCACACTTCATCGACTTCGCATGCGTCCTCTTGTTGACTTCGAAGGTTAAAATTAAAAGAATAAAATAGATCACTTCATCTATGGTATCATGCAAATATTCCTTAAACCATTTTAGACACTACTCTATAAAGCAACTGGGATTAACTCCCTTCGTAGTCAATACCACTGAAGACACATAAGCGAAGAGGTCAGTGCCAAAGAAGGTCGAAGACACTCCTGCATATCAAAGAGACATTTCTATATATTACAGGTGTTCCTACATTCTGCTACCTAGTGATGAGTCCACCTTAGACTCATGTCAATGCTACTGAAGTCAAAATATTCAAAGACATAAGGAACAGAATGAGGACTGCAAACCCCTATAATTATGGTACTAGATTCATCATTATGGCGGTGGAAGAATTCTTTTCTCTTATTTTTTACATTGTAAACCCTTAATCAATTTTAGGATTTTAGAGCATATTGTAATTTGAGAACATTGCACACATAGGATCTTGAATGTTAAACAAGGACATAGCATATCATATGTATAATGATCTGAACTAATGAATCGAATGTACATGTGACTTCGTATATTTGAATCATTGAAACTACGTGATTAGCATAGCATAACCGACTTCGACTCGAGAACTTTAAACTTAAATTTTATTTGCATATACGACTTCAAACTCAAACTTGTCCTGAATATATGACTCGAATTCATACTCGTCTTGTGTATGTGACTTCGAATATGAACTACTTTAACGAGCCTCTTTAGTGCCTCTATGTAAATAACCAAGTTTCTCAAAGCACTTTTGGGGTTGGCAAATTTATTAGCCAACAACATGTTTTGGCGGTAGTCTTGTAATAGACTCAAGAACATCAACATATTCTCTTACTACAAAACCCCGATTTAGTCCTTCCTCTACGCTTTCCATAGGAGCGAACATCTCATAAACTTCGAGTCTCATTTCTTAATGAGTATATAATTCGATCATGGCGATCTAGGTGTCTTAAGGATATCAGTCTATCTCGACAAAATATCCTAGGGTCATACATAATTAACTAATCCAACCTAGAATAAACCTAAAACCTACAAAATAAAAACATATACAAATTGTAGGCAAACATATGACCTAACAAATCAAATTATAAATAGTCAAATCTCATCCAAGAGTTGCATAATTGCCTATCACATTCACAACCCTTAGAAAAGTAATATGGTATGTTGGTTCAAGGTTTAACTTACATACTAAACATCTAAAAGTGAGAGAATGTTATGCTCTAGTATTAAATAATGCTTTAACAGGTATGCCATGTATCGAAAGCATACCTCCCATCACAGCCGTTCCTTTCTCCTCTACAGTGGGTCCAAAAGTATATCATTGGTTCAAGTCTCCTGCATGTCTTCACAAGTCTAAACTTGAAGTACCCTACTCTCGACCTACCTAATTCAAATTGAGTACTTAAAAGCTTAAGGGAAAATCAAAAGGTTCGGGTTAGACAAAAAGTCCAGTGTGAATAATATTATACCATCTCAAACCTAATTAGGTACTAGTGAGACCATATTGATGAAGCACTGAACGGGTTTCCCCTCACTAATAACTTTATAACTATATGTCAATCATAACATATTTGCAACCAAAATTTAGCCTTAATATCGGCAAATCTCCATGCATTGGAATCATGATCCCGACCAATTGATGGCTTAACAGTTGGAGGATAGGGCACTGCCCTTGTAACGACCCCGGATTTTGGCTCTATTTATTTTAATAAATATTCAAATCAATTTAAATAAAATGTAAACTTATCCATTTGAAACAGATATGATTTTGAAATATTTGCCATTGTTTATATAAATGGTATTTTTAAAAGGGAAATTAATTTGAAAATTTAAATAAATTATCTCAATAATATTCATAATAAAATTTGTCTTTTATGATTGAGTTAAAATATCTTACTTTGTTTATATTTGGTAAGTATACATATGAATGATAATGTTTGAAATGAAATTTAATTCTATCAACATAAAAATAAGTCTAACATATGAATATAACTTAATTATTGATAAAATACAAATAGGAATGAATATAAATAAACCATATTGAATATAAATTAAATATTATTAGTTAGAAATAAAAATAAAAAGGAAACAAGTATTAAATAATTTTGGTAAACATACAACATAATCTGAAGTTAATTAAAACACAATTGTATAAAACTAAAATAGGAACAAAGTATAGGGTAGAATAAAAACAAAGTATAAAATAAAATAACATAGATAAACAAGC
Organism: Allium cepa; assembly: GCA_030765085.1. Classification (NCBI taxonomy): domain Eukaryota; kingdom Viridiplantae; phylum Streptophyta; class Magnoliopsida; order Asparagales; family Amaryllidaceae; genus Allium; species Allium cepa. The sequence continues at coordinate 878,294,210 of CM060934.1, forward strand.
ATACAACATAAACTGTTAATTTGAGAGCGTAAAATAAAATAAGCATAATGTATAAAATAATAAAACAAATTAACTTCATATACACACATGAATATCTACCTGCAAATGTTACGCACAAACGAAATAACAAAACAACTTATCTTCACCTACAAGACACAAGATATATAAGTAAACCTGATAACCATGTATATTATAGTTCAAACTGAAAGCTAGTAATAGAACAAGTATTCATAAATATAAAAGATCAAGTGTTGTCTGTAAGTACAAACTAGAAGCTGTCAAAACAAATATTTTTAAACAAATGTCTTCATAAGCCAAATCCATCTGCAAATATGAAACAAAGAAACACAAGTCATATAACCTACCTGCAAGTAAATACCTTTACATAAATATCTATGGACAACAAATATTTTTAATAACTATGCAAACTAATTAAGATATAGAACAAATAAGAACAAATGAATAGCTTCATGTACAAGCTTTGTTGGCCTGCAAAATGATAAGTAACAAACCAATATCTTTACGCATAGTACAAACACAATTGTATACGAATATTTATGAGCAACAGAATATAATGAGTATGTAAACCTAATTGGTAAATAAAACATTTAATGCTAATATCTCAGCCTATATTTTTTCAATTCAGAAATAGTGCAAATCTTATGAAAAAAAAAATCTGGTCAAAGCAAACAAACAAAAAAATAAGAAAGTGTTTGTCCAGTTACCACCTTCCTCTACATACCATTTCTCTTATATATATCTGCACCTTTCTTTCAGTTTGATCAGGAATATAGTAATACCTGAAAAACAAAAACAAGAAAACGAGAAACAAATTCAAATTTAAAAGAAAGGGCAGATTCATGAACAAAAAACCCCAGGCAGTTTTCAACTGCAGCTTTCAAGGCATCAAAGAGTTTTCTATCCAACTGTTATTTAAAGGTGAGTAAACATAAATTTTCAAGCTTAAGTTAATTAAATCAGTAAGATAATTCACGGGATTTATATATGTGTTGTATATGCTTTATTTTGATATGTATCTGAGATTTCATACAAGCTGTAATAGGAATATTGAAGATGTTGTTTCTCTGCTATGTGTTACAGGGTGAAAACAATTAAACTTTGAATTGTTTTCATTTGATTATGGTAAGTTTTAAATTTTTTTTTCATCAAAAACTTGTTGCTTGAACTTCAATTAGATTTTTTTAAAACCTGTTTCAACATATTAGTAACTATACTTCTGGGAAAACCTGTTTACAGTCAATCAAGGAAAAAGATTGGCAAATTCGATCATATGAAAAGCTAATTCAAATTTATACCTTGAATTATGACTAAAATTTATGATTTTTAAAATTTGAATGAGGATTTTTAGCTCAGTATTTCAAAAGCAATTCGGTGTTGAATAAAAGTTTAATTTTTATCAAATTCTCGAAATTTGATTCAATATAAAATGTTGAAATTCAAGTTGAAGCTAGTATAAAGGTTAGTGATCTCAAGAAAAATATTCACTGATTTTTCCATTGCATAGAATTTGGATACGAGATTGACATAGGGTTTTAGTTTGCGTTTGTGTACATGCCAGTAAAATATGGGATTTGACTCATACACGTTATCGAGTGATTCGAGGCTTGGGTGGAGGATTGCTGGGAGTTGACGAGGTGTGGTCGAGTTTGCATCACCTCCGGTGGACCGTGTTTTGGTGGCGAGACGTTTTGTTGCAGAGAGGTCGTTCGTTTCTTTCGTTCGAACTGCATATTTTCGAATTCGAATTTTGGGTGGTATTTCGACTTTAGTTTTCTCGTGTTTGTGTAAATTGGGATTTGCTCGAAGCCTCGAAAGTTCGTCGGAGCCACGTGCGACGCCGTACATGTGTATGGCACGGTGGCGTATTAGTGTTTGAAGGGGGAACTATCTCGAGTCATTCTCGAGAATATTGGATGTTTGCTTCTATTTTTTTTGAGTTTGGGTGCGAGAAATCTTCTGATGTTTTATCTTTTAATTAAGTTTAAATGAAAACTTGCTGTAAAATAAGAAAAACGAAGAGAGAAAAAGATGAAGTTCGCGTACCTGGGTTGGTGACTCGGGTGAAGGGGGCGAACTGCTCGAAGTAGCGATTGAGTTTTACAGGGGAGATCTCGGGTTCTTTGTTATCTGAGTGTAAGATTGTATAAAAGTTGTTAGTGAATAAAGGTTTCAGCAAAGTTCATAGTAAAGTGAGTACTGTTCAAAATTTAAGTAAAAAATTTAATTCAAGTTTTGATTATCATAGTTAAGGTTTAACAATAATTTAACTTGTGATTAATTATTTTAAATTAACTGATTACTTTTTTTAAAGCTTAACCATGTTTTTAAAATCTTGTTAATATTAAGTAATAAATTAAGTAGATTAACAAATAATGTTGCAGTTAGTAATATAATTGATATCAAATTTTAAGAAGACTTAAATATTAATTAAGTGAATAATCAATATTAATTGATTGGATTCAAAAGTAATTAAGAGTAATTACTTTGTAATTATAATTAGTAGTGTATTATAAGAAATAAGTGAAATGGTAATTAACCACTTAATTAATTAATGAACAATTAGTAGTGAATTAATCAAGTAATTTAATTATGAATTAAGGAAGTAATTAACAGTAAATAAATAGGTAATCCGTTTTATTTAGATTGTTAATTAATGATTAAGAAATAATTACTTAAGTAATTAAAGTTAGATAACTTGATTAAGAAAGTAATTAACTAAATAATGTGAATAAAGTAATTAAGTAATTAAGCAATTAGGACATAAATATTAATTAAGAAATAATTTATTGATTAAATAATTTAAAGGGAAATAAGTGATTAAACAGGGTTAAGAGATTTACTCTCAAGTAATTAAATTAATCACAATAAGAATTTAAGATGATTGCTTGTAGATGTTGTATATTTGTTTGTGATGTTTATTGATGATATTCTATGATGCTCACTGATATGGTGTAATATATCCATGGCAATTGTGTATGATTTATCTGTAGTAAATGTTATATGAATTCAATCATTGAATTAAACTGTTTAAGTAATTAGACAACTTGACCTTTAAAATGGCGTTTGGATTTCGATGAGACCGGGATCGGGTGTTAATTTGATATTCCGAAAACCACATCGATCCAATATAAATGATAGGTCGTGAATTCTCAAATGAAGATCGAGATGGTGTTTTCAGAATGCAAGGGTTATCGTCGTTGACTCTGAGGGTGATTCCAAAATGGGTGTAACGGGATAATGCCTTCGGTTTCGTTCGAACCCGGAACGAACTTGTATGGGTTGAATGCTTTCAACACATCGTCAGGCGGAGGATGAACATTCTAAGAAATATGTCCTGTAAAGGTAATCGCAGCCTCAAGCCTCATCAACCGGGAATGGCTAAAACAGGGGAGGTGCAGCAAGGTTAGGTGGGTCATGCCCAAGCAGGACGAGATATACCCTTGTCTAGATGTCCCTTTATTTCGGCTGTGTGGGTGGTTGGATATGCGCACCAACTGCGGGGTTATCTTGTTCGGAACTGTTAGGTAATGAATGGTTCCGGCCTTATGTTGCAGGGGAGTTAGGGTGGCTCCTCGGTACAGTGATCTAGGCCACGTACTGTGACGGACGGTACCCCAGTAGCCCTGCCATTATATGGGATCCAATTTCCAATAAGCGCCTTACGTTTTGATTGTGCCCAACTATGTTGGAATGTGAGATGTAAGCATTTCAGCTATTTCTGTATTTTACTTGAAGACCCTAGACACTATTATAATATCACTGGATTTCCTATAAAATGTTTTGGTTAACGTAAGGTAAAAACTTACCGTATTTATTTGTGGGGAGTCTTACGTGATACCTTTGTTTTAAAAGGTTATCAAAATTAAACAATTTAAACCGTTTACTCATACCAGACCCATGTCTGGCCCGGAGTTTATATTTTGTTTTTCATAAACTCTTGGGTACTCAAATTTTAACGAGTAGCCAAGTGATAGGTTTGGATTTTGATTCTGGAGGAGCTTGGAGCATGAGTGACCAGACGTATGTAGATATCTATCTAGTTTTGCTGTGTTAGTTAATGTATATTGTATCTCTGATGTATATAGTGAAAGATGTATGTATGATTGTCATGTGTATTGATATTGTATAATTCTGATATATGTAAACTATGTAATAGTTATGTGATATATTATATTTTGTTCCGTTCCGCTGTGAGATTCTAATGTCGTTGTTCTTTCTTTTCTATTCTTTTCTATTTCTATCCCTTTCTTTCTTATTGATGATACGTCTTTCTTGTAGTAGAAGGGCGGGTCGTCACACTTGGTATCAGAGCGCTAGGTTGAGTGAATACCTAGGCTCTTGAGTGATTTCTTTCTTGAGAGAGCGTATTTGTAGTTTTGATATATTTATTTATTGGGTTACCTTTTCGGGTTTTCCAAGATAAGTTATAAAGGTAGATAGGGTGGTGGTATGTGTAACACGACTACCGATGGTTGGAGTTTTGAATATTTGTAGTTGGAGTGTATCTGTCGAGACTGTAGACCTATCACCGTCTCGAGTGAGCTTTTGGTGATGTGAGGATTTCATTGTTGGAATGTAATTTTGGATGAGCTTGAGTTTGGATCTGTCGGATGGACAGGAGCAAGTCATGATATCTTGATATCTCAGGGTGTAGTAGCTGTGCGATGAGACATAGTGATTTTGGGTGTCTCCGAAGATGTTTCTTTGGAACAAGTTAAGGAAGTATGTCTGTTTCGGAATTGTGACTAAGTTCAGTAGGGTGTTTTTGTTTGGTTGGGCCTGAGTTTCTCGAAGAGCTTTGAATAGAAGTCTTTGGCATCGAGGTTAGCCATATAGCTTGAAGTGTTCTGTGTGCCGTCGAGAAGCTTTGTTGATTAGCAGTTTTCTTGAGGTGATTTCGGAAGTAGCAGAGGGGATGCAATTCTTCGATGGATTGACCCGAACAGTATATGGCTGTTTTGTATTGTGAAGGGAGAATAGTTTCGTTGCAAACTTATTTGGGTAGAATTGCCAGAGTGTCGTGCGACAATTCTGGAATTCATTTGTGTAATCTTTTACATGGAGTTGAGACTTTTCAAGAGAAGATTGGAGTTATCAATGTGAACCAAGTTTTTCCTGATGTATTCGAGAAGTTAATTGTTTGTCTTCCCATCGAGAGATAGAGTCGCGTGATGATTTGATTCCAAGAGTAGTGCCGGTGATTTACCTTAATAGGAGGAAGGTTCCGAGAGAGAAAGAAGGGTTAGTTGAGCAGATTCAGGATCTTATGGGGAAGGAGTTGATCAAGTCTAGTTTTTCTTATTAGGGTTCTGTGACAGTGTTTTCGCTAAATCAGATGGATCGATAAGGGTATGAATAATTTTGTTTTGGTATATTCTACGTGTGAAGAAGAGCTCAAGCAGTATTTAAGAATAGTGTTGGAGACACTGAGGAGGTATGTTTTGAAGGCGAGTTCTATAAGTGCCATTTTTGAAAATCGAAAGTGAGATTTGTAAGGCACATTATTTCGGTGAAGGTATCTCTGTAGACCCAGCGAATGAGGAATCTATTCTAGAATGGAAGCAACCGAAGCAACCGACGGAAATTCATAATTTTCTGGTTTAGCTGGCTACTACAGGAAATTTATCAGAGACTATTCCAAGATTTCTTCACATCTGACTAAGTTGACATGGAAAAGAACTAAGTTCAAATGGACACCCGGTGTGAAGAAGCTTTCTAAGAATGGAAGACGAGGCTAACCAGTGCTCCAGTGATTGTTATTTCGGAAGGGAAGGGCAGATTTGGAATTTATACGAATGCTTGTATAATTGGTTTGGGAGCAGTGTTGATGCAGAGTGGAGAGTAACTGCGTATGTGTGTCAGCAATTAAAGCATCATGAAGCGAACTACGCTACGCAAGACCTTGAGTCGTTAGCCATTGTGTTTGTTTTGAAGATTTGGAGGTACTATCTTTTGGGAGAGAAGTTGGGTTATTAACGGATCACAAACCATTGAAATATCTTTTCTCTCAAAAGGATGTTAATCTGAGGCTGCCGTGGCGAGTCGAATTTCTGACATCATATGGTTGGATATTCAGTATACTCCGGGAAGGCAAATATGTGGCTAATGTTCTTAGCAGGAATGCAGTTTTGTTTCTTTTGAAAGTTGTTCCTTCTCTCCAGGGCAGAATCATAAGTAAAAAAATGGAGGATAGGTCTTTTGAGGAATTGATTCTTAAACTAAGGATGGACGGTGTTCAGATTTTAAGGTGATTTAAGGATTAGTGGTCGTTTGTGTGCTTGATATAGATGAATTGAGGCAGTAAGTTTTAGCTGAATGTCATCACTCCGGACTGAATATTCACCCGGAATCTTTAAGATGTATAAAGATATGAGAAGAATTTCTAGAGACCGAGCATGAAGAGGGTTGTAGCTGCTTTCGTTTATAGTTGTACTTTCTATCAGCAAGTTAAGGTGATCAATAGAAGTTGTTTAAGATTATTGCAACCTTTAGAAAATCCCAGATGGAAGTGGGAGATGATTTCGATGGATTTCATCGACGGTTTGCCAAGAACTAAGAAAGGAAACGATGGAATATGGATTATTGTGGATCGATTAACTAAGAGTGCTCATTCTATACCAGTTAAGGTTACTCGAACTATAGTTTCTGGCCGAAATTTTCTTGAGGGAAATAGTAAGATTTCATGGTGTTCCTGTTAGCATAATAAGTGATCGTGACCCTATTTTTCACCAGCAAATTTCTGGAATATTTTGCAATTGGCTTCGGGAACGAGTTTGAAATTTAGTTCAGCCTATTATCCTTGGACGGACAGAGAGACTGAACCGTATTCTAGAGGATATGCGGCAAGCTTGAGTTTTGGATTTTGGTGAATTGTGGAAAGACTATCTTGCGTTTGGACCAGTTTTGATTTGTGAAGTCTCTGCTAAGGTTGGGTTATCGAAGGAAAAGATGAGAGCTTCTCAAGTCCGTTAGAAGAAGTACGCAGATAAGAGAAGGAGACAATTGGAATTTAAGATCGGTAATTTGTTTTTAGCCAAAGTTTCCCGATTAAAAAGGAACTAGTAGATTCGGAAGGCGGGAAAACTTGACCCGAGATATATTGGACTACTTCGGATATTGTCAAGGATTGGAGCTGTTGCTTGCAGAGCTGAATTGCCAGAACGGATGTCTGGAATTCCTAATGTATTCTGTGTGACCCATCTATTGATTCATTATTAGTTATAGAACCAGTAGTACAGAAAGACTTGGAAGTTGAGCCGAATGTGACTATGGACAGAAATTCAGTTCGGATTGTTAGTTAAGATGAGAGGCAACTCAGGAATATAGTAGTGTAGCTGGTCATAGTGTAGTGGAACGAGGATTACGGAGATTTTACCTGGAAACTCTGGATAGTTTTAGAAAAGCTTATCTGGATTTGTGTCCGGATAGCTAGTGATTTTTGTTAGGATAGATTGTTGGTTGTTTGTTAATATATGAATGATATGTATGTTTGAATGGTTGATATGACAACTTTTAAATTATCTTTGTTTTAAATTTCAAGGACGAAATTCTTTTAAGGGGGGAGGAATGTAATGACCCAGGATTTTGGCCCTATTTATTTTAATAAATATTCAAATCAATTTAAATAAAATGTAAACTTATCCATTTGAAACAAATATGATTTTGAAATATTTGTCATTGTTTATATAAATGGTATTTTTAAAAGGGAAATTAATTTGAAAATTTAAATAAATTATCTGAATAATATTCATAATAAAATTTGTCTTTTATGGTTGAGTTAAAATATCTTACTTTGTTTATATTTGGTAAGTATATATATGAATGATAATGTTTGAAATGAAATTTAATTCTATCAACATAAACATAGGTCTAACATATGAATATAACTTAATTATTGATAAAATACAAATAGGAATGAATATAAATAAATCGTATTGAATATAACTTAAATATTATTAGTTAGAAATAAAAATAAAAAGGAAACAAGTATTAAATAATTTTGGTAAGCATACAACATAATCTGAAGTTAATTAAAACACAATTGTATAAAACTAAAATAGGAACAAAGTATAGGGTAGAATAAAAACAAAGTATAAAATAAAATAACATAGATAAACAAGCATACAACATACACTGTTAATTTGAGTGCGTAAAATAAAATAAGCACAATGTATAAAATAATAAAACAAATTAACTTCATATAAACACGTGAATATCTACCTGCAAATGTTACGCACAAACGAAATAACAAAACAACTTATCTTCACCTACAAGACACAAGATATATAAGTAAACCTGATAACCATGTATATTATAGTTCAAACTGAAAGCTAGTAACAGAACAAGTATTCATAAATATAAAACATCAAGTGTTGTCTGTAAGTACAAACTAGAAGCTGTCAAAACAAATATTTTTAAACAAATGTCTTCATATGCCAAATCTATCTGCAAATATGAAACAAAGAAACACAAGTCATATAACCTACCTGCAAGTAAATACCTTTACATAAATATCTATGGACAGAAAATATTTTTAATAACTATGCAAACTAATTAAGATACAGAAAAAATAAGAACAAATGAATAGCTTCATGTACAAGCTTTATTGGCCTGCAAAATGATAAGTAACAAACCAATATCTTTATGCATAGTACAAACACAATTGTATACGAATGTTTATGAGCAGCGGAATATTATGAGTATGTAAACCTAATTGGTAAACAAAACATTTAATGCTAATATCTCAGCCTACATTTTGTCAATTCAGAAATAGTGCAAATCTTATGGAAAAAAAAAATCTGGTCAAAGCAAACAAACAAAAAAATAAGAAAGTGTTTGTCCAGTTACCACCTTCCTCTACATACCATTTTTCTTATATATATATCTACACCTTTCTTTCAGTTCGATCAGGAATATAGTAATACCTGAAAAACAAAAACAAGAAAAAGAGAAACAAATTCAAATTTAAAAGAAAGGGCATATTCATGAACAAAAAACCCCAGGCAGTTTTCAACTGCAGCTTTCAAGGCATCAAAGAGTTTTCTATCCAACTGTTATTTGAAGGGAGTGAACTTAAATTTTCAAGCTTAAGTTAATTAAATCAGCAAGATAATTCATGGGATTTATATATGTGTTGTATATGCTTTATTTTGATATGTATCTGAGATTTCATACAAGCTGTAATAGGAATATTGAAGATGCTGTTTCTCTGCTATGTGTTACAGGGTGAAAACAATTAAACTTTAAATTGTTTTCATTTGATTATGGTAAGTTTTAAATCTGTTTTTCATCAAAAACTTGTTGCTTGAACTTCAATTAGATTTTTTTTAAACCTATTTCAACATATTAGTAACTATACTTCTGGGAAAACCTGTTTACAGTCAATCAAGGAAAAAGATTGGCAAATTCGATCATATGAAAAGCTAATTCAAATTTATACCTTGAATTATGAACAAAATTTATGATTTTTAAAATTTGAATGAGGATTTTTAGCTCAGTATTTCAAGAGCAATTCGGTGTTGAATAAAAATTTAATTTTTATCAAATTCTCGAATTTGATTCAATATAAAATGCTTAAATTCAAATTGAAGCTAGTATAAAGGTTATGATCTCAAGAAAAATATTCACTGAATTTTCCATTGCATAGAATTTGGATACGAGATCGACATAGGGTTTTAGTTTGCGTTTGTGTACATGCCAGTAAAATATGGGATTTGACTCGTACACGTGATCGAGTGATTCGAGGCTTGGGTGGAGGATTGCTGGGGACGTTGACGAGGTGTGGTCGAGTTTGCATCACCTCCGGTGAACCGTGTTTTGGTGGCGAGACGTTTTGTTGCAGAGAGGCGTTCTTTCTTTCGTTCGAACTGCATGTTTTCGAATTCGAATTTTGGGTGGTATTTCGACTTTAGTTTTCTCGTGTTTGTGTAAATTGGGATTTGCTCGAAGCCTCGGAAGTTCGTCGAAGCTACGTGCGACGTCGTACACGTGTACGGCACGGTGGCGTATCGTGTTTGAAGGGGGAACTGTCTCGAGTCATTCTCGAGAATATTGGATGTTTGCTTCGGTTTTCTTTTGAGTTTGGGTGCGAGAAATCTTCTGATGTTTTGTCTTTTAATTAAGTTTAAATGAAAACTTGCTAGTAAAATAAAAAAAATAGAAAAAGAGAGAAGAAGATGAAGTTCGCGTACCAGGGTTGGTGACTCGAGTGAAGGGGGCGAACTACTCGAAGTAGCGATTGAGTTTTACAGGGGAGATCTCGGGTTCTTTGTTATCTGAGTGTAAGATTGTATAAAAGTTGTTAGTGAATAAAGGTTTCAGCAAAGTTCACAGTAAAGTGAATACTGTTCAAAATTTAAGTAAAAAATTTAATTCAAGTTTTGATTATCATAGTTAAGGTTTAACAATAGTTTAACTTGTGATTAATTATTTTAAATTAACTGATTACTTTTGTTAAAGCTTAACCATGTTTTTAAAATCTTGTTAATATTAGGTAATAAATTAAGTAGATTAACAAATAATGTTGCGGTTAGTAATATAATTGATATCAAATTTTAAGAAGACTTAAATGTTAATTAAGTGAATAATCAATATTAATTGATTGGATTCAGAAGTAATTAAGAGTAATTACTTTGTAATTATAATTAGTAGTGTATTATAAGAAATAAGTGAAATTGTAATTAACCACTTAATTAATTAATGAACAATTAATAGTGAATTAATCAAGTAATTTAATTATGAATTAAGGAAGTAATTAATAGTAAATAAATAGGTAATCCGTTTTATTTAGATTGTTAATTAATGATTAAGAAATAATTATTTAGGTAATTAAAGTTAGATAACTTGATTCAGAAAGTAATTAATTAAATAATGTGAATAAAGTAATTAGGTAATTAAGCAATTAGGACATAAATATTAATTAAGAAATGATTCATTGATTAAATAATTTAAAGGGAAATAGGTGATTAAACAGGGTTAAGAGATTAACTCTCAAGTAATTAAATTAATCACAATAAGAATTTAAGATGATTGCTTGTGGATGTTGTATATTTGTTTATGATGTTTATTGATGATATTCTGTGATGCTCACTGATATGCTGTAATATATCCATGGCAATTGTGTATGATTTATCTGTGGTAAATGTTATATGAATTCAATCATTGAATTAAACTGTTTAAGTAATTAGACAACTTGACCTTTAAAATGGCGTTTGGATTTCGATGAGACCGGGATCGGGTGTCAATTTAATATTCCGAAAACCACATCGATCCAATATAAACGATAGGTCGTGAATTCTCAAATGAAGATCGAGATGGTGTTTTCAGAATGCAAGGGTTATCGTCGTTGACTCTAAGGGTGATTCCAAAATGGGTGTAACGGGATAATGCCTTCGGTTTCGTTCGAACCCGGAACGAACTTGTATGGATTGAATGCTTTCAACACATCGTCAGGCGGACGATGAACATTCTAAGAAATATGTCCTGTAAAGGTAATCACAGCCTCAAGCCTCATCAACCGGGAGTGGCTAAAACAGGGGAGGTGCAGCAAGGTTAGGTGGGTCATGCCCAAGCAGGACGAGATATACCCCTGTCTAGATGTCCCTTTATTTCAGCTGTGTGGGCGGTTGGATATGCGCACCAACTGCGGGGTTATCTTGTTCGGAACTGTTCAGTAAGGAATGGTTCCGGCCTTGTGTTGTAGGAGAGTTAGGGTGGCTCCTCGGTACAGTGATCTAGGCCACGTATTGTGACGGGCGGTACCCCAATAGCCCTGCCATTGTATGGGATCCAATTTCCAATAAGCGCCGTACGTTTTGATTTTGCCCAACTATGTTGGAATATGAGATGTAAGCATTTCAGCTATTTCTGTATTTTACTTGAAAACCCTAGACACTATTATAATATCACTGGATTTCCTATAAAATGTTTTGGTTAGCGTAAGGTAAAAACTTACACGTATTTATTTGTGGGGAGTCTTACGTGATACCTTTGTTTTAAAAGGTTTTCAAAATTAAACAATTTAAATCGTTTACTCATACCAGACCCATGTCTGACCCGGAGTTTATATTTTGTTTTTCATAAACTCTTCGGTACTCAAATTTTTACGAGTAGCCAAGTGATAGGTTTGGATTTTGATTCTGGAGGAGCTTGGAGCATGAGTGACCAGACGTATGTAGATATCTATCTAGTTTCGCTGTGTTAGTTAATGTATATTGTATCTCTGATGTATATAGTGACAGATGTATGTATGATTGTCATGTGTATTGATATTGTATAATTCTGATATATGTAAACTATGTAATAGTTATGTGATATATTATATTTTGTTCCGTTCTGCTGTGAGATTCTGATGTCGTTGTTCTTTCTTTTCTATTCTTTTCTATTTCTATCCCTTTCTTTCTTATTGATGATACGTCTTTCTGGAAGTAGAAGGGCGGATCGTCACAGCCCTACCCCAGTCTCTACCCAAATTCTGGTTTTAAATCCCCAAGTCATGCCTTTTGATCAATTTAGATCATCCTAACACCATGTGATCTTCTAGATCTCTTAGATGAAATTATACCAACTGAAGAGTTTAAATTTGACAACAGCCATGATTGGAACAACCATAATAGGTCATCAGTTCCAAAATCCTCAAGGTCATAAATGTTCGATGATAACGTATAACATATATATATGTCAACAATTCAGGATATCCAATAATAACTAATCAAGAATAAAATTAAACATATAATACATCATCATTAGTCATAAAGATATGTTCATATGATAGCCATTTTATACATAAAATTATTTATAATAAAGTAATAATGTACTTTACAAAATCTCTTTAAAAATGGGCTAAAACATCTTTTCTTTCCTTTGGAAACATGTCAAAATCTTAACAAAAACCAATTTTTAATTAAAAGAAAAAAACCCAAACTAGAGTTAAAAACTATCAAGTGGAGTACAGTAAGCTTTCTTTCTTTTCAAACACTTAAGCCATCACAAATTCAAAACCCTAAGCCATCACATGTCAACAATATAGGCTATCAAATATCAGAAAAATCATTATGATTGCATGTTTACACTACATGGAACTATCGAATATAGAAAAATTTAGCCGGTGCATATCAACCAAATTAAAGCATTGCAATTTGAAAACACCTAGTCATCACAAGTTGATAAAAAGATCTATTGCAAATTGACCAAAATGATAGCCATCGCAAGTTGAAAAAAATGGTACTATCACATGTTGAAAAACTCAAGACAATCTGAAAAATATATGCTATCACATATTGATAAAAATAGATACTACAAGTTAATAAATACATAACATTTCATGTTGATAAAAATAGCTGTCGCTAGTTAATAGATACATAATATCGTATGTGGATAAAAATAGCTATCGCAAGTTGACAACGCTATTGTAAGTTGATAAAAATAGCTATCACAAGATGATTAAAGAGAAAGCCAACACAAGTTGATTAAAACATAGGTATTGCAAGTTGGTTACGACAATTCTGTAAGTATCTATAAAACTAATCTATTTCTTTAAAAGCAATAGCTTTTTACCAAATTAGTTTCTAGGTCAAATTTTCATTGGTCAATCAAAATCAGTTTCTATGGAAAACACACGTCCAAATTCTTATCTAAACTATATGCATGATAAAAATCAACAAATCATTTTGGGTTTCATTAAAAATCCAAAACTAAAAAATGTACAATAAAGAGATGGAAATATTATTTACGTTATTTTGATTTTGTGTGAATATAATTTCCTTTGTTTCTTCCCTTAAGCTTTCCTCCTTTTCTTATTCTTTGTTGAATGAACTTTTAATGGAGTTTCTCTAGTGTTTGTGTTTTGTTTTTCTTTTCTTGGTTATGAATAGTGGCTAAAATATAACGAGGGAGGAAAATAGAGTTAGCGAAAATAATTTAATATTGTTATCTTAATTTCTTATTCCACTCCTATATAATTGAAGCCTTTATTATTTCTTTTCCTATAAACTAATTCTCCATTTTAAAGTTTGAAATTTAATTTTCATCTATATGGCAATTATCCACACTATCTATGTACTTATATTATCCTATATTATTTATTTAATTAGTTCCTAATTAAATCTATAGAATAATGTGCATTGAAAATTAGGGGTTTTACACAGAGATTTGAGTAGTTCACATCATAGATAAGTAAATGACAAATAAAGTATATCAATAGAACCGAAAATACACACATTCATATATATCGAACTATAATATACACAAACTTCTCAAAGCATCATATTATATACATTAGCATAACTATACGATCAAAAAATTTACTGCAAAATATTACCAAACTACAAAGTCATACATGTATATATACAATGACACAGGCTAAACTATTCTAGATTCATCGACTATAGATACAATTCAATAACTTCCTCATGCCATAGGACCATGATCGAACAACGTAAGTTAAGCTCTACAGTGCGGTTTGATCATGTATGACAAGTGTAAGTGTGAAAAAAGATACACTATGCTAATTTAGTCCAACACATGCTACAAATAGTAAGGGCAAGGCAGACTAAAGTAATCATCCTAAAATTATGACGATCCTCATTCTAACCCAATGTCACAAAACAAAATCTCAATCCTAGCTAGAAACTAGCTATGAGTATAGTGGTGAAACATACATATATAATCGTGTGGTGTTATGCTATGTATGTATGTATATGCGTGTGTGTGTGTATCTATGTGTGTTCACACATGCACATGTGCATGATATTCAATGAAATAAATATGGCACACACTCCATAATCTAGCCTACCCTGTGACGACCCATCTCCTCGACCCTCCGAAATCAACACTTATACATCCACGATATTCACGTGCAGTAAACCGAAGTGACGAAGAGGCAGATTATCCGGGGTAAAGTAAAGTAAAGATAGAAACACAATTTCTTACATTTTGATAAATTATACAGATAGATAGTACATACAACCATTCTCACTAGGGTATAAAGATAGAAACACAATTTCTTACATTTTGATAAAGTATACAGATAAATAGTACATACAACCACTCTCACTAGGGTACATTAGATTTATGGTATGAACTAACCTAGCCTGAAACAGTTATAACTGCTTTCTCCCACACTTGCTGGTGCAAACAACTAGACACGGTGGAAAATAAAAGATAGATATCCACATCATATGCTCCATATCCATGATCTAAAACTCCTCTAGAATCCTCCACCAAAATGCTCCTAGCACTACTACTTGGCCGCCTGAAAAAATAGGGCACCTAAAGTTTAAATGGAAAATAAAATAAACTCTGGGTTAGTCATGGACTGGTGTGAGAACTCAAAATACGATGTTTGAGAACAAAAATGTATCTCATAAAACTACGCTGCACATAAACACGCAATAGGTTTTTACCTTATTATAACCAAAACATTTTTATGTAAAAATAAGGGATATTATTTTTGATTAGATTTCTTTAAAAGCGTTTGCAAGTAAACTTATTAATCTCAGCTGAAATCGTTGCATTGATAAAATTCCAGCATACTAGCCACAAAGTGGGTTCTACAAACAAAATGGTAGGCATTTATTGGGGAATGGATTTCCATACAAATGACTGGTGAAGGGACCACCCTCCGACAGTTCATCTCTAGAGGAATGTACAAGGCTACAGAACATCTGCACCTTTATCAACATAAGACGGACCTACTTATACACTTAGGTAGTATCGAATATGTCATTACCCCGGTCGTTACCGACCTATCCAAGAAGTCTCTTGGCATACACCACAATAATTTAAACCCGAACGTTATAACGGGTAAAAATATATCTAGAAGGGGATGATCATACCCTAATGGTTGCGAACCACATAACTTGCTGCATCTACCCTATTTCGGTCATTTCCTGGTATAAGGCTTGAGGTAACGATTACCTTTTCACATAGCACAACTCTTCACTTTGAATGTCGCATTGCCATTGCATAATCACACAACTGATTTCTACATACGTATAACTCTTGAGCTCGTACGTCATAGGAAATGGTATTAAACTAAGAGAAGTTGCCTTCTCCCTCGCCAAGCAGAAATACGTTCATAAATATTAATTAATGTGATTTTAAAATGCAACATCAGACCTTCGTCTATACAAGTTCATTCTGGGACTGAACGAAACCAAAGGCACTCCTCCTATCACATCCTGTTTTGGGAATCTATAGCACCCCTTATCTTTGATAACATTATTCAGAAGATTTAATTAGATAAATTAAATAGAATAATGTAAATTTTGAGAGATAAGGAGGTTCAAATTTGAATAAATATAATTAAGGCCGAGCTCAATTAAATAAATAAATGGGCTTAAGAATGGGTTTTTAGGTTAATTAATCCACATAAGGGTATATTATAAATTTTCCACACATAACCCTTACCCTTATATATTCTTATTCCTACCATTTCATTCCCATTCACGTCATTTTGAAAATGTAAACAAAAACTTCAAGAGGAGCCGATCATTAAGAGAAGAGAAATTAAATCAAAAGCTAGGGATTCAAGTTTAGGGGGAATCAATCTCAATCCAATCGCCTTATCTAAATCAAGGTGAATAATAATTCCATCTCTATTTTTTTTATAATCATATGTTTTTGGATTTAAGGGTAAATTTGTTTTTATGATGATTTGTAGGATGATATGCATGAATCTCGATTTATTTGATTTAAACAAGGATGCTTAAATATGATTTCTCACAGTTTTAGGGAGAAAGCATTTATGTTGAAGTTCAAATGCCATGGAAAATTTTCATGTTATGTAAAAGCATGATTTTGGTGTTCGGTTTAATTTTGATAATTTTCCAAGCTATAGGAAGATTGATATAATTTTCAAAGGAAAATATGGTTATTTAGGTTTATAAAGTTATTTCAGAAAATATATCAAGAATTTGGGTTTCAAATTTTGATATGCTCGATAACATGATTAAAGTGAATTTTTTATATTTTTGGAGATTTTTCTTAAGTGATTTGCTATGAAAATTAAATTATTTTAGAAGGACTTTTTACAATATTGGTTTTGCTTAATGGAAGGGCATATTTCATTTATTTAACCGTGGTTTAGATCTGAAATTAGAGGCAACTAATTTAGTAAAGAATTTGAAAAGTTAAGGCAACCAATCTTCTGTTTATACGTGGCAACTTAGTTAGAAAAGGGTTTGCTTTAATTAGTATTAAAACAAGTTTACCCAGAAAAGTTTGTTTTGCCTTCTTTAGAAGTACCTTTCGACTCAGATCTTCCGCCTTCAACCCAGTCGAAACCTACTAAGTTGAAACCAATACACAAGGTATGCCAAAGATAGTATGTAGTGGATTGGAGAAAGAAGGAAGGCTAGGTGTTGAAAGCATGTCTTCCGAAGCGGTCGATACCATGGTTCGTTTTAAAAGAGGAGCGCCTGGCTTTGTTTTATTTAAGCCTTCGAAGGAGTCGAGCATATGTTTTCAAAAGAGGTTTTTAAAATCTTTCGAATAGGTTGCCATCAACTTATATTTGTTTTCAAATGTGTTCCTTTACTTATGAAATAATACTTTTAAAAGAAGGGGTTTCGGCCTAGTCGAAGCCGTGCTGCCATTCTTTAACCTTTCGATGGTATTAAAGTCATCAATGCTTTCGAAAGGTAGTGTTCGTTTTTAAAGATGTTTTAAGTCACTTCCTAAATTCTTTCGAAAAGGGTCAAAAGGTTTCGAGGGCAATGGCTTTGAAAGTGGTCTCAATGCTATTCTTCAATGTTTAAAAGCTTTTGAAAGAGATGGTGCCGATGCCATCATGTCTTCCCTAATATTTTTATATGATAAAGGATGGTTTGGAAAGAGATGCTTTTGCCTATATTCACTTTAACCCAAATAATATTTTAAGTGTAAACCCAATGATTTCGAAGGGGGTCTTTCAAAGATATCGGAAGGGTTACTTTCAATGGTTTCGAAAGATGGGCTTTCAAAGATTTTAGGAGGGATACTTCCAATGGTTTCGAAAGAGGGACTTTCAATTAGTGTTGAAGCTATGCTTCTAAATGATTAAATGCTAATGCTTTAATACATTCAAAAGTTTTTGAAAGAAAGTTTTAAAGTGTTCGAAAGACAAGGGCCTAAAGTTTTGAAAGTAGATTTTTATGCTTTTGAAGGAGGGTATCTGTGACGATCCTGATTCGGCCTTCGAAAATCGGCACCGAATACGACACTCGTATTCAAATGCCGCAGATCCAAACGCCGAATCTGGTTCGCCGGAGCTTATAACACCATTAAGTAAAACAACACAGCGGAAGAAAAAGAATATACATTTGATGTACAACATTGATACAGTCTCAGATACAATATGACAACAGATGATACAATGAATAAACATCAGAGATATGATATAAGATAACAGCAGCGGAAAAGAAAAGATAACACAGCAGCGGAACAAAAATCTCTAATATGGTCTTCAAGAAAGAACTCCAGCATCGGTAATCTCCATCTCCAACGCATTAATCCAGCAGATAAGCAAATGCAGTTCAGATCCAAAGACTGAACTAGCTCCAGATAATCTACTAAACCTGACTATCTGAAAAACCCAACTCTAGACTGCCCGTGTGGAAAAATAGTGGGCACCCAGAGTTTAGGGAAGGAACAATAAACTCCAGGTCAGTCATGGGACTGGTATGAGCAAACAAAAACATTTGGTTTTTTTAAAACAAACTACAGAATTTAAATATGAAAATCCGCAATGGTTTTTAGAAAATGAAACTACCATAAGGCCTCCCGCCACACACACAATGCAAACGTAGACTTGGAGGAGATTTCTCCTTATGATAGTCAAATATGCTTACTACGAGAAAAATCCTTTGATATTATTACTAGTGCATAGTGGAAAATCTTTCGGAAGTATAATATAAATCCTAGCCAGCATAGGTACCATGATGCTATGCCTACTATAGCTGCCATGTTAAATGGCAGGTTCTACAACTAAAACCGTACAAGGCACGTATTGGATGAATGGATTTCCAACAAATGGTCAGGCTAAGGAACTTCCTACTGCCACATGGGATCGCCTCTGGTGGGACGTCCCGAGAAACTAACGTTACGGTTAGATCTCTGCCAACACAAGGCCGGGTTACCTCTGTAACTAGGTAACTACTACACGAATATGCCATCCCCCGGTCCTTTGGGACCTTTATCCGAGGCGCCTCAAAGCAACAACCACACAGTAAATGAGATTGGAGCAACCACATAGGTTAAATACCAAGGCTCCATACCTGATACCACCCTTTACCAGAAGGGAATGACACACCCTAAATGGAGCGACCCTCATAACCTTGCCGCATCTTTCCTGTTTCGACCATTTCCGGGGTGTGAGGACCTGATGCAGACTCGTCCACAAAGCTACGCTTTGGCACAAAGCCATGCTTTGGGTCAACAGATGACCAAAGCAATGATCACAAAGATAAATGATCAAACAAATGATCATATCACAAATGATCAACCAATGATCATCACACAGCAGCACTCAGCATGCCACATTACCAAATTGGGAATATCACTGATAAATATCAACTACATAACCTCTGACCTCGTACGTCTCAGAGAAGGGTGTTAAACTAAGAGAATAAATTCTCCGCCACCAAGCAGAAATGTATTTGATAGAGATCAGTTAACATCTCAAAGTGTAATGTCGGACATACAACCATACAAGTCTGTTCCGGGTTCGAACAGAACCGAAGGCACTTCCGAAGAAGCCCTTGCAAATCCGGGTATTCACAATCCCGATCGGACTTCCCATCACTAAGAGAGAACTCTATACCGGAGCAACTCAGTGCAGAGTCAATCGACAGGTTATCCTATCGTTCTTGAAGACACCCGGTCTTCAACACCGGTCTTCAAATGCAATCCATAATGTCGTATCACTATTCGGAATGGGCTATACGACACAAAGGTCCTCTCCCGGCTAAACCGAATAATGAGCGCGATAGTTCAAAACATATGGATATGGGATTTCAGTTAAGTCACAATCTTGAAAATCCAAAGTTTCTCTTTTAAATGGTTAAACAAATTTCCATTTTATCTTTTCCAATAAAAAGATTCATTTCACAAAATTCACCTAGTTTCACAAAGATCCATTTATAGATTTCCAAAACAATTTCCATTTTAATTGGATTACTCATTTAAATCTTTAAATTAAAGACTTAACTTATGGTTTTCAAAGCATGTCCAAAGTTTTACCTATAACTTGGAAAACTATTTTTATTTAGACTTGAAATCCTTTTAACACAAGTTGGAAGTTTATTTCTTATGTGAAAGCTTCTATTATTTGAAAACGAATAGTTTTCATTTCAGAAAAATCCAATTATATCTACACAAGTTAAAATCTTGGGTTAAATTTAAATTTCACAACATCACCTTTTTAAAATGGTTTAAAAACCCATATAAGCCCATTTATATGTTGAATAACCCTTTTAAACCCTAGTTCCCAAAACATAGAATTCAATCCCAAATATTGAGTTCAGATTTAAATCAAATTATTTAAATTTCAAAACTCAATTAAGTTATTCAAAATAACTATTTTCAAAAGCTTCAATTCTAATTCCAAAACTATTTTCGATTCAAAAATACAATTTTAAATATATTTCAAAAATCTGTGACGTAACCCATTTCCTCGTGCAATCCATATTTGTGTGTGTATAGTGTGGTCCAGGGGTCCAACACAATAGTGCACAACATCATCAATCCCAAAGATTCACTAATATGATTCGATGTGGGTTTCGGATAACCAACTGGAATCCGACTCCCTGTCGCATCGAAATTCAAATGCCGTTTTACAGGTCAAGGGTTTGCATATTCATATAACAATATATACATCACAGATCTAACAGCTTAGCATAAAACATTACATAGCATCACATCACATATCAAATATATCAATCCATCACAGATCATTCAATAGCAATCAAACATCTTAAATTAAAATGAAATTATGTGGTTATAAATTTATTACCCACATAATTACTTCTATTTGGAATCTTTAAACCAATGATTAATTATCATTAACTATAATTAATTAAGTCTTAACCACCTTCATTTATTTATCATTTATTAAATCAATTATCTTAATTAATTATCCTTTAATTGTAATTAATTAATCTTAATTACCTATTCCTCAATTAATTACTTTAAATAATAAACTTTTAATTATTGATTAATTAAATCTTAGTTAAAATTAATTGTCCTTAATAAATAGATTTATTATTCCTTAATTAATTTCAACAATTAACTATTCCTAAATTAATTATGATTTGTTAATCATTTTAAGTTTATTAACCTTAATTTATTATTCTTGATTCAATTATCTTAATTAATTAACCACATTAATTAATTTTACTTTAAAGTAATTGACCTCAAATATTTGATTAATCAATTCCTAACCTTTAATTATCTTCTCTTAATTTCTTTCACTAAGTGATTACTATTTTCATTTTGATTATTTATTAATTACTTGATAAATTAACTTAATAATTTAATGAATCCAAAACATTAAATTCCGTCTATTTAAGATAAAACATCTCTTACTTAAATAAAGCATTTAAAAACAATTTGCTTTCAAATTTAAATTTAAATTTCATTTTAGATTTAGGATTTAAAATGAACACGAATTTAACTTAAACAAAGTTTTAAAAAAAACAATTCAAAAACCTTTTTATCTCATAAGTTAAAGAAATATTCATTTTATAAAAGTGGTTTAAAAGAATTTTATGCCAAATTCATTTTTAAATTCAAATCAATTAAGAATACACTATAACATTCAAAGTTGTTTGAATTATTTTTAAATTTAAAAACTTCCTTTTATTCTAAAACTGGAATACATATTTAATTTTTAAATTTAATGTTTTAAATTTAAGTTTCATTTATTCTAAAACTTCCTTTTATTCAGGCTACATACCTTCAAAGACTTACTTACATTTAAACTTTACTTTAAACTTCAAAATATTTAACCATTTTTAAAGTAGCTAAACAAATAAAATCTAAAACTTTATTTTATTTTAAAAACTAAAGTTTAAAATTTCTGAAACTTAAATTTTAAATTTAAAAACTGGGACTTACATTTGAATCTGAAATTCAAACTTGCATTTGAATTTATTCTTAAATTTTAATCAAAACCTAAAACTGCAGATTTACATTTTAAAACCCAGATTTTAAATAGAAAAACAGGTTTCAACTCAAACCTGGAATTTAAATTCAAATTTGAAATTCAAACTTGAATTAAATTTAAACCTAAACCTTATTTAAAACCTGTAACTACAGATTTTTAAATTTTGACAAACCCAGATTTTAAAAAGTTTTAAAAACCCAAATTTTTAAAACAAAACACAGTTTTGCTGTGTAATCTGTAAACTACAGGTTACCCGAGATACATAACTTTTACTTCGGGTTTCTAGCTTGCCATCTTCGAGTTCCCTGCGTTCCTACTTCGGGTCATTCTCCCAATCACTTCGAGTAAACAGAACCCTTCCCTGAAACACCCCCAAACCAAAACAGCTCACCAGAAATCATGTCGCACCACCTCTGGCGACCTCCAGTGTTGATCCAACAACTACCAAAAACCACTCCATACCCTAACTACAACCCAGATCGATCAAAAATTCAAGCATTCAAATTTATCTTTGAAAACCCCAAATTTTAAAAAACCTGAAAAAAACAACTTACAGGTTTCACTTAAAACCTGTCAACAGCGATTGCAAGTCGCTCCGACCACCTGCAGTCCATCAATTCCAACCTCGAACTCCTCCATTCATCAACTACACAATCCCATAGTATCAGATCACTCGGTCAATCCACCCTTCCTCACTGGCCAAATTTTTAACCCTTATTTCAAACAAGGGTTCAATACAGAAACTCAAAACTGCAACCATTCTAGTAAATTTTAATTACTACTCAGATTTTTTCCAAGGATCTATGATCCTTCCTTAATAACTCAAAAGGATCCTGAGTCATTTAAAATCACAAATTGCAAGAATTTGCACATATTCATATTTTTGTTGCAGGTCAAACTGCAAATAGAATAAACACTTAAAAATACCAATACTTGATTTAAAAATCAAGATTCATTTTATACTTTTGATTTGTATTACCTGAATTATCATAATAATTTGATTGGGTTTAAATAAAATTGAACATGCATGATGTTCTTACAGATTATCAAAGTCCAGGAACAAGTTTATTATCCTAAATAAAATCCAACACTTAAATTAAGATATACCACATGTTTGTCTTGAAAATTTGCATCTAAACATAGATTAGATGTGGAGTTCATAAATTTGTATTATATTTTTAGTCTGGAATCTAGATCAGGAATATAAATTATCAATGGCAACAGGCATTCAACTCATCATGTATGCAGACATTTATAAGCACACAAACATAATTTAACTCAAGCAACCTCTTTACAGTTTAAATTTTTTTTAAATGTTACTCACATTCATGCAGGAAATAAAACACAAAAAATAGAATAAAGTATGGAGTTTACTCACATAGGAGATTTAACAGGAAGTAATAGATTTTGAAACCTGTAGACATAACTATGAACAAGGCAAAGGCAATCTGCCTAATTCACAGACACACACACATTAAATCTATGTATACATTCAACATGCAGGCACATTCAAGTCCATACCAAAACATTATCACATGAAATCAAAAGGTGAACCAGATTTTAGAGATTTGGGGTGTAATTTGCTCACATGGAATTGTGCAGTGGAGACAAGAACAGAGACAGAGAGGAATTTCTTTTGAGCCTGAACTAAAAAATTTTCTTCTCTAAATCTTGGAGTTTTTATATCTGTAAATTGTAAGAAGAAACCTTGCTTACTTTCTATTGTATTTACTTCAACAATTACAAACATATTTGATTTTACTTACAGTTTAAATTTCCATACAACAGAGAAAGCTTCTCTGCAGTTAAAACCAGAAAGGGTTTTAAACTTCTTTGATCTTGATTTCTTCCTGCAATTTATTAAATAAAGTTGTTTTAAATGTTTGTTTTATTTACTGATTATCAATATAAAATTAAAAGCTTTTTAAAGAAATTTACTTATCTTTTTCTTTTCTTCAGAAAGCAGAGACTAAATTCCAGATTTGCTTTGAGATGATCTTGTTTGAATTGAAATGCATAATGCATGCTTCAGATCTGAGTTTGCTTTGTATTTTCATAAATCTGCAATTCCAAGTTGAAGTTTGATTGCCTTCTGAGATTTCTTGTTAGATTGGAAAACTGGGAAGAGTTTTAATTCCTGGTCTTAAACTTGCATGTTTACATGCTTTAGATTTTTTTTTTTCAATTTCTTTGGTGTTTTAGATTGAAGTGCCAAATCTTTTGTTTACTATTGTTCAGATTTTGCTGAGTTGTTTAATAGTGGTGTATGGGAAAATGAAGAGTTTTTTGTAATTTTTTTATCTTATTATTTTATTTTATTAAATATGGTGAATGCCATTTGTAAAAAATCATTATAACCTTTTGATTTTGTTAACTCTTACACTCCATCTCTCATGTGCATATGTTTACATTTGTATACATGTTTTCTTTGTTTGTTCAACTTGTTAAAGTTTTTAATCTCTAATTTATTTTTAATACATTTTATTTTGAAATTCTATAAATCCCAAATTCTATTCTGTGATTCATTTATATAAATATACATCTTATTTTTCCTAAATCCAATATTTATTTTTAAGCTACTTATACTTAATTTTCTTATTAAATTTCTGTTTATAATCAAAATTATTTATCTATTCCAAGTATTTTCTAATTAATTCAAAATTTTATTTTCAGAAGTAAATTTAATTGCCAATTTAAACTTCGATAAATTTTTAGGAATGTTACATATTTCCCCCCTTAAAAGAATTTCGTCCTCGAAATTGCAAAGAAGACAACAAAGAAAGGATAAAAGATATAGAGATATCTTTCCGAATCAAACCGGATATCAAGTCTGTATTTGGCTTATCAAATAAGAATATTGATAATATGAGAACAAACTCATATAATATTACACAAGGTATTTGGGTGCATCGGTCTACGAATATGCAAGGGCATTGACTAGTTCGAAGAGATAACTAATCGTTCGTAGAATATATCGGATCCCAAAGAATAGATAGATGGATCAAATCTTCATATTAGTTAACCAATTTACTAATTTAAAATTTCCAATTTATTTAATTTAAATTTTCAATTTCAAATTCATTAGTGTTTAGATCAAAAAGCTGATAAGAAACCGACGAAGATACGAATTAAGGATTTCCTACAACGATACGTAAGGCCACCATCGCACCGAAACTTCTTTCTGGAGCTTTTACGAAGATATCGAAAGAATTTAGAATCGAATCAAAGGAGATTGAGAAGAAAATTGTTTCCACTGTTGCAGGGTATTGACCATTTATAGTGGTACTCCCATGTCCCCTATCTCATTCTCTTCTCGCACTCATACTCACTATCAGTGGATAGTAAGAGAATTTACTGAGGCATTCGAACGGATATCTCAGGGATATACTCATTCTAGGGTTTACTTCACCCTATCTCTAATGAGTTACTTAATGTGTTATACTCCTGAGCTAAAGTTTTAACCTTCAGCTCTGATACCAAATGTGACGATCCTGACTCGGCCTTCGAAAATCGGCACCGAATACGACACTCGTATTCAAATGCCGCAGATCCAAACGCCGAATCTGGTTCGCCGGAGCTTATAACACCATTAAGTAAAACAACACAGCGGAAGAAAAAGAATATACATTTGATGTACAACATTGATACAATCTCAGATACAATATGACAACAGATGATACAATGAATAAACATCAGAGATATGATATAAGATAACAGCAGCGGAAAAGAAAAGATAACACAGCAGCGGAACAAAAATCTCTAATATGGTCTTCAAGAAAGAACTCCAGCATCGGTAATCTCCATCTCCAACGCATTAATCCAGCAGATAAGCAAATGCAGTTCAGATCCAAAGACTGAACTAGCTCCAGATAATCTACTAAACCTGACTATCTGAAAAACCCAACTCTAGACTGCCCGTGTGGAAAAATAGTGGGCACCCAGAGTTTAGGGAAGGAACAATAAACTCCAGGTCAGTCATGGGACTGGTATGAGCAAACAAAAACATTTGGTTTTTTTAAAACAAACTACAGAATTTAAATTTGAAAATCCGCAATGGTTTTTAGAAAATGAAACTACCATAAGGCCTCCCGCCACACACACAATGCAAACGCAGACTTGGAGGAGATTTCTCCTTATGATAGTCAAATATGCTTACTACGAGAAAAATCCTTTGATATTATTACTAGTGCATAGTGGAAAATCTTTTGAAAGTATAATATAAATCCTAGCCAGCATAGGTACCATGATGCTATGCCTACTATAGCTGCCATGTTAAATGGCAGGTTCTACAACTAAAACCGTACAAGGCACGTATTGGATGAATGGATTTCCAACAAATGGTCAGGCTAAGGAACTTCCTACTGCCACATGGGATCGCCTCTGGTGGGACGTCCCGAGAAACTAACGTTACGGTTAGATCTCTGCCAACACAAGGCCGGGTTACCTCTGTAACTAGGTAACTACTACACGAATATGCCATCCCCCGGTCCTTTGGGACCTTTATCTGAGGCGCCTCAAAGCAACAACCACACAGTAAATGAGATTGGAGCAACCACATAGGTTAAATACCAGGGCTCCATACCTGATACCACCCTTTACCAGAAGGGAATGACACACCCTAAAGGGAGCGACCCTCATAACCTTGCCGCATCTTTCCTGTTTCGACCATTTCCGGGGTGTGAGGTCCTGATGCAGTCTCGTCCACAAAGCTACGCTTTGGCACAAAGCCATGCTTTGGGTCAACAGATGACCAAAGCAATGATCACAAAGATAAATGATCAAACAAATGATCATATCACAAATGATCAACCAATGATCATCACACAGCAGCACTCAGCATGCCACATTACCAAATTGGGAATATCACTGATAAATATCAACTACATAACCTCTGAGCTCGTACGTCTCAGAGAAGGGTGTTAAACTAAGAGAATAAATTCTCCGCCACCAAGCAGAAATGTATTTGATAGAGATCAGTTAACATCTCAAAGTGTAATGTCGGACATACAACCATACAAGTCTGTTCCGGGTTCGAACAGAACCGAAGGCACTTCCGAAGAAGCCCTTGCAAATCCGGGTATTCACAATCCCGATCGGACTTCCCATCACTAAGGGAGAACTCTATACCGGAGCAACTCAGTGCAGAGTCAATCGACAGGTTATCCAATCGTTCTTGAAGACACCCGGTCTTCAACACCGGTCTTCAAATGCAATCCATAACGTCGTATCACTATTCGGAATGGGCTATACGACACAAAGGTCCTCTCCCGGCTAAACCGAATAATGAGCGCGATAGTTCAAAACATATAGATATGGGATTTCAGTTAAGTCACAATCTTGAAAATCCAAAGTTTCTCTTTTAAATGGTTAAACAAATTTCCATTTTAACTTTTCCAATAAAAAGATTCATTTCACAAAATTCACCTAGTTTCACAAAGATCCATTTATAGATTTCCAAAACAATTTCCATTTTAATTGGATTACTCATTTAAATCTTTAAATTAAAGACTTAACTTATGGTTTTCAAAGCATGTCCAAAGTTTTACCTATAACTTGGAAAACTATTTTTATTTAGACTTGAAATCCTTCTAACACAAGTTGGAAGTTTATTTCTTATGTGAAAGCTTCTATTATTTGAAAACGAATAGTTTTCATTTCAGAAAAATCCAATTATATCTACACAAGTTAAAATCTTGGGTTAAATTTAAATTTCACAACATCACCTTTTTAAAATGGTTTAAAAACCCATATAAGCCCATTTATATGTTGAATAACCCTTTTAAACCCTAGTTCCCAAAACATAGAATTCAATCCCAAATATTGAGTTCAGATTTAAATCAAATTATTTAAATTTCGAAACTCAATTAAGTTATTCAAAATAACTATTTTCAAAAGCTTCAATTCTAATTCCAAAACTATTTTCGATTCAAAAATACAATTTTAAATATATTTCAAAAATCTGTGACGTAACCCATTTCCTCGTGCAATCCATATTTGTGTGTGTATAGTGTGGTCCAGGAGTTCAACACAATAGTGCACAACATCATCAATCCCAAAGATTCACTAATATGATTCGATGTGGGTTTCGGATAACCAACTGGAATCCGACTCCCTGTCGCATCGAAATTCAAATGCCGTTTTACAGGTCAACGGTTTGCATATTCATATAACAATATATACATCACAGATCTAACAGCTTAGCATAAAACATTACATAGCATCACATCACATATCAAATATATCAATCCATCACAGATCATTCAATAGCAATCAAACATCTTAAATTAAAATGAAATTATGTGGTTATAAATTTATTACCCACATAATTACTTCTATTTGGAATCTTTAAACCAATGATTAATTATCATTAACTATAATTAATTAAGTCTTAACCACCTTCATTTATTTATCATTTATTAAATCAATTATCTTAATTAATTATCCTTTAATTGTAATTAATTAATCTTAATTACCTATTCCTCAATTAATTACTTTAAATAATAAACTTTTAATTATTGATTAATTAAATCTTAGTTAAAATTAATTGTCCTTAATAAATAGATTTATTATTCCTTAATTAATTTCAACAATTAACTATTCCTAAATTAATTATGATTTGTTAATCATTTTAAGTTTATTAACCTTAATTTATTATTCTTGATTCAATTATCT
Organism: Allium cepa; assembly: GCA_030765085.1. Taxonomy (NCBI): domain Eukaryota; kingdom Viridiplantae; phylum Streptophyta; class Magnoliopsida; order Asparagales; family Amaryllidaceae; genus Allium; species Allium cepa. The sequence goes on from CM060934.1 coordinate 878,323,044, forward strand.
TAATTAATTAACCACATTAATTAATTTTACTTTAAAGTAATTGACCTCAAATATTTGATTAATCAATTCCTAACCTTTAATTATCTTCTCTTAATTTCTTTCACTAAGTGATTACTATTTTCATTTTGATTATTTATTAATTACTTGATAAATTAACTTAATAATTTAATGAATCCAAAACATTAAATTCCGTCTATTTAAGATAAAACATCTCTTACTTAAATAAAGCATTTAAAAACAATTTGCTTTCAAATTTAAATTTAAATTTCATTTTAGATTTAGGATTTAAAATGAACACGAATTTAACTTAAACAAAGTTAAAAAAAAACAATTCAAAAACCTTTTTATCTCATAAGTTAAAGAAATATTCATTTTATAAAAGTGGTTTAAAAGAATTTTATGCCAAATTCATTTTTAAATTCAAATCAATTAAGAATACACTATAACATTCAAAGTTGTTTGAATTATTTTTAAATTTAAAAACTTCCTTTTATTCTAAAACTGGAATACATATTTAATTTTTAAATTTAATGTTTTAAATTTAAGTTTCATTTATTCTAAAACTTCCTTTTATTCAGGCTACATACCTTCAAAGACTTGCTTACATTTAAACTTTACTTTAAATTTCAAAATATTTAACCATTTTTAAAGTAGCTAAATAAATAAAATCTAAAACTTTATTTTATTTTAAAAACTAAAGTTTAAAATTTCTGAAACTTAAATTTTAAATTTAAAAACTGGGACTTACATTTGAATCTGAAATTCAAACTTGCATTTGAATTTATTCTTAAATTTTAATCAAAACCTAAAACTGCAGATTTACATTTTAAAACCCAGATTTTAAATAGAAAAACAGGTTTCAACTCAAACCTGGAATTTAAATTCAAATTTGAAATTCAAACTTGAATTAAATTTAAACCTAAACCTTATTTAAAACCTGTAACTACAGATTTTTAAATTTTGACAAACCCAGATTTTAAAAAGTTTTAAAAACCCAAATTTTTAAAACAAAACACAGTTTTGCTGTGTAATCTGTAAACTACAGGTTACCCGAGATACATAACTTTTACTTCGGGTTTCTAGCTTGCCATCTTCGAGTTCCCTGCGTTCCTACTTCGGGTCATTCTCCCAATCACTTCGAGTAAACAGAACCCTTCCCTGAAATACCCCCAAACCAAAACAGCTCACCAGAAATCATGTCGCACCACCTCTGGCGACCTCCAGTGTTGATCCAACAACTACCAAAAACCACTCCATACCCTAACTACAACCCAGATCGATCAAAAATTCAAGCATCCAAATTTAGCTTTGAAAACCCCAAATTTTAAAAAACCTGAAAAAAAACAACTTACAGGTTTCACTTAAAACCTGTCAACAGCGATTGCAAGTCGCTCCGACCACCTGCAGTCCATCAATTCCAACCTCGAACTCCTCCATTCATCAACTACACAATCCCATAGTATCAGATCACTCGGTCAATCCACCCTTCCTCACTGGCCAAATTTTTAACCCTTATTTCAAACAAGGGTTCAATACAGAAACTCAAAACTGCAACCATTCTAGTAAATTTTAATTACTACTCGGATTTTTTCCAAGGATCTATGATCCTTCCTTAATAACTCAAAAGGATCCCGAGTCATTTAAAATCACAAATTGCAAGAATTTGCACATATTCATATTTTTGTTGCAGGTCAAACTGCAAATAGAATAAACACTTAAAAATACCAATACTAGATTTAAAAATCAAGATTCATTTTATACTTTTGATTTGTATTACCTGAATTATCATAATAATTTGATTGGGTTTAAATAAAATTGAACATGCATGATGTTCTTACAGATTATCAAAGTCCAGGAACAAGTTTATTATCCTAAATAAAATCCAACTCTTAAATTAAGATATACCACATGTTTGTCTTGAAAATTTGCATCTAAACATAGATTAGATGTGGAGTTCATAAATTTGTATTATATTTTTAGTCTGGAATCTAGATCAGGAATATAAATTATCAATGGCAACAGGCATTCAACTCATCATGTATGCAGACATTTATAAGCACACAAACATAATTTAACTCAAGCAACCTCTTTACAGTTTAAATTTTTTTTAAATGTTACTCACATTCATGCAGGAAATAAAACACAAAAAATAGAATAAAGTATGGAGTTTACTCACATAGGAGATTTAACAGGAAGTAATAGATTTTGAAACCTGTAGACATAACTATGAACAAGGCAAAGGCAATCTGCCTAATTCACAGACACACACACATTAAATCTATGTATACATTCAACATGCAGGCACATTCAAGTCCATACCAAAACATTATCACATGAAATCAAAAGGTGAACCAGATTTTAGAGATTTGGGGTGTAATTTGCTCACATGGAATTGTGCAGTGGAGACAAGAACAGAGACAGAGAGGAATTTCTTTTGAGCCTGAACTAAAAAAATTTCTTCTCTAAATCTTGGAGTTTTTATATCTGTAAATTGTAAGAAGAAACCTTGCTTACTTTCTATTGTATTTACTTCAACAATTACAAACATATTTGATTTTACTTACAGTTTAAATTTCCATACAACAGAGAAAGCTTCTCTGCAGTTAAAACCAGAAAGGGTTTTAAACTTCTTTGATCTTGATTTCTTCCTGCAATTTATTAAATAAAGTTGTTTTAAATGTTTGTTTTATTTACTGATTATCAATATAAAATTAAAAGCTTTTTAAAGAAATTTACTTATCTTTTTCTTTTCTTCAGAAAGCAGAGACTAAATTCCAGATTTGCTTTGAGATGATCTTGTTTGAATTGAAATGCATAATGCATGCTTCAGATCTGAGTTTGCTTTGTATTTTCATAAATCTGCAATTCCAAGTTGAAGTTTGATTGCCTTCTGAGATTTCTTGTTAGATTGGAAAACTGGGAAGAGTTTTAATTCCTGGTCTTAAACTTGCATGTTTACATGCTTTAGATTTTTTTTTTCAATTTCTTTGGTGTTTTAGATTGAAGTGCCAAATCTTTTGTTTACTATTGTTCAGATTTTGCTGAGTTGTTTAATAGTGGTGTATGGGAAAATGAAGAGTTTTTTGTAATTTTTTTATCTTATTATTTTATTTTATTAAATATGGTGAATGCCATTTGTAAAAAATCATTATAACCTTTTGATTTTGTTAACTCTTACACTCCATCTCTCATGTGCATATGTTTACATTTGTATACATGTTTTCTTTGTTTGTTCAACTTGTTAAAGTTTTTAATCTCTAACTTATTTTTAATACATTTTATTTTGAAATTCTATAAATCCCAAATTCTATTCTGTGATTCATTTATATAAATATACATCTTATTTTTCCTAAATCCAATATTTATTTTTAAGCTACTTATACTTAATTTTCTTATTAAATTTCTGTTTATAATCAAAATTATTTATCTATTCCAAGTATTTTCTAATTAATTCAAAATTTTATTTTCAGAAGTAAATTTAATTGCCAATTTAAACTTAGATAAATTTTTAGGAATGTTACAGTATCTATTAAGGTCAAAAGCAAGGTTTCGAAGGCTTTGTTTTTAAAAATGAATAACCCAAACTCAATTTTTAAAGGAAGAACTCATGCCTAAATTAAAGGAGTTTTGTAATGGTTTTAAGAAGAGGCTTTGCTTGAAACTGTTAGGTTAAAAGGATTAACCATGTTTTTATGAAAATGATTTCAAGGATATAAAACCCACAGGAGTAGTATGTTACGATATTATGTTTGCTTCTTCTAATATAAATTTGTATTCACATTATAACATATCCATAACTGCATTTTAGGGAAAAAAGGCAGAAGAACCAGCTAGGTTGACCCAGTAGTGAATATAAATTGATTAAACTCCTGGATGAGTAGAATTGCATCCAAGGGGACAGGGAGACCAGAATATAAGATTCCTAAATATGGAAATTGTCAGGGAGACAGGCTCATAATGCACCCATGAAAACTATGATTAGGAAGTTATTGGAGTTACCGATAGTTTCATAGTGATCCCATGAAAAATATGTTATAATGAGTTGTTGGTAGGGGTCAGTTGGTTTGTAATGCATCAATGAAAACTATATCCAGATTAAGTTATTGACATCTGTTAATAGGTTCCTAGTCAACCTATGAAAACTAGGATAAGAGAGAAGTTATTGGATTCACCAATAAGTTATGGAGAACCGATGAATTAATTAAGTTAATTGGAAGAGGCCAATATTTTCTCGTATTCTACCCATGAAAACTATGAAATAAGACAGCGAGTCCATGTATTACCTAAAGGTTATTAGCCCAGGAAAGTTAATAAGTTGATAGTGACCCAAGAAACTATAATTATGATATGGAATCAATGAAACAGAGGATGGGAAACCCAAAATGTTTTAACTTATTAGCATATCATCATAATATTTTGAAATGACTATGTTTTAACCATTGTGGATGCAAGGGCACAATATATGGTTTTATAAAAGTTTTAGGATACTAGTGAGGGGAAAACTCGTTTCGCTCAACGGCGTGGTCGCACTGGATATCTAGATGATTTGAGATGGTAGATTATTATTCATACCAAGCTTTATGTCTGACTTGAACTTTATGTTTTCCCCTTAAACTCTCGGGTACTCAATTGATTTTGAGTAGTTTGAGAGTTGAGGTTTTCAGGCACCTCATCAGACAAATAATGCTTCCGGAGACGTGCAGGAGGCATGATGGCTATATATAGAGTTTTCTTTTATTTGATTCCGCTATATTGTTGGTAATGGAAAAGTTATTATATTGCCTGTATATACTCTAATCATCCAAGAGGGAATCTTCATATGTCGCTCTTGCCGCATGTTGTAACAAATATATTTTCTCTGAATATGGTTTACGATTATGAGATTATGTAATGAGTTAGAAATGTCTTGAAATGGGATGTGATCCTATTTGTAGTTTTAACTTTTTTTTCCATATTCATATGTTTTTATGTTTCAATGAATCTAATACCACCGTATTTGGGTCGTCGAGGATTAATAACTAAGGATGACTATAGCATACATAGCTGTTGGTTTTAGGCCTCCAAGTAGAGTGATGTAACAAGTTGGTATTAGAGCATAGGTTTATGAAACTTTAAAAGAAATTTAAAAAAATTCAAACATAATCCAATGAATTTGAAAAGAATACCGAGGTTTGGGTTAACATTATAGTAACGTACTTTTATTTGATGTGTGTGTGTAAGTACGTACTTCGCTCTCTCTTAACCGTTCTTCTGTATCTTACTAAAGTTCATATGCAGATTTATGAGAAAGAAGATATGGAAGCAGAAAATGGAAGAGCAAATCTCGGTGGAGGAAGCATCACAACTAATATAAATGCTCGACCTAATACCAGAAAGAACTAAGGTCAACATGCTAATGCTAACCCAAATGATGATGCCAATATGGGTGGTGGAAATCTGCCAGTAGTGTGGGGATGGTGTATCAGTTGTTAGCCAATCTTGTGCAATCTGGAATAGCTGGTAATGTTGGAGGAGGAAGTCCTATAGCTCTAGCTGGATATAATTATGCAAGACTAAGCAGAGATTACACCAGTCTGGGTGGAAAGCCGTTTTCTAGAAAAGAGGATGTTGTTGAAGTTGAGAATTGGATATTGCACTATGAGAGGATCTTTAATGACCTAGGATTGGATGATGGGCAAAAAAGGAGGCTGGCCTCTAGGCAGTTGCAAGGGGCAGCACTTCATTGGTGGAATAGTATGACTGCCAGAGTTCTGAAGGCAGAGCTAACATGGGCTAATTTAAGAGTGAGGTTTGAGCAAAAGTTTTTATCTGAAGTGAAAAAGTCGGCATTGATGAGGAATTTTATAGATTTAGTCCTGGGAAATATGTCCGTAACTGAGTACGCTACTAAGTTTGATGAGCTATCTCAATATGGATATGTCACTTTGGACACTGACCTTCGAAGGAATGGGAGGTTCATTCGAGGTTTGAGACCTGAGCTTGCTAGAGTGACCATGTCCCATATCTATGATCCTTGTAATGTGGTAGTAGAGATGGACATTTGCCATGAATTGATGATGGCTTATTATGCTATAGAGAAGCCAGTTGAATTTCATAGTTCTCAAGGAAAGAAGAGGAAGTTCTTTAAGAAGAAGGAAGCCCAGAAAGTGGATGCTGCCAAGAAGATAAAGGTTGATTAAGTGTGCTTCAAGTGTGAAAAGAAAGGTCATTATGCTCATGAGTTCCGGATAGACAAGGGGAAGAAGGCTGTAGACAAGAAGAATGCGAAGTGCTTTAAATGTGATCAGGTTAGGCATTGCAAGAACCAATGTCCAGAGCCAGTCAGGGCAGACAAAGATAAGGCTTTTGCTGTTGGATCATCAGCTAAGCCTACTGCAGTTCATAAAGGAAAGACTGTGATGGAAGGTTCATTTTTGATTCAGAGTATACCAGTTAGGATAGTATTTGATACCAATTCATCACATTTATTTATATCACAGTATTTGGTTGATGGGTTATGCTTAGAACCCATATACCTTGTTACTTCCTTTAGGGTTGCGAATCCAATAGCAGGGTATGTAACTCTAGGGATGAGATGTGACCGATTAGAACTTGATTTGTTCGATCATAAGTCTGCATGTAGTTTGTATGTTTCGATTGGATTTTGGAATCATTTTGGGTATGGATTGGTTGAGAAGGTATGAGGCGAGGATAATTTGCTAAGATAGGGAGATATCACTAAGACACCCTAATAGTCATAATCGGATTATATTCTCAGTATAGAATTCTGACCAGAGTAGTTGTGCTTTGTTAAGTGCAATGGAAGTAAGAGAAGATCTAAGTCAGGTTCAAGTAGCAAAAGAGTTTGCAGATGTATTTGAGCCAGTCATAGGACTACCACCGAAACGAGCTGTTGAGTTGCAAATAGATCTTGTGCCAGGATCTAAACTTGTAAGTAGACCATCTAGCAGGATGACACCTGCTGAAATGAAGGAATTGAAGGTGCAGCTAGTGGATCTAGAAGGATGGAATTTTATTGGATCAAGCAGTTTACATTAGGAAGCGAGTGAGGTGTTCATAAAGAAACCGGATGGGTCCTTAAGGATGTGTACGACTATCTTATGTTGAACGAAAGGACAATAAATAATAAGTATCCTTTGCCAAGAACTGATGATCTGTTTGATCAGTTTAGTAGAGACAGAGTGTTTTTCCAGTTGGATTTGGCAATAGGCTTCCATCAGTTAAGAGGGCAGAGGAAAACATTCCTTTGATAGCATTTCGAACTAGATATGGTTCGTACGAATGGTTAGTAATGCCATTCGGGTTTACGAATGCACCTACTCTCTTTGTGGATTTGATGAACCGATTTTTCCGAGAGTATTTGGACCAATTCTTGTTAGTGTTTATAGATGACATTTTGTTATACCCTAAGGATGAGAGGGAGCATAAGGATCATCTTAAAGTTGTGCTTGAGACGTTGAGGCAGAATCAGCTAAAGGCGAAGTTCTCTAAGTTTCATTTTTGGAAGAAAGAGGTTAATTTCCTTGGTCACGTGGTCTCATAGAAAGGATTTTCAGTCGTAAGATCGAAGATATTAATAATGGGAGTAGACCAGAGACAGTGATCGAGATCAGAAGTTTTCTTGGACTTGCTGGCTACTACTGAAGATTCATCGAGGGTTTCTCGTGGATAGTAGCGCCTTTGACTAAGCTAACCAAGAAGGAGGTGAAGTTTGTTTGGTCCGACAAATAAGAGGAAGAATTCTTTTAGTTAAAGCATTTGTTGATCAATGCACCAGTGTTAGTAGTTCCAGACGGAAACCAAATGTTGGTGGTGTATACTGACGCATGTGGAACTAGATTGGGAGCTGCGTTGATATAGAAGGGTAATCTGATTGCCTTTGCTTAATGATAGCTTAGACTACACGAAGTGAAATAACCTACTCATGATTTAGAGTTGGCAGCTGTAATCTTTGCATTGAAGATTTGGAGACATTATCTCTTAGGGGAGAGATTTGAGCTATACATAGATCTTAAGTCTTTAAGATATTTATTCTCTCCAAAGGAGTTGAATATGAGACAACAGAGTGGCTGGAGTTTTTGGCTGCTTATGATTTTTGTATAGAATATACCCCAAGGAAAGGTAATAAAATAGCAGATGCTCTTAGCAGAAGACATTAGAATATGGTGTTGGCTATATTGGCAGAATGGAAGGATCTAGAAGCTTGGTCAGTTGTGGTGTGCAGTTAAGATCGGCTTCTAGTTCTAGTCAGAGTACTACCATGCTATCTTGTTTAGAGATTCGACCAGTGCTGATCGAAAGGATAGCTTCTAAATAGAAAGATGATCCAATATTAGCCGAGAAGGCTTGAGGTAGAATCATAGATCAATGATCTAAAGGATATTTTTCTTGACCAGAGAGGATGGTTAAGAAAGAAGAGGTGATTATGTGTTCTCGATGTTGATAACTTGAGGGAAGAAGTTCTTGGGGAATTTCATTGATCCAAGTTTGCGATTCATCCTGGAGGGATTAAGATGTGTCAAAATATGAAGAGAAGCTTCTATTGGGAAGGCATGAAGAGGTATGTTTGCTTGTGGGTTTGGCAGTGTGTAAACTGTCAACAAGTGAAGGCCGAACATCAAAAGCCGAGTAGGTTACTTCAGCCTCTAGAGGTCCTAGTTTGGAAATGGGATTCAGTATCCATGGATTTTATTGATGGCTACCAAGTTCAAATAGAGGAAATGAACGTATATGGGTCATAGTTCACAGGTTGACCCAGAGTGCCCATTTCATTCCAGTTAGTTCAACTAGGACGATACCTATTTTGGCTAAATTTTTCATGAAGAATATAGTTAGACTACATGGAGTTCCTAGTAGCATAGTTAGTGATAGAGATGCTTTATTCACCAACGAATTCTAGAAGAGTCTATAGGATGTGTTAGGCACTAAGTTTAAGACGAGTACTGCATATTATCCTTAGACGGATGTGCATACAGAGAGAGTTAATAAGGTACTCGAGGATCTGTTGAGAGCTTATGTGTTAGAATTTGGCGGATCTTTGGAATTTTATTGAGTTTTACGATAACAATGGTTATCAAATTATTATAGGAATGATGCGTTTTGAAGCTTTGTATGAAAGGCCATGCAAATCACTTGTATGTTGGTTAGAGACAGCAGACAGATTGGTCTTAGGTCCAAATTTGATTAGGGAAGCGTTAGTAAAGATTGAGTTGATCGAGAAAGGATGAAATAAGCTCAATCTAGATAGAAGAGTTATGTAGATAAAAGGCGTAAAGACCTAGATTTCTTAGTTGGAGACAGTTTTTCATTAAGGTGTCACTAATGAAGGGTGTGGTACAGTTCGAGAAGTTCGGGAAACTGGCATCGAGAGATGTTGGTCCATTCCAGATTATAGAAAGGATTGGAAAGCTTGCATCCACAGTAGAGTTGCCAAGAAGTTTGGCAGGTGTCCATAATGTATTTCTTGTGTCACATCTTTGTAAGTACGTGCATGATCTAGAAGCTACTATCCGTCCGTCAGGGTTGGAAGATCTAGTAGTAGAGCCTAATTTGACTTTTGTTAGATAACCAGTTTAGGTTGTTGCGAGAGATGAGAAAAGATTGAGGTACAAGACCATCAAGTTGGTGAAAGTTCAGTGGAGTGATAAAAAGAAGGACTGTACTTAGGAAACAGAGGACAGGATTCGAGATACTTATCCCGATCTGCTTTGAGGGTATGTCTATATTATATTTATATAGACATTTGTATTCAGGTAGACTAGTATGTTTGTAGGAGTCATCACAGATGATTGCTATGTTTAGTATTTAGTCCTTACTGAATTTCGAGGATGAGATTCTTTAAGAAGGGGAGCCTGTAACATCCCTAATCTTTGATAACATTATTTAGGAGTTTTAATTAGATAAATCAAATAGAATAATGTAAATGTTAAGTGATAAAGGGCCTGAGATTTGAATAAATATAATTAAGGCTGAGCTTAACTAAATTAAATGGGCATAAGAATGGGTTTTTAGGTTAAGTAATCTACATAAGGTTATATTAGGAATTTACCGCACATAACCCTTACCCTTATATAATCTCGTTCCCAACATTTCATTCCCATTCACTTCATTTTGAAAACATAAACAAAAACTTAAAGAGGAGCCGACAATAAAAAGAAGAGAAAATAAATCAAAAGCTAGAGATTCAAGCTTAGGGGAAATCAATTCTCAATCCAATCTCCTTATCTAAATTAAGGTAAATAATAATTCCATCTCCATTTTGTTTTATAATCATATGTTTTCAGATTTAAGGGTTAATTCATTTTTATGATTATTTGGAGGATGATATGCTTGAATCATGATTTATTTGATTTAAACAAGGATGTTTAAATATGATTTCTCACAGTTTTAGGGAGGAACCGATTTATGTTGAAGTTTGATTACCATGGAATAATTTTATATCATGTAAAGCATGATTTTGGAGTTGGGTTTTAATTTTGATAATTTTCCAAGCTATAGAAAGATTGATATGAGTTTTCAAAGAAAAATATAGTTATTTGGGTTTATAAATTTATTACGGAAAATATATTGAGAATTTGAGTTTGAAATTTTGATATGTTTGATAACGTGATTAAAGTGAATTTCTAAAATTTTTGGGGATTTTTCTTATGTGATTTTTTATGAAAATTAAATTATTTTAGAAGAGGGACTTTTTGCAATATTGTTTTTGCTTAATGGAAGGGCTTATTTGATTAACTTAACCATGGTTAAGATCAGAAATTAGCAGCAGTTATTTTATTATAGAATTTGAAAAGTTAAGGCAACTAATCTTCTGTTTATACATGGCAGGTTAGTTAGGAAAAGGTTTGCTTTAATTGGTATTAAAACAAGTTTACCCAGAAAAGTTCATTTTGCCTTCTTTAGAAGTACCTTTCGACTCAGAGCTTCCGCCTTCAACCTAGTCGAAACCTACTAAGCCCCAATACACAAGGTATCACAAAGATGGTATGCAGTGTATTGGAGAAAGGCGGAAGGATTGGTGTTGAAAGCATGGCTTCCGAAAGGGTTGATACCTTGGTTTGTTTTAAAAGAGAAGCGCCTGCCTTTATTTTATTCAAGACTTTGAAGCAGTCAAAGCATATGTTTTTGAAAGTGATTTTTAAAAGCTTTTGAAGGGGTTGCCATCAACTTATGTTTGCTTTCGAATGGGTTCCTTTACTTATGAAATAATGCTTTTGAAAGATGGCGTTCCGACCTAGTCAAAACCTTATTGTCGTTCTTTAGCCTTTCAATTCTATTGAAGTCATCAATGCTTTCAAAAGGTAGTGTTTGTTTTTAAAGTTGTTTTTAGTCACTTCCTAAATGCTTTCAAAAAGGGTCAAATGTTTTCGAGGGCAATGGCTTCGAAAGGGGTTTCGATGCTATCCTTCAATGTTTTGTTTAAATGGTTTGAAGCTTTCGAAAGAGATGATGCCGATGCCATCATGTCTTCCCTAATATTTTTATATGATAAAGGATGGTTTAGAAAGAGATGCTTGCACCTATATTCACTTTAACCCTATTAATATTTTAAATATAAAACGAATGCTTTTGAAAGGAGGACTTTTAAAGACTTCGGAAGGGGTACTTCCAATGGTTTCAAATGAGGGACTTTCAAAGATCCGGAAGGGATACTTCTAATGGTATTGAATGAGGGACTTTCAATTGGTTTCAATGCTATGCTTCTAAATGATTAAATGCTGATGCTTTACTACATTTGAAATGTTTCGAAAGAAAGTTTTAAAGTATTCGAAAGGCATGGGCCTATTGTTTTGAAATTAGATTTTTATGCTTTCGAAGGAGAGTATCCAGTGAGGCCGAAAGCAATGTTTCGAAGGCTTTTTTTTCAAAAAACATAACCAAAACTCAATTTTTAAAGGAAAAACCCATGACAAAATTAAATGAGTTTTGTAACGTTTTTAAGAAGAGGCTTTCCTTAACCATGTTTTCATGAAATGATTTCAAGGATATAAAACCTACAGGAGTGGTATTGTTATGATATTATGTTTGCTTCTTCAAATATAAATATATATTCACATTGTAACGGACCTATAACTTCATTTTAGGGAAAAAGGGTAGAAGAACTAAATAGGTTGACCCAGTAATGAATATAGATTAATCAAACCCCTAGATGATTAGAATTGCATCTAAGAGGACAGGAAAACCAGAATGTAGGATGCCTAACTACAGAAGCTTTCAGGGAGAAGTTTCATAGTGCACCCATGAAAACTATAATTAGAAAGTTATTAGAGTAACCAATGGGTTCATACAGATCCCATGAAAATTATGTTACAAAGAGTGATTAGCAAGGGCAGTACACTCATGAAAACTATATCCGGATTAAGATATTGATAGTTGTCAATAGGTTCCTAGTCAACCCATGAACACTAAGATAAGAGAGAAGTTATTGGAGTCACCAATAGGTTCAGAGGAACCCATAAATTAATTAAGTTAATTGGCAAGGGCCAATAGGTTCATAGTCCACTCATGAAAACTATGAAATAGGGTAGTGATTCCATATATTACATAAACTTTATTAGTAAGCCCATGAAAACTAATAGGTTAATAGTGACCCTTGAAACTATAAATATGACAGGGAGTCAATTAAACAGAGGATGGGAAATCTAGAATATTTTAAATTGTTAGCATATCATCATAATATTTTGAGATGACTATGTTTTAAACATTGTGGATGCAGGGCACAGTATATGGTTTTGTAAAAGTTTTAGGATACTAATGAGGGGAAAACCTGTTCCGCTAAGCGGCGTGGTCTCACTGGATATCTAAATGATTTAAGAGGGTAGATTATTATTCATAGCAGGCTTTATGTCTGACTTGAAGTTTATGTTTCCCCTCAAACTCTTAGGTACTTAATTTATTTTGAGTAGTTTGAGAGTTGAGATTTTCAGGTACCTTATTAGGCGAATAATGCTTTCGGAGACGTGAGGAGGCATGATTACTATTTATAGAGTTTTCTTTTATTTGATTTCACTGTGTCGTTTGTAATGGAAAAGTTGTTATATTGCCTGTATATACTCTGATCATCCAAAAGGGCACTTCATATGTCGCTCCTGGCGTACGCTGTAATAAATATAATTTATTTGAACGTGGTTTACGATTGTGAGATTTTAAAATGAATTTGAAATGTTTTGAAATGGAATGTGATCTTATTTGCAGTTTTAAATTTTTTCCATATTCATGTGTTTCTGTGTATCAATGAATATAACATCGCCATATTTGGTCGTCGAGGATTAACAACTATGGATTACAGTAGCATCCATAGCCGTTAGTTTTGGGCCTCAAAGTAGAGGGATGTTACAGAATGACCCCTAAGATTAGTAGTGGTTAGTCCTTGCACTTCGAAGATTTTCAAAATGGAGCACTACATACCTGTAACATCCCTAATGTTTGATAACATTATTCAGGAAATTTAATTAGATAGATTAAATAGAATAATGATGATAGGGGATTGAGATTTGAATAAACCATATATAGGGCCATGCTTATTAATAAAGTAAATGGGCTTTAATTGGGTTATTAGCTAATTAAGGTGCACATGGGCATATCCGTAAAATAGCCACATCATTATACACGGTTATACACTTTTCACTTTGTCCATTCATCTTTGTTTTCTCAAATCTAAAGTGAACACAAAAACCTAAAGGAGCCAGCCATTATCAAAGAAGAAGAATTCAATCTAAAGCAATGGATTAAAGCGAGGAAGGATTAATCAGCAACAAATCTCAAATTCGTTATCATATCTAAGGTGAATAATAATTTCATAGCATCTCTATTTTATTCTATGATTATATGTTTTTGGATTTATGATTGAATTCGTTTTTATGATGACATGGATGATGATATGCTTGAACTATATTAAGTTTGATTTATTTTAATCCATTCATATATAAATTTGCACGGTTTTGAGGTAAAATCGAGATTCTATGATTTTAGAATGCCATGGCAAATTTTGATGTTAAGTAAAACATGATTTTGAAGATAGGTTTTAATTTTCATAATTTTCAAAGTTATGGAAAATTTATTGTAAATTTCTAAAGAAAATATTATATTATTGGGTTTAAAATTTATTTCGAGAATTTCATGAAGAAATTAGGTCTGAAATTTTAATATGTTTGATCATATGATGAAAGAGATTTTTTGTCATTTTTGGGGATTTTTCCCAGTTGATTTGTTAGGAAAAAAATTATTTTAAAAGAGGAACTTTACTACAAATGTTGGTTTCAGTAAATGGAAGGGCTTATACTTTCGTATACAACCATTTTGAACTAGAGGATGTTTTTAAAGAGTAAACCCAATGCTTTAGAAAGGGTACTTTTATTTGTTTCGAAGCTATGTTTTAAAGAACGTTTTGATACCACCAAAAGGTATGTTTATTATGTTTTGAAAAGAAGTTTATGCATTCGATGGAAGTCATCCACAGTTTTTGAAAGAGATATTCAAGATTTCAAAACATAAACCCAATATTAATTTAAAGGAATAACCATGGCATAAGTAAACAAAGTGTTTTGAAATGAAGAAGTTTTTATTAATATAAAGGTTAAAGGGTTTAACCAAGATATATATAAGGAAGATGATAAAACACAGGTGATGGTATTATTTATTATTATGAATACTTCTTCCTATACTTATTCACATTATTATTAGGGATAGTTTGGCTCACATCCCTATTAAGTTTCAAAACAAAGTAAACATCCTCCCTAAAATAAGCTTATGTTTCTAGTCCCCATTTTCAAATCTGCATGTGCCAAAAGACACAAATACCATTTACGTTTATAGCATTTCAAACGCGCATAACTTTCTATAGAAAATAGGATCAGCATACCGTTTTCACCAAAAAATCATGAATTTTACAATCTTTAAAATTAGATCCATTGTTGATACTAAAAAAAATCATATTTGTCGTAAGGCTGCAATTTTTTCATATATTTGCAGAGAATTCTGTAATTTTTGAAAAACATTAATTTTTCTTCAAATGTCAACAATTATTCTATACAATTGCAGACTTTTATGCGATTATTCCATATAATTGCGGCCTTCTCTACTATTATTCCATATAGTTGCTGTCTTTTCTAGAATTATTCTGTATACTTGCCATTTTCTACAATTATATGAAATAATCATCAATTTTTCTTCAAACGTTAGCAATTATTCCATATAATCGTAGACTTTTATGAAATTATATGGAATAATTACAGACTTTTATGCAATTATATGGAATAAATGCATATTTTTCTTTAATTATTCCATATACTTTTCATTTTCTGCAATTATATGAAATAATCATCAATTTTCTTCAAATATCAGCAATTATTCCATATAATTGCAGACTTTTATGCAATTATATGGAATAATTACAGACTTTTATGCAGTTCAATGGAATAATTGTAGACTTTTCTGCTATTATTCCATATAATTGCAGACTTTTTTTCAATTAAATGGAATATTTGCAGACTTTTCATGTAATTATTCCATATAATTGCACAATTTTATGCAATTATATCGAATAATTGTAGAAAAGTCTGCAATTATTCCATGTAATCACAGAAAAGTGGAAGTATACCATATAATTGCAGACTTTTCTGTAATTATTGCATATAAATGCTGAATTGTCTACAACCATACCATATAATTGCATAAATTTGAAAAACATCATTTATAAGTTTTTTCGATGCTCCGCCCCGAACCATGCCTTCGAACAAAGCTGCGCCGCCTCCTATAAACCCTAAGCCAACTCAACATAGAGTTGGATCCATGAATAACTTGGCATGCTATGGTTTTACATATGCATAATGCCTCTCATTAGAAAGATAATAAAATTTGTGATTTATTGGTGAAAATGATTTGTTAATCCGTCATTTCTACAAAAAGTTATTACGTTTTATAGATTGAAAACTAATGGGGTGCAAATTTTAATTATGGATTTGAGAATAACATGCACATATGAAGAACCAACGTTCCGCCATGGAGCAGAGGGGTATTTTAGGGAAGAAAATTATAGTGTTTAAAAATAGGGATGTACTTTATATCTTTTTTTAGGGAGGATGTTTTGTGTATTAATTTGATTTTAGCGATGTGTCCCTTATTTTCACTTGTTATTAACTCATAACAGTATTTTTGGAAAGGGCAGAATAACTTGCTAGGTTGACCCGATAGTAAATATAATTTAAGAAATATTAAAATCTAAATTATAGATATTGGCAAGGGCCAATAGGTTCACAGTAAGCCGATGAAAACCGTGTTTAACTGAAGATATTGGCATGGGCCAATAGGTTCATGTTAGCCTATGAAAATTATGATTGATATTCGCAGGGGCCAATAGGTTTATAGTTAGCCCATAAAAACTATATCCAGACTAAGATATTGACAGTTAGTCAATAGGTTCCTAGTTATCCCATGAAAACAAGGATAAGAGAAAAGATATTGGAGTTACCAATATCTTCTTAGTGATCCCATGAAAAATATGAAATTGGACTGATAGTCCATAAGTACTTAACATGTTAATAGTAACCCTAGAAACTATAATTGAGATAGGTAGTCAGAATGAATGAGGTTGGGTAATCCAGACCTGAGTTACTTGTTTTGCATGATATCATAATGTTTTGAAATACTATATTTTAACCATTGTGGATGCAGGAGCATAGTATATGGTTTTACAAATGTTTTAGGATACCAGCGAGGGGAAACCAGTTCCGCTAAGTGACATGGTCTCACTAGATATCTAAATGGTTTGAGATGGTAAATTATTATTCATACTAGGCTTTATGTATAAATCAATGTTTTTGTTTTCCTCTTAAACTCTCGGGTACTCAATTGATTTTGAGTAGGTTGAGAGTTAAGGTTTCCAGGTGATCTTTTAGACGAATAAAGCTTCTGGGACGTACAGGAGGTAAGCTTGTTATTAGAGTTCTTTTATTTCCGCTGTGTCTTTTGATTGTAAAAGCAAATTTATTCTAATGCCTTATTATATACTCTGATCAATTAATGGGGCATCTTCATATGTCGCTCTTGGCGTATTTTGTAATAATTGTATGTTATTTGAATTTGGTCTGCGAACTGAGATTATGTAATCAATTTGGAATATTATGAAAAGGAATATGGAATTTGTTTGATGTTTGAATTTTTTTCCATATTCTTATGTTTATCTGTCTTAATATTTTTAATATCACCATATTTGGCCTCCAAGGATTAATAACCATGGATGACTGCAACATCCATAGCCGTTAGTTTTAGGCCTCCAAGTAGGGGGATGTTACAAGTTGGCATTAGAGCATAGGTTTATGAAACTTTAAAAGAGACTTGAACCTAAAATATTTTTACATAATCCAATGAATCAGATAATAAGATTGGGGTTTGAGTTAACGCTATAGTAATATACTTGTATTTGATATATATAGTTATATATAAGTATGTATTCCCCGCACTTTTAGACTGTTCTCTGTATCTTACTAAGGCTCATATGCAAATTTACATAAAAGGAGATATGGAAGTAGGAAACAGAAGAGGAAATCTAGATGGAGGAAGCACCACAACTAATGGAAATGATCGACCCACTACAAGGAGAAACCCAGGTCGACTGGCTAATGCTAGTAATCAAAATGCTGATGCCAATGTGAGTGCTGGAAATCCACCAGTAGATATTGGGGCAATGTATCAGTTATTTATTGGTTTGATGCAAGCAGGAGCTGCTGCTGGTGTTGCTGGAAATGTAGAAGGAGCTTATCCTGTAGCTCCAGTGCTTTGCCGAGTAGAGATTACACCAACGGGGGGCGGGAAGCCATTCTTGGGAGCAGAGAGTACCATAGAGGTTCAGAATTGGCTATTGCATTGTGAGCATATATTTACTGATTTGGGTCTGAATGATGGGCAAAAGAGAAGGTTGGCCTCTAGACAATTATAGACGTCAGCACTATATTGGTGGAATAGTGTCACTGCCGGAGTTCTAGAAGAGCAGTTAACTTGGGCTGATTTTAAAACGAGATTTGAGCAGAAGTTTGTATCTAATTTTGCTAAGTCGTAATTGATGAGGATGTTTATGGATCTAGTTTAGGGAGAAATATTAGTAGTCGAGTATGCTACTAGTTTGAAGAACTGTCTCGATATGGATATGCTACTATAGATACTGACATCAAAAGGAATGAGAGGTTCATTCGGGGATTGAGACCAGAGCTTACTAGAATAACCATGACACATATCTGTGATTCTTGTAATATAGTGGTGGAGATGGCCATTCGCCATGAGGAGTTACTTGCTGATTTATCTAAAGAGAGGCCAGTGGAAACTCAGGGTCTCAAGGGAAGAAGACGAAGTTATTTAAAAAGAAAGGAGCCAAGAAGGGAGATACTGCTAAAAAGTCAAAAGCTGAGATAATTTGCTACAAGTGTGACAAGAAGTGTCACTTTGCGAATGAGTGCCACTCAAAAAATGGGACGAAAGCTGCAAGTAAGAAGAATGTGAAGCGCTTCAATGTGATCAAGTTGGGCGCTACAAGAATCAGTGTCCATAACCAGTTAGGGAGGACAAAGGAAAAGTTTTGCTATAGGACAAGCTAGGCCTACTATAGCCGATAAAGGAAAGACTGTAATGGAAGGTACGCTTTTGATTCAGAATATACCAGTTAGGGTTCTTTTTGATAACGTTGCATCACATTCATTTATATATTAGTGTTTGATTGATAGATTATGTTTAGAGCCCACCTACATTGTTACTTCGTTGAGGGTTGCGAATCTAATAGAAGGGTATGCAACTCTAAGGTTAAGATGTGACCAGTTAGAACTTGACTTGTTAGGTCATAATTTTACCTGCAATTTCTATGTTATTGATTTCGTAGATATCATAATCATTTTGGGCATGGATTGGTTAGGTAGGAATGAGGCTAGAATATTTTTCCAAGATATGGAATTATCACCGTGACACCCTGATCATCATAACGGAGTAATATTCTTAGTAGAGAATACTGACCGGAGGGTTGGTGCTTTACTTAATGCTATGGAGGTAGGGAATGAGTTAGGCTAGGTTTGGGTAGTAAGAGAATTTGTAGATGTCTTTGAGCCATTCATTGGACTACCACCGAGAAGAGCTGTTGAGTTTAGAATAGACCTTGTTCTTAAAGCCAAACCTGTAAGTAGACCACCTAGCAGGATGACACCAACTGAGATGAAAGAATTGAAGGCATAGTTAGTGGACCTTGAAGGATGTAATTTTATTAGACCAAGCAGTTTGCCTTGGGAGGAGGCCGTAGTGTTCGCAAAGAAATTGAATGGGTTGTTAAGGATGTGCATTGACTATCGTAAGTTAAATGAAAGGAAAATTAAGGAAAAATATCCTTTGCCAAGAATAGATGGCATGTTCGATTAGTTGAGTGGAGCCAAAGTGTTTTCCCAGTTAGATTTGGTGACCGATTTCCATCAATTAAGAGTGGCAGAGGACATTATTCCTTTGATAGCATTTCGAACTAGGTATGGTTTATATGAGTTGTTGGTGATGCCGTTTGGATCAATGAATGCACCTGCTTTCTTCGTGGACTTGATGAACCGAGTTTTCCAAGAGCATTTGGATAGGTTTGTACTAGCATTTATAGATGACATTCTAGTCTACTCTAAGGATGAGAGAGAGCATAAAGTTCATCTTAGGGTGGTACTTGAGTTGCTGAGGCAGATTCAGCTAAACAAGAAGTTTACCAAGTGTCATTTCTGGAAGAAAGAGGTTAAATTTCATGGTTATGTGGTTTCAAAGAAAGGATTATCAGTTGATCCAGATAAGGTTGAAGCCACGAATAATTGGAAGAGACTAGAGATGGTGACCGAGATTTGGAGTTTTCTTGGACTTGCTGGCTACTACCTGAGATTCATTAAGGATTTCTCACGGATAGCAGCACCCTTAACTAAGCTAACCATTTTTTTTTACTAATAAACGCTTCTAAGTTGTCTTTTTACGATGTGAAATCCCAGGAGGAGACTGTAGAAAGTCGGGTTTCATTCTTCGACTGGCTAGAGCAAAAATGCAAGACGGGGTAAACCAACAGAACCTAGCCTTACTTCTTACGGATGATAATATTGTCGGGTTGGGTTGTTTGGTCCTAACAAAACAATGTTGAAAGGGAGGGAGGAAGTCCTTAGGTCTAGGAAGTGCAAGGGAGTGACAATGATTTTCAAAGTAGTGATAGGGAGCAACCCTCATCTGACGAGGAAGAAGCCAAAGTCGATAGCGACCCAACATGGGTAGGAGGTAGATTGCAGCCAGTATGATGAAGGTGATGAGTGGCAGATATATGATCTATCTTTGGTTGAATATGCAAAGAAATAAATAAGTGGAACCACTACTAACAAGGAGGGGCCGTGAACAGGCATTATGGTTATAGACATTAATACCTCGTTGTCAACTAATTACACGAGGGCACATAAGATATCAGTGGAAAAGATGATTGGATACTGGACGTGAGCCTTAGACACATTGGAGAGCATAGGATCCTCCATTGAAGTCCCTCCCCCTAGGTCATCCTACCAAAACGACCCACAAACAGCTATGTACCTTAGCACGTGCCTTTCTAAGGGGCATACATTATTTATAGTGAAATTGAGTACCCGCTCCTATTTAGAGAGAGATGGGAGATCTAATCTGATGTTACAATGGCTTCACATTAGTACCTTCCTTGTCATTACATAACATATTTTCTTGTATTTTTACTAAAAATCTCTTAAATAGCCTTTTCTTTTGTCTTTTGTCTTTTGTATTGTAGTGGTCTTGTTTAACTTTGTCGCATTGGAAGCTCCCATCCATGTTGAGAACATACCGGTGAAGGCTCTATCCCTAGTGGGCACTACAAGCCTTCCACAACAGATGCCCACATCTCCTCATGGAGCATTGTTAGGTCCAACTAGTATTGGCAAAGGGTGAAATTAGTAGATTTAAAAAAAAATCCCTATTCAGGTTTTAATGGACCTACATAACCTATTAAATAGCATTACATCCAATCTATCCATTTGAAATAAAATCATATCCTATTTTTTAACATTTTGTTTTAATTAAATAATAATATCAAATCTAATTGTTATTTAAATATGTTAAATATGTTAATATATTCAGAGCATGACATGGTAACAATATGTTTATAAATATGCGTATAACTATATATAGACAAATAGATATTGGGATTTATATCTATAGTATTTATATATAAACTGTACTTACATGTACATATGACAAGTTCATATGCATATCGGGAATATACATTTCCAAGTACACACCTGTTTGAATATACTATATTACATGTCAATGCTTTGTATACACATATTAATAGTACCATATATATAACTTATACATATATATGTACGTAATATATTTATGCGAATTGCCATAAAATTAGTTTTATATAAATAATAATCCATGAACAATTAACGAAATAAATTTTATGTTTAACTCTTAAACTAAGGAAATATCTAATTGGCAGTTAAGAAAGTTGGCGTGTCTATCCACCTTCCTCTCTTACAAAATCCAAATTAAATTTAGATCCAAATAAAATAAAGTAACTACTAAATTCCTTAATAATTCATAATATATTAAATTACTTAAATTTCAATTTTCATAAAATGATTAACAAATTCATATATAAAAAGATAAATAGATCAACATACTGCTATATACGAACGTGCACACACACATACACATATGTGTTTTTGTGTGCGTGTTTAATTTTGATTTTAAGACAACAATTTTAGATTCACATTAATACACATGTTTGATTGTATCAAAAATAGATGATCATTATAAGTATACATTGTTAGATCATTTAAAATAGGTGATTCATAAATAAATAAGATCAAAATAAATAGTTAAGTTTCGTTGTTGTTTTTCCTTTTTCCTTTTGAATTTTGTTCATGAACAACACATGCAGCAGATCAAACTTTAATCATATACAATGGAAATTTAAGTATATGTTGCATACAATATTTGGGTAAGGTGTGAATATGTATAAGTATATAAAAAAATATAGATTTTTCTTTGTAGATCCAGCCCTTCGTGACAGGTTGATTTGTAAATCGACCTCTATATTCCTTGAATCACCATCCGATCTTGCTTGAATCAAACGAACCACTTTTATTTTATTTTGTTCGACATTATTTAAGGAAAAAAATTTCGACCGTGGGAGAAAAGGAAGTAAAAGTGGTGATCATAAAAGAGAAAGACGGAGGAAAGATTGAAAGGATGAATTAATGAGGATGACTTGTTTTATGGAGAGAACGAAAACCTTTCTTATTCTCTCTTATAAAATTATCTTTGTTAATTACCCTCTCTTTTAAAACTATCCTTGTTAATTACCCAATTAAATCTAAATCAACATTAAACCATTTCTTTCTATTTTATATTCGGCTATGATTTTTTCCCATATGGATTGAAAATCCCAAGGTCTATTTATGTCACGACCCGAAATCTAGCAATCAAAAATCGACATCAAATACCTTACTTGTATTCGACTGCCGGAGATTCAAACATTGAATTTCAGTTCGGACGAAGCTTATAACAACATTAGATGAGTATAAACAGCGGAACAAAGATGATTTCATTAATGAACACCACAGATACAACATTAGATTACAAAATATAACCACCATCATAACAGACCCATTTATACATGATACAACAACAAACGATAACGCCAAAGCGGAACCATAGAGTCTTCAAAAATAAAAGAGCAAGAATCCAAACAAAGCACCACCTTCCAAAAACTTCAAAGCTTCCAAAAATACGACAAAATCCAAAAGACTTCAACAATCCAAGCTAGCTCCAAAAACACGGACAACCTGCTTCTAGGCTTCCCGTGTGGAAATTATGGGCACCCAGAGTTTAGGAAGGAAACAATAAACTCCGGGTCAGTCATAGGACTGGCATGAGCAAACCAAAAACAGTTATTTGTATAAAATAGTTTATAAAAGAAATCCATTCATGCTTTTGGAAAATGAAACTAACATAAGACCTTCCCGCACACACACAATGCAATTGCACAATTGGAGGAGATTTCTTCTTATGATAGTAAAACATGCTTGATACGAGAGAATTCTTTGATATTATCATTATTTCATAGCGTAGAAAACTTTTTGAAAGTATAACATCAATCTTAGTTAGCATACCATATTTCGTCGTATGCCTACTATAGCTACCATGTTTTATGGAAGGTTACCGCCACGCTGCATGGCAGGTTATACAACTAAAACCGTACAAGGCTCGTATTGTTTCTTTGGATTTTCATCAAATGGTCAGGCTAAGGAACTTCCTATGCCACATGGGTACGCCTCTGGAGGGACGCCTCGAGAACTTAACCAGTTCTCTGCCAACACAAGGTCGGGTTACCTCTGTAGCTAGGTAACTACACACAAGTATGCTATCCCTCGTTCGTTAGCGACCTTTATCCGAGGGCCCTCAACCACGAAGCAACTACCACAAAGTAATGAATTTGCAGCAACCACATAGGTTAAATATCTGGGCTCCATACCATGATACAACCTTTTTCTAGAAGGAAATTGACATACCCTAAAGGGCGCGACTCTCATAACCTTGTTGCATTCTTCCTGTTTCGACCATTTTCGAGGTGTGAGGTCCGATGAGGTCTCGTCCACAATGCTACACTTTACACAAAAGCCATGCTTCGATCAACAAATGATCAGTAACATACAGCAGCACTCAGCATGCTACACTACCAAATTGAGAGTATATCACTGATAACCATCAACTACATAACCTCTAAGATCGTACGTCTCAGAGAAGTGTGTTAAGCTAAGAGAATAAACTCTATGCCACCAAACAGAAATGTATTTGATAGAGATCAGCTTTATATCTCAAAGTGTAATGTCAGACATACAACATATAGGTCTGTTCTGGGTTCGAACAGAACCGAAGGCACTTCGTCCAATAAAGGAAGAAGCCCTTGCAATTCAGGTATCCACAATCCCGATCGGACTCCACATCACATTTGGAGATCTCTATACCGCATTCGACGGGTTATCTTATCATTCTCGAAGACACCCGGTATTCACCACCGTCTTCAACTGCTATCCATTTCGTCATATCACTATTCGGAATGGGTTATATGACACAAAGTCCTCACCCGGTTAAACCGAATAACGAGCGCTCAATTTAAAAAACGTGGATATATTAATAACAAAGATTCACTTTCAGGGTTGGATGTGGGTTTCAGATAACCAATTGGAATCTGACTCCCCGTCGCATCGAAATTCAAATGCCATTTACAGGGCGATGGGTTTTCACATTCACACAGAAACAAATCACAAATATCACACCTCAGCACAAAGTAATTCATATTACATAGATCACAATCACATATCAGAGACATCCATCAATGCAAAGCATTCAACAATAATTAATCATCTATAATTAAGATGAATTATTCGTGTGATTTGATTAATTATTCTTAATTAATAAATTAATTAATCCTTAATTATTAATTAATTTAAATCCTTTTAATTAATTTAAATCCTTAATTGCCTTCATTAATTAATTATTCCTTAATCATAAATTAATTAAATTCTTAATTATTAATTAATAAAATCCTTAATCGTTAATTAATTATTAATTAATTATTCCTTAATTAATTATCTTAATTAATTAATCTCTAATTATAAATTAATTAACTTAAGTTAATAATTAATTAACCTTAATTATATATTTAATTAATCTCTAATTAATTAAGTGATTATAAATCATTTATCTTAATTAATTATTTAATTATTATAAAAATCTTTACTTAATAAACTTTATAATTAATTATCATTAACACATTAATTCAAAAGTTTGAGGTTAATAAAAATAACATTTCGTCTTAATTAAAATAATTAATTTTACAAAATTAAATAAATTAAAACTTAATTACTCTAGAAATATCTTACTTAAAACCTTTATTAACCCAATATTAAAATTAAAACCATTATTTAAAACATAGATTAAAATGTTTTAAAAATTTGAATTTTGTTTAAAGTCAAGAAAACTGTTTTGTATGACGACCCGAGGCCTACTTCAAGTCTCACCTGAACAAACACGCCACTTGCTTCGAGTTTCTCCCAAAACAACCCGAGAGCTTTTAAATTTTAAAATTTCGTTCAAGTTTTAGAAAGAAACCTGATATACAAGTTAAAACCACTCGATCCTAGCTTCGAGCCAGCTTCCTTAAATCCCGAAAACAACTTCGAATTTAAACCTTCTTCCTAAACCACATAATACTGACACCACCAGAAACACGGTGCACATGCACAAAGGCTCTGGCGAACTCCCATCGATGATGCGATGATCGACGAGTCGGCGACGACCTCCCCTATCCACTAGACCACTCAGAAGTTTACAACGTCGACGAACTCAAAATTTCGTTACTCATCATCAACTGGAATGAAACTTCAATCACCAGAACACCTCGTTCTCCCTCCTCCGACCATCATAGGTCACCAATTCAGGCCAGCGCTACACTTACCTCCCTAGTTTCGATCGCCACTGGTGCGAACGGCTCTGATGCGATAACGAGGCGACAGCTGGTCCAAATCCAACCTCGACTAAGTACGGGTTTTAAACCCTAAATCGTTAGAATTAGATCGGCACGATGATTTACAAATTCATCCAATGATTTTTTATGATCCCCGACCCTTATACTAGCTCCAACCGTGATAACGAGGCCCCTTATGTCGCCGATCACCAGAATTTGGTGAAAAACATGATCCCGTTCATCCTCATATTTCTCAGAGAATACCTTATTAAAAATTATGAATTTTGCTTTTATAAATCATTAATTTAAAAAATGTTTCGATTGACATGCTTGAAATCAGAGATTGTGATAATCGAATTTTCAAATATTTAAAGCTTGCCTGTATTTTCAAATTTCACAGAAGAAGTTTTGATATATTTTGCTTAAATCTATTTTAAAGCTTAAATCCTGTTTACACAAACAACCTTTATTTGAATTCTAAAGTCTAACAAGAGACGGGGGGAAGAGATCAAATTTTGAATAGGTTTTGGGAACCTGGAAACAAGAAACAGGTATGAATGTCACTGTATATTAACATGCACAGAGAATATATACACTCATTCACATATCTGTACCCATTTAAATAAAATTTTAATCTTACTCAAGCACAAATTCAAACAACGATTCAAAATTTCAGAGCTTCAAAAGTTTACTCACCTGGTCTTGAAGAACAAGGGAGAAGAAACCTAGAAGTTTGATTTTTTTTAAATATGGAAAGCTGTTTTGAATTTGATCTTGGATTTTATCTTTTTTTTATCTGCAACTAGTTGATGTAAATTTTCTTATCTTCTGATGGATAAACTTGCTTGATTTCTTCACAACAAATTCAAATTCAAATTCTTAAAAGGATTTGCTTTTATGAAAGCAGAAAAGAAGTCTGGGTTTGAAAACTTGAAGGCTCGAATTCAATAAACTGAGATGATTCTGATATGTTGTTGCCTGATCTTAAAAGCTTGATTTCTTTGTTAAGTTAAAGATCTTTGAGGTTGCAGTTGAATTTTTGAAGAGTTTGCCTTACTTTGATTTTCTTTGTTCTATTTTTTTTTTACAGATTGTATAGTTTGAAAATAAGGATTAAAAGAAATGAGAAGAAGGAAGTGTAAAGGTTTATATATCTTACTTCTATTATCTTAAAAAAATAAAAGAAAAATAACAATGAGAAATATGACACTTGTTAAAATTTTCACTTGAATTATTACACTTGTTAATATTATGTGTTAATAATTGAACACTTGTTAATTAATATGTTACTAACCTTTCATGTGTCCTTTGCATGAGAAAAATGATATATATATATATAATCATTATTATCGTTTGTTTATATTTATATATATATATGTGTGTGTGTGTGTGTGTTAATATTTTTTATATCTTTATTTAATACATTTCCTTACACTAATATTGATAAAATTTTAAAGAAAATAATTTAAAACCAATTATACCATAATAAAAATCATATATATATATATATTATTTTAAAAATCCAAATTATTTTACTAAGGTATTTATTTAAATTTTAAATTCAAGTTCAAATTCAAATTCAAATTTGAATTACAATCCATTTATATATGTATAAATCAATACTAATTCTATTTGTCTTGAAAATTTTCAAATTAATTCCAAATCAAATTCCATAAATTCAAATTAATTACTAATTTTTAAATGGATAAAATTTAGGATGTTACAATTTATGTAATTAAATAGGTTTAAAGCTTGTATAAACATATATCAATATTGTATATCAACACATGTATACATAACTTTTTTATACACAACCAAATAATTACTAATAGCACCCAGAACACTTTGAGGAGCTTGCCTACTTACTAATAACATCCCAAACACCAAATATAATAATTAGTATTTCTTAAATATTAATTAATCTATAAAACTTTATAAATTAATTGAACCATATGTTTTTTTCACGAATTTGCAAATATGATTGTGTAACTCAGAGGTGTGAATTCAACAATTAATATTGGACATTCAAATATAAAAGTTCACACATCAGCTTTGCTTATGGTGGACAATTTGGTAAAATTCATCACTTATAGATCTTTTTGCTAAAAATCATATTTTATATTATCTTAAGTGGTACCAATAGTGATAACAATTATACAAGTTCTCTTCACCAAAACTATATCACATTATGATACATGGAGTCAGGTATTGGTAAACGCTCCAATATTGTCCACATTCAACTTGATCAATCCACAAACAAAGTTTTTGGTTCAATAATAACATTTATCATATAACTTTTCTACATTTGACCTTGATACTAACCTCATACAATCGAGATGAAAAATTCTCTATTGAAAAGTGCTTCACTCCCAATGTATCAACTTGGACCCACCTATAGTCGTTCAATGGATGTCTTTCCATGTGTTAACTATGATAAAGTGGAGTATCCATATTGAAGTTTCATAGTATTCTTAGGTGATTTCCTATTTGATCTACTTATTATTAGCCAATAAGAAACCCTCAGATGAGTCACTTCATAGTAACCTAATAAATAGAGGTACGTAACCCCTTGGTATTCCAACAACCAAGATTAATATACTATCCAACATTCGAAGAGCGTTACGTACTCTAGTCTCAATAGATGAATCAATGACATTTCTCAAACATTTTGACAAGGAATATTTAAAACAAAATTATGTTTAATATTGTGATTAATTACTCATGATTACAACCATTTACAACTAGAATAACACTTTATTAAATGATTTTCTTAATTATATACTTTAAATTAATTACTTAATTAATTATTCATAATATAAAAAGCATATGTAAGAGAAAAACACCTTTATTATGAACAAGATTGATTATAGGGTTAGATATATACGATAAATTACATAATTTACCTAGGCCATACCATCTCCTACTTGCACTTAGGGTCTATTATAGAATCACAATCCATTCCTATAATCTATGTTCTCAAAAAAATTCGAGCTAGTCCCTTAGTGAACGTGTTGTTTTATGGTTTCGTTATCTACTATGTCAACAACACCTCTCAATCGTCAATAAACCACCTTTATCATGTGAAACTTTCAAAGCATGATTATAAACATTTTTTATCCCTAGGTAGTTTCATAATTTACATTGGGGATTTTCAACATTTGAAATCACACCTCGCTTAGTTATTAAATTATGCATGCTTTATCTATTATTTTGTTGTTATTTAAGGCGATCCACTTAACTTTTTGGTTAAATCAGTCATAGTTTCTTGTTTAGAATATTTCCACCTTAAACCTCCTTAACTAAGGCTGAATATCAATTTATGACTAACATGCCACATTCAATAACACTTGAAGTTCGGGTCCAAAGAAACCATTTTAAGGAGTTCGTTGTTTCATACACAATTACCTAGTATTTCTTAACTACTCGACAATACGCTTAACTATCACTTAGTAATCTTAATTTGGGTTTAATATTCGCTCAATATACTAAGTACATGAGCGAAATATGATTTAGGCATTATAGCATATATGATAATTTCTATTGTCGTTGCATAAGTAATCCAGCTTATATGCACCGCATTAAACATTGTAATATCGTGTCAATATATCTCATTTGGAATAATCCTAACATCATTTTACACGAATTATAAAGGACATCATTTTCAAATCCTATATTAAGAATTGAACAACCAAACTAAAACTAATTTTAACATGGACACATCGTTAATAATTAGTATGTAGGATGTTGTTTACTTATAGTTTTAGAAATATTTTATTACCATTAATATTCTTTCTTATAAATACATGCTTTCTCTAGATATTAACTGAAAATCAAACTATTTTATATTTCTACCAAAAAACTTACTCGACTTTGATGTTTATCAATTTATTTTCTTCAAAAATTATCTTTTTCTTTAAAATTGTATATAGAATCATCCATAGTGTAGAGTCGATTCCCTTACCTTTAAGATGATTGATGCTCACTGCATTTCCTATGCATAGCCTATTTTCTTAACTCCTTTTATTATTCAACCTTGACATCTTCGTAACTTCTTGATTCATTCCTTCATCATTTGTAGTCTAGTTTTTTTGATTTGAATCAATTCCAAGACCGTGAAAACTTTTCCAATAATACTTGCCTCCCAAAGCATATTTTTTTAGATACAAAGAGTGAGTTGATAAAAACATATATTGATATCGGTAATTTATCTATTGTGTCATTAAGTTATCTATGATCCTATACGGTGAATCATCAAGTTCTCTCAGATTCACCCATAAAGTAAATTATTAAGGTCAACTACTCGTATCTTTCCTAAAAATCAATCATGAATCATTATCACCCCATATTCTCTTAGGACTCATACATGATAAATAAATCTTGCATCATGTTATCATGCAATTCTGATTGGAGCATGCTTATAAATCAATTGGTATCTCTTAACATCCCATTACAAACAAGTCCAACGGGATCAAAGTTTCATCAGAAAGCGCGCACACACACATATATTATCATATCAAATCGATATAGTTCCCCTAGTTGGATCATTAATTATAAATCGTCTAGTATTCCCTAGCATCCCATTATAATCAAGTCCAACAAGCTTAAGTAATAATATCTATGAATCATCCAATAACCATATCCAAGTCATTCCATATCAAGAGGTGCTCATACCTTGAAGTTAAATTTTAATATCTCAGATTAGATAATTGTAAATCTATATTAAGCCTATCCACTTACTCTATAAAAAGGGGCTCAAAGTTTAAGGCGAGTCCATCCACTCACTCTTTGGTGGAGGGTCTCGCTATCTTATGTAATAAAATCCACTCTCTCTTTGATGAAGGAACCTATATTTTATGGTTCATCACTACATCTCTTCAACTGGGAGAACCCAAATATATCAGTCTGCGTATCATATTAGGGATAACCAAGTTCCATCAGTGCCCCACAATAAGGCAGAAATCAAATATCATGTTCTAATGATTCAAAACTATATATGAATCAGTGGATTGTTCATAGAATCTAAATCATTGTGCCTTAAGTAGAAAATCGAAGCAAACAGTGCCATCAGGGATTACTCTTGAGCTTTAACTACGAGCATGCCTATAGTTTCGATTAAGGTCATGTGCATGTGTAAGTAGCCTATAGTTAACGTTTATAGTTTATTCAAAGGAAAAGAAAAAAATGTAATTCCAATCCAGCTCGATCATAGAATGACCATGCCATATCCACATACAACACCACAACCAAGGTCATTTTGCTACAGTTAGTTGTTGCATCTGTGGCACCACTACAAATTGCACTCTGATTATTCAATTCCTTACATATTAATGCAATCGATTATTCTGAACATGTTCCTTTATCAAATTTCCCAAGTATCTGCAACTATTTATCTCCCGTCCATCCGGCTCATGGAATGGATGGTATTTTCCATACATTCTCTTCCATTTTGTTAATTCTCTCTTAGGAGGTTTCTGGTATTAAATCTTACCACTGATATCCAAATAAATCCTCTTTGGGATTTTAATAAAATTGGGAGGCAAACTTTGGATTCCTTTATCTTTTCTTGGTTCAGCCTAGGATGGTCTTCCATCCTACACATCATTAACTTTAACATTCTATGATTTCACGTCTTTTTGATGCAAATAACTTTCAACTTAATTGTAGAAATCCAGTAGATCCACTATCAGATCCCTTTCCAATGTCTTCTTAAACTTGGCCTTTTTAGCGACTCCTACAACCACCACCATAAGAACTATTAATGAATCTGACTTCTAAGCTATAACAGCTATTGTATTAAATCTACTAAAATAACACTATAGAGATTCCTTCTCCCTTTGCTTTACATTTGAAAGCATAATCACATTCCTTAGCTGAACAATATGCACTCGAACTAGATCATAAATTTCTGAACTAATTCGATCCTTATGCTAATAGGTATGTTATCAAGTTAGAGAAACCATAAGGTAACCAAATCAGTTAGGTATACACAGTAGTGGTCCAATGAAATTATTGAAAGGCATGCAATGGATTCAATTGGCTTGATGTTTGAATTGGTTGAATTGTGCATTTGAAATATAGGATTGGATTCTATGTTCGATTATGAAGTTGCATGCATGTTGGAACCATCTAAATGCACTTGATTTTTGCAGCTAGCTTTTGCAATGGTTGTGCATTGTTTGTGTGATCGGAGTTTATTGAAAAGCGACTCGGATCGTTAAAATATTCTTTAATTGATGAGTTATATTTTCTAGAAGAACTTTAATTTAGAATTTCTATTTTGGCCGACTCAGGGTTTGAATATATTTTGAATACTGGTGAATGATTTTTGATGGATGATTTTAAATATTTTCAAAGTTTTCAAATGTGATTTTATCCATTTTTGGATTTTTATTATAATTGTAAAAAATATGACTATCAAAACTTGTCCGATTTAAAACTATCACCGTTGGTTTGGAGAAGCCAGGATCGCATATATTATCTGTAAACCACTTCGAATTGGCATAAGCAATTGAGCTAAAAACATCTGAAAATAATCGACGATGGGGTTCTTTAAAGTATAAAGACTAATCACAAATAATCCTGAGGATGTAGTAGAAGCAGTGCCTTCGATATGTTCATATCGTAAACAAATTGTATGGATGAATGCTGGCATTACATTGTTGCCTGGAGGGCAATGTTAGCATTCCAAGTGGGAATTGCAAAAATGATAAAATGTAGCCTTGAGCCTCACACCTGGTAATGATTAAAATAGGAGATATTCAGTAGGGATCTGTGATTTGCTACCATTTGAGTATGGTCTTCACCCATTCTAGACCGATATTGATCCAAGTGACTTTGTATGATTATACGTCAGCAACCATGGTGATAACATATTCGGTACTATCCAGGAAGGAGTAGGCTAGCTCTATTTTGGTAGTGGTGTAAATTTTTTATGACCTCGGTGCATTTTTCAAGAAATGTACTATGATATGTGGTACCCCAGTAGCCTTGATATTGCATATAATCCATTCTCCAATAAGTGCCTTACAGACTTAGATGTGCCCAAATATGTTGGAACGTGAGATGCAAGCATTCCAACTATGTTATATATTTATTTTAAACCCTAATACATTATTATCATATCATTGGGTTTTTTTCATGGAAATGGTTTGGTTATCTTAACGTAAAAATCCGTTAGTGTTTTTGTGTGACGCGGCCTTACAAATTTCCTTTATTTTGAAAGGGTTTATAACATTAAAAATCCATATGATTTGTGTTTCTCATGCTGGTTTACCAGACTGATCTGGGCATTATTATCTTATAATGCTTGGATTACCCCGAGCATATTTTCAAATTTAGTTTTGGATGCTTTGGAGCTTCAGGAGGTGAGATGGATGCCTCCAAGATGTGTTCACATATTTCTGTTTTCGCTGCATTTGTTGTTTTGCATTTATCGGCATTTTTGAGGACAAGTTGTTATAACAGTCCAAGTTGATCATATGTTAGTTTACTCTGATTGATGTATGTATACGAAATTTTTCTTTTGTAAAGAACATGTGTATATTATATATTACTCGTCATAATGTGAGATTCTTTTCTTTCTTTTTTTTTCTTTCACCCCAGTAATATGTCTTTTGGCACTTGGATGTTCGGTATGTAAATATCATGGATGTATTAGTGTCAACTTTTAAGAGTCAAAAAGGCAGGCCATTACACGTGGTATCGGAGCTTACATTAGGCAAAACCATGGCCTTGGTATGGTAGACTCATTAGAGATAAGATTAATAACACCATAGAATGAGTTTAAGTGTATTATATATAAGAGCACGTATTAGAAAGTGCTATAAAATATTTTATATTATGTTGATTGATCTGTCGAGTGATCTATGAATTTTGGTCGATGCAGAAGGAAGAACTGTACCGATATAGGTTTCTAAGCACTTGAACCAAACAAACCCACACAATATTATTTTTGAAATTTGATAAATTAAATAATTTTAGCTAGGATTATATTTTATATGTAAAATAATAATTTTCAAAAATTGATATAGTTATTTGTATTGTGCTTGTTTGTTAGAAAATGATAATATTCAATTATTGTTGTTTATTGTTGGTTAGTTGTGCTTGGGCGGTTTATGAGCAGTTTTTCTTTTCATAACATGGATTGGGTAGATAGCAACTGTAGGAACATTGAATAAACACCTTCTGAGTTTAGTTTAAGATTTGACTATAAGGCATTCGATGATGATGTTGGGTTAACATTTCATTTTAATAAAAGTTTTTTATTATAATCTAAAAAGAGGTTTTTGAAAATTGTTTGTAAAGGTTTTGGGGAAAATAATAGTTGTAACAACCCCCATATTTATCGAGTTTATATTTAAATATTTTATTTAAATATTATATCGTTAATCGGATTTTGGTCCGAAAAGCTACTTTTTGAAAACGGTCAAATTAGGACTCGAGACCACTTCCATTGAGTTCGAAATGTCGTTTACAACTTTTTTTAAGTATAAACATCGATAGGTTTGGAGTCAGTGAAATTTCACTAACTTTTCCCGCTTTGGACTTTGGGTTAGTTTAGCCTATTAAGCCCAGGTTCCAACCCCCTTCTCCCACTCTTCATAAATTCCTAACTAACTTGAAATTTGCATTAATGGTGAAGAGAATGGGAAATTAAAACTCCAAGCTCAAATTTAATTGCTAATCCAACATTCAACTCCAAATTCAAGTAGAAGATATTGGATTCAAGCTTTGGATTGCTTCTCCATTGGCTTCAAGCTTCATCTTCATCCATTTTAGTGAAAAGGTGAGATTTTTATCTCACACTCTAGTCTATAACTATATTGGACTATTGGGAATGATTCCCTATCACTTTTGCATGCACATTTGCATTTGGTTTGGATTGGATTGGCGAAAAACTCCAATTTTTAGCGTTTTTGTGAATTTTCTGCATTTAGGTCGTTCTGGACATTTTCGTGAGTTCGGAGTTAGGTCGCTCGCGAGCTAACTCTTAAGTCGCTCGCGTGTTATCGCGCTAGGTCGCACTGCACGTATTGTCATCTCGGAATTAGGTCGTTGGGCTTTAGGTCGTAGGTCGTTTGGCCTATAGGTCGTTA
Source organism: Allium cepa (assembly GCA_030765085.1). NCBI lineage: Eukaryota > Viridiplantae > Streptophyta > Magnoliopsida > Asparagales > Amaryllidaceae > Allium > Allium cepa. Next base: position 878,357,658 of record CM060934.1, read on the forward strand.
GGTCGCTAACACTTAGGTTGTTTCTGGCCTTAAACCCCCCTCTGCAGCGTTAGGTCGCTCGGTTTCCCCCAAGCCACTAGGTCATTAGCTCGTTATCGAGCTTAGGTCGTAGGTCGCTCGGCCTTCATTCCTTAGGTCGTCCAACGTGCAACTTGGCCTCCATTCCTTAAGTCGCTACAGGATAGCTCGTGCGCCTCGGAGCTAAGTCGTTTTCCCCTAGGTCGCTGGACCATTGGGTCGTTCAACCTTTAAGTCACTCGCGTGTTAAAACCCTTAGGTCGCTTGCGTGATAAACTCTTAGGTCGCTCGCGTGTGAGACTTGTTAGGTCGCGGGATCATTAGGTCGTTCGGCCCCAAATTACTAGGTCGCTCGCTTAAGTCGCTCATCCCACTAGGTCGCATGACCATTAGGTCGCGTCCTCCTAGGTCGCACGCTAACCTCATTAGGTCGCTTGGCCATTTCAGTTAGGTCGCATGACCACAGGGTTGCTCCAGTTAGGTCGCTTGACTCCTTAGACCCCTAGGTCGCAACCATTAGGTCGCTCGACCCTATCCCCCTTAGGTCGTTGCCCTCGCACCCCTACCTAGGGGGTTTGCCACCCCGCCGGACCCCCCCCCCTCTGTAGGGGATCTTATATGAAAAATATTCAACAGAACTTGCTTTGTTGAGATGCTGAGTTGACCATTCTTCGAGACAACTTTAGAAATATGAAGGTTTCAATACTAGTAGTAAATATCAAAACTTTTTCATCAAAATGATTTCAACTTTATTTTCAAATACCAAACTCGTTTATAAAACCGTTTTCCAGTCTATTAGTATATACAAACCTTTACCTCACTAGGATGAGAAATCTAATTAAACGGCCTAGTAAAACAAGTGGTATGAAACGCTTGCGTTTGCTTCGTCGGTTAATTCTTGGACTTGTTCGATTGAACCTCTTGTGACAATTTTCTAGTGAAGATTTACAGTTTGTTCGTAAATATTTAAGTTAAGCAAGTGGTTATGGGACATGAAGCTAAACTTTTATATTTACTAGCTTAGTGTAATTGACACTTCTCGTTGATCATGACGATCATTCTTATGATTTAGACTAGCAATTGTGTGATGTCTCTTGTTTGCTTGGTTAGACTAGACACCACTTATGTGATTTCATTCACACATACCTTTTTACCTTCTTGGTTAGTCTAGACACCACTTGTGTGATTTCACTCACACATACGTTTTTTTTGCGAGGTTAGACTAGACACCACTTGTGTGATTTCACTCACACATACCTTTTTGATTTTTGGTTAGTCTAGACCTCATCTGTGTGATTTCGACTCACACATATGGGGTAGCTCCCCATGGTCTTCGGACCATCATGTGATAGGCCTCTTTCTTTTTCATGATTTTCTCGATTTCTTGTGTTGATTTCCGGAATTTATGTCATTGACTTGTTATGAGTACAAGTTTTGGGTATGATACCCTTTTGGATCTTTGAGAAGATTGTTGTGATATTGATTAATCTCTTATTGATTATCATTTACATACTTATAGTAGTATGATGTTATGGATATTATTCGCATATGCCATTTCTCCAGTTTTTGTTGTATACACTTGAGACATAGACTCATAGTTGTATTCTTTTGTATAGCATGTGTTGCTATTCTTTTGTATTATTGTGGATCTTTTTGACCACTACTCTGATGTACACTTTCATGTGTTAGTTATATATTTATATCTTCTTCTGCCTTTGTGATATGGATGTCTGTGACTGATTTGTGTTATGCTTATTTCTATGTTTGTTTCCAAAGATTATTTATAGCCACCGTGTGATAAGCAATCACATGGATGGTCGCTCCTCAACAGCCTTATTCTCCACGCTAGTTGACAGCACTACACCGTAGTGTTCTTGGCTAGCGTGGGTATAGAGGTGGGGCGTCACAATAATAGTATTATTTGAAAGTATTTATGAATAGAAACACTTTAAAAGGATTTTAAAGGACATAGAAAGCGCTGAATTCACCTCTGTCACTGGAAAATAGTTCTGGTTATGATTGCAGCATCGTCGACGTTTATTTTTTAGTTTCTACTGGGAGATGCTGCTATATTAGGTTGTTATATGGTTATTTTGGGTAAAACGAATTTTGATTTAATCCCAGAGATATGATTCAATATACTAAGCTTATAAGTCTATTTATTATTATTCGAAACAAAGTAAAAACCAGTGTGTTTAATTTTGAAATTTTTAGTTAAGTTATTTTATGGAAGTTAGCATCCTATGCATTAGGGTAGTTTGCTTTGTGCATCTCATTATAATATGTTGTTTGGTAATTTTCATTTGTTGAAATTAAATGGAATTTTTGGCTATTTTGGACAGTTGAAAACTTCATAACTAGTTAAGAATGTGAAGCTAAGAATTTGTGAAAATATAAAAGTAGAGTTTTGTAACTCTAGAATGGAAGAATGGTGAGTTAAAACAAGTATTAAATTTGTTGAATATCCTAGTTGTAAAACAAATTTGATATTGTGCACATACGCTTAGGATGTATAAGGGCATTATATGAATATGAACTTTAGAAAAGCTTTATGAAATGGTTCGTAAATGGTCAGAAATAAAGGAAATATACTATAAGTAAAAATGAATGTGGATTAAAAATAGTTGGTAAAGTTAAGAAACCAATGGAATAAATACATAAGTTAGGCGTAGCTCATTTTATTCGCATGGATTTTCTTGATCCACATTCAAGTACATGATTTCAAGGTGATTTGCACCAATTCGAACAAGGATTTTTCACTCGATTCTTAAGGGAGAACACTTGATACAGATTTCTGATATGATTATGATGTTTTCTATCATGATATATGGCTATGTAAGAAGAACAAATGTTTTTAATTAATGAATCTGATTAGAGTTTGCACTAGGAAAGTTAAGTAAGCGATACTAGTTTGGAAGAGAAGTTTATGTGATCGAGCAAGTGATAATATTTGATATTGCGTACGGATGACATATGTACGTTGTATGAGCTTTAATATATGGTGTTGTTTTTTTGTCATGTTTAACTCTCTTTGGGTTATGTAAGTGAGATACACGTTCGTGAAAGCAAAGGTTTGCCAGTTGCTTTTGGTTTCATGAGTAGAGTTTGATTACTCGATAAATTGGTATGTGTGTATTATTTAATGGGTGTGTTTGCTATGTGCCATAAACACTCTATAACGTATATCATAAATATATATTGTTGTTGTACTGTCCCCTGATATGCAACGTCCCAGATATGGGCTTATATTGTTGTTGCGATTTTTTTAGACCTAACCGCGCAAAGGAGGTGCTGTCAAAATTTTCTGCAATATATGGGATTTTAAAAGATCAATAACTAATTAAAATTAATTTCTTTCTAAAAGCTTCATGGTATGAAGACCATTTTCTTTATTTAGGAACTTAGAGGATGAAATTCTTTAAAAGGGAAAAATGTAATGACACGTAATTTTTAATGTTTCGAATGACAATATTTAATTTATTTAAATATTCAACTTTGATTCAAATTAACTAAATAATAAGAACATCAACCGCTAATAAAATGACTTGATTTTTGATGACATATTTTTAAATGAATTTGTAGGATTTTCTATAATTTTAATTTGGAAAATATTTAAATCATCATTTAATTTAATTTTTGGCAAATGATGGTATTTTGAAATTTCTCAAAATTAGATAATTAGGGTATTTTATTATTATTTTGGTATCGTGTCACATTGTGATGCGTGATTGTATTTTTATTTCTATCGTTCATAGTTCGTATGCGAATGAAATGCTATATAGCAAAGTGTTGGAAATTGTAAATTTAATAACTTCAACACTTAGACTATTATTCATTTTTCACTTCTCCCTCCGTCCTTTCTATTTTCCTTTATTTGTGGAAACAATACCATTTTCAACCATTTTAGAGCCGTTTATTGTTAAAATGATTTTCAACCATTTTATCAATATTTTTTGGAAGTATATATTTTTGTAAATATTTATTCAAAATAAGATTACCATCATTCTTGTTCAGAACATCATAATCTTTATTTGAAAAAGCTTATTTGAATATCTAAAAATAAATATAATTTATCAAATTGATAAATTCACGGCCGTTATGTACTTCCCCTTAAAAGAATTTCGTCCTCGAAATTACAACGCAAAACCCAAAGGTGTTTGCCTGAAATGTTTATTTATAAACTTACACCCGTACGATATATATAGATCATCCGTATGAAATATCTAATTCGATCTACTATTCAAATCCACCACTTTACTACCGAACTAGTATTGATCCCTCGATCCTCTAGTGTGGACTCCGATCAGGCTTCCCGATCACAAACCTTCATTTCCCTTACATTGCTCCTAATATGGTAGAAAAATCAAGTATCCAACTACAAACCCTCATCAATGTTCGTCGTCAGGAATCAAGGGATGATTCCTTTTTCGGATCGATGTAAACACCTCAAGTTCTATACTCGAATCTTATATCAGAACCATGAGACAAAATGATCTACGTACCTCATATGTTATTCCCATATATTTTTGCAAACACATTCTGTACAACTTTTATCTACAAATATAAGGATGCTTCTTTATATATATATATATAATCATTTCAAAATATTTATTTCCAAATATTTATTTTTAAAGGAAAATATTTCATTCCAAATGGTAAATATCTTTTCCATTTATTATAACGATATTTCTTTTAACAAATGTTTTCAAAATCTATTTGTAAACAATTTCTTTTACATAAACTATTCATAACTTTTTTTGAAAACCTACTTTCAAATAATTCATTAAATCGATAAATTATCTTCTTTCCAAAGAAATTATTTTAATTTAAATACTTAGAAAATACCTCTATATACTTAAATACGTAAAAATCTCTAAGTAAAGCTTCATATTTTTCCAAAACACGCTTTATTTGGTCAAAACAAACATTGCATAAAAACATTGTTACGACATCCCAAAAACATTAGTATATGGATCCAATTAAATATATTAGATATTAATCTTCGATGTCAATCTTAAATTATTTATTAATTAACAATGAAGTCGACCAAGTTGGGGTATCGTTACCCCTCATAACTTGAATGTACGAAATTATTTAAAAATAGATAAAATTACCTACCTCAAACCAAATATAGGATATATGTATATAAATCCCGTATACTATATAAAACATCTCCGTTCAGAAATCACTTACTATAACAACGATGTCATAGTCCATGCCTTTCTCACTTTCCCAAAAACCTTTATTACAAAAATAAATGTTGAATCTATGTCTTCATCACTCAGTACATTTTAAATTACTTTTTAAAGTCATTAATTTTCATTTGAAAAATATCACTTTCAAAACATTCCTTTAAAATTTTATTTTAACTTTTAAATCATGAATGTACCTATAAAATCAATACTTAAATCTCAACACAAATTGTTGCAACGACCCGTAAATTTTGATGGTTTTAATAATATATTTAACTAGAAATTTTATGAAATTTTAAATATTTGAATTTGGAAATAAAAATTTAATATTTGGAATACGTCTACTTAAACTTTGAAAATGGTAAATTTTCATTAGAAAATGTGAAAGTAAATTTTATTGTATAATTTTATTCAAATTCAAACCAGTTAAAATTGATGATAATAAAATGTTTTCCAAACTAAAATATTTTTATACAATAAATTTGTAAATCATCTTCTGAGAGAGATGTCATATTTCATTTCTCCAAATTTTGACTCCTATTGATCTGTTTATCTTATTTTCGACAAATTAGCAGCATTTTGGTATCGATATAAATTTTTGATCGGCTAATCGTACCACTGATGTCTGTAATTTTTCATTTTTTCCACGTGATTATTTTTTGTATTTATATACATATATATTTATTTTGGTTTTGGGTTTATTTTGTTTTGCTTATTTAAATGGTAGGCCAATAGGCTAGAATAGTAAAAGTCGCTTGGAATTGATGTTAGGAAACGAATAGCCTTTGTGAATTAAAAATACACGTTTATTGAAATGCACGTTCATTATTGTGCCCGTTCATCTTTTTTTTCGTTCAATCTTTTGGGTTTCTCATTCTCATTCAAATTCTTTTTACTGGCCACTTTTTTTCACTCCTTATCCTACTCATTTTCTCCACTTCTCATTTTTCATTTCTCCTCTTCTCATTTTTCTTTTGCACAAACAATTTACATAGTAAGTTTTAAAACTTTGTTTTCTTCTTCCTCTTTATATTTTCTACCTCCTTTCTTATGCTCGTCCACTATTCTCCTTGTCTAGCCACCACTAGTCTAGGCTGAATCCACTCCATCTCCACCACCAAAGCTTCACAGGCCGAACATTTCATCATCCTTTCCATAGCCGGCCACCAACACATCATCTCCACCACCAAATCAAAGAGGCCGAACCCTACCATCATCTCATATGACCGACCACTCCTCCCTTTGTCTAAACCCTATGGCCGAACCCTTTCTTTTGTCTAACCATGCTCAGCCATCATCTACAAAGCCGTGCCCACTGGTTGTCGTGCATCTCTCTTCTATTTTTATAAACGTATACAATTTTTTTTTAAGTTTGTTTATATTTATTAGTTAAATATATAATAGTTTACTGCGGTTATATATATATATAGTTATATACATTTTATATGTTCGGTCTCAGTTATATACATTTATGTATGTTCGGTCTCATTTATATTTTGGTCTGCATAGTTGTTAACATATATAAGAGTTTCATTATATTTGGTAATAATATATATGTTTATATAATTATATAACCTATTTTATGTATATACAAGTCTATATATTGGCTGTGATATATGTAGTTGCCCGAGGAGATTTCAAAATGCATATATATGTACTTCGATCTATACGTTTCTATATAGAGTCTTATGCATAATATATAGGTATTTCGATGTATAAGTTATACACAACTTGTTTGATTTTAATTTGTATATATATATATATATGTATGTATGTATATGATGTTTGTTTGTATATAGGTTATATAAACTTATATATATAATCGGTTGAGTGTAGACGTATTACTAGAAAGAATGTGTTATATATATATATATATAAGTATATGTATATATATAGGTCTATTGACTTATATTGAAAATAAAAACTTTATGATAGTTTATAATTTTTTAGCTGCTGCATATATTGGTCCATGGAGAAGCCTGCATATGTTTAGTCATAAATAGGGTTGTAACTATATCGATTTTTAAGATATATAGGTATATATGTTTACAATAATATTGACTTTAATTATGTTATAATAATATAAATTTTTAACTATATAGATTTCACTGTTTTTTGTATATGTCTCTGGGATAAAATATTGGTTCGAGTATGGACTTATGCCACGATTCAAATTTCAGCATTCGAAAATCAACACCCGTACTTCACTTGTACTCGAATGCCGTAGATTCAATTGTTGAAATCTGACTCGTGCCGGAGCTTATAACAAATTAAGTATAACAACACAGCGGAAGAAAAGAATATATCATTGATACACAGAAGATATAATATCTGATACAATATGGTGCAACAGGATATCAATACAAATAAGAGCCAAAGATATGCAATAGCAGAAGATAACACCAGAAGATGGTCTAGACTTTCCAATCATCGACAACGGAAAGATATCTCCAAAAGATAATCTCCTTAGAACTCGACAAGATAGATACTCCATCATATAGCAACTCCATTGTTAAAGCTCCAAAGCTAGAAAGCGAGAACTACCATCAATGCTGAAATGAAGCAACTCGATCCATATACATTGTCAATATCCAGAGATTGGATGTTATCGAATCTATACTTATTATTTGACTATCTGAAAAACCCAACTATAGATTGCCCGTGTAGAAAATTGTGGGCACCCAGAGTTAAGGAAGGGAACAATAAACACCAGGTCAGTCATGGGACTGGTATGAGCAAACAAAAATAGTTTATCCGTAAACAAACAACAAAGAAGTAAAAGAAATCCGCAATGCTTTTTGGAAAATGGAACTACCATAAGGCCTCCCACCGCACGCACAATGCAAACGTAGACTTGGAGGAGATTTCTCCTTATGATAGTCAAACATGCTTGATGCGCAAAATCCTTTTGATATTTTTATTAGTGCATAGTGCAGAAAATCTTTCGAAAGTATAATATTAATCTTAGCTAGCATAGACATTTCGAACGATGCCTACTATAGCTACCATCTAAACAGTGAGGCCCACCATAAGTAGATGGTAGGTTATACAATTAAAACTGTACAAAGCACGTATTGGATGATTGGATTTCCAACAAATGGTCAGGCAAAGGAACTTCCCACACCGAATGGAACGCCTCTGGAGGGACGTCCTCGAGAATCTAACCGGATCTCTACCAACACAAGGCCAGGTTACCTCTGTAACTGGGTAACTACTAACATGAGTATGCCATCCTCCGATTGTTACTAACCCTTATCTGAAGCGCCTATCAACCAACAACCACAAAGCAATAAGTTTTGCAGCAACCACAAAGTTAAGTATCTGGGCGCCATACCATGATACCACTCACAATCCAGAAGGAAATGACATACCCTCAGGGGGCGCTACCACCAAATAACCTTGCTTCTAGGATTCCTATTTCGACCATTACCAGGTTGTGAGGCTCGACGAAGTCTCATCCACAAAGCTACACTTTTTCACAAAGTCATGCTTTGATCAACAAATGATCGGTAGCACTTTGTATGCCACATTACCAAATTAGGAATGTATAACTAGTAACCATCAACTACATAACCTCTAAGCTCGTACGTCTCAGAGAAGGGTGTTAAGCTAAGAGAATAAATCTCCGCCACCAAACAGAAATGTATTTGATAGGAACTAGTTTTACATCTCAAAGTGTAATGTCAGACACACATCCATACAAGTCTGTTTCAGGTTCGAACAGAATCGAAGGCACTTCCAAAGAAGCCCTTACAAATCTAGATATTCACTAATCACGTCTGGACTTCCCATCACAAAGAATGATCAAATCTCTATAACGGGGATTTGCCGGTGCAGAGACATTCGACGAGTTATCTTTTCGCTTTCGAAAATATCCGGTCTTCACCACCGGTCTTCAAATTCTATCCATATCGTCATATCATTATTCAGAATGGTTTATGCGACACAAAGGTCCTCTCCCGTCTAAATCGAATAATGAGCGCAATATTTAAAACATATGGATATTGGAACTCGGTTAAGTCACAACTTATTACCCAAAACTTTTCTTCAAATGGTTTAAACAAATAACCATTTCAAATCTTTTAAACAAAAAGATTTACTTCACAAAGTTCACAAAGATTCAATGACGGCTTTCAAAACAATTTTCCTTTCAAATTGCATTAACTCATCCAATTATTAAATCAAAGACTCAATTTATAGCTTTCAAACTATTTCCAAAGATCCATTCATAACTTTCAAAACAATTCCCATTTCAAATCTTTTATACAAAAAAGATACACCATTTAAAATCCTCCTCGATTTCAAAACAAAGTTCAATCATCTTTTACAAAGATTCGTTCATAGCTTTCAAAAAAAATTATTTCAAATTTGAAATATTTTCAACACTAATTGGAAATCCTTTCTTTATATGAAAGCTATTATTATTTGAAAACCAATAGTTTTCGTTTCGAAAAAATCTGATTACCTTTGCACGAGTTAAAGCTCTTAAAGGAAAAATCCGATTACCTTTGCACGAGTTAAAGCTCTTTAAGTATAAAATTTGGGTTAAATCCAAATTCCCAATATAATACTTTTAGAATGGTTTAAAACCCATATCAACACACTTATAACTTGTATGCCCTTTTTAAATCATAATCTCCAAACATAGAATTCAATTTCAAATCTTCGATTCAAATTTAAATCAAATTATTTAAATTGCAAAACTTTATTAAGTTATTCAAAATAACTTTCATCTTCAAAAATCCTATTCAAAAACTTTTCATATTTTAATTCAATTCAATTTCCAAAACCATTTGGATTCAAAATCCAACTTTAAAACCATTTTAAAAATCTGTAACTTAGCCGATTTCCTCGTGCAATCCATATTTGTGTGTGTAAGGTGAAGTCTGAGGGTTTCACACAATAGTGCATCATCATCAATCATCACAATCCAAACACATCAATATCGATAAGCATTATATTCCTATAACGCTTATCTTCATTCACAGAATCACAGATAGATAATATAAATCCGTCACAGATAAATTACATATATCACAGATAAATAAATTACATTCGTCACAGCTCAAATCAAAACAATTCATATCACACAGCATCACACATCAGGGATATCAAACAATTCAAGGTATTCAATGTAAACCAAACATTCATAAGTAAGGTCAAATAATTTTCTGATTAATCCGATTAATTACTTATGAATAAATCACTAATCCTGGTTAATTATCATTAATTAATTACAAATCATTTTGATTAATTATTCTTTAATCATTTATTAATTAACCATTAATAATAAATAAATTAACCATTAATTAATTAATTATTCTTAATTAATCACATTAATTAATTAGCCTTTAATTAATTATCATTCCTTAATCACCTTTAATAATTAATTAACCTTTAATTATCAATTAATCAACCTTGATTAATAAATAAATCAAACTTCAATTATTAAATAATTAACCTTTAATTATTTAATTATCCTTAATTAGTTTCAATAATTAATTAATTAATCCTTAATTAATAATCATTCCTTAATTACTTTTATTAATTAACTAACTGTTAATTAATTTATTATTTTCAAATTAATTACTTTAAATTATTTAACCATAATAATTTATTATCCTTTAGTTAATCACTTGATTAATCAACTTTAATCATTAATTGATTACTTTTGATTAAGCAATTATCTTTAAATAATTAATTTCTCTTTAGTTACTTTCATTAATTAATCAACCCTTAAATTAATTACATTAAGTAATTATTCTTTATTTATTACATTAAGTAATTATATTTAATTAATTTTATTAAGTAATTCACCTTCAATTACTCATCATTAATTAATCATCCTTTTACTTAAATAATTATACTGAAATTAATTGATAAATTAATCATATCAATTAATCAACCATTGTTTTGTTACTTTAAATCATTTTTTTATTTCATTAAGAAATTTCTCAAGACCAAAGTTAGTTTAAAAGATAAACTATTTATCTTTATTCATCAATTAATTTCATTTCAGTTTATTTAATAAACTTTTACAATAAATCTTCATAACGCACAATTCAACTTGAACCCTTTAAGTTACTTAAAGTTGTTACATTACATCATTTAAACTTATTTAAATGAATTTTAAATAATAGATATAAAATAAAATACCTTAAACATAATAAATTTAAAAATATTTATTTTAAATCTCTAATTAATTCCAAAACCAAAATAAAACATCTATTATATTTAAAAGAATTATACAAGAAATTATTTAAACTTGATTAAAGAAAAACTTGTTAAACTTAAATTTCAAAACTGGCATTTTCTTGAACCCGATACACTTCGGGTTTTCACCCAAGTAGTTTGCAAGTTTGCTCGAGCATGTCCGCGAGTTAACCCTTATTCAATTTGCTTCGAGTATTTTCAAGAATTCCCTGAGTCGAACCCGAGATAATTGTTTCTTCCTCAAACCCACAACTATTCAAACATCACAGATACACGGTACATGTCTACGAGCCAATGTCAATGCTCCAGCCACTGCCTTCATCATCCACCAGTCCCTGGTGACCTCGTCGACAACCCTGACCATCCAACACCTTCCAGTTCATCGTGATTCGAAATCGAGAAGGATCGTGCAAACTTGGAATCAAACTCCAGTAACAAAATCGACTCACCTAGTCACCGTCATTCATCTGCCATCACGCCGCCGTGTCCAGAGACGCCTCAACGACCCTCATAACATTCCCCTTTGGACCAATTGCCTATAAATCATCTATGACGATGCAACAAACAATTTTCCAACATCGACGCCAAAATTTATCTAAACCCTACTTCAATCCCTTGCCGGTACCACGATCAATTATAAATGCCTCGAGCATTTTTCTTGAATTCCCCTGTTCTCCAACGTCCTTCAACCATGATCTCGAAGCCTCACACTTCCACGACCACCAGAACTTGACCAAATTTCCCTTCTCGATCAATACGAGATTCCTTAATAATTAGGGACTTAAAAATCATGAAATGATTTTTAAAAATCATAACTTTAAAATACGAATCTATTGATATAATCAAAACTTGAATCTAACTCATTTTATTTTCTACCTTATGTTGATCATTAATGACATTGAGCAAATTTTAGAATGATTATTAATGTAACAGCCCGTGGATTTCGTTCTCCGAAAATCCGACATCGACACTCACTTTATCGACTGCCGAGAAATCAAAGGCCGAAAACCCGGAATGTTATGGGTTTTAAAAAGAAAAGAAAAAGAAAGAAGAGAGAAAAGTAGATAAGAAGATAGAAAATAGAGGGAGAACAGAAATTTAAAAATTAAAAGATAGAAGGATTTTAAAAATAGAACGGACAGAAAGGAAACAAAAAGAACATAGAACAGAACAGGAAACAACATGACAACAACAGAATCTCACAATTCGCAGCGGAACAACATATAATAATAAATGAATAATCTTTAAACAAAGAACTATCAGTTATTACATTACATTTCATTACATCATATCATCACATCAGAGTGTACAACAACATACAACAACAAACAATACAGCGGAAAAAGAAATACTATATAAACTAGTAATACGCCATGCCATCCAGCTTGCCTCCAGCAACTCCAGAATATCCAGAATATCCTGATAAACCTAACTCTTAACTGCCCGTGTGGAAATTGGTGGGCACCCAGAGTTTAGGAAGGAAAACAATAAACTCCAAGTCAGTCATGTGACTGGTGTGAGAACTCAAAACAGTTTATTTATCTTTAAAATCAAATAGAGGAATATTTTTATTTCAATTCGCAATGCTTTTTAAAAATGAGACTACCATAAGGCCTCCCGCACACACACACATGCAAACGCAGAATCGGAGGAGATTTCTCCTTATGATAGTCAAAGATGCTTGATACGCATTTAAAATAACATTTGATATTATTATTAGTGTATAGTGTAGAAAAAATTCATTTCGAAAGTAGAATATAAATCTTAGCCAGCATAGACATTTCGAACTATGCCTACTATAGCTACCATCCAAACAGTGGTGACCACCATAAGTGAATGGCAGGTTCTACAACTAATACCGTACAAGTTTCGTATTGGGAATTGGATTTCCAACAAATGGTCAGGCCAAGGAACTTCCCATTGCCACATGAGAATGCCTCTGGATGGACATCCCCGAGAACCAAACCGGATCTCAACCAACACAAGGCCGGGTTACTCCTAACTGAGCAACAACTGACCGAATATGCCATCCCCCGGTCCTTTGGGACCTTTTTCCGAGAGCGCTCTCTAATCAATTCACACAATCATAACAAAGTGTTTTCAACATGAGTAAGTATCTGGGCTCCATACCATGATACCACCCTTTTCCAGAAGGAAATGGACACATCCTAAAGGGTGCTACCCCTCATAACCTTGCTGCTTCTTTCCTGTTTTGACCATTTCCGGGATGTGAGGCTCGACGAATTCACGTCCACAAAAACATACTTTATACAAAAGCCATGCTTTGGGTCAACAAATGATCAACACAATGATCACTAAGATAGACGATCAAATAAATGATCCTATCACAATAATCAACACAATGATCATTTCAGCATCACTCAGCATATCACATTACCAAATTGGGAATATATCGCTGATAACTTCAACTATATAACCTTTGAGCTCGTACGTCTCAAAGAAGGGTGTTAAGCAAAGAATAAATTCTCCGCCACCAACAGAAATATATTTGAAAGAAATCGGCTTTATATCTCAAATTGTAATGTCAGACATACAATCCATACAAGTCTGTTCCGGGATCGAACAAAACCGAAGGCACTTACAAAGAAGTCCTTGCAATCCGGATATTCACAATCCTGATCGGATTTCCCATCACTTAGGGAGTTTCTATACCGGCGCGACTCGGTGCAGAAACAATCGATAGGTCATCCTATCGCTCTCGCAAATACCGGTCTTCAACACCGATCTTCAAATGCGATTCACAACGACGTATCACATATTCGGAATGGGTTATACGACCCCATGGTCCTTTCCCGGTTAACCCGAATAGTGAGCGCTTATTCAAAAATAAGTGTGACATTCAAATTCAATCAAATCACATCAAATACCCATTCAAAGGGAAATATTGATAGTCGGTTATTGAACTATCACTGGATATGCACACATCACCAGATTCCAAATAATTTTCCAAATTATTTATTTTTCCAAAATATCTTTACAAGATATATAATTTCAACACTTCAAAAATAAATCAATATTTATTTTTAACCAATTTCACTTTTCACATATAAATTCCATAATGAATTTATATTTCAAAATATTCGTGCATATACGATTTCAATAATTAATTTCAATTTATCCTCCAAAAAAGATAAATTCTAATTATTCACTTCATATTGGAAAACATTTCCATACTTATTAAAAATAAGTAATTCTCAAATCTTTTTATTTTCAACACTTAGAAAATATTCAATATACTTAAATCGAATTTAGTATATATTTCATTCTTTAAGGAAATCATTTATTTAAACATATTTATTTGGGCCAAAACGAATGTTACGTAAAACATCGTTACGACAACCCAAAATCACTAGTATAGGGATTCGGAATTAAAATAGATATATAAATCCCAATACTATACAAAACATTTCCTTTCGGAAATCATTTACTATAACAACAGTGTTATAGTCCACCATTTCCTTTTATTTCTCGAAAACGTCTATTTCAACAATAAATGTTGAAACCTATGGTTTCGAATCTCAACACATTTTAAACCATCGTTAGATCGTTTTAATTCTATTTAAAACATCATATCTAAAACAATTTCTTTAACGTATTATTCACTAAAAACGTGAATATACTACCTTAACAAATTTCATCATTTCTATTCACTTTAACTTAAAGGATTATTCACCGTTCAAAATGTGAATATAACTCTATCTCTAAGTTATAACAATTAACTTATCAAAATAAGTCATTTGCGGATTTATAAAACAACGTTTATAAATTCCGTTTCTATTTATTTATAAAAACTTCCTTTTTATAAATTCCTTTATTAACCTATTCCAGTTTATAACTCAATTATAAACTACAAGTTCATATTATAAGTTAACTACTTATAAAACGATTATTTTACAAAATCGTTCATTTAACTTCCCAAATTATTAATCTTAACTTATAAGATTGTTTATTTATCCAAAATTCATTCTTTCGATAACTTTATAAATTTTATAAACCTATTGCTTATAAAATTTCATTTATAACTTCACAGTTTATAATTTCATAAATTTCATTCATTTAGGAAATTCATTTTCACTACATTCAAACACTTATAAAAACTCGTTTTATAATGTCCATAATTCAATTTATAAATATCCATTTATAAATCTCTTAATATAAATCAGTTTATATTATTATTCTAAGACGTCTTTAAATTCCTTTATAATTTCATCATTTCGATTTATAAAATAATCAAATTTTATAAATCCTATATTTAAACTTTTATCATATATTCAAAAATCCAATCTAAATTATTTTATAAAATCATTAGTTCATATTTCTCAAAAATCGACTTTTAATCGTATTTCTAAAAATCAGCTTTTTACTATATTTCACAAAAACCATAATTTTTATAACTTTAAAAATTATAACGTTTATTTATTTATAATGGATCAATTCCAAAAATATAGTATATTTTCAAAATCACGTTTAAAATCATTTTAAAATCCCAAAATCTGGGTCCAATGATGCTACACACCAAATAGTCAATCACGACTAACAACGATATCATATATCGATATGATAATCATCAAATATCAAAATATCTGAAATAAAATAAATACTGTTGAGGAATCCAGTTGGATCCCTCCAACCTGTTTCCTGCATCCAAAAACGTTAGCACAATACCAATTTCGCTCCAGTACGAAATTATCGCGGTACATGTTCTTATTAAATATTATCCGCTTAATAACGGCGTAATAGGGTCTCATCCACTAAACAAAAATGCGGGAAATCAATCAACTGCAATATATACATATGCCAATATATATATATTGATATTATATATAATACCAATTTCACTGTTTATGAAATATTCGCGGTATATGTTTTTATTAAATAACATCCGCTTACTAACGGCGTATAATGTCTATTTTAACAATCAATAATTTACAGTCATCATTTCAAACATGCATTCAAATATTTTAAATCTAACTATTTAAAATAAAATCGAAATCTATTCGATTGAGTGAGAAGTTCTCACCTTGGTTTTAATTTCCGTTTTAGCTTTTATTTCGAATAAAATTAAACGCGCGTTTAATTTTACCCGAAATTCTCACTAACTCCAAACGACTCCAAACCAACTCCATCGCGTAGTGCTCGTCCATACGATTCCAACGCAACTGAGTTTGCATTTTTTCGACCTCGTATGAAAAAGTTATGCATTTTATAAGATCGTACACGATTTAAATAACTTAATTCACAACAACTTTAATTCTATTTTATACCCAAAATCACTACAGCCTTTAGATCCATCCTCACCAAATCTTGGCCGCACACTCTCTTTCCCCTCTCCCTCTTTCACGCGCGACCTTCAGGTCAAAAACCGAACCCATGTACACGTATTTAGGGTTTTGATTTTGCTCTTTGCTTGCTCGATAGAATTTCGATCTGACACCTCCACATCGAAGGCCTTCACCCCCTCCAACTTCGGCCCCAAGCTTGAGAAGCTCGCCCCCCCCCCCCCTTCAACCGCAATTTCGTGCGCAACCTATGACAAACGCAAGCTATTTGAGGCCACCACGCTTCACCATATCCCATCTCCACCGTTGGATGTGGAGATCTCACCACCCTCTACAACCTTCGTGTTGAATGTTTGTTGAATCGACTCACGGATGGGAAGATAATTGGAGGAGAAGCTTAGAGATTTCTGGCCATCCATTGCAACTGGCGGCTAGCAATAGGAAATTAGGGTTTTTAATTTTTATAAAATTTTGAGATTTTAACTTCTATTTATAGAAAAAGGCAAGCGTAAACACTATTCATCCCGGGAATTCCGAACTCCGATTTAGACGCCGTAACCAGCGTACCTAGGGTTTATCCCGCGTTCCGGACACAATGGAACAGGTTTCGGAAGCTAATTCGGAAGTATGTGCGAGTTATGGCTGAAAACGTTCAATTTGAATTAAACCGATTTAAATCGATTTCTAGGCGTTTTAATTTGTACCGGACAAACGGTAAATCCAATTGACTTGAAATTTGAAACCTTACAATAATATCACATTACGGATCCGATGAAACTGGTTTCGTCGAATTCCGAGACTTTTTGAAAAATGGCTATTTTGACTCGCCAAATTTAAATTAAAAATAATTCGATGCGTTTCGAGCTGCCACGATCAAACGATAGTTCCGATTGACACGAAAATTGAAATCCGGTAATAACTAACTATTACGGATCCAATGGAACTAGTTTCGTTCAATTCTGAGACTGTTCAAAAATTGGCTATTTTACAGTCAATTATTAAATATTAAAATATTCAATTTTTACAATTTAACTTTTAATTCGATTTTAAAAGTTCTAAAATATTTCTATAACTCCAGTATGATTAAATAAAATTTTCCAAATTATTTACAATCATTTTTAACTCAAATTTTAATTATTTCCATAATTTAACGTATTAAATTATTGATTTAATAATCCAATTAAATCCAAAAATTCAAATAAAAATTTATTTGACTTATAAATTTACTTATTAATATTTAAAATTAATTAAATATTCAAATTTTAATTTAATAAAATTCTGGGTCGTTACAATCTTTCCCCCTTAAAAGAATTTCGTCCTCGAAATTATAAGTAAGAAAATTATAGAATCTATTAATTTTCCCAAAATTCATAATTAGACTTATTACCATACTTTACTAAGTTTTCAAATCATACTTAGTTATCTTTTCAAAAACAACTACTATTGTTTAACTTTCAATTCTAAATCAAAGTTTAAAGTTTCCCAAAATTTTCCAATTTTCTCAAAAATTTTCTAACGCCTTAAATTTCCGGAAAAATTCGCCATAGTCTCCTTTGCGCGGCTCGATCCGAAAAAAAAATGACAGTATATATATCACAAATATACATCTCATCAAGTAATGAGGCATCCCGAAGGGAAAAAAGTGTAAAAGTACGATATTTAATCCGAGATATGTACCTTATATTTTATTAGCAAGCATATACGGCTAATATAGCGCTAAAGCGAACTCCAAATGCGAAGCAAACGCGATCCGCACCTACTAAACTCAACAAACAACATGAGAATTATGCATATAGACAATAATCTCAATATACAACATATAGCAACATAACAACTTATATGCTAACATAGCAAATGCAACCAAACAACAAATGCAAACATCAACCAACTACCATTCATAATCAAATGAATTTTCATTCATATTCTCATTATATTCAATGAATTGGTTTTCACTTTAAATCACATTTGATTCGTTTACATGGGATTTTCTAACATTCATTCTCAATTCTAATTAGTTTCAATTTGTTAACATTCACTAATTAAATCCCATTCACATTCAATTCTATTCAAATTTATTTACTTCTAATTTGAATTCTATTACATAGCTTTCAATTTCATTAAATCTTAATGAATTATAAACAATCAACTAACAACCATATAACAACCAATGTATATTAGTTACAACCAAATTCCTTTGCTTATATTCATTCTCATTCAATTTATTCAACTTCTAATAACATTTGAATTTAATGAATTAACATTTTCATTCATTATTTCTTATCAACTTAAATTACATTCAATTCAATTACAAAGTTGAATTCTATTTATATAACTCAAGTTCATATTCTATTTAATCCACTTGATTATTTACTTCGATACCAAAATCAACTTAATTCAATATCTCTTAAGTTATATTCCATTTAAACATCACTTAGTTTTACATAACTTAAATTCCCACTTGTAAATAAATTCAGATTCCAACTCTAAAGTAAATTTTCATTTAACTTTAAATTCATTTTTATTTACAACTCATATTCATATAATTTTACTTCTTGTATATATAAGTTTATTTCACAATTGTAATTCACTTTAATTATAACTCAATTCTTATAATTCTTTTGCTTATACAATTATTCTTTTATTTAGATTATCCAAACAACCTAACAATCAACTTACATACACTTTAATAATTCTGAAAAATTATTCCTTCATATATAAAATATACTTAAGGTAAAATCGTTTCATTTACCCAATTTAAAATCAATATCGTGCCGAATTGTTCTATTCAAGTGTTTAGAGATCCTTATCAACAACGTTAATTACTCGTATTAACTAGAATCTATATACCACTCAACAAACCAATCATCACAATATAAAACAATTTTGTATTCACTAACAAATACGCTCTCATAGCTATTATTACACTCAAACTCATTCTAGAGTACTACTGACTCTATCTCTAATGAATTATACCCAACAGAACCATGGTTGTCGCTTAACCATCAGAGCTCTGATACCAAATGTAACAGCCCGTGGATTTCGTTCTCCGAAAATCCGACATCGACACTCACTTTATCGACTGCCGAGAAATCAAAGGCCGAAAACCCGGAATGTTATGGGTTTTAAAAAGAAAAGAAAAAGAAAGAAGAGAGAAAAGTAGATAAGAAGATAGAAAATAGAGGGAGAACAGAAATTTTAAAATTAAAAGATAGAAGGATTTTAAAAATAGAACGGACAGAAAGGAAACAAAAAGAACATAGAACAGAACAGGAAACAACATGACAACAACAGAATCTCACAATTCGCAGCGGAACAACATATAATAATAAATGAATAATCTTTAAACAAAGAACTATCAGTTATTACATTACATTTCATTACATCATATCATCACATCAGAGTGTACAACAACATACAACAACAAACAATACAGCGGAAAAAGAAATACTATATAAACTAGTAATACGCCATGCCATCCAGCTTGCCTCCAGCAACTCCAGAATATCCAGAATATCCTGATAAACCTAACTCTTAACTGCCCGTGTGGAAATTGGTGGGCACCCAGAGTTTAGGAAGGAAAACAATAAACTCCAAGTCAGTCATGTGACTGGTGTGAGAACTCAAAACAGTTTATTTATCTTTAAAATCAAATAGAGGAATATTTTTATTTCAATTCGCAATGCTTTTTAAAAATGAGACTACCATAAGGCCTCCCGCACACACACATGCAAACGCAGAATCGGAGGAGATTTCTCCTTATGATAGTCAAAGATGCTTGATACGCATTTAAAATAACATTTGATATTATTATTAGTGTATAGTGTAGAAAAAATTCATTTCGAAAGTAGAATATAAATCTTAGCCAGCATAGACATTTCGAACTATGCCTACTATAGCTACCATCCAAACAGTGGTGACCACCATAAGTGAATGGCAGGTTCTACAACTAATACCGTACAAATTTCGTATTGGGAATTGGATTTCCAACAAATGGTCAGGCCAAGGAACTTCCCATTGCCACATGAGAATGCCTCTGGATGGACATCCCCGAGAACCAAACCGGATCTCAACCAACACAAGGCCGGGTTACTCCTAACTGAGCAACAACTGACCGAATATGCCATCCCCCGGTCCTTTGGGACCTTTTTCCGAGAGCGCTCTCTAATCAATTCACACAATCATAACAAAGTGTTTTCAACATGAGTAAGTATCTGGGCTCCATACCATGATACCACCCTTTTCCAGAAGGAAATGGACACATCCTAAAGGGTGCTACCCCTCATAACCTTGCTGCTTCTTTCCTGTTTTGACCATTTCCGGGATGTGAGGCTCGACGAATTCACGTCCACAAAAACATACTTTATACAAAAGCCATGCTTTGGGTCAACAAATGATCAACACAATGATCACTAAGATAGACGATCAAATAAATGATCCTATCACAATAATCAACACAATGATCATTTCAGCATCACTCAGCATATCACATTACCAAATTGGGAATATATCGCTGATAACTTCAACTATATAACCTTTGAGCTCGTACGTCTCAAAGAAGGGTGTTAAGCAAAGAATAAATTCTCCGCCACCAACAGAAATATATTTGAAAGAAATCGGCTTTATATCTCAAATTGTAATGTCAGACATACAATCCATACAAGTCTGTTCCGGGATCGAACAAAACCGAAGGCACTTACAAAGAAGTCCTTGCAATCCGGATATTCACAATCCTGATCGGATTTCCCATCACTTAGGGAGTTTCTATACCGGCGCGACTCGGTGCAGAAACAATCGATAGGTCATCCTATCGCTCTCGCAAATACCGGTCTTCAACACCGATCTTCAAATGCGATTCACAACGACGTATCACATATTCGGAATGGGTTATACGACCCCATGGTCCTTTCCCGGTTAACCCGAATAGTGAGCGCTTATTCAAAAATAAGTGTGACATTCAAATTCAATCAAATCACATCAAATACCCATTCAAAGGGAAATATTGATAGTCGGTTATTGAACTATCACTGGATATGCACACATCACCAGATTCCAAATAATTTTCCAAATTATTTATTTTTCCAAAATATCTTTACAAGATATATAATTTCAACACTTCAAAAATAAATCAATATTTATTTTTAACCAATTTCACTTTTCACATATAAATTCCATAATGAATTTATATTTCAAAATATTCGTGCATATACGATTTCAATAATTAATTTCAATTTATCCTCCAAAAAAGATAAATTCTAATTATTCACTTCATATTGGAAAACATTTCCATACTTATTAAAAATAAGTAATTCTCAAATCTTTTTATTTTCAACACTTAGAAAATATTCAATATACTTAAATCGAATTTAGTATATATTTCATTCTTTAAGGAAAACATTTATTTAAACATATTTATTTGGGCCAAAACGAATGTTACGTAAAACATCGTTACGACAACCCAAAATCACTAGTATAGGGATTCGGAATTAAAATAGATATATAAATCCCAATACTATACAAAACATTTCCTTTCGGAAATCATTTACTATAACAACAGTGTTATAGTCCACCATTTCCTTTTATTTCCCGAAAACGTCTATTTCAACAATAAATGTTGAAACCTATGGTTTCGAATCTCAACACATTTTAAACCATCGTTAGATCGTTTTAATTCTATTTAAAACATCATATCTAAAACAATTTCTTTAACGTATTATTCACTAAAAACGTGAATATACTACCTTAACAAATTTCATCATTTCTATTCACTTTAACTTAAAGGATTATTCACCGTTCAAAATGTGAATATAACTCTATCTCTAAGTTATAACAATTAACTTATCAAAATAAGTCATTTGCGGATTTATAAAACAACGTTTATAAATTCCGTTTCTATTTATTTATAAAAACTTCCTTTTTATAAATTCCTTTATTAACCTATTCCAGTTTATAACTCAATTATAAACTACAAGTTCATATTATAAGTTAACTACTTATAAAACGATTATTTTACAAAATCGTTCATTTAACTTCCCAAATTATTAATCTTAACTTATAAGATTGTTTATTTATCCAAAATTCATTCTTTCGATAACTTTATAAATTTTATAAACCTATTGCTTATAAAATTTCATTTATAACTTCACAGTTTATAATTTCATAAATTTCATTCATTTAGGAAATTCATTTTCACTACATTCAAACACTTATAAAAACTCGTTTTATAATGTCCATAATTCAATTTATAAATATCCATTTATAAATCTCTTAATATAAATCAGTTTATATTATTATTCTAAGACGTCTTTAAATTCCTTTATAATTTCATCATTTCGATTTATAAAATAATCAAATTTTATAAATCCTATATTTAAACTTTTATCATATATTCAAAAATCCAATCTAAATTATTTTATAAAATCATTAGTTCATATTTCTCAAAAATCGACTTTTAATCGTATTTCTAAAAATCAGCTTTTTACTATATTTCACAAAAACCATAATTTTTATAACTTTAAAAATTATAACGTTTATTTATTTATAATGGATCAATTCCAAAAATATAGTATATTTTCAAAATCACTTTTAAAATCATTTTAAAATCCCAAAATCTGGGTCCAATGATGCTACACACCAAATAGTCAATCACGACTAACAACGATATCATATATCGATATGATAATCATCAAATATCAAAATATCTGAAATAAAATAAATACTGTTGAGGAATCCAGTTGGATCCCTCCAACCTGTTTCCTGCATCCAAAAACGTTAGCACAATACCAATTTCGCTCCAGTACGAAATTATCGCGGTACATGTTCTTATTAAATATTATCCGCTTAATAACGGCGTAATAGGGTCTCATCCGCTAAACAAAAATGCGGAAAATCAATCAACTGCAATATATACATATGCCAATATATATATATTGATATTATATATAATACCAATTTCACTGTTTATGAAATATTCGCGGTATATGTTTTTATTAAATAACATCCGCTTACTAACGGCGTATAATGTCTATTTTAACAATCAATAATTTACAGTCATCATTTCAAACATGCATTCAAATATTTTAAATCTAACTATTTAAAATAAAATCGAAATCTATTCGATTGAGTGAGAAGTTCTCACCTTGGTTTTAATTTCTGTTTTAGCTTTTATTTCGAATAAAATTAAACGCGCGTTTAATTTTACCCGAAATTCTCACTAACTCCAAACGACTCCAAACCAACTCCATCGCGTAGTGCTCGTCCATAAGATTCCAACGCAACTGAGTTTGCATTTTTTCGACCTCGTATGAAAAAGTTATGCATTTTATAAGATCGTACACGATTTAAATAACTTAATTCACAACAACTTTAATTCTATTTTATACCCAAAATCACTACAGCCTTTAGATCCATCCTCACCAAATCTTGGCCGCACACTCTCTTTCCCCTCTCCCTCTTTCACGCGCGACCTTCAGGTCAAAAACCGAACCCATGTACACGTATTTAGGGTTTTGATTTTGCTCTTTGCTTGCTCGATAGAATTTCGATCTGACACCTCCACATCGAAGGCCTTCACCCCCTCCAACTTCGGCCCCAAGCTTGAGAAGCTCGGCCCCCCCCCTTCAACCGCAATTTCGTGCGCAACCTATGACAAACGCAAGCTATTTGAGGCCACCACGCTTCACCATATCCCATCTCCACCGTTGGATGTGGAGATCTCACCACCCTCTACAACCTTCGTGTTGAATGTTTGTTGAATCGACTCACGGATGGGAAGATAATTGGAGGAGAAGCTTAGAGATTTCTGGCCATCCATTGCAACTGGCGGCTAGCAATAGGAAATTAGGGTTTTTAATTTTTATAAAATTTTGAGATTTTAACTTCTATTTATAGAAAAAGGCAAGCGTAAACACTATTCATCCCGGGAATTCCGAACTCCGATTTAGACGCCGTAACCAGCGTACCTAGGGTTTATCCCGCGTTCCGGACACAATGGAACAGGTTTCGGAAGCTAATTCGGAAGTATGTGCGAGTTATGGCTGAAAACGTTCAATTTGAATTAAACCGATTTAAATCGATTTCTAGGCGTTTTAATTTGTACCGGACAAACGGTAAATCCAATTGACTTGAAATTTGAAACCTTACAATAATATCACATTACGGATCTGATGAAACTGGTTTCGTCGAATTCCGAGACTTTTTGAAAAATGGCTATTTTGACTCGCCAAATTTAAATTAAAAATAATTCGATGCGTTTCGAGCTGCCACGATCAAACGATAGTTCCGATTGACACGAAAATTGAAATCCGGTAATAACTAACTATTACGGATCCAATGGAACTGGTTTCGTTCAATTCTGAGACTGTTCAAAAATTGGCTATTTTACAGTCAATTATTAAATATTAAAATATTCAATTTTTACAATTTAACTTTTAATTCGATTTTAAAAGTTCTAAAATATTTCTATAACTCCAGTATGATTAAATAAAATTTTCCAAATTATTTACAATCATTTTTAACTCAAATTTTAATTATTTCCATAATTTAACGTATTAAATTATTGATTTAATAATCCAATTAAATCCAAAAATTCAAATAAAAATTTATTTGACTTATAAATTCACTTATTAATATTTAAAATTAATTAAATATTCAAATTTTAATTTAATAAAATTCTGGGTCGTTACAATTTAACATAAATACTTGTAATTGTTTTTAAAATACATATTACCCCATTGCTAATTCATTCAGAAATCATCACTTAATAATATTTATTTGAAAAGTGTAGATTTATTTTTGTTATTCTTGGTCTGTGAATGAAGTAACAGAGATATGCTGCTTGTAAACAGACATGCATACAATTTTACACATACATACAGATTTATTTCCACAACAACAGACAAAAACATCAAGCCATATCAAAGATTCAGGGTTAAATGGGTCAAGTTTGCTCACCTTGGATTGAAGACAAAGGACCAAGTTTTAAACTTCTGTAAATTTGTTTTACTTTGATTGATCTGGAATTTAATTTGCATCCACTTCTCAGGCATCCAGGTTTTGAACTCCTTTTTGATTTGAAAGACTGGATTTTGATCTGAGCTTGTTGTTTGAATTAAATCTCCATTGATCTCGGGTTTTAAATCTTGATCTTTTAATTTGGTTGAACCTGATGTTTGTTGCTCAGGATTTTAAATTTGAGTTTAATGCCTGTTGCATGCTTTAATTTTCTAGTTTTGAACTTGAATCCAATTCCATTTGCTTCAGATTTTGAAGTTTTTGATCTTGTTTTTTTGTTTTATCTGGTTTCCCTTGAAATGCTTCAAATTTTTGAATTTAACAGGTTTTGCAAACTAAAAATGATCTTGTTGAATCATGCTTTGCTTCCAGATTACACTTGAAAACAGGTTGAAGTTTGTTAGATTCCAGACTGAAAGCTTTATGTTTTGATTTTATTTTTGGTTTTGATCCTCAGGTTGAAGATTCTTTTTGATAAAATTCCTTTTCTGGTTTTCAGTTTTAATGGAGGATGAAAAGGAAGATATGGAGGAAATTTTCTCATTTTTTAAAATGAAGAAGAATTTTGATGAAATACACACTAGCCTTTTTTCTCTCATTTGATTTTTATTTACATTAAATTTTTTAAAAGAAAACATTATGCCATTTGTAATTATTGAACTAACATTTGTCACTTGCATTAATATTTTACAAATGTGTTTTGCATGTCTTTTTATATTTACAAATGTCTTAAAAATGCATTTTTTTAATGTTTCAAACCCTTGTCTTATTTTTAATTATTTACATAGATTTAAGTCTTTATCAATTATGTTTTTATTATTTCCAAATGTATTATGTTTTAAAAATTCTAAAAGATGCATATGCATATATATTTTTAACCTTATACTTATTATTTTCAAATAGCAGTCCAAAAAATTATTATATTAAATTAAAAAATTAACTTTCAAATAGCTATTGAAAATTTACTATATTGAATTCCAATATAGCTTTCAAATTACATGTATATATTACTTACTTAATTTTATATATTTACAAACTATATTTTTTAAAAGAAAATGTTCAAATCCTATTTTAAACTCATTTTATTATACATCTAAATGAGTATATATATACAAATTACCTTTAGTTATATATAAATTTTAAAATTAAACTTAAGTTATTATACTCAGATTTATATAAATAACACTAGTGTTGAAAATGTTCAAATTTAACTTTTAGAAATTTTTTATATTAGTTTTAAAATAAAATTCCAAAAAAATATATATTAGAACTAGAAAACAAATTTATTAATTTTGAACACAGTATTTTTAAACTAAATTTATTTTCTAAAATATTTATCCAAATTTTCAATTTAATCCACAATTAAATTTAAAATCAATATATTATTCAAAATATTTATTTCTGAATTTCCAATTAGAAATTCCATTTTAAAAATCATTTTTATATACGCTTATATTAATAAAAAAACAAATATCCATTTATTGGAAAATACCAAATTAATTCACTATTTAATTTCAAAAACTAAATTAATTATCAATTAAAGTTGATTTAAAAACAGGAATGTTACAGATTCCCCTCCTTAAGAAAATTTCGTCCCCGAAATTTGCCTGGGAGACAACAAAGAACAGATGAACACACCGAAAAATGGTTCACCAGATCAAACTAAATAGTTATTCTGCATTTGGCTTACCAAATCAGAATATCACTAGTAGATACAAGAACAAACTCATTCAAGACTTCACAAGATACTCGGGTCATTATTCTACAAAATATATAGGGGCATTGGTTAGTCCGAAGGGATGACTATCCACTCGTAGAATATATCTGAACCCAACAGAACAAACAATGGATATTCAATCCAGGTTGGAATATCCCAAAGTATATATATCAACTCATCCTTCTTCGGGATTTGTTCTTCACAAGAAATTACAATAGAATTTCAAATTTTGGCTTTGATTGAAATCGTTCTATAGATACAAATCAATCTTAACTTTATATTTTATTAGTCAATTTACAATTTCCAATTCATTTGAAGTTAAGATTCAAGATGAGAATATGAAATAGAATTTATCAACAACGATTTGCAGTGCCACCACATCAAGCTTCTCCCTTGAGATGCCATGAAGCAATCAAAGAATTGAAACTGGATCAAAGGAGATTGATAGAGAAAAGATTGTTTCCTGGTTGTTGCAGGTGTTGGCCATTGTAGTGGTACTCCCCTGTCCCCTATCATGTCCTCTTCTTGCACTTATACTCACTATTAGTGGATAGTAAAAGAATTTGCTGAGGCATACGAACGGATATCTTAGGGATAGACTCATTCTTGGGCATACTTCACCCAATCTCTAATGAGTTACCTAATGTGTTATACTCCTAAGCTAAAGTTCCAACCTTCAGCTCTTACACCAAAATGTCACGATCCAAATTTCAGTGTTCAAAAATTGACACCCGTACTTCACTTGTACTCAAATGCCACAGATTCAATCGTTGATATCTAACTCGTGCCGGAGCTTATAACACATTAAATATAACAACACAACGGAAGAAAAGAATATACCATTGATACACAGAAGATACAATATCTGATACAATATGATACAACAGGAAATCAATACAAATCAGAGCCAAAGATATACAATAGCGGAAGATAACACCAGAAGATGGTCTAGACTTTGCAACCATTGACAGCGGAAAGATATCTCCAAAAGATAATCTCTTCAGAACTCAACAAGATAGATATTGCAACATATAGCGACCCCATTGCTAAAGCACCAAAACTAGAAAGCGAGAACTACCATCAATGCTGAAATGAAGCAAATCGATCCAAATGAAATTGCCAATATCCAGAGATTGGATGCTATCGAATCTACACTTATTATTTGACTACCTGAAAACCCAACTCTAGACTGCCCGTGTGGAAAATTGTGGGCACCCAGAGTTTAGGAAGGGAACAACAAACTCCAGGTCAGTCATGGGACTGGTACGAGCAAACAAAAACAGTTTATCGTTAAACAAAGAACAAAGAAGTAAAAGAAATCCGCAATGCTTTTTGGAAAATGAAACTACCATAAGGCCTCCCACCGCACCACAATGCAAATGCAGACTTGGAGGAGATTTCTTCTTATGATAGTCAAACATGCTTGATACAAAAAATCCTTTTGTTATTATTATTATTGGTGCATAGTGCAGAAAATCTTTCGAAAGTATAATATTAATCTTAGCCAGCATAGAAATTTCGAATTATTCCTACTATAGCTACCATCTGAACGGTGGGGCGCCACCATAAGTAGATGGCAGTTTATACAATTAAAACCATATAAGGCACGCATTAGATGATTGGATTTCCAACAAATGGTCAGGCGAAGGAACTTCCCACATCGAATGGAACGCCTCTGGAGGGACGTCCCCGAGAACCTAACCGGATCTCTGCCAACACAAGGCCGGGCTACCTCTGTAACTAGGTAACTACTGACATGGGTATGCCACCCCCCGGTCGTTACCAACCTTTATCCGAGGCGCCTATCAACCAACAACCACGAAGCAATAAGTTTTGCAGCAACCACAAAGTTAAGTATCTGGGCTCCATATCATGATACCACTATTAATCCAGAAGGAAATGACATACTCTCAGGGGGCACTACCCCCAAATAACCTTGCTGCCACGATTCCTGTTTCGAATATTACCGAGTTGTGAGGCTAGACAAAGTCTCGTCCACAAAGCTACACTTTTTCACCAAGTCATGCTTTGATCAATAAATGATCAGCAGCACTTCGTATGCCACATTACCAAATTGGGAATGTATCACTAGTAACCATCAACTACATAACCTCTAAGCTCGTACGTCTCAGAGAATGGTGTTAAGCTAAGAGAATAAATCTCCGCCACCAAACAGAAATGTATTTGATAGAAACTGGTTTTACATCTCACAGTGTAATGTCAAACACACATCAATACAAGTCTGTTCCGGGTTCAAAAAGAACCGAAGGCACTTTCGAAGAATCCCTTGCAAATCCGGATATTCACTAGTCACGTCCGGACTTCCCAAAAAAAAGGATGATCAAATCTCTATACCGGGGATCAGCAGGTGCAAAGACATTCGACGAGGTATCCTTTCGCTTTCGAAAATATCCGTTCTTCACCACCGGTCTTCAAGTGCTATCCATATCTTCATATCATTATTCGGAATGGGTTATATGACACAAAGGTCCTCTCTTGGCTAAACCGAATAATGAGCGCAATATTTAAAACATATGGATATTGGGAACTCAGTTATGTCACAACTTATTACCCAAAACTTTTCTTCAAATGGCTTAAACAAATTACCATGTCCAATCTTTTAAACAAAAAGATTACTTCACAAAGTTCACAAAGATACATTCACGACTTTCAAAACAATTTTCCTTTCAAATTGGATTAACTCATCCAATCATTAAATCGAAGACTCAATTTATAGCTTTCAAAACTATTTCCAAAGATCCATTCATAACTTTCAAAACAATTCTCATTTCAAATCTTTTATACATAAAAGATACACCATTTAAAATCCTCTTTGATTTCAAAACAAAGTTTAATCATCTTTCACAAAGATTCATCCATAGCTTTCAAAAAAATTTATTTCAAATTTAAAATCTTTTCAACAAAAATTGGAAATCCTTTCTTTATATGAAAGCTATTATTATTTGAAAACCAATAGTTTTCGTTTCGGATAAATTTGATTACCTTTGCACGAGTTAAAGCTCTTTAAGTATAAAATTTGGGTTAAATCCAAATTCCCAATACAATACTTTTAAAATAGTTTAAAACCCATATAAACACATTTATAACTTGTATACCCGTTTTAAATCATAATTTCCAAACATAGATTTCAATTTCAAATCTTGGATTCAAATCTAAATCAAATTATTCAAATTTTAAAACTTTATTAAGTTATTCAAAATAACTTTCATCTTCAAAACTCCTTTTCAAAAACTTATCATATTTTAATCCAATTCAATTTCCAAAACCATTTGGATTCAAAATCCGACTTTAAAACCATTTCAAAAATCTGTGACTTAGCCGATTAGCACATGCAATCCATATTTGTGTATGTAAGGTGTAGTCCGAGGGTTTCACACAATAGTGCATCATCATCAATTATCACAATCCAAACACAGCAATATCGATAAGCGGTATATTCCTATAACGCTTATCTTCATTCACAGAACCACAGAAAGATAATATAAATTTGTCACAGATAAATAAATTACATATATCATAGGTAAATAAATTACATGTATCATAGATAAATAAATTACATTCGTCACAACTCAAATCAAAACAATTCATATCACACGGCATCACACATCAGGGATATCAAACAATTCAAGGTATTCAATGTAAACCAAACATTCATAAGTAAGGTTAAATAATTTTCTGATTAATCTGCTAATTACTTATGAATAAATCACTAATCCTGGTTAATTATCATTAATTAATTACAAATCATTTTGATTAATTATTTTTTAATCATTTATTAATTAACCATTAATAATAAATAAATTAACCCTTAATTAATTAATTATCCTTAATTAATCACGTCAATTAATTAGCCTTTAATTAATTATCATTCCTTAATCACCTTTACTAATTAATTAACCTTTAATTATCAATTAATCAACCTTGATTAATAAATAAATCATCTTTGATTATTAAATAATTAACCTTTAATTATTAAATAATTAACCTTTAATTATTTAATTATCCTTTGATTAATTATCCTTAATTAAATGTAATAATTAATTAATTAATCCTTAATTAATAATCATTCCTTAATTTACTTTTATTAATTAACTAACCGTTAATTAATTAATTATTCTCAAACTAATTACTTTAAATTATTTAACCATATTAATTTATTATCCTTTAGTTAATCACTTGATTAATCAACTTTAATCATTAATTGATTACTTTTGACTAAACAATTATCTTTAAATAATTAATTTCTTTTTAGTTATTTTCGTTAATTAATCAACCTTTAACTTAATTACGTTAAGTAATTATTCTTTATTTTTTACATTAAGTAATTATATTTAATTAATTTCATTAAGTAATTCACCTTCAATTACTCATCATTAATTAATCATCCTTTTACTTAAGTAATTATACTGAAATTAATTGATAAACTAATCACATCAATTAATCAACCATTGATTTATTACTTTAGCTCATTTTTTTATTTAATTAAGAAATTTCTCAAGACCAAAGTAAATTTAAAAGATAAACTATTTATCTTTTTCATCAATTAATTTCATTTCGGTTTATTTGATAAACTTTTACAATAAATCTTCATAACGCACAATTCAAGTTAAACCCTTTAAGTTACTTAAAGCTGTTACATTACATCGTTTAAACTTATTTAAATGAATTTTAAATAATAGGTATAAAATAAAATACCTTAAACTAAATAAATTTAAAAATATTTATTTTAAAACTCTAACTAATTCCAAAACCAAAATAAAAAATCTATTATATTTAAAAGAATTATGCAAGAAATTATTTAAACTTGATTAAAGAAAAACTTGTTAAACTTAAATTTCAAAACTGGCATTTTCTTAAACCCGATACTGTGATAACCCAAATTTTTGAGCATCTGCTAATTTGAAATTAACAGGATTAGATTTGTTTTGTAGTTTGAACAAATGAAATTCTATATCTGGAAATTCTACATAGATGGATTAGACTATAATAAATACTAAATTTAAATAAAAACATTTGGATAGACATGTATTTGATAACCTCCTAATAATTATTAAATTTGACTATATTAGTTTAATGTTTCTCTTTTATAAATACTTAATTTGGCTAAATTTATCTTTTCAAAAGACAATAATATTTAATTGGTAAACTTTATATTAAGGCAAATAATAATGTGATGAATTCTTTTATACATTATTTAAAATAAGCTAAATTATTATTTTCAAACAAATTTAAATATAAACACATAACATATTAATTAAAGTAAATTGAAAATTTATAATATAAATATTTAAGGTCAAAATATACATGTATAAAGTATTATATAGGTTTAAGGAACTAATGAATACATAAAACATATTAAGTACATTTTAATTACAAATATAAACAATATATAAAACAACAATGACAAGTGTAAATCTTACAATTACAAGTGTTAGTTGATTTATTAAAAGAAATACATGTGGCACTCTTTTTTCTTTTAATTTGATAAAATTAGATATGAGAAAAATTCAACCAGGTTTTATGCAGTCAAAAGCATATTCATCTTCTTTCATTCTCTAAAAAAAAAATTATTAAGCCAAATCCAACAACTCAATCTTGAAGCAAAGCTCATCTCAACAAGATCAGATTAAAGCTTCAGTTCTAACCAGGGCAGTACAAATCAAATTCAAAATACAGATCATCAAAACACAAATTTCCAGATTTAATAGAAGAAATAGTTCTCAGTTCATATTCAGGTGAGTAAACAAAAGCTTTAAACCCAGAAATTTTGAAATTGTTTAATGTATGGTATAATCTGTGAAGAGAAGTTGAGGTTATGATATGCATGGATTTGTATTTACTGGATAATAGTTGAAGTATTGAATTTATATACAAGTGCAGTACTGAATATATATATATATATATATATATATATATATATATAATTAGCCTCTGTTTAGATCTAATAGAAAAAAATAAAAAAATAAATATAAAAAAAATATACAATAATACAAATCCAGAACTAGATTCTTAAATTTCTAAGCTATGTTTATTTGAATCAAATTGATTTGAATAAGTTAATTTTTGGGAAAATCTGAAGCAAGTAATTTAATGATAGATCAAACTACAGTTTAAAAACAGTATTACTCTCTGTTCCAAATCTTTGTTTTTCAGGTGGGTAATTCTTTATATTTCAAAAAGATTAAGTAAGTTTAAATATGTGCATATGGATTCCTAAATCAGATATGTGCTTTGCATGTGTATACATTTACATTAATTTATGGATATATATGTGTTTTTGTTCAGCGCATATTGACTGAACCTGTTCTTCACTGTGTTGTACTGTAGAATATAAAAATAAAAATAAAATCAGCACTATGTCTATGTGTTATTAGGAATTCAATTCTGAACATAATAAGTTTGTGCAGATGAGATTTTAGTTTTAAAAATAAGTTATGTAATATATGATAAGAATTTTTCTGGAATCAGTAAAAGGAAAAAAAAACAGAGAGTAGATTTATTATTTTCATTTGATGGAAATTAAATGATTTAATTTGTAAATTCAAGTAGGAAATTTGAATCAAATCTAGGAAACTCGATTTTTAAAACAAATCTCATGATTTT
This sequence comes from Allium cepa, assembly GCA_030765085.1. Classification (NCBI taxonomy): domain Eukaryota; kingdom Viridiplantae; phylum Streptophyta; class Magnoliopsida; order Asparagales; family Amaryllidaceae; genus Allium; species Allium cepa. The sequence goes on from CM060934.1 coordinate 878,391,731, forward strand.
TAATCTAGTATTGAGTTTGCAATTTGGGGATAATCAGATGTGGGTTTTCGAGCAAGTTCTGGTGACTCAGGTGATTCTGGAGGTTGGGGTTTTCGCTGGAGCTAGCATGATGATCGTTGAAGCTGGGAAAATGTCAAGGAGATGGGTAGATTGCCGTGGCATCGGCGATAGTTCGATTAAGTTTTTTAACCCTAGTTCTGTCATAGGTCTCTCAGTATCTTCGATAGAGCTTCGAGTTGTTCGGGACGAGGGAGAAAAGAAGCTTGGGTTGTAAGTGAGGTTGGGGTCGGAGGAGTGGTATCTCCGGTGATCGGTGTTGCTTGGACTAGGTGAGGTTTCTGGTCGGAGTAATTTTCCTGTGGGTCGAATTTGTTGATTTTCAATCTCGAGTTCATTTGTTGTTTGAGCGGTGGGAAATGGAAAGAGAGGCTGACCAACGATTTGGGGGTGATGGACGAGGGCGCCGGAATGCCGCTGGCCGTTGGTGCACATGCACCAGCTCAGTGCACAGTGTCTTTGTCGAGGAAGTTTTCTACCCGGGTTGATGCTCGAGAAGAAGATGGGTGGGCTCGGGTATTTCATCAGGTTGCTCGCATGAGTGTTTTGTGTTACAGTTACTTTAAAATTTTAACAAGTAAAAAAAACCAAACGAGAAAGAGAAAAGGGGAAATTCTCGGGAAAGGTCTCGGGTAAAACCTGGGTTGGACCCGAAGTGAAATCTTAGAACATTTTCTAAAGTTTTATGAAAACAAGTTTTTTAAACTTTAGGTAAATCAAGAATTAAACTAATTTTAAAGAAGAATATTATCCCTTTGTAGGATAATATTTTAAATTTTGGTTTAAGAGATCGTATGATATTTTACTTAAATATTTTAAGTAGAATCTTAAGTTTACTTTAAACTTAATTTAAATATGTAATCTAGTAGTTAATTAACTGAGTTATATGTTTTATATTATAATGATAAGTGATTCCAAATTTATTAGAAACTAATAAAGATAAAAGATTTATCATTAAGTTGATGAGGGTCTTGGATAATAAATGATTAATTAAATTAACAAAGTACTATGTAATGGTAATTACAGGATGTAATTTATTGAAGATTGAAGGTAGTTTTGGGTTAATTAGCTGGTGTAATTAGTATAATTACTCAGTTGAAGTGATTAATAATTAATTTCTTAGTATAAGTCATCTAAGAATTGATTAATCAAAGTTATGGGAAGTTAATTAAGTGATGTAATTAATTAAAGGTAATTAATTACAGAATGAAATTATTCAAGGGTGATTAATAAATATAAATAATTAAAGATTAAGTATAATTACTTAAGGTAATTAATGAGGCGTAATTCCTTAGTGAAGTAATGAGTAGATAATTACTGAATACAATTAATTAAAAGGAAATTACTGGATGGGAAGTAATCAAAGGATAATTACTTGGTGGAGGAATTTAGGAATAATTAGTCAGTGTAATTAAAGGATTAATTAATATAATTAACCAAGGAGTTGGTTTGATTGATGAAGAAATTTTGGAAGTTGATTTCTGATTGATTAATCAAGGTTGATTAATGAATGTAATTAAGTTAGAAGTGAATTATTTAATGAAATCTAAGAATAATTAACTAATGGGGTAATTAGAGAATTATTAATTTATGTAATTAATGGAAGTGATCAATCTTGCTTGTGAGAAATTGGAAATGACGAGTGCTTGAATTTGGTGATATCTCTGATATGAAAGGTTAGTGATGTGATGTGTTGATGGGCAATGATAGTATGGTTATCCATCAATGATGAATTTCAGAGTAAAAGGGGTGACACCTTTAATTTAAAGTCGAGTTGCATTTCACCTGAATGACATGTGTAAAGATGAATTGAATTCGAAGAGATAGAAATCGGGTATTGGTTAATACCCGAAACTACTTCGATTCTTATAATTGATTTGTGAAATCAATAGGGTAAAATTTGAATGGATTGAACCATATAATCTAAGTTCCGGCACTTAATTGCTTTATGAAATAAGTGATGTCTATAGCAACTTGTAAAGTTGTAAATTGATATACGTACCCCGGGATTATGTGAGCCGTATACTTTTGTATTACATGTTAGATGAGTTTACTCATGCTGGTTTCCAGCCTGACCCATGTGTTACTCTGATGTAATGCTCGGGTCAGACCGAGTATTACAGATTTTCAGGTAAGGACGTTCTGGAGCTCAGGAGGCGAGCTGGATGGCAGGGACGTATGGAGAGTTTCCACTATGATATTGTATATATCTGAGTCATGTTAAATTGTATCTTCTAATGTTGTATAAAATTGTTGTAACTCTGATATATCGATGCAAACTGATAGATACAGTTTTCTTTGGTATGACTATTATTGATATTGTATTTTATCCACTGCGAATGTGAGTTTGTGTGTTTCTTTTCTGTTCTTATTCTTTCTCTTTCTTCTTTTCTCTAACTATCTGGAATTTTCGGGATCGAAAATTTCGGGTCGTTACATTTGGTATCAGAGCTGAAGGTTAAGCAAGAACCTAGGCTCTGGTGGGGGATACTCATTAAGGAAAGGGTCAATGGTACCCTAGCATGAGTTGAATGAATAAATATGAGAGAGCGTACTTGTTATTTTCTTATATAAAAGTTTTTAAATGATTTCAAAAGTAAATGAATCTTATATAAGAAATATATTATCTATTATATTAAGGAAATTGGTTTTAGTATTAATTAAATTAAAAGTAATAGTAAGAATTAAGTGGTAATAGAATTACAACCAAATTGAAATCAAAGTAAAGACAAGTTTGAAATGGATTCAAACTGAAATAAAATCTTGAAATTGGGAAAGATTTCAGGATAAGGATAATCAATTAATTTATGTAATTAATTAAACTTTATTTAATAAGATTAATTAATGGATAATAATTGTGATTGATAAATAAGAGGGAGTTATTTAATGAAGTAACTAGAGGTAAGTAATTTAAGGGACAATTACTTAATGAAGGTAATTAAGAAATAAGTTAATTATCGAATGTGATTAATTAATGATGTAATTAATTTAAAGAAATAACAAGTGATATTATTTAATGCATTTGAATGAATTGGTCCTATTTCAAACAAGAGTTGTTTGAAAATTTAAAAGAAATTTGTTTTGAATTAAAACCAAATGTGGTTTAAAATTTTAAAGCATAACTTGGTATGTAAAAGAAATTAATATGTATACATGTGGATATACATAATATCAAAAATGGTTTGAGATAAACTCTAAATATTGAGTTTTAAATTTGGAATGAGATGTGAAAACTCAAAGTGATAAGTTTTTGAACTTATAGATGGGAAAGAATTTTGAAATTTAATAGGAATTCAAATTGTGTGAATTTGACTGATTAAGTGAATTGAGTTTAACTTAGGAGAAAGTTAAATAAGTTGGAATGATTAACATGATTTGGAAATTTCAAGATGAAATTGGGGTTTAACTTGGAGAGTTAAAAGGTTGATTGTAATTGAGAGTTTGAGCGATCTCAAATTGGGTTTGAGATCTAGAAATTTAAAATGAATGGATGTTTTAAAATAAATTAGATAATATCATCCTATTGTTGTTAAAAAATTTTAAGTTGTGAATTGGATTTGTTTAAATGAATGAGAAATGGAATATGGTAATCCATTGTTGAGATAAAAAGGTAAATTGATTTAAAGGAATTAAATCAACATTTGAAGTATTAACTCGAATTTATATAATTCGAGATGGTTTAAATTTGAAATTTGAAATTAGTTCAAATTGAATTTGATTTGAATTGATTAAAATTGTGATTGAAGATGTATAAGTATAAGATTCAAATGGAAAATTTGAATTGGATTGATTTGAATAATTGGGAGTTGTAATTAAAATTGAATAGTTTTAAATTCAAATGGAATTTTAATTGAATTTGGGAGGAAATCAAGATTAATTCAACTTGATTTGGAAATAGAGTTTGAAATTGGGATTAATTCAAATTGGAGTTGAAATGAATTGAAATAAGAACTAGTTCAATTAAATTTTTTTTGAATTAGTAGAATTTGAGATCAAGGTTGAATAAAGTTAAATTTGGAAAGAAACTTAGATTAATTCAACTTGAATTGGGTTGAATCAATTTCAATAGAAATTGAAGTTATTTAAATTGGAGTTAAGTCAATTTAAATGAAAGTGGAATTTAAATTGAATTGATTAGAATGGAGATTGGAAAGTGAGCAGTTTTGACTCTGGACCATTTTTAATATAAATTATTTTAATATAAACTTATTTTCCCAAGCTATTCATTATATATACAACCTTTTTTTTAAAAGCCAAATTAACTTATACTTGTTTTACAATTATTTTTGAAACTGTTTAGCAATTTTCCAACTGTTTTATAAACTAATTACTATTTTACTATTATTTTGCAATTATTTAAAATTTCTATGACTATTTAACTATTCTCCAATTATTTTACAATTACTAAACTATTTTACACCTATTTTACAAACTAGTAATTACTTTCCAACTACTTATCTATTTTTAAAATTTTCAAGCTATCTTCTAAATAAACTGGTCGGAGTTCAAACTGTCAATGGTTAAATACCCTATCGAGATAAAAATAGAGGTGATAATCCAAATGGATTGAAACAATTGTGAGTATGTGAATGAAAATCAAAGTGAATATGAATGGAAGTGGAATTTATTTGGCTAATAACCAATAAAGATAAATACGTAGGGTGTACGTATGTTATTCTATTCGTATAATGATTTGATCCAGATTCGAACACAGAATTTCGAGATAGTTATATCGATCCGAGTGGGATTTTTCACTCAATTTTCGACGGCGAACCTGGATATGGATTGTTGATTGGTTCTGGATATTCTCTATCATAGTTAGGCTATGCAAGGAGAATGACGATTTCTGATCAAGAAACCAGATCTGTGTCCGCACTAGGAAGTTGGGAGGACGATACTAGTTCGAAACTGAAATTGTGTGATCGAGTGAGCGATCAGATTGGTATAGCGTACAGATGATATGTGTACATCATACGGATTTGGATGAAAATGATATTGAAAAGAGTAATCAAATTTGAATATCTGATTTTGAGTAAACAAAGTAAATATCTTTGTTTTATAAAATGAAACTCCCCTTGTTGAATTTATTGCCAGAAGAAAAGGATTTTGAAGGTGTTTTGAAGTATAAAAGGAGTTTTATACAAGTTTGAATGATCCAAAGTTTTAAAATTTGTATATATCTGTATGTATATAAAGGATCTTATAAGGATTTTAGAAAAGGTTTTGGGAACCTTTGGCTTTGGAAAGGCTTTTGATTTTTGGGTAAAATCAGTATGAGAATTTGGAAAGCCTAGTTTGAGAATTATAGATTTTGGAATAATCGATTTTGTGTAAAGGAGCTTTGTATGAGATCATACTAGGTGTATGATTTGAAAATACTATATGTGTATGGTATAAAATGTTTTGATGATGGCTCTGGGGAAAAAGGCGCTCCCTTGAAATGAACTTCTCAGGAGTACCACCGGGTGGTGCTGCATTGAGCCCTAAGGGGGGATCTAAAGTTGATCCTGTGAGGAGTCCGGACAAAATTAGTTCCTGGGGATTATGAGTAGAGTATACCATCGCGAAAGTCATGTGTGCCGTTGAGAGCCAACAGTCTACGTTTGATTTTATATCGGTAGACTGCGACCTATGGTATAACATAGCGAAAGTCGTTTGTGCCGTTGAGAGCCAACAGTCTGCGTTTGATTTTATATCGGCAGACTGCGACCTATGTAGGAGTGGAGATGTTTCATTTCGACAGCGAAAATCAGAGGCCGCTGAGAGCCTGCAGTTACATGGAATTTTGCTGTGACGGCAACGTAACCCTGGAATGTAACTGTGATATGTTGTGTGGGTTCCATGGCGTAATCAAGAGGCCGCGGAGAGCCTGCAGTTACATGGACTTTTGCTGCGATGGAAACGTAACCCTGGAATGTAACTGCGACCATGGATGGGGGTGATGATTTCCAGAGCATTCTCACCAAAGATATTTCCTCTATTTTCAAAAATTGTTTTCTATATTTTCAAAAAAAAATATATTTCCCAAGTATGTTCACTAGGTGTTGAAAATGGGTCTGCTAAGTACTCATAGATTTTCAGTCCTACGCCTGATCAACGTATGACCGAATTTCTGTGAGAATGAAGATGGACTTATTGAAACATCGAGTTATAAAAATATTTTTATAAAAATTATTTTTGTAATATTATATAGATTTTAAAGTGCTTTAAAAATAATCAAATAATAATTTTTCTGATAAATAGTATTTCAATAAAAAATTCTGGCTTCGTTCCTTTTCGAGGACGAAAAGAATCAAAGGGGGGAAGAATGTGATAACCCAAATTATTGAGCATCTGCTAATTTGAAATTAACAGGATAAGATTTGTTTTGTAGTTTGAACAAATGAAATTCTATATCTGGAAATTCTATAAATGGATTAAACTATAATAAATACTAAATTTAAAAAAAAAACATTTGGATAGACATGTATTTGATAACCTCTTGATAATTATTAAATTTGACTATATTAGTTTAATGTTTCTCTTTTATAAATACTTAATTTGGCTAAATTTATCTTTTCAAAAGACAATAATATTTAATTGGTAAACTTTATATTAAGGCAAATAATAATGTGATGAATTCTTTTATACATTATTTAAAATAAGCTAAATTATTATTTTCAAACAAATTTAAATATAAACACATAACATATTAATTAAAGTAAATTGAAAATTTATAATATAAATAATTAAGGTCAAAATATACATGTATAAAGTATTATATAGGTTTAAGGAACTAATGAATACATAAAACATATTAAGTACATTTTAATTACAAATATAAACAATATATAAAACAATAATGACAAGTGTAAATCTTACAATTACAAGTGTTAGTTGATTTATTAAAAGAAATACATGTGGCACTCTTGTTTCTTTTAATTTTGATAAAATTAGATATGAGAAAAATTCAACCAGGTTTTATGCAATCAAAAGCATATTCATCTTCTTTCATTCTCTAAAAAAAAATTATTAAGCCAAATCCAACAACTCAATCTTGAAGTTAAAGCTCATCTCAACAAGATCAGATTAAAGCTTCAGTTCTAACCAGGGCAGTACAAATCAAATTCAAAATGCAGATCATCAAAACACAAATTTCCAGATTTAATAGAAGAAATAGTGCTCAGTTCATATTCAGGTGAGTAAACAAAAGCTTTAAACCCAGAAATCTTGAAATTGTTTAATGTATGGTATAATCTGTGAAGAAAAGTTGAGGTTATGATATGCGTGGATTTGTATTTACTGGATAATAGTTGAAGTATTGAATTTATATACAAGTGCAGTACTGAATATATATATATATATATATATATATATATATATATATATATATAGAGAGAGAGAGATAATTAGCCTCTGTTTAGATCTAACAGGAAAAAATAAAAATAAAAAATATACAATAATACAAATCCAGAACTAGATTCTTAAATTTCTAAGCTATGTTTATTTGAATCAAATTGACTTGAATAAGTTAATTTTTGGGAAAATCTGAAGCAAGTAATTTAATGATAGATCTAATTACAGTTTAAAAAACAGTATTACTCTCTGTTCCAAATCTTTGTTTTTCAGGTGGGTAATTCTTTGTATTTCAAAAAGATTAAGTAAGTTTAAATATGTGCATATGGATCCCTAAATCAGATATGTGCTTTTCATGTGTATACATTTACATTAATTTATGGATATATATGTTTTTTTGTTCAGTGCATATTGACTGAACCTGTTCTTCACTATGTTGTACTGCAGAATATAAAAAAAATCAAATCAACACTATGTCTATGTGTTATTAGGAATTCAATTCTGAACATAATAAGTTTGTGCAGATGAGATTTTAGTTTTAAAAATAAGTTATGTAATATATGTTAAGAATTTTTCTGGAATCAGTAAAAGGAAAAAAAACAGAGAGTAGATTTATTATTTTCATTTGATGGAAATTAAATGATTTAATTTGTAAATTCAAGTAGGAAATTTGAATCAAATCTAGGAAACTCGATTTTTAAAACAAATTTCATGATTTTTAATCTAGTATTGAGTTTGCAATTTGGGGATAATCAGATGTGGGTTTTCGAGCAAGTTCTGGTGACTGAGGTGATTCTAGAGGTTGGGGTTTTTGCTGGAGCTAGCATGATGATCGTTGAAGCTAGGAAAAATGTCAAGGAGATGGGTAGATCGCCGTGGCGTCGGCGATAGTTCGATTAAGTTTTTTAACCCTAGTTCTGTCATAAGTCAGGAATTTGATCTCAGTATCTTCGATAGAGCTTCGAGTTGTTCGGGACGAGGGAGAAAAGAAGCTTGGGTTGTAAGTGAGGTTGGGGTCGGAGGAGTGGTATCTCCGGTGATCGGTGTTGCTTGGACTAGGTGAGGTTTCTGGTCGGAGTATTTTTCCTGTGGGTCGAATTTGTTGATTTTCGATCTCGAGTTCATTTGTTGTTTGGGCGGTGGGAAATGGAAAGAGAGGCTGACCAACGATTTGGGGGTGATGGACGAGGGCGCCGGAATGCCGCCGGCCATTGGTGCACATGCACCAGCTCAGTGCACAGTGTCTTTGTCGAGGAAGTTTTCTACCTGGGTTGATGCTCGAGAAGAAGATGGGTGGGCTCGGGTATTTCATCAGGTTGCTCCCGTGAGTGTTTTGTGTTACAGTTACTTTAAAATTTTAACAAGTAAAAAAAACGAAATGAGAAAGAGAAAAGGGGAAATTCTCGGGAAAGGTCTCGGGTAAAACCTAGGTTGGACCCGAAGTGAAATCTTAGAACATTTTCTAGAGTTTTATGAAAACAAGTTTTCTAAACTTTAAGTAAATCAAGAATTAAACTAATTTTAAAGAAGAATATTATCCCTTTGTAGGATAATATTTTAAATTTTGGTTTAAGAGATCGTATGATATTTTACTTAAATATTTTAAGTAGAATCTTAAGTTTACTTTAAACTTAATTTATATATGTAATCTAGTAGTTAATTAAATGACTTATATGTTTTATATTATAATGATAAGTGATTCCAAATTTATTAGAAACTAATAAAGATAAAAGATTTATCATTAAGTTGATGAGGGTCTTGGATAATAAATGATTAATTAAATTAACAAAGTACTATGTAATGGTAATTACAGGATGTAATTTATTGAAGATTGAAGGTAGTTGTAACAACCCTGCGTTGGAGAGTACCTGTTAATATTAAATTATAATGATAATTATAACTTAATATTGTGATTAAAATTAAATTGAAAATTTTAGGTTGTTTATTTGGAATAAACAATGAAATTGGAATCAAATTGCGAAAATAAAGTTTAGAACTTTATTTTATTTGGGTTAATAATAAGTGGGAAATGATTTTTAAAATATGTCTTGGTTATAAATAAGGTTTGGAAATGGTTTGAAATATTTTCTAAGTGAGAAAAGTATTTTTGTTGAATTTTAGAAGTTAAAAATGTGAACTTTTGTATTTATTGGTGAAAATAGTGTATTTTTGTAAATTAAGATTTTTAATAATAAAATTGTTTAAAAAAAAAATTAACCTTTTCATATGATGGGAAATATTTTACTGCTTATGTTTGTAAGTTTATAGATTTTTATTGTGTGAAAAGTGGAAGAAAATGACTTTGTTCTTTTTTATAATTTTAATATGAAGCCTTTTGATTTAAGCGTTGAATTTATAACCTTAGCCTTTTTATTTCTTTTTGATTAATGGGTCTTAGCCCATTAGTATCTTGCCCAACCTCTTAGTAAACCAGAAAAGAGAAAGAAATGAAGCACGTACCTTCTTTCTCCTTCAACCAGAAGCTTCAAAACTTAAGAAACCCATTTCCTCTAATAAACCCTAGCCAAAAATCATCAATTCAAACTCAAATTTAGTGTTTTAAAAATCAATTTGAAGCTAAATCTGAAGGTAATCAATATCCAAACTCAAGAATTTCATTAAATTCCTGACTTGAGAAATAGGTTTCTAATTTACAATAGTCTTCTTTTTGCATGCACATTTTTTGAGTTCTACAGATTGTTGAAGGTCATTGTCTCCTCAAAGCTTCAACGTTTTAGCATAAATTCGAGATTTGATCATCCCTAACAGCAAGGTGAGTTAATAAACTCACAATCTCTAGCTGAAGCAAAGCTTCAAATGCAAAGATATATTCAAATAGCTTGAGAATATTGATCTTTGGTTGATGTTTTTATTTCTGAAAAATTGAATTCTGTCCATCTTTGAAACTGAAACTAATTTGACAATAACTTTATCATCTCTTATCCGATTTTGATAATTTTAGATGTTCCGGAAAGCTTAATTCATGTGCTATAACTTTTATGTTTTGTGATTTCTGTAATTTTGATGTTAGCTATGTCAAAATTGAATTTCTCTACTGTAATCCCGAGAGCAAAACTAATAATTGCTCTGTCGTTGAAGCTGAAACGAAATTGGTCATAAATTTTTCGTTTCTTATCCGATTTTAATAATTTTATATGTTCCGAAAAGAATATTTCATGTGCTACAACTTTTGTGTTTTGTTCTTTCGGTAGTTTTGATGTTAGCTATTTCAAAACTGAGTTTCTCTATTGCAATCCCGAGAGCAAAATTATATTTTGCTCTGTTGTTGAATCTGAAACTAAAACAAGCATAACTTTTGCCTTTCTTAATCAAATTTAATGATCTTAGATGTTCTGGAAAGCACTGATATAGAGCTACAATTTTCATGTTTTGTGTTTTCGAAAATTCTGAAGTTATATATTTCAAAATTGAGTTTTTCTATTGCAATCCCGAGAGCAAAATTATATTTTGCTCTGTTGTTAAATCTGAAACTAAAATAAGCATAACTTTTGCGTTTCTTAATTAAATTTGATGATCTTAGATGTTCTGGAAAGCTCTTGTATAGAACTACAATTTTCATGTTTTGTGTTTTCGAAAATTCTGAAGTTATCTATTTCAAAACTGAGTTTCTCTATTGCAATCCCGAGAGCAAAATTATATTTTGCTCTGTTGTTGAATTTGAAACTAAAACAAGCATAACTTTTGCCTTTCTTAATCAAATTTAATGATCTTAGATGTTCTGGAAAGCACTGATATAGAGCTACAATTTTCATGTTTTGTATTTTTGAAAATTCTGAAGTTATCTATTTCAAAATTGAGTTTTTCTATTGCAATCCCGAGAGCAAAATTATATTTTGGTCTGTTGTTAAATCTGAAACTAAAATAAGCATAACTTTTGCGTTTCTTAATTAAATTTGATGATCTTAGATGTTATGGAAAGCTCTTGTATAGAGCTACAATTTTCATGTTTTGTGTTTTTCAAAATTCTGAAGTTATCTATTTCAAAATTGAGTGTTTCTATTGCAATTCCGAGAGCAAAACTATTATTTGCTCTGTTGTTTGAATCTGAAACTAAATTATGCTTAAGTTATTCATTTCTTAACCAAATTACATAATTTAGGATGTTTTAGAAAGCTTAGACATAGTGCTACATGTTTTTTTGTTTTGAGCTTTCTATAATTTTGATGTTATCTGAGTCAAAATCGAGGAGAATTAAGAGTTAGAAGTTCCTATATGGAATTAAGGTTATAAATAACCATCTAAATGTTATTTTTACTTGCCGATGAGATGAGGTAAGCTTCTTTATGATGATTTTACGATGTTTAGATGTATTATGATAGTTTTTACTTGTCGATGAGATGAGACAAGTCACGATGCCACCAATACTCGTCAATGAGATGAGACGAGTATGGTATTGTATTTACTCGTTAATGAGACTAGGCGAGATATAAATTTCTGAGTTTTATGATGTTTCTAGTGTGGCATCGACTAATGGCTAGTAAACCGCTAAGTGCGAATGTGTGGTATGGGACACACGTTAACACTTTTCGGGTTCCTATCCGTGAGTTTGTGACACATTCACGATGTTTACCTAACGGAACTGCTTGAAGGGGTGTCAGCGACCTTGTCATGAGGACGAACTGCTTTGGAAGGTGTTAGCGACCTTGTTAGGGCTGACAAAACGGCTTGAAGAGGTGTCAGCGACCTTGTCATGAGGACGAACTGCTTTGGGAGGTGTTAGCGACCTTGTTAGGGCTGACAAAATGGCTTGAAGAGGTGTCAGCGACCTTGTCATGAGGACGAACTGCTTTGGGAGGTGTTAGCGACCTTGTCTAAGGCTTCGGCCATCTGAGTTTAGCACATGCAGCATTACTGCGGCATTATAATTGGGATTTGGCCAATCCGGATTTACTGAGTTTTCTGTTTTATTGTGATTTCACCTTTTTAGGATGTTTTATTACATTGATAGCCTAGTGCTATATGAGATGTTATATATATGGTGATTTCAATTAGGATGTTTTGAACTCTTATCGAGTTCCTTGAGTTATGAGTTTAGATAATTTCAGGATTTTATAGGATATTTTGTGTTTTGCCATTTTGGCGAGTTGAGATTCAGATTTATATACATTTATACCGATGAGACGAGGTATAATTGAGTTTGGAGATTCTTTTGTATTTGAGTTTTGGATCATCCTACTTGAGAATATCTTATGTTTTCCTTTTTGGCGAGATTTTATATTAATGTTTCACCTTTTGAGGAGATATGGTTCATGGAAACCATGTAGACATTTTGTGATGTCGCCGATGATATGAGGCGAATGTTTATATTATTTGAGTATTATTATTGAACTTACCTCTTTTGAGGTCATTGTATACTTAAGTGACATTATTTCACTTAAGTCATGAGTTGTATTCTTTCTGTTGCCTCTTCTCATTCGAAAAGAATTATCACCTTGTATCTTATGCTTCATATTATCGTCTTTCCTCATTAACTGATTATTTTAGCTAGACTGACCCGTGTACTTTGTACTCGGGTCAGACCGAGTTGTTTCAGGTTAGCTATCAGTTACAGTTCTTTGCTCTGATGCATCTACTTGGATTTCAGCCTAGCACTTTTGTTTAGTTTCTATTTCCGCTTGACTCTGATGTATTTACATTTGATTCGATGTATATGGTGTGGTCGAATACCACATTTATTGTATTCATATTTTATTGTACTAAACATGCATCGGTGTATATGTATATATATGATGTGGATTACTGTTCTGTGATGTGCTTTACATTTAGTTATTGTATTTTGTTCTGATAGATCCATTAACTATCTATAGTCTTGGATTAAGCATTTACTGGGTATGTCGATTCACTTGAGTAGAAGAAAAAAAAATTTATATTGCATTTATCGGCGTATTCAGTAGATGTTTAAGACAAAATTATAGATAGTCGCCCTTAACCAGCCCTATTCTCCGCTTTAGTAGACGGAATTACTTGTTAATTCTCTTTGTTAAGGTGGGTCTCGGGGTAGGGCGTTACAGCATGGTATCAGAGCTATGGTCAGAACAAAGTAGAATAAACACAGAACAGTACGTATATCATGATACATCGAAGTACAATACGAGTGAATCATTATCCTTTATTCGATCTTGTTTTCGAATCGAGCCTTGATTCTTTCTCGAGTTTTGGGATTATTGAGATGGAATATGTCTAGGAATGTTAATTATATTCCGTAGCATTCCATAATAGAGTTTGATGTCATCTTATCTTATAAATAATCTTATTTAGGATTATTCTATTCTCATTTTTGTCGATACGAGTGAGTTCGTATCGATGGAGCTGATTGATTTCTTTGAGAATTCTTGTTGCATTCCTTTGAGAGTTGTGAATCCTATTGAAGGGATCCACAACGATTGGCTCGTTGTGAGCATTCTAAGATTTTTATTTTTGACGTTGCTATTGTGAGTATTTGTTTGTTACTCACAATCTTGAGATGCATTTGATTTGATATGGATTGACTTATTTGATATTAAGTCCAATCCTTTGTTTTATAGATCCTATTGTATATTTAGATTTCCTATTTTGATTGGTTCATTATTTCTGTCACTTTGGGATGTTAATGACGATTCCAAAGCTTCTGAATTCACTTTTGAGTATCGAGATGTTGATGACATATCTCGAATTCCAGTCAAGGTGACCTTGTTGAGTTTTGATGAGTCTGTTTGGGTTTGATATCCAATCGGCCAACTGAGTTTTAAATTAACCTTATTCCTAGCTGTTAGCCTACGGCTATCCTTCCATGAGAACTTCCACCAAGGAATGGGTGAGTTTCTTGATTGTTCAAGCTTGATCGAGTTTATTATTCAGTTTCTTTGAGTTATCCTTTTCGGATACTCAATCGGTGTTATCCTTTGTAGCATTACTTTGTTGGAAGTAATAATTTGTTGTTTGTGTGCTCCTTCTCCTTCGAGAAGAATATCTTGCTTATCTTGTGTCTTGATAATTTTTGTGAGCGGCTTGTCATCTTGTAGGCGTTGACGAACACTCCATTTCCTTCTGTTGATTTTGAGAATCGAGTATTCTAGGAATATTTCGATGCATTCTGTTAATGTTCTTTGGTTTGAGTTTGAAGCTATATAAATATGAGTTTTAAAGAGAAATTTGAGATATATTATAAAAAAAAAATCAAATAATATTTTGAGAATATATTTTATAGGAGTAATATTACTTTTATAGAAATAATTTGAGAGTGTTGGGTTGTCCATCGAGTAGTTAAGAGTTCTCGTCGATACGCCTGATCAACGTTATCGATAGGAATCTCCTAAATGCTATGATGGGGCAATCAGACACGATGATTTGTGATTTAAAAAGAATGTGATTTTGAAAATAATATTTGAGAATATTAAATTTATTTTTGAATGGTAATTGCAGCCATTGATTTTAGAGACAAGTAATAGAGTGGCGAGGCAGTTTTGATCGTTCGATCAACTCTGCAGCCAACAGATATATTTATTTATTAGAGACTCAATGGCGAGGCAATGCCATTTATTTATTTTTAAATTATAAAGATGAGAATATAAATGAGATTATTTTTTTTTAGTCGTGCTTTATTGGAAGTCTATTTTGAGATTATAGAATCTATATTATATACATTGGATGTTTAAGAAAAGAGTTATAAGAAAATTTGAAGATTGTTTCTTTAAAACTATTTAAGTGGTTTAATAGAAAGAGTAAAGAGAATTTAAACCTTTAATTTATTTTGAGGAATATTATTATGGATTTACAAATTTCTTTGGAAATTAATTTTGAAGTAAGAGAAGAAATTTGGACTTTTAATTTGAGTTTTAAATTACTTACTAAGTAGTATAGTAAAGAGTTTGAAAAATTTCAAATGTTGGAAATTGAGATTTAAAATTTAAAAGATGCTGAGATTTAAAAAAATTCTAAATATCTTGGATTAAAAGTTAATTCGAGCCTATATCCTTGTTCTTGAGTATATTCTATCTTTGAGCTATTATTAACGACGTGCATTTTTCATGGTCGTTCGAGTGGGTGGCCCTGTGAGAAGCCATCTTGTGATTTATCAATCTTGTATATTATGTCTATCTTGTTATGAGGATGGTCTTTCCGTATTATTATGCGGAAAATCTTGTTGATGATCTTCTTTATTGTTTAGAGTTCGGGTTTGAGTGAGTTTGATCCCGACGCTATTCATAGAGTTTTGAGCAGTCAATCATTTTCGATTGATTATTTGTTGAGCATCTTATTGAGTTTTGATTCAAGACGGGAGATCTTCGAAATTCTTTCGAGTTGCTTGAAAAATTCGATGGTTTGCTAATCACTATATTAGCATATGATAGGCCATTGAATTAACCAAGTGAGTTTTTTTCCTGTTCCTTTCTACCATTCTATATTGAGAGTATGAATGGTTTGAGTTTCGAGCTTGTCTTTTATCCTTTGTCGATTGAATTTTTGGGTTATTTACGGCTCTTTTTCTAGAAAATTGCGGGGACGCAATTTTTGTAAGGTGGGGAGTCTGTAACAACCCTGCGTTGGAGAGTACCTTTTAATATTAAATTATAATGATAATTATAATTTAATATTGTGATTAAAATTAAATTGAAAATTTTAGGTTGTTTATTTGGAATAAACAATGAAATTGGAATCAAATTGCGAAAATAAAGTTTAGAACTTTATTTTATTTGGGTTAATAATAAGTGGGAAATGATTTTTAAAATATGTCTTGGTTATAAATAAGGTTTGGAAATGGTTTGAAATATTTTCTAAGTGAGAAAAGTATTTTTGTTGAATTTTAGAAGTTAAAAATGTGAACCTTTGTATTTATTGGTGAAAATAGTGTATTTTTGTAAATTAAGATTTTTAATAATAAAATTGTTTAAAAAAAAAAATTAACCTTTTCATATGATGGGAAATATTTTACTGCTTATGTTTGTAAGTTTATAGATTTTTATTGTGTGAAAAGTGGAAGAAAATGACTTTGTTCTTTTTTATAATTTTAATATGAAGCCTTTTGATTTAAGCGTTGAATTTATAACCTTAGCCTTTTTATTTCTTTTTGATTAATGGGTCTTAGCCCATTAGTATCTTGCCCAACCTCTTAGTAAACCAGAAAAGAGAAAGAAATGAAGCACGTACCTTCTTTCTCCTTCAACCAGAAGCTTCAAAACTTAAGAAACCCATTTCCTCTAATAAACCCTAGCCAAAAATCATCAATTCAAACTCAAATTTAGTGTTTTAAAAATCAATTTGAAGCTAAATCTGAAGGTAATCAATATCCAAACTCAAGAATTTCATTAAATTCCTGACTTGCGAAATAGGTTTCTAATTTACAATAGTCTTCTTCTTGCATGCACATTTTTTGAGTTCTACAGATTGTTGAAGGTCATTGTCTCCTCAAAGCTTCAACGTTTTAGCATAAATTCGAGATTTGATCATCCCTAACAGCAAGGTGAGTTAATAAACTCACAATCTCTAGCTGAAGCAAAGCTTCAAATGCAAAGATATATTCAAATAGCTTGAGAATATTGATCTTTGGTTGATGTTTTTATTTCTGAAAAATTGAATTCTGTCCATCTTTGAAACTGAAACTAATTTGACAATAACTTTATCATCTCTTATCCGATTTTGATAATTTTAGATGTTCCGAAAAGCTTAATTCATGTGCTATAACTTTTATGTTTTGTGATTTCTGTAATTTTGATGTTAGCTATGTCAAAATTGAATTTCTCTACTGTAATCCCGAGAGCAAAACTAATAATTGCTCTGTCGTTGAAGCTGAAACGAAATTGGTCATAAAATTTTCGTTTCTTATCCGATTTTAATAATTTTATATGTTCCGAAAAGCATATTTCATGTGCTACAACTTTTGTGTTTTGTTCTTTCGGTAGTTTTGATGTTAGCTATTTCAAAACTGAGTTTCTCTATTGCAATCCCGAGAGCAAAATTATATTTTGCTCTGTTGTTGAATCTGAAACTAAAACAAGCATAACTTTTGCCTTTCTTAATCAAATTTAATGATCTTAGATGTTCTGGAAAGCACTGATATAGAGCTACAATTTTCATGTTTTGTGTTTTCGAAAATTCTGAAGTTATCTATTTCAAAATTGAGTTTTTCTATTGCAATCCCGAGAGCAAAATTATATTTTGCTCTGTTGTTAAATCTGAAACTAAAATAAGCATAACTTTTGCGTTTCTTAATTAAATTTGATGATCTTAGATGTTCTGGAAAGCTCTTGTATAGAACTACAATTTTCATGTTTTGTGTTTTCGAAAATTCTGAAGTTATCTATTTCAAAACTGAGTTTCTCTATTGCAATCCCGAGAGCAAAATTATATTTTGCTCTGTTGTTGAATTTGAAACTAAAACAAGCATAACTTTTGCCTTTCTTAATCAAATTTAATGATCTTAGATGTTCTGGAAAGCACTGATATAGAGCTACAATTTTCATGTTTTGTATTTTGGAAAATTCTGAAGTTATCTATTTCAAAATTGAGTTTTTCTATTGCAATCCCGAGAGCAAAATTATATTTTGGTCTGTTGTTAAATCTGAAACTAAAATAAGCATAACTTTTGCGTTTCTTAATTAAATTTGATGATCTTAGATGTTATGGAAAGCTCTTGTATAGAGCTACAATTTTCATGTTTTGTGTTTTTCAAAATTCTGAAGTTATCTATTTCAAAATTGAGTGTTTCTATTGCAATTCCGAGAGCAAAACTATTATTTGCTCTGTTGTTTGAATCTGAAACTAAATTATGCTTAAGTTATTCATTTCTTAACCAAATTACATAATTTAGGATGTTTTAGAAAGCTTAGACATAGTGCTACATGTTTTTTTGTTTTGAGCTTTCTATAATTATGATGTTATCTGAGTCAAAATCGAGGAGAATTAAGAGTTAGAAGTTCCTATATGGAATTAAGGTTATAAATAACCATCTAAATGTTATTTTTACTTGCCGATGAGATGAGGTAAGCTTCTTTATGATGATTTTACGATGTTTAGATGTATTATGATAGTTTTTACTTGTCGATGAGATGAGACAAGTCACGATGCCACCAATACTCGTCAATGAGATGAGACGAGTATGGTATTGTATTTACTCGTTAATGAGACTAGGCGAGATATAAATTTCTGAGTTTTATGATGTTTCTAGTGTGGCATCGACTAATGGCTAGTAAACCGCTAAGTGCGAATGTGTGGTATGGGACACACGTTAACACTTTTCGGGTTCCTATCCGTGAGTTTGTGACACATTCACGATGTTTACCTAACGGAACTGCTTGAAGGGGTGTCAGCGACCTTGTCATGAGGACGAACTGCTTTGGAAGGTGTTAGCGACCTTGTTAGGGCTGACAAAACGGCTTGAAGAGGTGTCAGCGACCTTGTCATGAGGACGAACTGCTTTGGGAGGTGTTAGCGACCTTGTTAGGGCTGACAAAATGGCTTGAAGAGGTGTCAGCGACCTTGTCATGAGGACGAACTGCTTTGGGAGGTGTTAGCGACCTTGTCTAAGGCTTCGGCCATCTGAGTTTAGCACATGCAGCATTACTGCGGCATTACAATTGGGATTTGGCCAATCCGGATTTACTGAGTTTTCTGTTTTATTGTGATTTCACCTTTTTAGGATGTTTTATTACATTGATAGCCTAGTGCTATATGAGATGTTATATATATGGTGATTTCAATTAGGATGTTTTGAACTCTTATCGAGTTCCTTGAGTTATGAGTTTAGATAATTTCAGGATTTTATAGGATATTTTGTGTTTTGCCATTTTGGCGAGTTGAGATTCAGATTTATATACATTTATACCGATGAGACGAGGTATAATTGAGTTTGGAGATTCTTTTGTATTTGAGTTTTGGATCATCCTACTTGAGAATATCTTATGTTTTCCTTTTTGGCGAGATTTTATATTAATGTTTCACCTTTTGAGGAGATATGGTTCATGGAAACCATGTAGACATTTTGTGATGTCGCCGATGATATGAGGCGAATGTTTATATTATTTGAGTATTATTATTGAACTTACCTCTTTTGAGGTCATTGTATACTTAAGTGACATTATTTCACTTAAGTCATGAGTTGTATTCTTTCTGTTGCCTCTTCTCGTTCGAAAAGAATTATCACCTTGTATCTTATGCTTCATATTATCGTCTTTCCTCATTAACTGATTATTTTAGCTAGACTGACCCGTGTACTTTGTACTCGGGTCAGACCGAGTTGTTTCAGGTTAGCTATCAGTTACAGTTCTTTGCTCTGATGCATCTACTTGGATTTCAGCCTAGCACTTTTGTTTAGTTTCTATTTCCGCTTGACTCTGATGTATTTACATTTGATTCGATGTATATGGTGTGGTCGAATACCACATTTATTGTATTCATATTTTATTGTACTAAACATGCATCGGTGTATATGTATATATATGATGTGGATTACTGTTCTGTGATGTGCTTTACATTTAGTTATTGTATTTTGTTCTGATAGATCCATTAACTACCTATAGTCTTGGATTAAGCATTTACTGGGTATGTCGATTCACTTGAGTAGAAGAAAAAAAAATTTATATTGCATTTATCGGCGTATTCAGTAGATGTTTAAGACAAAATTATAGATAGTCGCCCTTAACCAGCCCTATTCTCCGCTTTAGTAGACGGAATTACTTGTTAATTCTCTTTGCTAAGGTGGGTCTCTAACTTTATTTTCGCAATTTGATTCCAATTTCATTGTTTATTCCAAATAAACAACCTAAAATTTTCAATTTAATTTTAATCACAATATTAAATTATAATTATCATTATAATTTAATATTAACAGGTACTCTCCAACGCAGGGTTGTTACAGTAGTTTTGGGTTAATTAGCTGGTGTAATTAGTATAATTACTTAGTTGAAGTGATTAATAATTAATTTCTTAGTATAAGTCATCTAAGAATTGACTAATCAAAATTATGGGAAGTTAATTAAGTGATGTAATTAATTAAAGGTAATTAATTACAGAATGAAATTATTCAAGGGTGATTAATAAATATAATTAATTAAAGATTAAGTATAATTACTTAAGGTAATTAATGAGGCGTAATTCCTTAGTGAAGTAATGAGTGGATAATTACCGAATACAATTAATTAAAAGGAAATTACTGGATGGGAAGTAATTAAAGGATAATTACTTGGTGGAGGAATTTAGGAATAATTACTCAATGTAATTAAAGGATTAATTAATATAGTTAACCAAGGAGTTGGTTTGATTGATGAAGAAATTTTGGAAGTTGATTTCTGACTGTGATTAATCAAGGTTGATTAATGAATGTAATTAAGTTAGAAGTGAATTATTTAATGAAATCTAAGAATAATTAACTAATGGGGTAAGTAGAGAATTATTAATTTATTTAATTAATGGAAGTGATCAATCTTGCTTGTGATAAATTGGAAATGACGAGTGCTTGAATTTGGCGATATCTCTGATATGAAAGGTTAGTGATGTGATGTGTTGATGGGCAATGATAGTATTGTTATCCGTCAATGATGAATTTCAAAGTAAAAAGGGTGGCATCTTTAATTTAAAGTTGAGTTGCATTTCACCTGAATGACATGTGTAAAGATGAATTGAATTCAAAGAGACAGAAATCGGGTATTAGTTAATACCCGAAACTACTTCGATTCTTATAATTGATTCGTGAAATCAATAGGGTAAAATAGAAGATTTGAATGGATTGAACCATATAATCTAAGTTCTGGCACTTAAATTGCTTTATGAAATAAGTGATGTCTATAGCAACTTGTAAAGTTGTAAATTGATATACGTACCCCGGGATTATGTGAGTTGTATACTTTTGTATTACATGTTAGATGGGTTTACTCACGCTGGTTTCCAGCCTGACCTGGGTGTTACTCTGATGTAATGCTCGGGTCAGACCGAGTATTACAGATTTTCAGGTAAGGACGTTCTGGAGCTCAGGAGGCGAGCTGGATGGCAGGGACGTATGGAGAGTTTCCATTATGATATTGTATATATCTGAGTCATGTTAAATTGTATCTTCCAATGTTGTATAAAATTGTTGTAACTCTGATACATCGATGTAAACTGATAGATACAATTTTCTTTGGTATGACTATTATTGATATTATATTTTATCTGCTGTGAATGTGAGTTTGTGTGTTTCTTTTCTGTTCTTATTCTTTCTCTTTCTTCTTTTCTCTAACTATCTGGAATTTTCGGGATCGAAAATTTCGGGTCGTTACAGATACACTTCGGGTTTTCACCCGAGTAGTTAGCTAGTTTAGTCGAGCCTGTCCCTGAGTTAACCCTTATTCAATTTTCTTCGAGTATTTTCACGAATACCCTGAGTCAAACCCGAGATAATTGTTTCTTCCTCAAACCCACAACCATTCAAACACCACAGATACACGGTGCACTAGTACGAGAAATGTCGATGCTTCGGCCATTGCCTTCATCATCCACCTGTCGCTGGTGACCTCGTCGACAACCCTGACCATCCAACTCCTTCAAGTTCACCGTGGTTCGAAATCGAGAAGGATCGTGCAAACCTAGAATCAAAATCCAGTCACAAAATCGACTCGCCTGGTCACCGTCGTTCATCGTCCATCACGCCGCCACGTCCAGAGATGCCCCAACGACCCTCACAACAATCCTCCCTGGACCGATCGCCTATAAATCACCTATGACGATGCAGCAAACAATTTTCCAACATTGACCCAAAAATTAATCTAAACCCTACTTCAATCCCTTGCCGACACCACGATCAATTATAAATGCCTCGAGCATTTTTCCTGAATTCCCCTGTTCTCCAGCTTCCTTCAACCATGATCTCGAAGTCTCAGACTTCCACGACCACCAGAACTTGACCAAATTTCAGTTTCCGATCAGTATGAGATTCCTCAATAAATAGGAACTTACAAATCATGAAATGATTTTTAAAAATCATAATTTTAAAATATGAATCTGTTGATAAAATCAAAACTCAAAATTAATTCATTTGATTTTCTACCTTATGTTGATCATTACTGACATTAAGCAAATTTTAAAATGATTATTTAACATAAACACTTGTAATTATTTTTAAAATACATATTACCCCATTGTTATCCTTTTTCATTCAGAAATCATCACTTAATAATGTTTATTTGGTCTGTGAATAAAGTAACAGAGATATGATGCTTGTAAACAGACTTGCATACAATTTTACACATACATACAGATTTATTTCCACAACAATAGACAAAAACATCAAGCCATATCAAAGATTCAGGGTTAAATGGGTCAAGTTTGCTCAACTTGGATTGAAGAAAGAGGACCAGGTTTTAAACTTCTAGAAATTTGTTTTACTTTGATTGATCTGGAATTTAATTTGCATCCACTTCTTAGTCTTCCAGGTTTTGAACTCCTTTTTGATTTTAAAGACTGGATTTTAATCTGAGCTTGTTGTTTGAATTAAATCTCCGTTGATCTCAAGTATTAAATCTTGATCTTTTAATTTGGATGAACCCGATGTTTGTTGCTCAGGATTTTAAATTTGAGTTTAATGCTTATTGCATGCTTTAATTTTCTAGTTTTGAACTTGAATCCAATTCCATTTGCTTCGGATTTTGAAGTTTTTGATCTTGTTTTCTTTGTTTTGATCTGATTTCCCTGGAAATGCTTCAGATTTTTGAATTTAACAGATTTTGGAAACTGAAAATGATCTTGTTGAATCATGCTTTGCTTCCAGATTACACTTGAAAACAAGTTGAAGTTTGTTAGATTCTGGACTGAAAGCATTATGTTTTTATTTTCTTTTTGGTTTTGATCCTCAGGTTGAAGATTCTTTTCGATAAATTCCTTTTCTAGTTTTCAGTTTTAAATGGCGGATGAAAAGGAAGATGTAACGACCAGAAATTTTCGATCCCGAAAATTCCAGATAGTTAGGAAAAAGAAGAAAGAGATAGAAGAGGAAGAAACACCACAAATATTCTTACATTCGTAGCGGATGAAAATATAATATCAAATAATAACAGTTTACACAAGAATTTTATATCTGTCAAATACATTTATAATACATCAGGGTTACACATATATACAGACACTGGATATACAATCATCATGTCTCAGATATACAACAATATAATAGAGCGGAAACACTCCATACGTTCTTGCCATCAAGCTCGCCTCCTAAGCTCCAAAACGTCCTTACCTGAAAATCTATAATACTCGGTCTGACCCGAGCATTACATCAAAGTAACACCCAGGTCAGGCTGGAAACCAGCATGAGTAAACTCATCAAACATGAAATTCCAATGCAAAGAACTTATTTAAAACCCCAGGGTAACTCGTATCAATTTACAAATTCACAATTTGTTATAGACATCACTTATTTCACACATCAATTTTCTAAGTACCAAAAACTTAGATTAAATAGTCCAATACACTTAAATCATTTCATTCCAGCCTATTGATTTCATATATCAATCTATAAAAATTCGAAGTGGTTTCAGATATATTTTTAATATCCGAGCCCCGTCACTTCGAGTCTCATGTCATCCTAACCCAAGTTATCCAAATGAAATACACTTCACACTTTAAATACAGGAGGTCACTTTACAGAAGAATTCATCATTGATAGATAACCACAATATCCTTTCCGCCCAAACATATGTTACCACAAAACTGTGACGACCCGATTCTTCGACTTTCGAAATCGACATCAATACGTCCACTGTATCAACTGCCGAGCAATTGAATGCCGGAAAACCGAATTCTTAGGGTTTAAGAAGAAGAAAAAGATAGAAGAAGAGAGAAAGAAAAGCAACTGAACAATATTAGAATCTCACAATCGCGGCAAAACAACATATAATAGATAAATGAATAATCTTTAAAACAAGAACTATATCACTTATTACATTACATCATATTACATTACATTATATCATCAGAGTGTACAACAATAAATAGCGGAAAAGAATTACTATATACTAGTTGATACGCCATGCCATCCAGCTCGCCTCCAATTCTCTACAGCAACTCCTGAATTCCAGAATGACCTGATAACCTGACTCTAGACTTCCCGTGTGGAAATTGGTGGGCACGCAGAGTTTAGGAAGGGAAACAATAAACTTCAGGTCAGTCATTGGACTGGTGTGAGAACTTAAAACAGTTATTTTCACAAAAAAAATAAAAAGAATTTCGCTATGCTTTTGGAAAATGTAACTACCATAAAACCTCTCGCCACACACACAATGCAAACGCAGAATTGGAGGAGATTTCTTCTTATGATAGTCAAAGATGCTTACTACGCAGAATCATTTGGTTTTTATTATTATTAGTGCATAGTGTAGAAAACATTTTGAAAGTATAATATAAATCTTAGCCAACATTTGACCATTATCGTATGCCTGCTATAACTACCATGTTCAATAGCAGGTTACCGCCACATTCCATGGCAGGTTATACAACTAACACCGTACAGGGCTCGTATTGTTTCTTTGGATTTCCAACTAATGGTCGGGCAAAGGAACTTCCTACACTGAAATGGGTACGCCTCTGGAAAGACGCCCGAGAACCTAACCGGATCTCTACCGACACAAGGCCGAGTTACCACACATTTTTGGGTGCAATGAAGCGGTAACTTGATAACTCCACACAAAAAAAGTATGCCATCCCCGGTCGTTACCGACCTTTATCCGAGGATCCTCAATACCAACAACCACAAAGTAATAAATTTGCAGCAACCACATAGGTTAAATATCTGGGATCCATACCATGATACAACCTCTATCCAGAAGAAAATGGACATACCTTAGGGGCGCGACCCCTAAAACCTTGCCGCAACATTCCTGTTTCGACCATTTCCGGGTTGTGAGGCTCGACGAAGTCTCGTCCACAAAGCTACGCATTTTTTCAAAAAGTCACGCTTTGATCAATAATTGATCAATAAATAATCATCACACAGCAACACTCAGCATGCCACATTACCAAATTAGGAGTATATTGCTGATAACCTTTAACTACAAAACCTCTAAGCTCGTACGTCTCAGAGAAGGGTGTTAAGCTAAAAGAATAAATTCTCCGCCACCAACAGAGATGTATTTGAAAGAAATCTGCTTTATATCTCAAAATGTAATGTCAGACACGTAACCATACAAGTCCGTTCCGAGAACAAACGGAACCGAAGGCACTTCCAAAGAAGCCCTTGCAATCCGGATATTAACTAATCACGTCCGGAGTCCCATCACAAAAGGTGATAAAATATTTATATCGGAGATCAGCTGATGCAGAGACATTCGATGGTAATCCTTCCGTTTTCAAAAATATCCGGTCTTCAACACCGGTCTTCAATGCTATCCATTACGTCGTATCACTATTCGAAATGGGTAATCCGAATAACGAGCGCAATAATTTAAAAATAAGTGTAGCATTCAATTTAAACCAATTCACAACGAATACCTATTTAAAGATCAATATTGATAGTCGGTTATTTAACTATCAATCAATATTCACAACATCACCCGATTATAAATAATCTTCCCAAATTATTTATTTTTCAAAATATCTTTACAAGATATATTTTCCACACTTCAACCATTTGAAAACAAATTTCAAATCATTTTTCACCTTTCAATCTTTGAAAACAAATTTCAAATCAATTTCCTTAAACGGAAACACTTCCAAATATTTATCCATTTTAAATTTAAAGTGGTTCATTTAAATCAATCAAATAAATCCTTACCGATTTATTTTAAACTTATGTTCCAAATCCCCAAATTTATTTCAACACTTCAAAAATAAATCAATGTTTATTTTTAAACAAATTTCCCTTTCTTTTATAAATTCCATAGTGAATTTACATTTCCAAAATATCTATGAATATACGATTTTCAAATCGATTTCTAATATTCATTTTCTACTTATCTTTAAAAGGTAAAATCTCAAAATATTCACTTCATATTGGAAAAACATTTCCATACTTATTTAATAATAAGTAATTCACAAATCTATTCATTTTCAACATTTGGGAAATATTCAATATACTGAAATCACAATTAAGTATATAATTTATTCTTTAAGGAAAACATTTTCTTAAACACATTTATTTGAGTCAAAACGAATGTTGCATAAAACATCGTTATGACAACTCAAAATTACTAGTATAAGGATTTGAAATTTAGATAGACATATAAATCCCAATACCATATAAAACATTTCCTTTCGGAAACCATTTACTATAACAATGGTGTTATAGTCCAACATTTCCTTATTTCTCGAAAACGTCTATTTCAACAATGAATATTGAAATCTATGGTTTCGATTCATAATACATTTTAAAACATCTTTAAATCATTTTAATTCTATTTAAAACATCACTTCCCCAAAACATTTCTTTAATATATTATTCACTGTCCAAAATCGTGAATATACTTCATTAACCAAATTCAACATTTCTACACATTTTATTAAAGGATTATCCACTGTTCAAAATCGTGGATATATCTCCTTTAATAAGCTATAATGATTAACTTATCAAATAAGTCGATTTCAGATTTATAAAACAACGTTTATAAATTCACATATATATATTTTATAAAAACTTCAACTTATAAAATCCCTTAATTAACAAATTCTATTTATATCTCATTTAAATGCCAAAATCCAATTTATAAGTTAATTACTTATAAATCTTTTATTTTACAAAAATCTATTCATTTTATAACTTCACAATTTATAAATCTATAGATTTCATCAACCAACGAAATCCATTTATACTTCATTTTAACACTTATAAAAACTCGTTTTATAATTCCAATATTTTAATTTATAAATATCAACTTTTATAGATCTTTTATATAAACCGTTTATAATAATTCAAAAAATCCCAATTTAAGCCATTTTATAAATTAATCAACTACTTATTTCTAAAATCACATTTCGGTTATACAAAAATCATAATTTTTATAACATAAAAATTACAACGTTGATTTATTTAAAATGAATAAATTCCAAAATTAAATTTTAGTATGAATTCCCAACTTAAATTTTCAAAAACCCAATTTTATTTATTTTCGGCATCTAACGATTCCAAAAATATATTCGGCTAAATTTTAGCCTTTAACGATTTCAATAACAAAGATAATCATGCAGATTATAAATAGATCAACGCACAACATTAAAACAAATTCAATCATTTGAGGAATCCAGTTGGATCCCTCCAACCCGTTTCCCTGCATCCACAGATGTTAGCACAATACCAATTCCACTTCGAGGTGAAATATCGTGGTATATGGGATTTATAAAATATTATCCGCTGTTATGCGGCGCAATAAGGTCTCATCCGCTATATAATGCGGGAAATCAACTCCAAGTACATATATAATACCAATTTCACTTCAAGGTGAAATATCGCGGTATATGTGTTTACTAAATATCCTCCGCTTAATATACGTCGTATAGGGTCTATTTCAACAGTAGATAGCAATTTATCATCCAAGCATGCAAATCAGGACAATCAAACAATTTTAAATCTAACTATTTAAAATTTAAATCGAAACTAATTCGATTGAGTGAGAAGTTCTCAACTTAGCTTTTATTTTGCAATCCAATTCCATTTTAGCTCGTTTCCTTCACAGTTTTGACCTTGTGTAAATATTATGCAGTTGATAAATATTCGAAGTACATCAAATAATCAATTTTTCGTTTTGATAGTTTTAATTAACAAATTTCTCCTTTAATAATTTTATTTAAATAAAATTTAAAATCTAAAACTAAGTTTCCTTTAATAAATTATTTTTAATGCCAATAATTAAATGAACCATTTATACAAATTAATTCCGCTAGTCGAAAAATTAATTTCCATTTCATAGTAATTATTTGATTTTAGAAATAAATTCCCATTTATATTTTTAATTTTAACTAATTCCTTCTTTTAACAAAATATTTTCTTTTCCCATTACTGTAAATCTTAAACAAATTGTTTTACAGCTTACTGATCATTCCCATATTTGTCTATCCATATATACTTTCTTTAACTGTATATATTTATTTACTTTAAATACTTCTACCTAATAACAAAAATTATCACAGTAACTTTTTTTCCTTTATAAACTTTTGCATATATATTTATTTCAAAACTTTATCTGTATATAAAATCTTCGATTTTTCTGTAAATCTATAAAAATCTGCATATCTATAAATTTTAATTAAAACAACTGTTAATAAATTTTCTTTTTCTGCTTACTGTATAAAAAATTTAAAAAAATAAATAAAGTAAAACTTACAGCTACTACCCAAGATCTGCTCGCGTAAGCGAATCCATTCACGCGATTCGAATCGCCACCTACCCACTGCCCTAGCCGCCATCGCAACCTTGGCCATCCCACCGTTTGAGGTTCGCGCTTCAATCCCCCAAATTGGTCGCCACGATACCAGAATCGGGTATACCCTAGGTTGCCACATCCTCCTTCAGGCCTCGCAAAACCTACGCGATTCCCAATCTCACGAACGAACTCGTGCGCGGCTCGATGAATGAACAGATGAAACTCGCGTATCTTCATTTTGCGATTTGAACTAGGAGAGGAGGGACGACTTATATTCTCGGCCCTTTGTTTTCTTTCCACGAGCGCGACCATCCATTTTATTTTGAACTGTTGACTTCAAGTTTGATTTAAGTAGGAAGAGAAGAGAGGAAACTCATTTGAAAGAGACAGAAGAAAAGGGTAGAACAAGGCTTCAGCCATTTATTTTTCTTCTTTTGATTTTTATTTCTAACTGAGGAATTATGAAATGAAGTTGCATGATTACTTAAAAAGAGATGGAGGGTGACAGGAGTATCTGACTATGCAGAGAATAGGTCAGCTAAAGAAAACATAGGGTGGCTGACGATTTGAGTGTATAAATTTATTTTTAAATTAAATCGATTAATTATTGTCTAGACGTTTATATGTCGTACGATCACACAATAGCTCTAAAAGCTACGAAATTTAAAATCTGGTAACAATTCAATATTACGGACCCAATGGAACTAATTTTGTCGAATTCCGAGACTGTGCCTCGGAAGGCTATTTTTTAATATCGATTCAAATGATAAAATCTGAAACTGAACAAATCACTTTCAGTTTAAATTTTGAAGTTTTTATTATCTTCAGTATTGTCAATATGAATTTTACAAGCCTTTGAAATATTTATAATCAGCTTAAAACTGAGGATTCAAATTTTTATTCAACTTTCACACAATTAAATTTGATAATTAAATTGCTGAATTTATTCTGATAATTTGAAATTCAATTCAAACCATCATTCAAATATTTAAAATCAGTTAAATATTTTCAATTTAAATTGTTCAAAATTCTGGGTCGTTACAACCTTCCCCCCTTAAAAGAATTTCGTCCCGAAATTACAGGTTAGGAAAAATGGTCCTTAACTCGTTCGCTATGTTTCCAAAACTAAACAGTTTTATCAACTTACCAAAACAAATCTTTTTATTGAAGATCATCATCATTTCAACTAGCTTTCCAAAATCTTTCATAGATTTCAACAATACCGTTTTGTTAACAATTCAAATTTAAATTTAAATTCAAATTTTAAACTTTCAAAATTTTCTCAAAATTTTTCTAATTCCCTATATTTTCGAAAAATTTCGTCAGCGTCTCCTTTGCGCGGCTAGCTCGGTACGACTACAAAATGGCACCACAGGCCCTCAAATCCGAAAAGAAAACAAAAGGCCAAGCGGCTGGACAAGAAAATCACCAAATTTCATACTGAAATTGAAATACGTACCTTTTTGTCGAGCAATTCAATTTTATCTTTGAAATCAAAATCCCAATTCCATTTCTTTTAATACACCTGTATATCCTGATATCCATATATCCATATATCCAATTACAATATTCAAATATCATTTCGTATATTTTATTACAAAATTTTCAATATATGCTTCTTATACATTTTTAGTTTACTATTGAAGTTTATATATTCAAGTTCATTCAATCTTACATTTCCAATTTCATTTGAATTCAATTTACACTTTCAACCCTATTTGGATTTAGTTTAACTTCTGAATATTGAATTTTATCAATCATCTTTCATTCACAACTGCACTATTTTAAATTAGTTTCATCTACTAATCCATTACAAATTCCAATTCATTTTATTTCCACCTTTATTAACTTTAGTTTACTTCGAACAAATTTTACAACTTCATTTTATTTTCACACCATTCAAATTGGTTTTCAATATTCAGTTTCAATTCCAACTTTATTCTTTTGTTCATTTCCAAACACAATTTAATTTCATTTGTTACTACTCCAAATTTATTTTTTTATTTTTACTTAATAAATTTTCTTTAAGTAATCATTTCACTTGGCCTCCTTAGACCTTTCTTCAAATTCACTTCATTTAATTCATTCACTTATACTTACTTTAATTTAGCTCCATCTTTTGAATTAAATTTATTCTATCAAAATTAAATTGTATAAGTTATCAACTCATTTATTATTGCCATAAATATTTTAAATAGGATTCTAGAGCCTTTTCAACCTTTCAAAACCATTATTGAAAACAATTCAAATTATCCTTTAAATTTCGAAACTAAACCCAAACTTCAAAACAACTTTAATTTAAAATAATATGGCTGCAATTTCTCTTTTGGAAACCCGAAAATGAACACCAATGATGTCGCGATCATCATCGGAATTATTTTTCAGCGACCGAAAAGAGTTTAGAGCTTTCATCTCTCCAAAACAATTTTCCAAAATATCAAATCCTTTCAAAACACTTCTCTGGAATTTTATTTCAGATTATAAATCACCTTTACAAATCCTTTACTTATATAATTTTCACTTCTTATATATATAAGATTATTTTACAATTGTAAAACATTTTAATTATAATTCCATACTTATAATTCATTTGCTTATACAATTCATTCTTTTACAACTGTTGTTTTTATTTAACTTATTCAAACAACTTTTATTCACTTATATATTCTTACATTTTCAACGACCAAACAATCAACTATATACACTTTAATAATTCCTGAAAAATTATTCTTTTATATATAAAATAAAATCAAGGTAAAATATTTCATTTACCGAATTTTGAACAATATCGTGCCGAATTGTTCTGAACAAGTGTTTAGAGATCCCTATCGATGGCGTTGTCCAGACCATACCGACCAGAATCCATATACCACTCAACAAACCAATCATCACAATATATAACAAATTATATTCACTAACAAATACGCGCTCGTACCTATCATTACACTCAAACTCATTCTAGAGTACTACTGACTCTATCTCTAATGAGTAACACCCAATAGAGCCATGGTTGTCGCTTAACCATATGCTCTGATACCAAATGTGACGACCCGAATCTTCGACTTTTGAAAATCGACATCAATACGTCCACTGTATCAACTGCCGAGCAATCGAATGCCAGAAAACCGAATTCATAGGGTTTAAGAAGAAGAAAAGGATAGAAGAAGAGAGAAAGAAAAGCAACTGAACAATATCAGAATCTCAAATCGCAGCGGAACAACATATAATAGATAAATGAATAATCTTTAAAAAAAGAACTATATCAGTTATTACATTACATCATATTACATTACATTATATCATCAGAGTGTACAACAACAAACAACGAAAAAGAAATACTATATACTAGTTGATACGCCATGCCATCCAGCTCGCCTCCAATTCTCTACAACAACTCTCGAATTCCAGAATGACCTGATAAACTAACTCTAGACTGTCTGTGTGGAAATTGGTGGGCATCCAGAGTTTAGGAAGGGAAACAATAAACTCCAGGTCAGTCACGGGACTGGTGTGAGAACTTAAAACAGTTATTTTCACAAAGAAAATAAAAAGAATTTCGCTATGCTTTTGGAAAATGAAATTACCATAAAACCTCCCGCCACACACACAATGCAAACGCAGAATTGGAGGAGATTTCTTCTTATGATAGTCAAAGATGCTTACTACGCAGAATCATTTGGTTTTTATTATTATTAGTGCATAGTGTAGAAAACATTTGGAAAGTATAATATAAATCTTAGCCAACATACGACCATTATCGTATGCCTACTATAACTACCATGTTCAATAGCAGGTTACCGCCACATTCCATGGCAGGTCATACAACTAAAACCGTACAGGGCTCGTATTATTTCTTTGGATTTCCAACTAATGGTCGGGCAAAGGAACTTCCTACACCGAAATGGGTACGCCTCTGGAAAGACGCCCGAGAACCTAACCGGATCTCTACCAACACAAGGCCGAGTTACCACACGTTTTTGGGTGCAATGAAGCGGTAACTTGATAACTCCACACAAAAAAAAGTATGCCATCCCCGGTCGTTACCGACCTTTATCCGAGGATCCTCAATACCAACAACCACAAAGTAATAAATTTGCAGCAACCACATAGGTTAAATATCTGGGCTCCATACCATGATACAACCTCTATCCAGAAGAAAATGGACATACCTTAGGGGCGCGACCCCTAAAACCTTGCCGCAACATTCCTGTTTCGACCATTTCCGGGTTGTGAGGCTCGACGAAGTCTCGTCCACAAAGCTACGCATTTTTTCACAAAGTCACGCTTTGATCAATAAATGATCAATAAATAATCATCACACAGCAACACTCAGCATGCCACATTACCAAATTAGGAGTATATTGCTGATAACCTTCAACTACAAAACCTCTGAGCTCGTACGTCTCAGAGAAGGGTGTTAAGCTAAAAGAATAAATTCTCCGCCACCAACAGAGATGTATTTGAAAGAAATCTGCTTTATATCTCAAAATGTAATGTCAGACACGTAACCACACAAGTCCGTTCCGGTATCAAACGGAACCGAAGGCACTTCCAACGAAGCCCTTGCAATCTGGATATTCACTAATCACGTCCTGATTCCCATCACAAAAGGTGATAAAATCTCTATATCGGAGATCGGCTGATGTAGAGACATTCGATGGTAATCCTTCCGTTTTCAAAAATATCCAGTCTTCAATGCTATCCATTACATCGTATCACTATTTGGAATGGGTAATCCGAATAACGAGCGCAATAATTTAAAAATAAGTGTAGCATTCAATTTCAACCAATTCACAACGAATACCTATTTAAAGGTCAATATCGATAGTCGGTTATTTAACTATCAATCAATATTCACAACATCACCCGATTATAAATAATCTTCCCAAATTATTTATTTTTCAAAATATCATTACAAGATATATTTTCCACACTTCAACCATTTGAAAACAAATTTCAGATCATTTTTCACCTTTCAATCTTTGGAAACAAATTTCAAATTCAATTTTCTTAAACGGAAACACTTCCAAATATTTATCCATTTTAAATTTAAAATGGTTCATTTAAATCAATCAAATAAATCCATACCGATTTATTTTAAACTTACGTTCCACATCCGCAAATTTATTTCCACACTTCAAAAATAAATCAATGTTTATTTTTAAACAAATTTCCCTTTCTTTTATAAATTCCATAGTGAATTTACATTTCCAAAATATCTGTGAATATACGATTTTCAAATCGATTTCTAATATCCATTTTCAATTTATCTTTAAAGGATAAAATCTCAAAACATTCACTTCGTATTGGAAAAACATTTCCATACTTATTTAATAATAAGTAATTCACAATTCTATTCATTTTCAACATTTGGGAAATATTCAATATACTTAAATCGCATTTCAGTATATAATTTATTCTTTAAGGAAAACATTTTCTTAAACACGTTTATTTGAGTCAAAATGAATGTTGCATAAAACATTGTTATGACAACTCAAAATTACTAGTATAGGGATTCGAAATTTAGATAGATATATAAATCCCAATACTATATAAAACATTTCCTTTCGGAAACCATTTACTATAACAATAGTGTTATAGTCCAACATTTCCTTATTTCTCGAAAACGTCTATTTCAACAATGAATGTTGAAATCTATGGTTTCGATTCATAATACATTTTAAGACATCTTTAAATCATTTTAATTCTATTTAAAACATCACTTCCCCAAAACATTTCTTTAATATATTATTCACCGTCCAAAATCATGAATATACTTCGTTAACCAAATTCAACATTTCTACACATTTTATTAAAGGATTATCCACTGTCCAAAATCGTGGATATATCTCCTTTGATAAGCTATAATAATTAACTTATCAAATAAGTTGATTTTGGATTTATAAAACAACGTTTATAAATTCACATTTATATATTTTATAAAAACTTCAACTTATAAAATTCCTTAATTAACAAATTCTATTTATATCTCATTTAATTGCCAAAATGCAATTTATAAGTTAATTATTTATAAATCTTTTATTTTACAAAAATCTATTCATTTTATAACTTCACAATTTATAAATCTATAGATTTCATCAACTTATGAAATCCATTTATATTTCATTTTAACACTTATAAAAACTCGTTTTATAATTCCAATAATTTAATTTATAAATATCAACTTTTATAGATCTTTTATATAAACCATTTATAATAATTCAAAAATCCTAATTTAAACCATTTTATAAATTAATCAACTACTTATTTCTAAAATCACATTTCGGTTATACAAAAATCATAATTTTTATAACATAAAAATTACAACGTTGATTTATTTAAAATGAATAAATTCCGAAATTAAATTTTATTATGAATTCTCAGCTTAAATTTTCAAAAATCCAATTTTATTTATTTTCGGCATCTAACGATTACAAAAATATATTCGGCTAAATTTTAGCCTTTAACGATTTCAATAACAAAGATAATCACGCAGATTATAAATAGATCAACACACAACATTGAAACAAATTCAATCATTTGAGGAATCCAGTTGGATCCCTCCAACCTGTTTCCCTGCATCCATAGATGTTAGCACAATACCAATTCCACTTCGAGGTGAAATATCGCGGTATATGAGATTTATAAAATATTATCCGCTAATATGCGGCGCAATAGGGTCTCGTCCGCTATATAATGCGGGAAATCAACTCCATGTACATATATAATACCAATTTCACTTCGAGGTGAAATATCGCGGTATATACGTTTACTAAATAACCTCCGCTTAATATACGGCGTATAGGGTCTATTTCAACAATAGATAACAATTTATCATCCAAGCATGCAAATCAAAACAATCAAACAATTTTAAATCTAACTTTTTAAATTTAAATCGAAACTACTTCGATTGAGTGAGAAGTTCTCACCTTAGCTTTTATTTTGCAATCCATTTCCATTTTAGCTCGTTTCCTTCACAGTTTTGACCTTGTATAAATATTATACAGTTGATAAATATTCGAAGTAAATCAAATAATCAATTTTTTCGTTTTGATAGTTTTAATTAACAAATTTCTCCTTTAATAATTTTATTTAACTACAATTTAAAATCTAAAACTAAGTTTCCTTTAATAAATTATTTTTAATACCAATAATTAAATGAACCATTTATACAAATTAATTCCGCTAGTCGAAAAATTAATTTCCATTTCATAGTAATTATTTGATTTTAGAAATAAATTCCCATTTATATTTTTAATTTTAACTAATTCCTTCTTTTAACAAAATATTTTCTTTTCCCATTACTGTAAATCTTAAACAAACTGTTTTACATCTTACTGATCATTCCCATATTTATCTATCCATATATGCTTTCTTTAAACTGTATATATTTATTTACTTTAAATACTGCTGCCTAATAATAAAAATTATCACAGTAACATTTTTATTCTTTATAAACTTTTGCATATATATTTATTTCAAAACTTTATCTGTATATAATATCTTCTATTTTCCTGTAAATCTATAAAAATCTGCATATCTATAAATTTTAATTAAAACAACTGTTAATAAATTTTCTTTTTCTGCTTACTGTATAAAAAATTTTAAAAAATAAATAAAGTAAAACTTACAGCTACTACCCAAGATCTGCTCGCGTACACGAATCCATTCACGCGATTCGAATCGCCACCTACCCACTGCCCTAGCCGCCATCGCAACCTTGGCTATCCCACCGTTTGAGGCTCGCGCTTCAATCCCCCAAATTGGTCGCCACGATACCAGAATCGGGTATACCCTAGGTTGCCACATCCTCCTTCAGGCCTCGCGACACCTACGCGATTCCCAATCTCACGAACGAACTCGCACGCAACTCGATGAATGAACAGATGAAACTCGCGTATCTTCATTTTGCGATTTGAACTAGGAGAGGAGGGACGACTTATATTCTCGGCCCTTTGTTTTCTTTCCACGAGCGCGGCCATCCTTTTTATTTTGAACTGTTGACTTCGAGTTTGATTTAAGTAGGAAGAGAAGAGAGGAAACTCGTTTGAACGAGGCAGATGAAAAGGGAAGAACGAGACTTCGGCCATTTATTTTTCTTCATTTGATTTTTATTTCGAACTGAGGAATTATGAAATGAAGTTGCGTGATTATTTAAAAAGAGATGGAGGGTGACAGGAGTACGTGGCTACGCAGAGAATAGGTCGGCTAAAGAAAACATAGGGTGGTTGATGATTTGAGTGTATAAATTTATACTTAAATTAAATCGATTAATTATTGTCTAGACGTTTATAACTCATACGATCACACAATAGATCTGAAAGCTACGAAATTTGAAATCCGGTAATAATTCAATATTACGGATCCAATGGAACTGCTTTCGTCGAATTCCGAGACTGTGCCTCGGAAGGCTATTTTTAAATATCGATTCAAATGATAAAATCTAAAACTGAACAAATCACTTTCAATTTAAATTTTGAAGCTTAAATTCCTCATTTTATAAAGAAGTTTAAAGGAATTTAAAACCAAATTCATTTTTAAATTCATATCAATTTAAAAAAATGCACTTTAACATTCAAGTTGTTAAAACAATTTAAATTTAAAAACTTTATTTGTTTAAAAACTGAGATTCAATAACTTGAATTCCATATTTAACTTTGATTTAAAACTTATTTTTAAACCTCTACTTTACAATTTAACTTCATTTTTTAAAAATCAATTATTTCTTTCCAATTCATTCTTATTTTTATTCTATAATTATTTCACTTCCAAAATTCACCCTTATATTTCTTTCCAAAAATCCAATTTTATACATTTCAATAACTTAGTGTACCGGAATATATTCAAGCAAACCATAGTATCCAATATTCCAATCATCAATATAATTCATCATAGAATATCAAATATTCATAACACTTAATATTAAACAATCTAAATAATTTTGAGGAATCCAGCTGGATCCCTCCAACCTGTTTTCCTACATCCGCAGATGCTAGCACAATACAAATTCCACTTCAAGGTGGAATATCGTGGTATATGTGTTTTTAAACATAATATCATCCGCTATTATGCGGCGCATAGTGTCTCATCCGCTATATAATGCGGGAAATCAATCGCTCCAATATATACTATATATACTACTATGTATAATATAACACATCAAATCAATCCAATCATTCAAACAATTAATTAAATTTAACCATTTAAATAAATAGCAACCTAGAAGAGTGAGATATCTCACCTTTGCCCCTTAAATTTGCGAATCCACTTCATTCTCGATTTGATTTCACGATTATTGACCTTGTATAAATTATAGGGTTTATTAACACTTGGAAAAATCAGATAATTTATTTCCCTTTAATAAATTAATTAGTTAACAATTTAATTCTAGCTAAATAATTATCTCTTTTTAAGGAATCTTTTAGTTGTTAAAATAAATTAGTAAAGTTAATTGAACAGATTTATCCCCACATCTATTATTTAAAACAAACCTAGCAAATTTAACATATGTATATTTCCAGTAAATAGGCAGAATAATGTTTGCTCTAATGTAATTATTATTATTCTGTTTACCGTTTAACTTAATATAAATGTTCCAAACTGTGAATACATTTTATGAAATCAAAATTACTGAAAAAAATAAATTCGCACCTCACTGCTCACACGTCTCAGCATCGACCCCGCTTCGCTCTCGAACTACCATGCTTCGTTGTACATCGTTGAGTTCTGCTCCTCCTCTCTAACCAGTCAACAGCGTCGCCTCCTTTTGGTGGCGTCGAAGACCACCGCATACCACTCGAGCCGCCATCACCTTTTTCCAATGACCAAGCTCATCCGCCTTCGAATCGTGCCCGCTTCGAACTTCGACCCAACATCAGTCGCGCTACCCCGCCCGTAGCCGCGACCTCACCGCTGCCGAGCTATGAGACATCGACCTCCTCTTCTCGCCTGCTCACGAACGCGTCGACCTCCACTCCCTTTTAATCACCTTGCCTCCTCGAATCCCCTAACTCGAGTTCGAATCGAGAATTGAAAGACGACGCCATTTCTTATTAACGACGAATTCGATTTTCGAATTCATTCAGCCTCCTTTTTTCTCTCAACCAAATGTGGGATAAAAGAATGAAAGGGTTGGCTATTTCATTTATCTTGAACGAGAGGGCAGCGCAATTTCAGGATAGGTGGTAGCGTATGAAAGACGGAAAATAGCTACAGTGCTTTGGAGAGGACTGGAAAAGGGTTGATGTGAAATTAATTTCAAAAGCAGTTGACTAGTATAAGTATTCAATTCAAATTCAAATTCAAACCGTTCTGATAAATGCAACTTAAAAACTTGACCCCCTATCGAGGCGTGCCACTAGGCATTTATAATGTTATACCCCTATTTCGAACGAAATGGAAAAGTCTTCGAGTCTCGATTCGATCGTATGGAGAAGATAGCTTTTTGGATCGAGTTATTTTATTGAAGTTCGATATAAATTTCAACGTGTTTATATATCGTACACTCACACAACAACTCCAATCACTACGAAAATTGAAATCCGAAAAAATTACATTATTATGGATCCATTGGAATTGGTTTCGTTGAAATCCGAGACTGCGCCTTGGAAGGCTATTTTTTTAAACGTCAATTTAAACGATATATTTTCAAAACTCAACAAAACACTTCCAAATTCGATTTCAACACTTTAGCCATCTTCAATACTATCAATATAAATTTTACAAGCCTTTAAAATATTTTTAACAAGCATGAAACTCCAAATTTTCTATTTTACCCAATTCCTAATTATTAAATTAAATAGTTATATCATCCAATAAACCGCCATATTAAATTCTGAATCTATTTTATTGAATAAAAACCAAACTTTTCATATTCAAAATCAATTATAATCCAAATTAAATATTAAAACCCATTTGAATATTCCAAACTCAATGCTGAAAAATCCGGGTCGTTACATTCCTCCCCCCTTAAAAGAATTTCGTCCCCGAAATTGCTAGCTAAGAAGAATGATCTAATACCCAATACTATTTTCCAAAACCAAACAGTTTGTAACAACAACCCAACAATCTTTATTAAAGACACACTATCCATTTTACTAACTTTCTAAACTTTTCCATAGTTTCGAAACAACTTTACTTATTCAACCACTCAAATTATAATTAAAAACTAGGATTTAAATTTTCAAAATTTCTCAAAAATTTTCTAACTCCCTAAATTTTTGAAAAATTTCGCCAGCGTCTCCTTTGCGCGGCTAGCTTGGTACAACTTGAAAATGCCTTTACGGACCCCCAAATTCCAAAAGAAAACAAAAGGCCAAGTGGCTAGATCAAAAACCCAACCAAATTTCATACAGAAATTTAAACACATATCTTTTTGTCGAGCAATTCAAATTTATCTTCTGGATTGAAAACCAATTTTCCTTTTCCTTTATAATACCTGTATATCCTACTAAGTAATAATGTTCAATTACAACATTCAAAAATTGCTTTACACATTTCTTTACAAAAGTTTTCATATCTATTTTGATTTCTATTCACTTATTCACAATCATCCCATATTCACTTTTCTAATCCTTTAGTTCCAACTAAACAATTAGTTACACTCTCCATTTTTAAATTTCCTTATTTCAATTCCAATTTGAA
Organism: Allium cepa; assembly: GCA_030765085.1. Taxonomy (NCBI): domain Eukaryota; kingdom Viridiplantae; phylum Streptophyta; class Magnoliopsida; order Asparagales; family Amaryllidaceae; genus Allium; species Allium cepa. The sequence continues at coordinate 878,432,077 of CM060934.1, forward strand.
ATCATTTTATTGCTAACAAAAAATTTCCAAAAATTTTCTAACCCACAAAATTTTCGGAAAATTTTTGGCAGAGTCTCCTTTGTACGGAGGAGCTTTTGCAATTTCACAAGAGATATAAATATATACATCGACCCACATGGTCGGAAAAACAAAAACAGTTCATATTTCCTATTTTTATTGTGTAGGCGTACCTTCGTTTAGCATTTTAAGCAAGCGAATTATTATTTTAGCAATTAGCGCGTCCAAATCCAACCAAACGGCTTCCCGGTACCTGTACTTACTCAATTCAAACATGTAAGTATAAAATATAGGGAGTTTAATTAAATTTCACTCAATTTCAATAGCTAACACATGGAATAAGCAATGCATACTAAACAATTCTTATAAACAATTTTAAGATTTCGACACTAATTCGAATAGCTTCCAACCAAATTTTTATTTAGTTAGAATGGTTTATTATTCAATCACTTATATTCAATTCCTTTTTAATCCAAATGAACCCAATTCACTTCAATTGATTCCAAAATCAATTTTTATTAAAGTCTCTTCATATATTAACTTATTTACAAACCATACACATGCATTTCATTCCATTTCCGCAATTGTTTCATTCAAAGACATTTTATTAAGCTTGACACAATCAATACTTATAAGTTAATAACCATTTCCCAAATTAATTTAACCCAGACTTCTATTTAATGGACTTTCACTTTGTGACGCCCCACCTCTATACCCACGCTAGCCAAGAACACTCCGGAGTAGTGCTGTCAACTAGCACGGAGAATAAGGCTGTTGAGGAGCGACCATCCATGTAATTGCTTATCACACGGTGGCTATAAATAATCTTCAGAAATAAACATAGAAATAATCATATCACAAATCAGTCACAGATATCCATATCACAAAGGCGGAAGAAGATATGAATATATAACTAGCACATGAAAGTGTACATCAGAGTAGTGGTCAGTAAGATCCACGATAATACAAAAGAATAGCAACGCGTGCTAAACAAAAGAATACAACTATGAGTCTATATCTCAAATGTATACAACAAAAACTGCTAATCTAAACAGTTAGCCAAAAGTCAGAGTGATGAATCCCTGGGAAGAAGTCAAGCAGAAGCACCTGTAACATCTCGGTCTGACCCGAGTATTATTTAAGAAAATAATAAACGGGTCAGTCTAGCTATAAATATCAGATGACATGATATAACATAAAAGATATGGCATAAACATAAACATCCATAATGACATACCACTATAAGTATGTAAATAATGATCAACAGAAGATCAATCAATAAGAGATAATCAATATCACAAGAATCTTCTCAAAGATTCGGAAAGGGCATCATACCCCAAACTTGTACTCATAACAAGTCAATGACATAAATTCTAGAAATCAATGCAAGAAGTCCAGAAATCATAGAAAAGAGAAAGAGGCCTATCACATGACGGTCCGAAGACCAAGGGGAGCTACCCCACATGTGTGAATGGAATCACACAGATTAAGGTCCAGACTAACCAAAAAGCAAAAAGGTATGTGTGAGTGGAATCACACAAGTGGTGTCTAGTCTAACCTCGCAACAAGAGACATCGCACGGTTGCTAGTCTAAATCATCAGAATGATCATCATGATCAACGAGAAGTGTCAATTACACTAAGCTAGTAAATATAGAAGTTTAGCTTCATGTCCCATAACCACTTGCTTAACTTAAATATTTACGAACAAACTGTAAATCTTCACTAATAAAATTGTCACAAGAGGTTCAATCGAACAAGTCCAAGAATTAACCGACGAAGTGAACGCAAGCGTTTCATACCACTTGTTTTACTAAGTCGTTTAATTAGATTTCTCATCCGAGTGAGGTAAAGGTTTGTATATACTAATAGATTGGAAAACGGTTTAAGAAAAGAGCTTTGTTATTAAAAATAGAGTTGAAATTGTTTGTTAAAAGAGTTTTGATATTTACTACTAGTATTGAAACCTTTATATTATAAAGTGACAAAACACAGAAGCAATTGTAGAAACAATCAGTCACAAAAATCGCATACGGATATGTGAATAAAATCCAAGGAAATCAGCTCAATGTTTTTCAGATAAGATCCCCTACGGAGGGGGGTTCCAAGGGGGTGGCAACCCCCCAAGGTGGGGGTGCGGGGGCAACGCCACCGCTTACAGGGTTCGACCTAAGTGAAGGCAAGAGGCCTACAACCTAAAGCAAAATGAGGTCTAACGACCTAAGGGTTCACGCGACCTAACACAATGGCTGAGCGACCTAACTAAGTGCGTGACCTGGTGGGTAAGGAGGTCGAGCGACCCAAAGTTCTTTGCGACCTAACGAGGTAGAGGGGACACGCGACCTAAAGGTACGCGACCTAAGAAAGCACGCGACCTATCGGCAACAAGGATCGAGCGACCTAACGGCAACATGGGTCGAGCGACCTAACTTTGCCGCGACCTATAAATATCACGACCTAAGGCCACAACGACCTAAGAAATAAAAGGGAGCGACCCAAAAGAGGAAGGGTTTAACGACCTAAGCAGTGAAGAGGCCAAGTGACCTAGCGTGGTCAACGACCTAAAAGGGTTCGCGTCCTAAGAAAGTGCGTGACCTAAAGCACACGAGACTTACGACCTAAGGAAAGCAGGCGACCTAACTCCACACACAAGGCCTAACGACCTAAGAGTTAAACGACCTACGACCTACGCCACCAACTCACGAGCGACCTAAGTACTAGGTCGTGAACGACCTAACTCCGAACACACGAAAAGTGGTCAGAACGATCTAGGAGCTATCTCGTACGTGACCTACGACCTAAGACCCACACGACCTAACTCCGAACGACCTAAAAATGGCCAGAACGACCTAAATGCAGAAATTTCGCCAAAACGCCAAAAATCGGAGTTTTTCGCCAATCCAATCCAAACCAAAAGCAAATATTCATGCTAAAGTGATAGGGAATCATTCCCAACAACCCAAGATAGTTATAGACAAGAATGTGAGTTAAAAATCTCACCTTTGCACCAAATATCAATAAAAATGAAGTTTTAAGCAAGCAAGAATCAATCCTTCTTCTATCTAAGCACAAGAAGCTTGAATCCAATGTCTTCTTCTTGAATTTGGAGTAGAAAGATGGATTGCAATTGAATTTGAGTTTTGGAATTTTAATTTCCCATTCCCTCCACCATTAATGCCAAAGCTTGATTAGTTAGGAAATTTATGAAGAGTGAGGAGAAGAGGGTTGGAACTTGGGCTTAATAGGCTAAACTAACCCAAAGTCCAAAGCGGGAAAAGTTAGTGAAATTTCACTAACTCCAAACCTATCGATGTTTATACTTAAAAAAAGTTGTAAACGACATTTCGAACTCAATGGAAGTGGTCTCGAGTCCTAATTTGACCGTTTGCAAAAAGTAGCTTTTTGGACCAAAATCCGATTAACGAGTTAATATTTAAATAAAATATTTAAATACAAACTCGATAAATATGCGGGTTGTTACACACTTCCTACTTGAAATCGAGCTTCTATAAATTTTAAACTTATGTTAATTTACTTTAATTCAGTCCAACTTCAATGCTTAAGCTCACTTCATTTGCAAAATAAATTTCCCTTTTCAATTTAACTTCCTTTTTAAAAATTACTTTCATTTAATCCTCATCTAATCAAATTCCATTTAATTCATTTAGCCCATCCATTTTATTTTAATACACCTTCTCAATTTATCAAAATAATATCCAAGCACATACTTAACTCATTTATACTCGAATTGGATTTTATTTGTAACTCAAATCATTTATATTATAATCCAATTCCGTTTTATTTTTACAACATCTCCACTTATTTTAATTCATTATCAATCCAAGTCGAATTCTATTATAATTCGAGTTTATCTCCAAACTTCATTATTATCTTGCACTCTATTTTATTCAACCGAGTTAAATTTTACTAACACACACTATCAAATAATTTATTTAGCTAATTATCTTACTTCCAACTTTTAAATCAATATTCAAATTTATTACAAAAATCACCTCATTAAATTTTCTTGAGTTCAATTGTTTTTTAATAATTCCAGTTTGGATTTTCTTTCATTTTTCGAAAATCCCAACGCTTTTATTTTAAAAATTTAGAAATACTTTTAAATTCACATAATATTATTAAAATAGTTTTTTATAAAAATACTTCTTATAACTCGATGTCTCAACCAGTCCATTCTTGTTCTCACAGAAATTCGGTCATATGTTGATCAGGCGTAGGACTGAAAATCTATAAGTACTTAGCAGACCCATTTTCAACACCCAGCGAAAATACTTGGGAAAATAATATTGAAAATATAGAAAATAGTTTTTTTTTGAAAATAGAGGAAATATCATTGGTGAGAATGCTCTGGAAATCATCACCCCCATCCATGGTCGCAGTTACATCCTGGGTTACGTTGCCATCACAGCAAAAGTCCATGTAACTGTAGGCACACCGCGCCCCTCGATTACGCCATGGAACCCACAACAGATCGCAGTTACATTCCAGGGTTATGTTACCATCACAGCAAAAGTTCATGTAACTGTAGGCATCAGTTCCCTCGATTTTCGCTGTCGAAAATGAAGCTTCTCCACTCCCACATAGGTCGCAGTCTACCGATTTAAAATTAAACGTAGACCATTGGCTCTCAGCGGCACACATGACTTTCGCTATGTTACCATAGGTCGCAGTCTACCGATATAAAATCAAACGCAGACTGTTGCCTCTCAGCAGCACACACGACTTTTGCTATGGTGTGTAGTAGATCGCAGTGACATCGAGTTACACTATCGTTACAGCATAACCCAAATGCCTCTGTAGGAATCAGCGCCCTCGACTTTCGCTACAAACTAATCATAATCCTCAGGAACTAGTTTTGTCCGGACTCCTCATAGGATCAACTTTTGGACCCCTCTTAGGGTTCAAGGCAGTACCACCCCGTGGTACTGCTGAGAAGTTCATTTCAAGGTAGCGCGTTTTCCCCCAGAGCCATTATCAAAACACTTTATACTATACACATATAGTATCTTCCAAATCATACACCTAATATGAATCTCATATAAATCTCCTTTTCTCAAAATCGATTATCCCAAAACGATAATTCTCAAATTAGGCTTTCCAAATTCCAATATTGATTTTACCCAAAAATCAAAAGCCTTTCCAAAACCAAAGGTTCCGAAACCTTTTTCCATAATCCTCATAAGATCCTTTATATATATATATATATATATATATATATATATATATATATATACACATACATACATACATACATACATACATATATATATATATATATGATTTTTTTTTTAAACTTTGGATCATTTCAAACTTGTATAAAACTTCTTTTATACTTAAAACACTTTTAAAATCCTTTCCTTCCGGCAATAGATTAAACAAGGGGAGATTAATCTTATATAACAAAGATATATAACTTCGTTTATTCAAAATCAAATATTCAAATTTGACTACTCTTTTTCTTCTATAAAGTTGTTTCCATCTTACTTATCATCATAAAAATATCCAACTTTCACCTTTATCCATTGTATATTTCACAAAATATACTTTCATTTCAAAAGAAATCATTTCACATTCCTTATTCACAAATTTGCAATATCATTTTCATTCAAATCCGTACGATGTACACATATCATCCGTACGCTATACCAATCTGATCGCTCACTCGATCATACAATTACACTTTCGAACTAGTATCGTCCACCCGACTTCCTAGTGCGGACTCAGATCTGGTTTCTTGATCAAAAACCGTCATTCTCCTTGCACAGCCATAACTATGATAGAGAATATCCAGAACCAATCAACAATCCATATCCAGGTTCGCGTCGAAAATCAAGTGAAAAACCCAACTCGGATCGATATAACTATGTTGAAATTCTATGCCTGAATCTGGACCAAATCACTATGCGAATAGAATAACATACGTTTTATCTTCACTGATTATCAACTAAATCAATTTCTCCTTCTATTCACATTTCCTTTGATTTCTATCCACATAATCACAATTGTTTCAATTCCATTGGATTATCACTTTAATCCTTATCCCAAATGGATATTCAATCATAAACAGTTTGAACTCTGTCCAGCTTAAATTCAGGAAATAGCTTGAAAAGTTTAAAATAGATAAGTCATTGAAAATAATTATTAGTTTGTAACATAGCTATAAAATAGTTAAGTAATTGTAAAATAGTTGGAAAATAGTCAAATAGTTATAGAAATTTTAAATAATTGCAAAATGGTTATAAAATAGTAATTAATTTGTAAAATAGTTGAAAAATAGTAATTAGTTTATAAAACAGTTACAAAATAGTTAAATAATTCCAAAAGTAGTTATAAAATAAGTATAAGATAGTTTTGGGTTTAATAAGAAAGGTAATATATATAATAAATAACTTGGAAAAATAGATTTGTACTAAAACAATTTATTCTGAAAACAGTCCAGAGCCAAACTGTTCAATTTCCAAATCTCTATTCTCATCAATTCAATTTAAATTTCCACTTTAAACCATTTCGAATTAAAAATTCGAGCTAAATTTTAAATGTTGATTTAATCCCTTAAATCAAATTATATTTTATTTTTACGTCAATAATCTAAATCTTTAAACTATTTAATTTTAAATCCAAATTCCGTTTTAACCTATTTCAAGGTTCATATAATAATTCAAATCAACACAATATTAAAACAATGTATTCACTAACAAATACGTGCTCATATCTATTAATACTCTCAAACTCATTCTAGAGTATTACGGACTCCATTTAATGAGTAATCCCCACCAGAGCCAAGGTTCTCGCTTAACCTTTCAGCTCTGATACCAACCCGGAATTTTCGATCCCGAAAATTCCAAATAGTTAGGAAATAGAAGAAAGAGATAGAAGAAGAAGAAACACCACAAAGATTCTCACATTGGCAGCGGATGAAAATATAATATCAAATGGTAACAGTTTACAAAAGAATTATGTATCTGTCAAATACATTTATAATACATTAGAGTTACACATATGTGCAGATACTGGATATACACAATCAACATGTCTCGGATATACAACAATATAATACAGTGGAAACACTCCATACGTTCTTGCCATCCAGCTCGCCTCCTGAGCTTTAGAACGTCCTTACCTGAAAATCTATAATACTCGGTGTGACCCGAGCATTACATCAAAGTAACACACGGGTCAGGCTGGAAACCAGCGTGAGTACACTCATCTAACATGAAATTCCAATGCAAAGAACTTATTTAAAACCCCGGGGTAACTCGTATCAATTTACAAATTCACAATTTGTTATAGACATCACTTATTTCACACATCAATTTTCTAAGTACCAAAAACTTAGATTAAATTGTCCAATCCACTTAAATCATTTCATTCCAGCCTATTGATTTCACATATCAATCTATAAAAATTCGAAGTGGTGTCGGTCATACCCGAGCCCGGCCTCTTCGAGTCTCCTGTCATCCTAACCCTAGTTATCCAAATGAAATACACTTCACACTTTAAATAGAAGAGGTCACTTTACACAACAATTCAACATTGATAGATAACCATAATATCCTGTCTGTCCAAACATATGTTACCACAAAACATTTCATATCGGAGATATCCACTCATTCAAGGCATCCAATACCATTCATTCAACCACAAGCAAAGCTTGATCACATCCAAAATTAATTTAATTAATTCTGATTGAATTACTAACCTCAATCACTTGGATTTCTTCACTTAACATTAGTTAATTTCAAATCAATTAATTACTCATCCCTTAATTATCCATCTTAAATAATCACCCTGGATTAATTATCCTTCAATTACATTCAAGTAATTATCTTTAATTAATTACACAAATTAATTACTCTTAACCAAAAACAGTAATTAATCTTTAATCACTTCACAAGTTAATTGACTATAATTAATTACATTAATCCTTAATTACTTATATTAATTAATTTCTCATAAATCGCATATTATTGATTAATTAATCTTAATTAATCAACCTTTAATTACATCATTAATTATATAAATTAATGATTTCCAATTACATTTAGCTTATCCTAATCTAAATTAATTACGTTAAGTAATTAATCATTAATTAAACCATAAATATTAATCACTCTTGATTATTCTCAAACAGTAATTTACTACCTTTTAGTTTACTTAATTAAATAAATTAATTACTCATTTTATAAAGAAGTTTAAAGGAATTTAAAACCAAATTCATTTTAAAATTCAAATCAATTTAAAAAAATGCACTTTAACATTCAAGTTGTTAAAACAATTTAAATTTAAAAACTTTATTTGTTTAAATACCGAGATTCACTAACTTGAATTCCATATTTAACTTTGATTTAAAACTTGTTTTTAAATCTCTACTTTATAATTTAACTTCAGTTTTTAAAAATCAATTTTATTTCTTTCCAATTACTCTTATTTTTATTCTATAATTATTTCACTTCCAAAATTTACCCTTATATTTCTTTTCAAAAATCCAATTTTATATATTTCGATAACTTAGTGTACGGGAATATATTCAAGCAAACCATAGTATCCAATATTCCAATCATCAATATAATTCATCACAGACTATCAAATATTCATAACACTGAATATTAAACAATCTAAATAATTTTGAGGAATCCAGTGAGATCCCTCCAACCTGTTTCCCTACATCCATAGATGTTAGCATAATACCAATTCCACTTCGAGGTGGAATATCGCGGTATATGGTTTTTTAAATATAATATCATCCGCTATTATGGGACGCATATTGTCTCATCAGCTATATAATGCGGGAAATCAATCACTCCAATATATACTATATATACTACTATGTATAATATAACACATCAAATCAATTCAATCATCAAACAATTATTTAAATTTAACCATTTAAATTTAAATAGCAACCTAGAAGAGTGAGATTAACTCACCTTTGCCCCTTAAATTTGCGAATCCACTTTATTCTCGATTTAATTCCACGATTATTGACCTTGTATAAAATTATAGGATTTATTAACACTTGGAAAAATTGGATGATTTATATCCCTTTAATAAATTAATTAGTTAACAATTTAATTCTAGCTAAATAATTATCTCTTTTTAAGGAATCTTTTAGTTGTTAAAATAAATTAGCTAAGTTAATTGAACAGATTTATCCCCACATCTATTATTTAAAACAAACCTAGCAAATTTAAAATATGTATATTTCCAGTAAATAGCCAGAATAATGTTTGCTCTACTGTAATTATTATTATTCTGTTTACCGTTTAACTTAATATAAATTTTCCAAACTGTGATTACATTTTATGAAATCAAAATTACTGGAAAAAAATAAATTCGCACCTCACTGCTGTGACGCCCCACCTCTATGCTCGCAATAACAAAAGAGTATTAAAAGGAAATACTGTCTGTTATTACGAAGAATAAGGTTGGATAGGAGCGGCCACCGTAGTTAGGCCTTACACTAGTATTGGTTACCTCGATAGGAGTGGTATATATATCTATTTTTCTTTCATCTCTTTGTTTATTTACTCCCATCGACATATCCAATTCCACTATAAAACGAACTACGATGGTTCATAATAGTTCAGGACACATATATCATAATAACACGGATAAGCTAAACACAGAACACAGATAACATAAAATCTCATATATATATATATATATATATAGCTGAAGTCAGTTACAATACATGTGATACAATACAACTGTCGACACTGGAAGTTACATATACAAGTACATTATTGTAAATAATATACATGATTACATATCATCCCATAAAATAACACCAACTACTCCAAAAGATATGAAGAGACTTCATAGCTCAAGCAGCAACCCAAAGCAAGATATCAATAGCCTGTAATAACTCGGTCTGAATCCGAGTATTAATTCAAAAGAAAATAATACGCGGGTCAGTCTAATTCAAACTCAGTTATTAATGCACGGAAGCAATAATAATTAAATAATCAAATAGACGACGGTCTCAATAAATCTCGTATATCCAATCCTTCAATAAGAGAATTGGATAACGGTAGATATAACACGTAACAGCAATAAATAGCGGATCAGCAAATCCAAATCATCAACAAAGATAAATAGAAAGGTTATCAATGAAGATAATTTGTAAACCCCTGACTTACCTAAGCAGCAAATAACAACAAAATCTAATTATTAAATAAATAAATAGAAACACATAATCTAATTATCTAATTATCTAGTAGATAATTAGATATCAACAAAATAATCAAATTAAACCAAATCAAAATACAATTTCAAAATATTGAATTGGACACACGAAACAATTCAAGCAATTGAAATATCAATTAAAACGTCAATTCCGATAGGGCTGCAGTACACGTTCACGTGCACTACCTCGACACTACAGCATATGATGTCATCGCAACTCCAAATATTAACAGCAAGTCGAAACTGCAAAGGTCAAGTCACTGCTATCATGACTCAACAAAACTGCAAGACCAAACCAAAGCTAACAGTAATACCAAGACAATAATAAGTATGACAGGGATGTGCAGATGTAAGCAAAGAAATGGCACATGTATATGCAGGTCTGAAGCCACAAGGGCAGTGGCAGCATTCTCATGTAATACAAGTTAAAAGTGAACAGAGTTGGCAGCCACCAATTATGCAATAATACTAATCGGGAAAAATGAAAGCAACAATGCTTATAGGAAATTTACTATGAAACTGGATAATACAAGTGCAGAACTCAACTGGACAGCACAATTTAATGACATAAACAATGCACAAAGGCTACAACTTCAAGTGAACTATAGTGAAGTACAAACAAAGTGCACCAAAGATGTGGCTACACAGCAACAAAGATCAAGTCACTGCTACCATGACTCAACTTAAATGCAAGACTGAACCAACATAACCTCAATTAACAACAATATGATGAAGTTCCAAATCAACATAACTCGGCTAGCTAACTGAACCACAGACCCAGCATTTCAACTGACACATATATGCAAGCAAAGATTACATGTGCAGTAGCCTCATCAATACACACACAAGTACACATATGGTGAACTTACCCAACTGAAGTAAAAATGGACTCAAGTGTAATGCACAGTCCAACTACAGTCAACCTGCTCACAAACGACTCAAGACTGCACAATTCAAGAAAGCACCAAACCACAAACAAAATGCAAAGGCCGACAACATTGAAATGGATAGAACTGTAGTTCAACTGCAAGTCAAATGTATATGCATATTAAAGTGCATCTAAAATTAGACTCGAATAATCCGACAGCAAGACCACCAAGTTCAACAGTCGAGCATCATCAACAAAGTGTTACAGCAGTCAAGACAAAATGGCTGGAGTCATGAAACAGCAAGTGAAATCGAACAAGGTCGAAAGTCAAACAAATTCAACATCGTAAAATCAAGTGATAGCCGAAGACAACAAGAAATCTGACCAAGTCAAAAAAAAATCATCAACATCGAACAAAATCGAACTGCCGAAATAAACCAATTGACAAATTCTAATAATTGTAGATTGAATTAGATGTGAGTGAAAATCACTCACCTCATTTCGAAGCAAAGACGAACTCAATCAAGAAGCCGCAAGCATCTCAAGAGACGATCAACTAACAAGCAAGGAAACCGAGTTGAATCGAGCATTTGTAATCGACACCATCAAATTACCGAAAACCCTCATTTATGAAGAAAGAACGAGCGCAACCATTTTCGTTTGTTTATTTTAGGGCTTGCGAAAATGAATCAAGGGAGGAATGGTAACCGGTATTTACTTAATACAACCCAACACCAATAATAAAACGCCTGCTGCCGACTATGAGACATCGACCTCCTCTTCTCGCCTGCTCGCGAACGCGTCGACCTCCAATCCCTTTTAATCACCTTGCCGCCTCGAATCCCCTAGCTCGAGTTCAAATCGAGAATTGAAAGAGGACGCCATTTCTTATTAACGAACGAATTCGATTTTCGAATTCATTCAGCCCCCTTTTTTTTCTCTCGACCAAATTTGGGATAAAAGAATGAAAGGTTCGACTATTTCATTTATCTTGAACGAGAGGGCAGCGCAATTTCAGGATAGTTGGTAGCGTATGAAAGAAGGAAAATAGCCACAGTGCTTTGGAAAGGACTGGAAAAGGGTTGATGTGAAATTAATTTCAACAGCAGTTGACTAGTATAAGTATTCAGTTTAAATTCAAATTCAAACTGTTCCGATAAATGCAACTTAAAAACTTGACCCCCTATCGAGGCGTGCCGCTGGACGTTTATAACGTTATACCCCTATTTCGAACGAAATGGAAAAGGCTTTGAGTCCCGATTCAATCGCATGGAGAAGATAGCTTTTTGGATCCAGTTATTTTATTGAATTTCGATATAAATTTCAACGCGTTTATATATCTACACTCACACAACAACTCCAATCACTACGAAAATTGAATTTGTAAAAATATATTATTATGGATCCAATGGAACTGGTTTCGTCGAAATCCGAGACTGTGCGTCGGAAGGCTATTTTTTTAAACGTCAGTTTAAACGATATATTTTCAAAACTCAACAAAACACTTACAAATTCTATTTCAACACTTTTACTATCTTCAATACTATCAATATAAATTTTACAAGCCTTTAAAATATTTTTAAAAAGCATGAAACTCCAGATTTTATATTTTACTCAATTCCCAATTATTAAATTAAATAGTTATATCATCCAACAAACCGCCATATTAAATTCTGAATCTATTTTATTGAATTAAAACCATACTTTTCATATTAAAAATCAATTAAAATCCAAATTAAATATTATAACCCATTTGAATATTCCAAACTCAACGCTGTAAAATCTGGGTCGTTACATTCCTCCCCCCTTAAAAGAATTTCGTCTCCGAAATTTCTAGTTAAGAAGAATGATCTAATACCCAATACTATTTTCCAAAACCAAATAGTTTGTAACAACAACCCAACAATCTTTATTAAAGACACACTATCTATTTTACTAACTTTCCAAACTTTTCCATAGTTCCCAAACAACTTTACCTATTCAACCGCTAAAATTATAATTCAAAACCTGGTTTTAAATTTTCAAAATTTCTCAAAAATTTTCTAACTCCCTAAATTTTTGAAAAATTTGGCCTGCGTCTCCTTTGCCCGGCTAGCTCGGTACAACTACAAAATGCCTCTACGGGCCCGCAGATTCCAAAAGAAAACAAAAGGCCATGTGGCTAGATAAAGAACCCAATCAAATTTCATACAGATATTTAAACACATATCTTTTTGTGGAGCAATTCAAATTTATCTTCTGGAATCAAAACTAATTTTCCTTTTCCTTTATAATACCTGTATATCCTACTAAGCAATAATGTTCAATTACAACATTCAAAAATTGCTTTACACATTTCTTTACAAAAGATTTCATATCTATTTTGATTTCTATTCACTTATTCACAATCATCCCATATTCACTTTTCTAATCCTTTAGTTACACTCCCCATTTTCAAATTTCCTTATTTCAATTCCAATTTGAAATCATTTTATTGCTAACAAAAAAAATTCAAAAATTTTCTAACTCCCAAAATTTTTGAAATTTTTTGGCAGAGTCTCCTTTGTATGGAGGAGCTTTGCAATTGGACAAGAGATATAAATATATATACATCGACCCACACGGTCGGAAAAATAAAAAACAGTTCATATTTCCTATTTTTATTGCGTAGGCGTACCTTCATTTAGCATTTTTAAGCAAGCAGCTTATTATTTTAGAAATTACGCGTCCAAATCCAACCAAACGGCTTCCCGGTACCTGTACTTACTCAATTCAAACATGTAAGTATAAAATATAGGGAGTTTATTTACATTTCACTCAATTTCAATAGCTAACACATGGAATAAGCAATGCATACCAACCAATTCTTATAAACAATTTTAAGATTTTGACACTAATTTGAATAGCTTCCAACCAACTTTTTATTTAGTTAGAATGGTTTATTATTCAATCGCTTATATTCATTTCCTTTTTAATCCAAACGAACCAATTGATTCCAAAATCAATTTTTATTAAAGTCTCTTCATATATTAACTTATTTACAAGCCATCCGCAATTGTTTCATTCAAAGACATTTTATTAAGCTTGACACATTCAATACTTATAAGTTAATAACCATTTCCCAAATTAATTTAACCCAGACTTCTATTTAATGGACTTTCACTTCCTACTTGAAATCGAGCTTCTATAAATTTTAAACTTATGTTAATTTACTTTAATTTAGTCCAACTTCAATGCTTAAGCTCGCTTCATTTGCAAAATAAATTTCCCTTTTCAATTTAACTTCCTTTTTAAAAATCACTTTCATTTAATTCTCATCTAATCAAATTCCATTTAATTCAGTTAGCCCATCCATTTTATTTTAATTCACCTTCTTAATTTATCAAAATAATATCCAAGCACATACTTAACTCATTTATACTCGAATTGGATTTTATTTGTAACTCAAATCATTTCTATTATAATCTAATTCCATTTTATTTTTACAACATCTCTGCTTATTTTAATTCATTATCAATCCAAGTCGAATTCTATTATAATTCGAGTTTATCTCCAAACTTCATTATTAACTTATACTCCATTTTATTTAACCGAGTTAAATTTTATTAACATACTCTATCAAATAATTTATTTAGCTAATTAGCTTACTTCCTACTTTTAAATCAATATTCGATTTTATTACAAAAATCACCTCATTAAATTTTCTTGAGTTCAATTTTTTTTTATAATTCCAGTTTGGATTTTCTTTCATTTTCCAAAAATCCCAACACTTTTATTTTAAAAATTTAGAAATACTTTTAAATTCACATAATATTATTAAAATAGCTTTTTATAAAAATACTTCTTATAACTCGATGTCTCAACCAGTCCATCCTTGTTCTCACAGAAATTCGGTCATATGTTGATCAGGCGTAGGACTGAAAATCTATAAGTACTTAGCAGACCCATTTTCAACACCCAGTGAAAATACTTGGGAAAATAATATTATTGAAAATATAGAAAACAGTTTTTTTTTAAATAGAGGAAATATCTTTGGTGAGAATGCTCTGGAAATCATCACCCCCATCCACGGTCGCAGTTACATCCTGGGTTACGTTACAATCACAGCAAAAGTCCATGTAACTGTAGGCACACCACGCCCCTCGGTTACGCCATGGAACCCACAATAGATCGCAGTTACATTCTAGGGTTACGTTGCCATCGTAGCAAAAGTCCATGTAACTGTAGGCATCAGTGCCCTCGATTTTCGTTGTCAAAAATGAAGCTTCTCCACTCCCACATAGGTCGCAGTCTACCGATGTAAAATCAAACGTGGACCGTTGGCTCTCAACGGTACACATGACTTTCTTTATGTTACCATAGGTCGCAGTCTACCGATATAAAATCAAACGCAGACTGTTAGCTCCCAGCAGCACACACGACTTTTGCTATGGCGTCCAGTAGATCGCAGTGACATCGAGTTACACTGTCGTCACAGCATAACCTAAATGCCTCTGTAGGCATCAGCGCCATTGACTTTCTCTACACACTAATCACAATCCTCAGGAATTAGTTTTGTCCGGACTCCTCACAGGATCAATTTTAGAACCCCCCTTAGGGTTCAAGGCAGTACCACCCCGTGGTACTCCTGATAAGTTCATTTCAAGGGAGCACCTTTTTCCCCAGAGCCATTATCAAAACACTTTATGCTATACACATATAGTATCTTCCAAATCATACACCTATTATGAATCTCATATAAATCCCCTTTTCTCAAAATCGATTATCCCAAAATCGATAATTCGCAAATTAGGCTTTCCAAATTCCAATATTGATTTTACCCAAAAATCAAAAGCCTTTCCAAAACCAAAGGTTCCCAAACCTTTTTCCATAATCCTCATAAGATCGTTTATATATATATATAGACATATATAATTTTTTTTAAAACTTTGGATCATTTCAAATTTGTATAAAACTCCTTTTATACTTCAAACACTTTTAAAATCCTTTCCTTCCGACAATAGATTCAACAAGGGGAGATTTATCTTATATAACAAAGATATATAACTTCGTTTATTAAAAATCAAATATTCATATTTGACTACTCTTTTTTTTTATAAAGTTGTTTCCATCTTACTTATCATCATAAAAATATCCAACTTTCACCTTTACCCATTGTATATTTCACAAAATATACTTTCCTTTCAATAGAAATCATTTCACATTCCTTATTCACAAATTTGCAATATCAATTTCATTCAAATCCGTACGATGTACACATATCAACTGTACGCTATACCAATCTGATCGCTCAATCGATCACACAATTACACTTTCGAACTAGTATCATCCACTCGACTTCCTAGTGCGGACTCAGATCTGGTTTCTTGATCAGAAACCATCATTCTCCTTACATAGCCATAACTATGGTAGAGAATATCCAGAACCAATCAACAATCCATATCCAGGTTCGCCGTCGAAAATCGATTGAAAAATCCCAACTCAAATCGATATAACTATGTCGAAATTCTGTGCTCGAATCTGGACCAAATCACTATGCGAATAGAATAATATACATACATCCTACGTATTTATCTCCATTGATTATCAACTAAATCAATTTATCCTTCTATTCACATTTCCTTTAATTTCTATCCACATAATCATAATTGTTTCAATTCCAATAGATTATCACTTTAATCCTTATCCCAAATGGATATTCAATCATAAACAGTTTGAACTCTGTCCAGCTTAAATTCAGGAAATAGCTTGAAAAGTTTAAAAAAGATAAGTCGTTGAAAATAATTATTAGTTTGTAACATAGCTATAAAATAGTGAAGTAATTGTAAAATAGTTGGAAAATAGTCAAATAGTTATAGAAATTTTAAATAATTGCAAAATGGTTATAAAATAGTAATTAATTTGTAAAATAGTTGAAAAACAGTAATTAGTTTATAAAATAGTTAAATAATTCCAAAAGTAGTTATAAAATAAGTATAAAATAGTTTTGGGTTTAATAAGAAAGGTTGTATATATAATAAATAATTTGGAAAAATAGATTTGTACTAAACTAATTTATCCTGAAAACAGTCCAGCGCCAAACCGTTCAATTTCCAAATCTCCATTCTCATCAATTCAATTTAAATTTCCACTTTAAACCATTTCGAATCATAAATTCGAGTTAAATTTTAAATGTTGATTTAATCCATTAAATCAAATTAACTTTTATTTTTAAGTAAACAATCTAAATCTTTAAATCATTTAATTTTAAATCCAAATTCCATTTTAACCTATTTCAAGGTTCATATAATAATTAAAATCAACACAATATTAAAACAATTTATTCACTAACAAATACGCGCTCATATCTATTAATATGCTCAAACTCATTCTAGAGTACTATGGACTCCATTTAATGAGTAATCCCCACCAGAGCCAAGGTTCTCGCTTAACCTTTCAACTCTGATACCAATTGCAACGATCCGAAATTTTCGATCTCGAAAATTTCAGTTAGTAAGGAAAAAGAAGAAAGAGATAGAAGAAGAAGAAACACCACAAAGATTCTCACATTGGCAGCGGATGAAAATATAATATCAAATGGTAACAGTTTACAAAAGAATTCTGTATCTGTCAAATACATTTATAATACATCAGAGTTACACATATATACGGACGCTGGATATACACAATCATCGTGGCTCAGATATACAACAATATAATACAGCGGAAACACTCCATACGTTCTTGCCATCCAGCTCGCCTCCCGAGCTCCATAACGTCCTAACCTGAAAATCTGTAATACTCGATCTGACCCGAGCATTGCATCAAAGTAACACCCGGGTAAGGCTGGAAACCAGCGTGAGTAAACTCATCTAACATGAAATTCCAATGCAAAGAACTTATTTAAAACCGCGGGGTAACTCGCATCAATTTACAAATTCACAATTTGTTATAAACATCACTTATTTCACACATCAATTTTCTAAGTACCAAAAACTTAGATTAAATAGTCCAATCCACTTAAATCATTTTATTCCAGCCTATTAATTTCACATATCAATCTATAAAAATTCGAAGTGGTTTCGGGTATTTTCCTAATACCCGAGCCCGGTCTCTTTGAGTCTCATGTCATCCTAACCCAAGTTATCCAAATGAAATACACTTCACACTTTAAATACAGGAGGTCACTTTACACAACAATTTATCTTTGATAGATAACCACAATATCCTGTCCGCCCAAACATATGTTTCCACAAAACATTTCATACCGAAGATATCCACTCATTCAAGGCATCCAATACCATTCAATCAACCATAAGCAAAGCTTGATCACATCCAAAATTAATTTAATTAATTCTGATTGAATTACTAACCTCAATCACTTAGATTTCTTCACTTAATGTTAATTAATTTCAAATCAATTAATTAATCATCCCTTAATTATCCATCTTAAATAATCACCCTGGATTAATTGTCCTTCAATTACATTCGAGTAATTATCTTTAATTAATTACACAAATTAATTATTCTTAACCAAAAGCAGCAATTAATCTTTAATTACTTCACAAATTAATTAACTATAATTAATTACATTATCCTTAATTACTTATATTAATTAATTTTTCATAAATCGCTTATTATTGATTAATTAATCTTAATTAATCAACCTTTAATTACATCATTAATTATACAAATTAATGATTTCAAATTACATTTAGTTTATCCTAATCTAAATTAATTACATTAAGTAATTAATCATTAATTAAACCACAAATATTAATCACTCTTGATTAATCTCAACCAGTAATTTACTACCTTTTAGTTTACTTCATTAAATAAATTAATTACTCATTTTATAAAGAAGTTTAAAGGAATTTAAAACCAAATTCTTTTTTAAATTCAAATCAATTTTAAAAAAATGCACTTTAACATTCAAGTTGTTAAAACAATTTAAATTTAAAAACTTTATTTGTTTGAAAACCGAGATTCACTAATTTAAATTCCACATTTAACTTTGATTTAAAACTTGTTTTTAAATCTCTACTTTACGATTTAACTTAAGTTTTTTAAAATCACTTTTATTTCTTTCCAATTCAATCTTATTTTTATTCTATAACCATTTCACTTCCAAAATTCTCCCTTATATTTCTTTTCAAAAATCCAATTTTATATATTTCGATAACTTAGTGTACTGGAATATATTCAAGCAAACCATAGTATCCAATATTCTAATCATCAATATAATTCATCACAGAATATCAAATATTCATCACACAGAATATTAAACAATCTAAATAATTTTGAGGAATCCAGTTGGATCTCTCCAACCTGTTTCCCTGCATTCACAGATGTTAGCACAATATCAATTCCACTTCGAGGTGGATTATCGCGGTAGATGGGTTTTTAAATATAATATCATCCGCTATTATGCGGCGCATAGGGTCTCATCTGCTATATAATGCGGGAAAT
The DNA here is from genome assembly GCA_030765085.1 of Allium cepa. Lineage (NCBI taxonomy): Eukaryota > Viridiplantae > Streptophyta > Magnoliopsida > Asparagales > Amaryllidaceae > Allium > Allium cepa. Next base: position 878,451,595 of record CM060934.1, read on the forward strand.
CAATCACTCTAATATATACTATATATACTACTATATATAATATAACACATCAAATCAATCCAATCGTTCAACCAATTATTTAAATTTAACCATTTAAATTTAAATAGCAACCTAGAAGAGTGAGATTAACTCACCTTTGCCACTTGAATTTGCGAATCCACTTCATTTTCGATTTGATTCCATGATTATTGACCTTGTATAAAATTATAGGGTTTATTAACACTTGGAAAAATCGGATAATTTATTTCCCTTTAATAAATTAATTAGTTAACAATTTAATTCTAGCTAAATAATTATCTCTTTTTAAGGAACCTTTTAGTGGTTAAAATAAATTAGCTAAGTTAATTGAATGGATTTATCCCCACATCTATTATTTAAAACAAACCTAGCAAATTTAAAATATGTATATTTCCAGTAAATAACCAGAATAATGTTTGTTCTACTGTAATTATTATTATTCTGTTTACCATTTATCTTAATATAAATTTTCCAAACTATGAATACATTTTATGAAATCAAAATTACTAGCAAAAAATAAATTCGCACCTCACTGCTAGCACATCTCGGCATCGACCCCGCCTCACTGTCAAACCACCATGCTTCGTGGTACATCCCTGAGTTCTGCTCCTCCTCTCGAACCAGTCAATAGCTTCGCCTCCTTTAGGTGGCATCGAAGACCACCGCATACCACTCGAGCTGCCATCACTTTTTTCGATGACCAAGCTCCTCCGCCTTTGAATCGCGTGCCGCTTCTAACATCGACCCAACATCAGTCGCGCTACCCCGCTCGTAGCCGCGACCTCACCACTGCCGAGCTATAAGACATCGACCTACTCTTCTCGCATGCTCGCGAACGCGTCGACCTCCTCTCCCTTTTAATCACCTTGCCGCCTCGAATCCCCAGCTAGAGTTCGAATCGAGAATTGAAAGAGGACGTCATTTCTTATTAACGAACGAATTCGATTTTCGAATTCATTCAGCCTCTTTTTTTGACCAAATTTAGGATAAAAGAATGAAAGGGACGGCTATTTCATTTATCTTAAACGAGAGGGCAGCGCAATTTCAGGATAGTTGGTAGCGTACGAAAGTAGGAAAATAGCTATAGTGCTTTGGAAAGGACTGGAAAAGGGTTGATGTGAAATTAATTTCAACAGCAGTTGACTAGTATAAGTATTCAATTTAAATTCAAATTCAAACCGTTCCGATAAATGCAACTTAAAAACTTGACCCCCTATCAAGGCGTGCCGCTAGGCGTTTATAATGTTATACCCCTATTTCGAACGAAATGGAAAAGGCTTCGAGTCCCGATTCGATCGTATGGAGAAGATAGCTTTTTGGATCCGGTTATTTTATTGAATTTCGATATAAATTTCAGCGCGTTTATATATTGTACACTCACACAACAACTCCAATCACTACGAAAATTGAAATCCGACAATAATACAATATTACGGATCCAATGGAACTGGTTTCGTTAAAACCCGAGATTGTGCCCTGGAAGGCTATTTTTTTAAACGTCAATTTAAACGATATATTTCCAAAACACAACAAAACACTTCCAAATTCGATTTCAACATTTTTACTATCTTCAATACTATCAATATAAATTTTACAGGCCTTTAAAATATTTTTAACAAGCATGAAGCTCCAGATTTTATATTTTACCCAATTCCCAATTATTAAATTAAATACTTATATCATCCAACAAACCGCTATATTAAATTTTGAATCTATTTTATTGAATAAAAACCAAACTTTTCATATTCAAAATCAGTTAAAATCCAAATTAAATATTAAAACCCATTTGAATATTCCAAACTCAACGCTGAAAAATCCGGGTCGTTACAGAAGATGTGGAGGACAATTTCTCATATTTGAAAATGAAGAAGAATTTTGATGAATACACACTAGCCTTGTTTCTCTCATTTGATTTTTATTTACATTAAAATTTTGAAAGAAAACATTTTGCCATTTGTAATTGTTGAACTAACACTTTTCATTTGTTTGCATTAATACTTTACAAATGTGTTTTGCATGTCTTTGTATATTTACAAATGTCTTTAAAATGAATTTTTTTATGTTTCAAACCCTTATCTTATTTTTTATTTATTTACATAGATTTAAGTCTTTATCAACTATCTTTTTATTATTTCCAAATGTACTATGTTTTAAAAATTCCAAAAGATACATATGTATATATATATTTTTAACCTTATACTTATTATTTTCAAATAGCAGTCCAAAAAATTATTATATTAAATTAAAAATTTCACTTTCAAATAGCTATTGTAAATTTTTAAAAGAAAACATTTTTCCATTTGTAATTGTTGAACTTACACTTTTCATTTGCTTGCATTAATATTTTACAAATGTGTTTTGCATGTCTTTGTATATTTAAAAATGCCTAAAAAATGCATTTTTTTATGTTTCAAACCCTTTTCATATTTTTTATTTATTTACATAGATTTAAGTCTTTATCAATTATGCTTTTATTATTTCCAAATGTATTATGTTTTAAAAATTCCAAAAGATACATATGTATATATATTTTTAACCTTATACTTATTATTTTCAAATAGCTGTCCAAAAAATTATTATATTAAATTAAAAATTTAACTTTCAAATAGCTATTGAAAATTTACTATATTGAATTCCAATATAGCTTTCAAATTACATGTATATATTATTTACTTAACTTTTTATATTTACAAACTATATTTTTTAAAAGAAAATGTTCAAATCCCATTTTAAACTCATTTTATTATACTTTTAAATGTATATATACGTACACAAATTACATTTAGCTATACATAAATTTTAAAATTAAACTTAAGTTATTATACTCAAATTTATATAAATAATACTAGTGTTGAAAATGTTCAAATTTAACTTTTAGGAAATTATTATATTAATTTCAAAATAAAACTCCAAAAAATTATATTATAACTAGAAAACAAATTTTATAAATTTTGAACATATTATCAATTTATTTTCTAAAATATTTATCCAAATTCTCAATTTAATCCACAATTAAATTAAATTTCAATATATTATTCAAAATATTTATTTCTAAATTTCCAATTAGAAATTATATTTTAAAAATCATTTTTATATTCACTTATATTAATAAACAAAAAAAAATCCATTTAATTTGGAAAATACCAAATTAGTTCAAAATTTAATTCCAAAAACTAAATTAATTACTAATTAAAGTTGATTTAAAAACAGGAATGTTACAGTTTATATATATATATATATATATATATATTTCTAAATTAACATACGATATATGTAAGTATTTTGCATTTTATTAAGTGTGTACATATGTGTGTGTGTGTGTGTGTGTGTATATTTCAAATAATACTATGTAAATATGTTTGTTTTATGTATTTATTTAAAAAAATGATTTTGAATTACGTACAAATTTAAATATAAAATGTGTTTGAATTAAGAATATGATTTTTATATATAAATAGTTATATATACCTGTGTACATGAATTCATTTATACCAATTATCTTCATCGATCCCATTTTAATTTGTTCCATCAATTCCTGTTATAAGCTTTGATCGTTGAATTCATACCGATTTTGCTTGGATTTGTGATTCAGTTTTAGTATCTGTATCAGTGTGCTTATCCGTGTCATCTTTTGTATTTTCTAGCCTCGAAAGGTGAGTAATCACTTACGATTAACGTTCTTATATTTATTAAATTTGATTTCAATCGAAATGACAATTGAAATATGCTGTTGTTAGTTATTTACACTGTTATATATATGTTATTATCTGTATCTGTTCACCTGTGACATCTGACACCATTATATGTTATTTATATTGATGATATATGCCTGTTATATTATTATCATATCTGTTATCACTTTACAAGTTCCCTGTTGGTTTAGAATTCCCTATGGGTTGAAATGATACATACTTGAACGATCTGTACAACATGAGAAAATCGTTATGAATCGAAATAATAAATCCAAGCGATTTTCATTGAATTGAATTTGGAATTGTGGGTTGAAATGATATATACCCATATATATTTAAATTGCGGATTGAAATGATAAATATCTGTATCACTTGACCATAGGATAGAAAATTATAAACAGACACCGTTGGTCAATATATATATTTTGAAATGATTTCCAAGATTTTGAAATGAATATTTTGGTTTTAATAAATATTCATTTTAAGATATATATATATATATATACATACATACATATACATATACATATACACATATATATATGCATATATATATAAATGTATTCTTATAATGGTTTAAATTTTGATTGTAAAATTTTATGTTTTGAAATTTTAAATTTATAAGTTAGTTTTAGAATTATAAATTTTAAGATTTTACATACAATTTTACTATTTTAAAATATATATAAATAAGTTTAATAATAATATTTGATTTAATTAATATATAATATGTTTAAGTATTTATTTAAAATATATATTTTCAAATATAGTGTTTATAATGATTCAATAAAATTCAGGTTGGAAAGAGAAATAGAAATTGGTTTGAAATTGAATTTATTTAAGAATTATACTCAAATAAGTTGATTTGAAATTTATTAAATTTGGGATTTTAAAGATATGATTTTATAACTTGATTTTGATTAAAAGTGATTTAAATGAATATTTCAAATTTACATAAATAGAAATGGTATATTTGTTTTATTTAAATTTGAAGTTCGAAGTTTTATTTAAATGTTATTTGAATGATAAAGTAAATATTTCAAAATTAATAATAATAATAAAGTGAATTTGAGATATATATATATATATATATATATGAAATTATTAAATCCAGTTTTGAAATGTTGAATATTTAAAGCTTTGAAAATGTTGAAATTGAAATGGTTTATTTTGTGGTTAAAAATCTGTATTTGAAATCGATATAATTTGAAATGGTGTATTGAGAAACTGAATTGAATTGAAATTGATGATTTGAGGTTGGATTAAATTTGAATTTTGAATTAGAGTTTATTTGGAATCGATTTGTGAAATTTGAGGAAACTATTTTATTATATAAAGCATTTTTAAAATTATATTTAAAACTGTTTAACTATTTTAATATAAATCATATTTAATATAAATTATTTTTAATATAATATATTTTAATATACTAACTATTTTATTTTAAACTATTTTAACCTATAACTACTTTATATAAACTATTTTTATTTTATGAACTATTTTATTTTATACACTATTTTAATATCTAAACCGGGTAAGTGGGAAGTGTTGTGATTTCCCAAAGCGTTATGATTTATGAAGAATTACGATTTCCAAAGTGTTATGATTTCCAAAGTATTATGATTTCTAAGTTATGGTTTCTAAAGTGTTATGGTTTTAGAAGCTTTATAATTTCAAAAGGGTTATAACTTTGAAGTGTTATGATTTTTGGAAATGAATATATTTGAAATGGAAATGATATCGTATTTAGTTTGAAATGGAAATGATATCATATTGATATGGTTTTGAAATGGAAATGATATTTTGGTTTTGAAGTACAAAATATTTTGAAATGACCACGGTGTAATAATAATATTTGGTTGTTAAAGAGATCGGGAACGGTTATTGTCATACTCTTTGCCGATGCCGAAAACCACTTTAACAACCGTGCACGTGGGAAGATTCCAGAATGAAGTAGGATGGCGGTGACGTCCTATTGAGGTATATACGTGGACCCAACTCCTATGAGTTGGCCCGAGGTGGCTAAAACAGGACAGAAATACGGGCCAAGTGAGGTAGCTCCTCCGATTGGATACACTTCTTCGATGCCATTCTATTACTTTGTGTTTGATTTGGTGCGCACCTTTGATTTAGGAGTGTGGCTCGAGGTGGGCGGTAGTTGGGGCTATGCGTTACCACCAGCCCAGAAGTGTAATTGGTATATCTACCCTGGCATTGCCTAGTTGTGCCGTGTCACCTACCCTATCGAGACGACTACAAGTTTGTTTTGTGTCGTACCTATGGAGAATCCTCTAGTAGCATCCCGATCAGGAGGTATTAGGGTACCATATAGACTATTGGCACTATTAAATGTGTCAAGGGGGATATGGGTGAAGTCTTAGCGCTATTTTAATAGTTTACTTTACTATAGACATTATTATAATAGCGTATATTACATCATAGTAGATAATTTAATGGATCCTCGGAGGATGGTTATCACAAAAATCCTTTAAGTTACTTGTATTTCAGTTGTTATTTCACTTGAGTTGGATTTATTGATATAAGAATGTTAATCCTGGCTCAAGTGTTTTGTCTTTTACTTTATGCTCGGGTTAGACTGAGTGATACAGCTTTTGAGACTCACCTTTGAAGTTAGAGCTTCTCTTGGAGATCCATATATCTATTCAGTTTGCAGTTATTTAGTTGATTCCAGTGATGCATTATGATCTTGTATTTGACTATTATATTTGAGATTTCTATAGTATTTTATTTAACTCTGTTATATATAGTAGCTTCATGACCTACTATTCTTTTGTTTCTACTGCTTATTGTTATATTACTCTGTGTTTGTGATTCTGTGATTTATTTATTTACTATATATGCTGAGTTTTGCCAAATATAAATAAACAATCTGATATTTTGAGCAATTCAAGTCTGGCATGTGCGGATGCGAATGGTTGAAAATATCAGGCTGTTATAGTTGGTATCAGAGTTCTGGATTAAGGCAAATTTAGCATATATGGTATAATTTAATTACAGAACCTCTTTCATTCGAGCTTGAATCTCTTCATCTTTGACTCGATTTCCTTTGAACTTTGGAACTCTCCCATTCGTTTTAAAATCCATTATTTTCTTCCACTGTTCGTATTTTCTTGATTCTAGAGTATCCATTGCTCTACTGTATGTTTTGTAAAGGGGTTATCTCCTTTACAACAGGCATTAATTCACCGATGGTTTCTATATCCTCGATTTAGATGTACTAATATGTCGAATTCTATCTCTTGCGACCGGATGTCAATTTGCATCAGAATTCTGTATCAATCTTATTCTTGGAATCACGGTTGACTCGGTTAGGGTTGTCCACGATTTATATTAATCTATCCATCTTCCTATTCTATTGCTTAATCATCTTTTCTTCGTTTCGAGCTTATCTTCCAATTGGAATTCGCTTTGATCTAGGGTTCCTCAAACTTGAATCTCTATCCTTGTTCTAGAATTTATTCTGGAATCATCGAGTGATGGAGTGTATTTGTAACTAATATAATTTTTTTTATGTATATTGTGTTGTACGAGTTGTTATGTTGATTTGGGGTTTCGATTGGTTCATCGGATTAACGCTATTGATAGGAATTCTAAAACACTTGAACAGAACAAACTGACACAATAATATTTTCAAATTTGGTAAATGAAATAAATTTTGTATAATTATATATAAGTAAATTTTCTAAAAGACAATTGTTAAATGAATTGGTTAATAGAAATGATAATATTTGATTTTCGTTTATTATTCTACAAACCATTGACTATTGTCACATTATAAATAAATGAAAATATAAACAAATTTTATAAATTGATTTAGAATTTGAAATGATTTAAATTAAGAATTTGAGAATTTAAATTCTGGTGATTTAAAATTTTAGTTTTAAAGTGTATATTATTTAAAGAATTTTGAAATAGAAATCATTTCCAAATAATTTTAAATATTTAAATAAGTGCTCTCCTCTTCCGTTGCTGGAAAATAATTTCGGTGATGGCGGCCGCACCATTGACATTGATTTTCGAGTTTCAGAGCGGAGAGACCAATCTATAGCTTTGCTACACTTTTGTTTTGGAAATTAAATTGATTTGAATTTCTAAAGTATCACTTGATTTAAAATATATATATCTTAGTATATGATTTTAGATTTGATTTGGATATATAGTATATATATTTATCTCTAAATTGTTTGAAGATAATGGGAAATTTGATTCTTAAATTTTTGTTGAAGGATGATTTCAATTATAAATAAAGCTTAAATTTTTGAAAAAATATTTAAAAACTTGAATTAATCGAGTTGGGAAAAATTTACCAGTATAATACCCAATTTCATTCTAATACAACTTACGTAAATTATTCAGAAGTTGAATATGTAATTGGATAATGTACAATATAAAATGATTTTATAAATAAAATTTGCATGGTTATAACAAATGTTATACACTTAATTTTTAGTTATAAAAATGTTAATAAAGATAAATAGAATAATAAGTCAATTGAATAATAAATGAAATAGATAAAATAAATTCCTTTTTGAGGAATTAATAAATGAAATAAATCAACTGAATGAAATACCTTGAATTTAAAACGAAATTAATTGAATATAAACAAATTCTATAATAATTGAAATTTATATGGTTTTGACGCAGCGGATAATAACAAAACGATATAGATCGATGAAAGTAGCAGATAGTGGATTGAAGATACTGAAATGCCCAAATTCGTTGATTACAAAGATACCGAATTCTAGCTATCTTCGACACGTTGATCGCGCACGATACCGTGAGAGAAGATCTATAATTCTTCAAACGTTGATCAAGCGCACTTGATACCGTGAATTGGCTTCAACAATCGTTGAATCGAGCGCACTCGATTAACCGAAAGTGGAGATAGTAGATCACACTCAACTACCAATTTAGATGAAAGCACATAGCAATCAAACAAAGTTTTATTCAACAAAAATCAACACCCCTTTTACAATGACCCCACACGGCCTATTTATAGGCGTTACAACCCAGACCCTTAAGTCGTTGAGCGACTTACGACTTATACAAGTCGGCAGCGACCTATCATTTTCACACAGATGGCCGACTTAACTATCTGCCGAATTACGAGTTACACACACAAGTACCAACGACTCAACGAGTTACCATACGGCATTACAATCACACGACCTAAAGACGATACGACTCACGACTCACGACTCACGACTCACGACTCACGACTCACGACTCATATTACAACACAACACATATTACAACACCTAGGTCGTATACGACCTAACGACTTATGACTTAACATAGGTCGGTAACGACTTAATCAAATACAACACTTATACACAGACGACTTACTGCAGCATACTCGTTAGCGACTTAGCGACTTAGGACTTTCTGCGACTTAAGAAGCGGCATGTGAAGGACTTAGGTCGTTAACCCGTGAAACCCCACTAAGTCGTTGCTTGTTAAGTCGTGAGTGACCTTCCTTGCTTTCCATGATGTCATCTCCCCTTTCTAGCTCGTTACCCTTCACCCTATTAAGTCGTGAACGACTTAGCGCCTCTTACTTAGGTCGTGGTCGACCTATAGCCTCCATCTTAAGTCGTGGACGACTTAACTCTTCCATAAGTCGTGTACGACTTATCTCTTGCAAAATTATTGTTTGCGTATTTTCTTCTCTGTCCCAAGCTGCATCATCCTCCCCAGATTGAGAAAAATTCGTCCTCGAATTTGTAAATTCTTCCACATCGGATTGTTCATTCCCATAATATGGCACGAGATGTTTAACATTGAACACGTCAGAAGTGTACACATCTTTCCGTAGCTTCAACTTATACGCATTTTCATTAATCTGTTTCACGACATCTACATGACCAATTTTTCTGGCTTTCAACTTGTTATAAGCGCCCACTGGAAAACGGTCCTTTGTTAACACAGCATACACCATATCCCCTTCACTAAACTCAACATTTCTTCGCTTCAGATCTGCGGATCTTTTATACTTCTCATTTGCCTTCTCCAATCGTTCCTGAACGATCTTATGACATTCGGTCAACCCATCAACAAAATCTACAGCTCGTTTAACCGTCCCCTTCGGTTGTGGTACTACCGTTAGGTCCAATGGTCCCCTTGGTAAATTTGAATATACAATCTGAAATGGACTGAATCCCGTACTACGATTCACTGCATGATTATGAGCAAACTCTACCTGGCATAACTTCATGTCCCAACTCTTCAGATTGTCCTTCACAAGACATCACAATAAATTTCCCAACGACCCGTTGACAACTTCTGTCTATCCATCTGTTTGCGGATGATAAGCGCTACTAAAGTTCAACTTTGTTCCCACCATCTTCCACAAGCTTAGCCAAAAAAAACTCAGAAAACGAGTATCTCTTTCTGAAACAATAGACTCTGGTAACCCATGTAAACGATAGATCTCTTTAACGAACAATTGTGCCACATGGACTGCATCCGCCGTCTTCTTACAAGCAACAAAATGTACCATCTTCGAAAAACGATCTACCACAACATATATAGAGTCATTCCCCCTCTGAGTTCTCGGCAAACCCAACACAAAATCCATGCTAATGTCTACCCATGGTTTTGTTGGAACAGGTAACGGCATATACAATCCCGCATTTGTAGCTGTCCCTTTCGAAACCTGACAAACATGACATCTACGCACAAACCTTTCAACTTCCCTTCTCATTGACGGCCAATAATAAGACTGGGAAATCAACTGCAATGTTCGATCTCTACCCACATGTCCTTCTTCGTGCAACTCTTTCACAATTTTCATTCTCAAGCTGCAATCTGGTACACATAATTGATTCCCTTTGAATAAGAATCCATCTACCAATACAAATTCATCAGTACTCCCATCCTTGACTTTCTCAACAAACTTCATAAAGTAAGGATCTTCTTTAATCAATTCTGGCAATAATTCAAACCCTGTCACCTCAACCTTCAATGTAGTCAACAAGTGATTCCTTCTACTCAATGCATCTGCTACACGATTCGTAATTCCCGATTTATGTTTCACAACAAACGTAAATTGCTGAAGATAAGCAATCCACGATGCATGCCTTGCTGAAATCTTATCTTGCCCTTGTAAGTGCTTCAACGCTTCATGATCAATGTAAAGAACAAACTCCTTATGAAACAGATAATGTCTCTAATGCTTCACAGCTTGAACAATTGCGTAAAACTCAACATCATAAGTGCTATACCTCAACTTAGCTCCAGACAACTTCTCACTAAAATAAGCAACTGGTCTTCCTTTCTGACTCAAAACTCCACCAACCCCAACCTTCGATGCATCAGTATGTAATTCAAACAACAACTGAAAATCCAGTAAAACTAGAATTGGTGCTGTCGTCAATAGTGTTTTGATCTTCTCAAAAGCAACCCCTGCTTCCTCTGACCACTCAAACATCTTTCCTTTCATGCAATCGGTTACTGGTGCCATCACACTGCTAAAGTATGGAATGAATCTTCGATAGAAAGATACCAATCCATGAAAACTCCTCACTTCAGTAATTGTCTTGGGCTGTGGCCAACTCCTGACAGCTTCTACTTTACTTTCATCTACTTGAATTCCTTCTTTCGATAGAACATATCCCAGAAACAAAACACTGTGCGTCATGAACACACACTTCTTTGTTGCCGCATAAAATTTCTCCTGCCGTAGAATCAATAGTACTTCACGCAAATGTTGGACATGCCTTTCCATACTCCCACTGTAGATCAAAATATCATCAAAGTAAACTACCACAAACTTTCCAATGTATGGTCTGAAAATCTGGTTCATCACTCTCATAAAAGTACTTGGTGCATTCGGTAAACCAAACGGCATAACCAACCATTCGTATAAACCTTCCCTGGTTTTAAAAGCAGTCTTCCACTCATCACCCGGTCTAATACGAATTTGATGGTATCCACTCCTCAAGTCAATCTTTGAAAACACAACAGCTCCACTCAACTGATCTATCAAATCATCAAACCTCGGCATAGGAAATCTGTATCTCACAGTGATCTTGTTCAGAGCCTGACTATCCGTACACATCCTCCACGAACCATCCTTCTTTGGTACCAATAAGGCTGGCACTGCACAAGGACTCAAGCTCTCCTGAACACGCCCCTGTTCTAACAGCTCTTCCACCTGCCTTCGCAACTCCTCATGTTCCTTTGGACTCATTCGGTATTGTGGCATGTGTGGTAATACTGCCCCTGTCACAAGATCAATCTGATGCTGAATATCCCTCAACGGTGGTAACTCCGTTGGTAACTCCTCAGGAAACACATCACTGAATTCTTCCAATACCGGTTTTACTTCTTCAAGAACTTCAACAGATTTAGTAGCTTCACGTCCAATCAACAAAAACACCTCTGGACTTTCCTCTACTTCTTCAATAAATTCCTTCAAAGTCAATAAAGTCTTCAGCTCCTCAATCTCTTCTGACTTGCTTTCTTCTTGTTGTCTCTTCTTTGGAACCAAAATGATCTTAACACCTTCAAACATAAAACTGTAGCTATTGGTCTGACCGTCATGCTGCACTGCTCGACATACTGCCACGGTCTTCCCAAAAGTAAGTGACAAACATCCATCTCCACAACATCAAACCAAATCTCGTCTTTATATTTCTTTCCAATGGAGAATGGAACTTGAACTCGCCTGTCCACCTTCACCTCTCCTCCTTTTCTCAGCCACGCTAACTTGTAAGGATTTGGATGCTTCTCTGTTTTCAGCTTCAACTTTCTCACTGCTTCGGTAGAAATAATATTGTCACAACTTCCTGCATCAATCACAAATTTGCAAACTTTCCCCAGAATAGTGCACGTTGACTGAAAGATGTTACTCCTCAACCAACTAGCCTCTTCTTCCTGCTTCGGTAAACAAGACCTCCTCATCATTAGATTACATCCTTCATCTCCTGACGCAACATCCTGTTCATTCTCCTCAACTGGACTAGGATAACCTTCCCCAACATCCTCACCTTCAACTTCAGCAATCATAGTTCGTTTCTTCGGCTTTGGACATTCATTACTCTTGTGACCCACTTCCTGGCAATTGTAACATTTGAAACTGTTGTTGACCTTTGCCTTCGCAACTTCATTCACAACTGGTTTACTGACAGCTTTAGGAACACTAGAGCTTCCACTAACACCCTTCACTTGATTGTTGGAACTTGTAAACACACCACCTCCACGTCTTCCCTGCTTCTCCCAAGCCAACGCCTTTTGGTGTGCTTCCGCCACAAATCTTGGATCGAACATATTAACCATATCCTGGATCTGCATTCGCAACCCTCGAACAAATCTAGCAGTCAGTTGTTCCTCTGTTTCCATAATGTCATTTCGAGCAATCAGTTGAGAAAATTCATCAGCATAATCATTAACAGCCTTTGTCCCTTTCCTCAGATTTTGCAATCTCTGATACATGAGTGATTGATAATTGTAAGGCAAGAATGTAGCCTTCATTAACTTCTTCATCTTCTCCCATGTGACAATCTTCGACTTCCTCATTCTCTCCCGTGTAAGTTTAGTCTGCTGCCACCATGCCATAGCTCTACCTCTCAAACGAGTAGTAACCAACTTCACTCTTTGATTCTCGGAAACCTCCTTGAAATCAAAGATCTCTTCAATATTAGATAACCAATCAAGAAACTCTTCAGCTACCATTCCACCCTTGAATTCTGGAATTTCCATCTTCATACCTGATTCCCAACGTCGATCATCTTCAACATCTCGATATACATTTCGTACTTGGTCTCGATCTTGATAATGAATGCTAGCTCTATTACCCTCTTCATTAAAATCAAATGTATGTCTATATCGATCTCGACCATCAACATCCCTTCGATCACGCATGTCTCTTCTACTATGTCTCTCTTCATCTCGATATGGCTCATTTTCAAACTCATGTGGAGTTCGTCTTTCTTCATGTCCATAGTCATGGTGATCTCTTCTCGATGAAATTGATGTTTCTCTTCTTTCTCTAAAAGATTGCGGTGATACCCTCCTCACTTCCGTAACTGATGGTGAAACTCTGTTTCCTCCATGGTTCGAGATTGCTGATCTCCTCCTTTGATTTTGATTCAAATCATTCATCAACTTCTCTAACTTTCCAATGCCTTCATCAAATTTCTCATTAATGCGTTGTTCCATTTACTCGGCTTCTTCCCTTCTATACAACGCTTCAACATTTTGATGACGATTAGCTCTCCTTGGCGGCATGATTGAATCAACACAAACACTTCCAAACTTCACAAATCTTCAACTCAAACTTGAACAACAAGTCACGGCTACCACTAGCTCGAACAATATGCAACGACCCAAGGCTTAGGTCGGCTCGACTCAAACAAAGCACGACTCAATATCAAACTTTGGCGCGCAAACTCTCACGGCCACATTCAAACAACTTCCACACTTTGATCCAAAATGAAATGGATCGAAAGCTTCTAACTTGTTGCAACTTCAAGATGAACACGATGAACACCAACTTCAAACTCCTTGGCTCCAAGACTCGGCTTAGCTATGATTGGCTAAGTCTAGCTCTGATACCAAAACTGATGCAGCGGATAATAACAAAACGATATAGATCGATGAAAGTAGCAGACGGTGGATTGAAGATACTGAAATGCCCAAATTCGTTGATCACAAAGATACCGAATTCTAGCTATCTTTGACACGTTGATCGTGCATGATACCGTGAGAGAAGATCTACAATTCTTCAAACGTTGATCAAGCGCACTTGATACCGTGAATTGGCTTCAACAATCGTTGAATCGAGCGCACTCGATTAACCGAAAGTGGAGATAGGAGATCACACTCAACTACCAATTTAGATGAAAGCACATAGCAATCAAACAAAGTTTTATTCAACAAAAATCAACCCCCTTTTACAATGACCCCACACGGCCTATTTATAGGCGTTACAACCCAGACCCTTAAGTCGTTGAGCGACTTACGACTTATACAAGTCGGCAGCGACCTATCATTTTCACACGGATGGCCGACTTAACTATCTGCCGACTTACGAGTTACACACACAAGTACCAAAGACTCAACGAGTTACCATACGGCATTACAATCACACGACCTAAAGACGATACGACTCACGACTCACGACTCATATTACAACACAACATATATTACAACACCTAGGTCGTATACGACCTAACGACTTATGACTTAACATAGGTCGGTAACGACTTAATCAAATACAACATTTATACACAGACGACTTACTGCAGCATACTCGGTAGCGACTTAGCGACTTAGGACTTTCTGCGACTTAAGAAGCGGCATGTGAAGGACTTAGGTCGTTAACCCATGAAACCCCACTAAGTCGTTGCTTGTTAAGTCGTGAGGGACCTTCCTTGCTTTCCATGATGTTATCTCCCCTTTCTAGCCCGTTACCCTTCACCCTGTTAAGTCATGAACGACTTAGCGCCTCTTCCTTAGGTCGTGGTCGACCTATAGCCTCCATCTTAAGTCGTGGACGACTTAACTCTTCCATAAGTCGTGTACGACTTATCTCTTGCAAAATTATTGTTTGCGTATTTTCTTCTCTGTCCTGAGCTGCATCAGGTTTTAAATTAATTGTTTTATATTTTATTTCAAATCTATTTTTCTTTCTGGTTGTTTCCATTCTCCTACTTCCTTCCTTTTTGAGGATGAAAAGTTTTAAGTGGTGGAGAGTGTAACGGCCCGTAAATTTTGATGGGTGTAATAATATATTTTTCTGGAATTTTTGTGAAATTTTAAATATTTTAATTCGAAAATAAAAATTTAATATTTGGAATACGTCTATTTAAACATAGAAAATGGTAAATTTTCATTAGCAAATATGAACGTAAATTTTATTATATAATTTTATTCAAATTCAAATCAGTTAAAAATTGAGGATAATAAAATGTTTTCCAAACCTGAATATTTTTATACAATAAATTTGTAAATCATCTTTTGAGAGAGACACCATATTTGTTTCTCCAAATTTTGACTACTACTGATCCGTTTATCTTATTTTCGGCAAATTAGCAGCATTCTGGTACCGATATTGATTGTTGATCGGATAATAGTACCACTGATGTATGTTATTTTTCAACATATTCCACATGTTATTTTTCATATTTTTATTTTTTTTTAATTTTTGTTTTGGGTTTATTTTGTTTTGCTTGTTTATTTAAATGGTATGCTAATAAGCTAGAATAGTAAAAGTCACTTAAAATTGATGTTAGGAAATGAATAGCCTTTGTCAATTTAAAATACACATTCATTGAAATGCACGTTCATTTCTGTGCCCATTCAAATTTTTCGCGTTCAATCTTTTGGGTTTCTCATTATCATTCAAATTCTTTTTACTGACCACTTATTTTCACTACTCATCCTTCTCATTTTCTCCGCTTTTCATTTTTCATTTCTCCTCTTCTCGTTTTTCTTTTACACAAACAATTTACACGGTAAGTTTTAAAACTTTGTTTTCTTCTTCCTCTTTATATTTTCTACCTCCTTTCTTATGCTCGACCACCATTCTCCTTGCCTAACCACCACCAGTCTAGGCCGAAACCACTTCATCTCCACCACCAAAGCTCCACAGGCCAAACACTTCATCATCCTGCCCATGGACGACCACCAGCACATCATCTCCACCACCAGATCAAAGAGGCCGAACCCTATCATCATCTCATATGATTTCCACTCCTCCCCTTGTCTAAACTCTATGGCCGAACCCTTCCTTTTGTCTAACCATGCTCATCCATCATCTGCAAAGCCATGCCCACTTGGCTGTCGTGCACCTCTCTTCTATTTTTGTAAAGGTATACAAAGTTTTTTGAAGTTTGTATATATATTTGTTAGTTAAATACATAACAGTTTACTGTAGTTATATATATATATATATATATATATATATAGTTATATACACTTGTATATGTTCGATATCAGTTATATACATTTGTATATGTTCGGTCTCATTTATATTTTGGTCTACATAGTTGTTAATATATAGTAGTTTAATTATATTTTAGTATATTTGGTTATAATATATATGTTTATATAATTACATAACCTATTTTATATATACACTAGTCTATTTATTGGCTGTGATATATGCAGTTTCCCGAGGAGATTTCAAAATGCATATATATGTATTTCGATCTGTACGTTTATATACAGAGTCATATGCATAATATATTGGGATTTCGATGCATAAATTATATGCAAACTGTTTGATTTATATATATATATATATATATATATATATATGATGTTTGTTTGTATATAGGTTATATTAACTTATACATATAATCGATTGAGTGCAGACGTATTACTATAAAGCAAGTGTTATTATTATAAAAATATGTATATATAGGTCTATTGACTTATATTACAAAAAAACTTTATAATAGTTTAAGTTTTTTTAGCTGGTGCATTTATTGGTCCGTGAAGAAGCCTGCATATGTTAAGTCATATATAGGGTTGTAACTGTATCGATTTTTAAGATATATAAGTATATATGTTTACAATAATATTTATTTTAAGTATGTTATAATAAAATAAAATTTTAAATATATACAGATTTCACTGTTTTGTATATGTGTCTCTGGGACAAAATATTGGTTCAAGTATGGGTTTGTATATATAA
This sequence comes from Allium cepa, assembly GCA_030765085.1. Classification (NCBI taxonomy): domain Eukaryota; kingdom Viridiplantae; phylum Streptophyta; class Magnoliopsida; order Asparagales; family Amaryllidaceae; genus Allium; species Allium cepa. Next base: position 878,468,968 of record CM060934.1, read on the forward strand.
ATATTTTTAAATGAACATATAATATATATAAGTAATTTGCATTTTATTAAGTATATATTTATTTAAAATTATATTATGTAAATATGTTTTTTATGGGTTTATTTAGAACAATAATTTTGAATTACATAAATATTTAAGTTTAAAATGTGTTTGAACTGAGAATATGATTTTTATATATAAATAGTTATATAAAGCTGTATATATGAATTCACTTGTACTAATTAACTTCATCGATCCCGTTCTGATTTGTTCCATCAATTCCTATTATCAACTTTGATCGTTGAATTCGTGTAGATTTTGCTTGGATTCGTAATTCAATTTCTGTGTCCGTATCAGTGTGCGTATCCGTGTCATTTTCTGTATTCTGTAGCCTCTAAAGGTGAGCAATCACTCATGTTTAACGTTTTTATATTTATTGAAGTTGATTTTAATTGAAACAACAATTGAAATATGCTGCTGTTAGTTATTTACACTGTTATATATATGTTATTATCTATATCTGCTCACTTGTGGCGTTTGACACCGTTATCTATTATTTATATTGATGATATATGCCTGTTATATTATTATTACATCTGTTATCACTCTGCAAGTTCCCAGTTAATTCAGAATTCCCTATGGGTTGAAATGATACACACCCAAACGATTTTAGAATAGGAGAAAATCATTATGGTTTGAAATGATAAACCGAAGCGATTTTCACTGAATTGAATTTGAGATTGCAGATTAAAATGATGTATACCCGTATGTATTTAAATTGCGGATTGAAATGATAAATATCTGTATCACTTGACCATCGGATAGAAAATTATATACAGACACCGTTGATCAACACATATATTTTGAAATGATTTCCAAGGTTTTGAAATGAATATTTTGATTTCAATAAATATTGATTTTAAGATATATATGTGTGTGTGTGTGTTATTTTTATAAAGGTTTAAATTTTGTTTCTAAAATTTTATGTTTTAAAATTTTAAAATTATTAATTAGTTTTAGAATTATAAATTTCAAGATTTTACTTACTATTTTACTATTTTAAAATAGGGGTTTTTAGGCTCAAGGAAAAAGTTGAAGAAAAATTTAGTCCCAAGGACAATAAATTTGCTTTTTAGGCTAAAGGACACTTTATAGTGTAAATCATAGAATGATAGTTGTAACTATCATTTTCTGTTTACACTAAAAAGTGTCCTTCAGACTAAAAAGCAAACTTATTGTCCCTGAGACTAATTGTTTTTTGCAACTTTTTCTGTGTGTCTATTTTCCTGTTTAAAATATATATAAAATAAGTTTAATAATAAGATTTGATTTATTAAAGTTGATTTAATAAAGTTGATTTAATTAATATATAATATATTTAGTATTTATTTAAAATTTATATATTGTAATGTAGAATTTATAATGATTTAATAAAATTCGGCTTGGAAAGAGAAATAGAAATTGGTTTTAAATTGAATTTATTTAAATATTATACTCAAATAAGTTGATTTGAAATTTATTAAATTTGGGATTTGAAAGATATGATTTTATAACTTGATTTTGATTAAAAGTGAATTAAATGAACATTTCAAATTTACATAAATTGAAATGGTATATTTAGTTTTATTTAAATTTAAAATTTGAAGTTTTATTTAAATGTCATTTGAATGATTAAGTAAATATGTAAAAATAATTAATAGTAAAGTGAATTTGATACATATATGAAATTATCAAATCTAGTTTTGTAATGTAATATTCAAAGCTTTGAAAATATTGAAATTGAAATGGTTTATTTTGTGGTTAAAAATATGTATTTGAAATCGATATAATTTGTAATGGTTTATTGAGAAACTAAATTGAATTGAAATTGATGATTTGAGATTGGATTAAATTTGAAATTTGGAATCGATTTGTGAAATTTGAGGAAGCTATTTTATTATATAAAGTATTTCTAAAATTATATTTAAAACTGTTTAACTATTTCAATATATATCATATTTAATATAAATTATTTTTAATATAAACAACTTTAACATACTAACTATTTTATTTCAAACTATTTTAACCGATAACTACTTTATATAAACTATTTTTATTTTATGAACTATTTTATTTTATACACTATTTTAATACTTAAACCAGTAAGTGGGAAGTGTTGTGCTTTTCCAAAGTGTTATGATTTCCAAAGAGTTATTATTCCTGAAGTGTTATGATTTCCAAAGTATTACGATTTCTAAGTTATGGTTTCTAAAGTGTTAAGGTTTTAGAAGCTTTATAATTTCGAAAGGGTTATAACTTTGAAGTGCTATGTTTTTTGGAAATGAATATATTTTAAATGGAAATTATATCTTATCTAGTTTTGAAATGGAAATGATATCGTATTGATATGGTTTTGAAATGGAAATGATATTTAGTTTTTGAAGTATAAACTATTTTGAAATGACCGTGGTGTTATAATAACGTTTGGTTGTTAAAGAGACCGGGATCGGTTATTGTCATACTCTTTTCCAATGCCGAAAACTACTTTAACAACCGTGCACGCAGTGGAGATTACATAATGAAGTAGGATTGTGGCAACGTCCTATTGAGGTATATACGTATACCCGACTCCCGTGAGTTGGAATAAGGTGGCTAAAACAGAGGCAATCGACGAGCCAAGTGAGGTAGCTCCTCTGATCGGACACACTTTTTCGTATGTATTCTATTACTTTGTGATTGATTTGGTGCGCATCTTTGATTTGGGAGTGTGGCTCGAGGTGAGCGGTAGATGCAGCTATACGTTACCACCAGCCCAAAAGTGTAATTGGTATATCTACCCTGACATTGCCTAGTTGTGCCATGTCACCTACCCTATCGAGACCACTGCGAGTTTGTTTTGTGTCGTACCTATGAAGTATCCTTTGGTAGCCTCCCAATCAGGAGGTATTACGGTACTGTATAGACTATTGGCATTATAAAATGTGTTAAAGGGGATAGGGTAACGCCCTAACGCTATTTTAATAATTTACTTTACGATAGACATTATTATAATAGCGTATATTGCTGCATAGTAGATAATTTAACGGATCCTTAGAGGATGGTTATCCTAAACATCCTTTGAGTTACTTGTAGTTACTTGTATTTCAGTTGTTATTTCACTTGAGTTGGATTTATTGATATAAAAATGTTAATCCTGACTCGAGTGTTTTGTGTTTTGCCTTACGCTCGGGTCAGACTGAGTGATACAGTTTTTGAGACTCACCTTTGGAGTTGGAGCTTCGCTTGGAGATCCATCGATCTATTCGGCTTCCAGTTATTCAGTTGATTCCAACGATGCATTCCGATCTTGTATTTGACTATTGTATTTGAGACTTCTATTGTATCTTATTTAACTCTGCTATATATAGTAGCTTCATGAACTACTATTTTTTGTTTCCGCTGCTTATTGTTATATTACTCTGTGTCTGTGATTCTGCAGTTTATTTATTTACTTTATATGCTAAGTTTTGCCAAACATACATTAACAATCTGATATTTTGATCAATTTATGTCCAACATGTGTGGGTACGAATGTTTGAAAATATCGGGCAGTTACAATTGTTTCCACATATATAAAACTATGTTTATAAATTTCCTTTCTATTTTATAAAACTTCTTCTTATAAAATCTCTTTATTTATAGAATTCCATTTGTAACTCTACTCTATTATAAATTTCATTTACTTACAAAATCTCATTTATAAATCCGTTAACAAAATATCAAATACAAATCCATTTTTAATATTTGTGAAACACCGTTTATAAATCTATTACTTTATTTATAAAATATCACATTTTACAAATTTTGATCTTAACACAACACGTATCACTTTATATAAAACATTTAATTACTTTATATTAAATGGCTTTTTTCCAATTTCTTTAAACTTTGTCAAAAAATTTCAAAAGTCCAGTATTTAAATTCTCAAACCCCCTTTTATAAAGCATATCTTCCAAATTCATCTTTTACAAAATTATTTGATTTTCTTACGAAACACACTTTTCTACAACATGCTCATTTATTATCATATAAATTCCTTAAGCTTAACCTAATATAATTATCAAAAACCTTATAGTCAAATCGTGAAACTTAATTCACAATGTGTTTGTATTTAAACTTTTAAATCTCACAACTAATCACTATATAAGTAACAATATCATTTGAAAGATATTCCTTTATATTCAAAATATAATCTAAGGTAAATTTATTTCATTTACCAAATTTCCTAAAATGCAAATCATTTTTTTATATATCATTAACAAATACACGCTCATATGTAATACGCTCAAACTCATTTTAGGGTGTCACTTATCCTATCTCGAATGAGTTGCTCATCATAGGTTATTATTAACCCTATCTCTAATGAGTCTTTACCCTTACTAGGCCCAGGTGTTCACTCAACCTAAGCTCTGATATTAAACGAGACAAACCGCCTCCTTGACCCTTAGAAATTAACAATAATACATCCTTGGTATTCACGTGCTACAAATCAAATTGCTGGGAGGCAGATTATCATGGAGTAAAAGAAAATAAAGACAGAATATAATCTTAAATGGAATAACATAAATTTTTCAATACATATATTATTTTTTATAGCAAAAATTGTAAATACATTTATCAGAGTTAAACATGGATAGTTATAAATATCTATCCTTACAAATGCAGAATCCAATAGTACACAAGTGTGGTGAAAAAGAGATAATAGTCTACTAAAAAATCTTCTAGCTCCATGCTTCAAGCTCTTCTGGATTTCTTCAAACTAAACCCGATTACTAGGTTACTCAAAAAAATAGGGCACCCAGAGTTGAAGGAAAGGGAAATAAGCTCCGAGTCAGTAATGGTACTGGTGTGAGAAACTCAAAATATAGATATTTTAAAATTAGGGTATCTCATATGACCACGCCGCACATAAACACGGAATGAGTTTTTACCTTATGATAACCAAAATCTTTACTATGCAAAATCTGGTAATATTATTATTAATGACATTCTTTTGAAAATTACTTTTCAAATAAACTTATGAATCTTAGCCGAAATTGTTACATTGATTAAATTCCAGCATACTAACTACAAAATAGGTTCTACAATCAAATCCAAAGGCACTTATTAAAGAATGGATTTCCATATATTGGTAGGTAAGAAACTACCTTCTATATAGTACATCTCTAGAGGGATGCACCAAGGATCAACAAATTTTGAAACCTTTGCACCTGGTAAGACCGGCCTACCCGAAGACCCAACTTGGTGGCAAATAAAACCGAATATAACATCACCATGATCACAACCGACCGAATTATCCAAGAGCTCTCTTAGCATACATAACACACTCGACACATATAGAGTAATATAGAATGGTGATGACCATAACCTAATGGTTGCAAACCGCATAGCCTCACGACATGCCCTGTTTTAGCCATTTTTGGGTGACGAGGCCCAAGGTAACGATTACCTTTCACATAAACATTCCATCTTGAATGCCACATTGCCAATTCCACCACACACCATTGACTTTTACAAATGCACACTCTCTGAGCTCGTACGTCTCAGAGAAGGGTGTTAAGTATATGAGAGTTACTTATTACACCACCAAATATATGCACGTTCATAAAAATTAATGTTCGTATATGTTGGAAATTCATTGTCAGACATTCGTCCATAAAAGGTTTCCAAGAACAAGACAAACCGAAGGAACTCTCTTACCACATCCTGTCGAGAATCATCCCTATGATTAGTAGCAAGCAAATCTTGCAACGAAGATCAAATGAAGATACTACTGCCATATATATATGATATGGGAAAATTTCCCCCGAGGGTTAGTGAGAAGTAGCCCTTCATCCATTTATTATCATTCCATGTCTTCATTTCAAATACGTAAACTGGTTCGAAGTGGTTTCTGATAAGGATCACTCAAATCCAACCTCGGTTCCTTCGAACTAATCATCGATAAAATAAATGTTAAGTAAATAGGTGCTTATCATTATATATATATATATATATATATATATATCTTTTAAACATTCTTTTTGGTGTATATGGAATCATTAAACCTCTCTTTAAATTTGGAAATACCAAATTAAAAATCATTTCTCATAAATCACATTACAAAACCTTATTGAGTAAAAAGGGTCGATAAAAATTATACTAATTCTACTCAACATCAATTTCCGTTTTCAACCTTTACTATCCGACGAATAATGGTGAAATCGCTATTAAATTCGCATGGATGGTATGGGTTCCCTCCTCGAAATTTAGTATGAGACGACCCGACTTCCTAGATCCAGGAAATCGCATCATCTTGAAGAAAGAAAGGGGTAGAAGAAGAAAAGAAAGAGAAAGAAGAAACCGAACAACATCAGAAAACTCACAGCGGAACGAATGAAATATAATATATCACATAAAATATTACATAGTATCATATTACATAAGAGTACACAACTTATACAACACATATTAGACAGTTATAATCTTCTGTCTAACTATACTACTCAAGTACACAGAAATAGATTCCAAACAAACACAGCGGAACCATAACATATCTACACGTGGAAGCCTCCTGGTCCATATCTCCTCCAAAATTTGTCAAGCAAACCTGAATCACTTGACTACTCATACATAATATGAGTACCCAAGAGTTTAATAAAACAGAAAATAAACACTCGGGTCAGACAGGGGTCTGGTGTGAGTAAACGGGTTAAAATTGCTTAACTTTAGAAAAACCTTTGAAAGAAAAGGTATCACGTAAGACTTCCCACACATAAATATGAAAAAGTTTTTACCTTACGCTAACCAAAACATTTGATAGGAAATCCAGTGATATTATAATAATGTCTAGGGTTTTCAAGTAAATAAGAAATAGCCGAAATGGTTACATTCATTAAATTCCAGCTACTAGCCACAAAAGTGGGTAATACAATCAAAACCGTAGGGTCTCGTAGGAAGAATGGGTTTCCATCAATGGCAGGGCTACTGGGGTACCGTCCGTCACAGTACGTGGCGTAGATCAACGTACCGAGGAGTACACCCGCTCCCCTGCAACACAAGGCCGGAATCATCCCTTACTGGACAGTCCCGAACAAGACCACCCCGTAGTTGGCGCGACCAACCACACACTAAGCCGAAATAGAAAGGGACCTCTAGACAGGGGTAAATCTCGCTCTCCAGTGGGAGCTACCCACGAAGCCTTACTGCACCTCCCCTGTTTTAGCCATTCCCGGTTGATGAGGCTTGATGCTGCGATTACCTTTATAGAACACATCTATCTTACAATGCTCATCGTCCACCTGACGATGTTATGAAAGCATTCAATCCATACAAGTTCGTTCCGGGTTCGAACGAAACCGAAGGCACTATCTCGTTGCACTCATTTTGGAATCACCCTCAGAGTCAACGACCATAGCCTTTGCACTCTAAATCACCATCTCGAACCTGTAAGTACTATTCCATCAAACTCATTACGGAATCACCTATAGAGTTATACTGACGTATGGTTTTTACACCTTGAGTCTTCACAAAGCTCCACTTGGATTCACGGCCTAACATTTAATTGGAATCGATGTGGTTTTCGGATCCCAAATATGGAAACCCGATCCCGGTCTCACCGAAACCAAACGCCATTTTAATGTCCAAGTTGTACTTTAGGGTTTTAACAATTAACTTATTCAAGATGATATAACAAATAGATGAATCACATTATCACAACAGATAATTCATAACAACATTCATCTCACACAGCAGCATACCACATATCATAAATATCCAAATCATCCAGTATCAACCAATATCAATCACCCAATATCAATCACCCAATATTGATCATCCAATATCAATCAATCAACCAAAATCAATCAATCAACCAAGCATAATTGATTAACTCTTAATCAATTGGATTAACCTTAATCCTTCTTCATTAATTATTATTCCAAATAAATAAATAAATACATTCAAGTATCAATCTTAACCATATTCAGTAACCTTTAATTACTATCATTAATTACAATTACTAATGATCCTTCATTTGCTTCATTTATTAATCAATTATAATTAATTACATTAAACCTTAATTAATTACAATTAATTAATCACACATTAATTAATCACTTATATTAATCAACCTTGATTAATTAACAAATGATCCTTATTAATTAATAATTACTTTAATTAATTAAATAATTAACTTATAATTTGCTATTAATCATAATCAGTAATTAACAATTTTTAATTACTTATCTTAATTAATTAACTTCTTAATTATATTAACTCTTGATTTATTAATCTAATTAATCCTTAATTACTTCATTAAGTAATAATTAAACAGTTAAATTAATAAATAATCCTTAATCAATTACTTAATCAATTAATTATACTTAGTAATTAAATATAAGTTAATCACATTTATAAATTAATTAATCTCATTAATTAATTAACTAAAATAATTAAGTAATTAACTCTTAATTACTTACATAAGTAATTATCTCAAATTACTTCATTAATAACTCTTAATTATTCTTTTAATTAATTACTTAACAAATAATTAATTCCATCATTAATTGATCTTAAATTCATTAATTAATTAATTACTCCCTAATTAATTAATTTCAAAACAATTATATTAACCAGTCCTTAGATTAATAACATCACGTGATTATCCAATAATCACTTCCATATAATTACTCCCATGAGTAATTTCCATTAATTACTTCCAAAAGTAATTACCATCTTAATTACATTCAATTATTAACCATTAATTACTTCATTAAGTAATTACACTTAATTAATTCTTAATTAAGAGATTATTTAAAATTAAATAAACAATTAACTAATTATTTAAAATTAATTAAACAATTAATTAATTAACTTCTTATATTTTCAAAATCCCTAATTAATTAAGAATGAGCATTTACCTTAATTAATTTTTTACTTAATTTCAAATCATATTCAATCAAATATTCTCAAGTTCATATCCAAATGATTTAACCTTGTTTAACTCCATAAATAAATTATTTGAAATTAATCAAATTTAATAACTTAAACAAATTATCCTATTTGGTTTTCAAAATCATAACTATAACTTATTTGAAAATAAGCATTTAGAAAACAATTTCAAATCTAAAACATTATAAATTATCTAATTTAAACTTATTTATTTTCAAAATAAATTTGGAAACTTTGTTATCAAAACATTACTTAAAACTTTGCTTTGAAACCTTGATTTGATATTTTAAATTGAAAACACTTCTTTTTAAATTAAAATTCATAATTTAATTAAGTTAATTCTTTTTCAAAAGAAATCATCCTAAACAATTTTAAATTTTAAATTAAATTCAATTAATACTTTAAGGGTTTGATTAACAATTACTTCAAAGAACAAGCCTTAAAATTTGTAAGTAAATTTCCCTTTTATAAAAACTGTTTTAAATTAACACCAGAAAAGTAGTATCGGGTCAAACCCGAGAGGAACCCACCAAAACCCCGAGTAAGTCTCGATGCAAACCCCATGCTTCTCTAGTCACCCATCCCTCTTCATCAACTTTGAGTCGAAATCACTAAAACGCGAGAGAAAACTCGAGACAGACGCGTCATTCCCGAATCCACAAACTACCCAGCGTACATGGCCAACTCGTGCACATACACCAACAACTCCGGCCGCCGTAGTTGGTCGCGCCTATCGCCGACGATCACCCAACCACCCACGAACACAAACGTAAACCCAGATTCGAGAATACGTTCACGATTCAAATTTTCGAACTTCAAGCTCGAACTACAGAAAACAACGCGACTCAAAACCACCCACGGTCGACGAACTCCTCGCCGTTGACCCTCGCCAACCCCTCCATCGAAACGCCTCGACTCGAGCTCCATTTTCTCCCATGTGCGAACACCCCCGATCCTTCGTTCGCGACGCAATCACCTTAACAGTAAAGCCCAATAAAAAGCAAGCTTAAACCCTACTTTCATCAATTCCCAACAATCCACTCAATTGAAAAATTCTTTTGCATTTTTCCTAAAATCTACAACTTAAGAACAAGCTACGATCTAAGTTTCAACCCAAATTATAGCATGGGTAATCGGCAAATTACAAAAACCCAAATTCCAAACAAACACCAAATTCACCTTAAATACACAGTTAAAAATTATGATACAAGCTCTAAAAATCATAACTTTCCAATTGCAATTTAATTATACATTCAAAACTAGAATATGAAATCATAAATTTTTGCCCAAATTTTGATTTTCACTGTAAATTTGAAAATATGAATAACTGATTTATTTAAAACCCTATAACTATTTATAGATGATAAATTACGTGATTGCAAACAACTTTCATCTACAAATCAATGTCCAGTTTGTATTCAAAATGAAGCTATTGAATTTAAAAAGGAAAATCAACCCTGTATAACAACAGTATTAATATACAGGCATTCAATATTTTTTTATTTTTTTTATTTTATAAACATACATTCAGGTAGACTAATATACATCATCAAAATCAAATCCATTTGCATGCAACATTCAATCATAGATTAAATCAAAACTGTCTTTAAAATAGAATTTACTCACAGTTTATTTGTAGAGCAGTTTTGCTTCATTTCCCAGGCTTAACCACTTTTAATTTGAAAAAATGCCTTTAATTATGCTGTTGATTTCCCTCGCATGTTGAAAACTCCTTATGAATTGCAGAAATTTTGATTGCAGCTTGAAGTTGTAGCTTCATTGTTGATTTGCAGATTGATCTCATTTTGAAAATGCAGGTTTTGGTTGCAGTTTTCCTTGATGTTGCAAGTTGATCTTAAACTTGCTTTTGATTTTTCTTTTTGCAGATTTGATTTCAGTTTCAGGTAGCATTTTGTTTTTAGGTTTTTGAATTAATTTTCTGGTTTCCATTAGAATTAATAAAAGAAACAAAGAATGAAAGTGTTTGAAAAAAACAAGTTTTCTTTTTTTACATTTATTAAAAATTAAAATGAAATGTTGCCACATGTCTTTAAGCATTTACATTTGTCATTAAATTTATTTGATTGTTTTTACAAGTGTAATTAAGAAGACTCTTATGTTTACACATGTCTTTAAATATTTTTAATTAATTTTTCTCCATTTAATTTAAATGTAATATAAACTTACATAATTTAATTCTCTTAAATAAATAAATATTTACATATTTAAATATAAGTTTAATCCTTTAAAGAAATATTAGAAAACAAATTATAATACAAATATATTCTTATGGATTTAAAAATCTTAAAACATTTATTTATATACATTTATAACTATTTAAATTGAAGCATTTTAAATGAAAACAAAGATAGAACTTATTTAAACTATCACTAAAATAAACAATCATCTTATATTTTGAAAACAAATCAATTAATCTAAATTAACTTTTGAAAATATAAATTTTGAAACAAAGCTTTAAATTTACAATTATAAATTATCAATAGATTGAATTAAATTTCAAAACAATCCAAATTATAACATATACATACATATATATATTACAATTTGAAAATTCAATCTTTTATTTAAACAAAAGATATGCCTATTCACAATATATATCAAATATATATAATATAAACAGAATAAAATTTATTAGCTTTGGAAAACAAATTCTTATCAATAATTACGAGATTAAATATTTATTAACCTTAAAAAGAATAAATTTATCAGTTTGAATTAAAATTATAAAGAAAAATTATCAAACCAGTTAAATTATTTATACAGGTTATTAAATTTATATTGCCCAAAATTCCGGGTCTTTACAATCCTCTCCCCTTAAAAGAATTTCGTCCCCGAAATTTAAAAGCAAAGGTAATTTAATAACCCAGTAAAGATTTCAATTTCAAACAGCAAAGCATTCCTAACAACCAATTACTAACAACCATAGCAACCAATCAAACAACAGACAAACTTAACTAATTATTCTGACACAAATCAGAATAAATCTCTAATACTATCTAGAGTTTCCCAAGTATAAATTACCGGGAGACTTGCTCTACAAAAGCCAACAAACTAACTACACTACCAAAATCCAGAGCTCCTCTCATCTCTAGATCCATCAATCTGAACAGAACACCAGACTATACTCAAGACTAGCACAACTTCCAAATCCAACTGAACTGCAGATTCAACAACCAACGATGAACCATACACGTACTCCCTCAGAGATACGTGTAATACAATGAATTCCAGTTATCCAAACTGGCAATTCAATCCTATCCTATCAAAACACAGATAAGAAATCTCAAATACCTCAGAACTAGCCATCCAATCACTGTTCTCTTAACCAGAGAAAACTTAACAATAATGAAGTCTCCAACTTCGAATTCCAAACTCCTTATCTCATATCTGTATAACTCAACAGACAATCCTGGGCTGTCAATCTCTTCCTGATCGGCTCAACCTATGTTGATACTTCCAAAACAAGTAGACCAAAACAAACTAGTTCTGGATCCTATTCAACAGAAAAGCCTTCCAAAATCCGTCGAAATCCAGAACTCAAGCTCTAATTATCAAGCAATAGCAATATGAACTTGCTTCCATCCTTGCACAGCTGCTACCTCATTTCCGCTGCACAACTCTGATTCTGAAATAGATGAGAATACTATTGATGAACACGAATACAAACTTATCCAATATATCAAGGAAACTTTGTTTATCAAATCCATAAAAATCTGAGTGACACAACCGACTAAGTTACACAACCTTACAGCAGAATCCAACTCAAAAGCTAGATCTAACCAAATCCAAATTCCAAAAATATTCCGAGCTGCTACATCAACTCCTCTACTCCAAGAACTATCCTACTACCAGGCTAATTACCATAATTGCTTATGGAACCAAAACAATATGGAACACAACTCCAGATGCAGTCAACCTTCTGACTACCTCAGCAGCTCCTACTTCCATATGAGAATCCCTCGGTCTCAACAAAAGATTGCCCAAAGAAAATTCCCAAATTAATCGCAAGTCACTTTTGCGATCCTACCTAATTCGGATTCCAAAGAAACCGTCATCTCTTTACAAATTAGGACAGCTTAAAGCTTTTCCAAACAAGGTTAACCCTTTAAGAAAAACTTCACCAACTGCCCGGACTGTTGACAGAAGAACCACCAAGATTCCTGAACCATCGGAGAAACAACCAACACTACTGCTTCCAAACTCTACCTCGATGATACTCCAAAGCTAAAAGACCTCCTCGTCAGCACACCGAATACTTCGAGTTGCATTACTACCATATCTAACCAAAGACTTCTAATCCAAAGATTTCTCGAAAACCAAAACCATTAACAAACCATACAACGGACCTCCGAAATGACAGACATCTCAAAAGAAACTCGGGCTCCAAACCAAGCATCAACATCTGCTCTCCTTAAGGAATGACAAATGAGACCATGCCAAAGAGAAACAACTCATAAACCTTAGTCTCATATTCCAAAACAGCCAACCTCCATGCTAAAAGATCTAGATAACTTCTACACAGATGAATCTTCCCTGTGACACGTAAAGACTACTCCTCAACCACTTCTAAAACTGCTTCAAGAGAAAACATCTTCTGAAAATATCCAAGGATACTGCATCTCATCACGCAGTTATCAAGATATCATTACTTACTTCTGCGCTACTGACAGATCCAAACTCAAGAATAATTCGCTTACCCGAGCGAAATCCAAACTTACACTTCCAAGATAAACTCCGAATCTTTAAAAGATTTCCTTCAGATATCAGAGAAATTCTTACTCCAAACTACCAATCTCACTCGAGACGGTATTAGGTCTACAATCTCGACAAATACTTCCAACCTCAAACTTATGGACCTCTTCCATTAGTGGTAGTCGTGTTACACACACACACACCACTACTCCATCTACCTCTAAAACTTATGTTGGAAAATCCGAACAGATAACCCAACAGATTTAGGCAGATACAGATATATATAAATAGTTATATATAAAAATACAAGTACGCTCTCTCAAGAAAGACACCACTCCTGAGCCTAGGTATTCACTCAACCTAACGCTCTGATACCAAATGAGACGACCCGACTTCCTAGATCCAGGAAATCGCATCATCTTAAAGAAAGAAAGGGGTAGAAGAAGAAAAGAAAGAGAAAGAAGAAACCGAACTACATCAGAAAACTCACAGCGGAACGAATGAAATATAATATATCACATAAAATATTACATAGTATCATATCACATCAGAGTACACAACTTATACAACACATATTAGACAGTTATAATCTTCTGTCTAACTATACAACTCAAGTACAAAAGAAACAGATTCCAAACAAACATAGCGGAACCATAATATATCTACACGTGGAAGTCTCCTGCTCCATATCTCCTCCAAAAATTGTCAAGCAAACCTGAATCACTTGACCACATATACATAATATGAGTACCTAAGAGTTTAATAAAACAGAAAATAAACACTCCGGTCAGACATGGGTCTGGTGTGAGTAAACGGGTTAAAATTGCTTAACTTTAGAAAAACCTTTGAAAGAAAAGGTATCACGTAAGACTTCCCACACATAAATATGAAAAAGTTTTTACCTTATGCTAACCAAAACATTTGATAGGAAATCCAGTGATATTATAATAGTGTCTAGGGTTTTCAAGTAAATAAGAAATAGCCGAAATGGTTACATTCATTAAATTGTAGCTACTAGCCACAAAAGTAGGTAATACAATCAAAACCGTAGGGTCTCGTAGGAAGAATGGGTTTCCATCAATGGCAGGGCTACTGGGGTACCGCCCGTCACAGTACGTGGCCTAGATCAATGTACCGAGGAGTACGCCCGCTCCCCTGCAACACAAGGCCGGAAGCATCCCTTACTGGGCAGTCCCGAACAAGACCACCCCGTAGTTGGCGCGACCAACCACACACTAAGCCGAAATAGAAAGGGACCTCTAGACATGGGTAAATCTCGCTCTCCAGTGGGAGCTACCACGAAGCCTTGCTGCACCTCCCCTGTTTTAGCCATTCCCGGTTGATGAGGTTTGAGGCTGCGATTACCTTTATAGAACACATCTATCTTAAAATGTTCATCGTCCATCTGACGATGTTCTGAAAGCATTCAATCTATACAAGTTCGTTCCGAGTTCGAGCGAAACCGAAGGCACTATCTCGTTGCACTCATTTTGGAATCACCCTCAGAGTCAACAACCATAACCCTTGCACTCTAAATCACCCATCTCGAACCTATAAATACTATTCCATCAAACTCATTACGGAATCACCCACAGAGTTATACTGACGTATAGTTCTTACACCTCGAGTCTTCACAAAGCTCCACTTGGATTCACGACCTAATGTTTAATTGGAATCGATGTGGTTTTCGGACCCAAATATGGAAACCCGATCCTGGTCTCACCGAAACCAAACGCCATTTTAATGTCCAAGTTGTACTTAAGGGTTTTAACAATTAACTTATTCAGGATGATATAACAGATAGATGAATCACATTATCACAACAGATAATTTATAACAACATTCATCTCACACAATAGCATATCACATATCATAGATATCCAAATCATCCAGTATCAACCAATATCAATCACCCAATATTGATCATCCAATATCAATCAATCAACCAAAATCAATCAATCATCCAAGCAGAATTAATTAACTCTTAATCAACTTGATTAACCTTAATCCTTCTTCATTAATTATTATTCCAAATAATTAATTAATTACATTCAAGTATCAATCTTAACCATATTCGGTAATTAACCTTTAATTACTATCATTGATTATAATAATTAATAATCCTTCATTTGCTTCGTTTATTAATCAATTATAATTAATTACATTAAACCTAAATTAATTACAATTAATTAACCACACATTAATTAATCACTTATATTAATCAACCTTGATTAATTAACAAATGAACCTTATTAATTAATAATTACTTTAATTAATTAAATAATTGACTTATAATTAATCATTCTATTAATCATAATCAGTAATTAACAATTTGTAATTACTTATCTTAATTAATTAACTTCTTAATTATATTAACTCTTAATTTATTAATCTAATTAATCCTTAATTACTTCATTAAGTAATTATTAAACAATTAAATTAATAAATAATCCTTAATTAATTACTTAATTTATTAATTACACTTTTTAATTAATTATACTTAGTAATTAATCTTAAGTTAATCACATTTATAAATTAATTAATCTCATTAATTAATTAACTAAAATAATTAAGTAATTAACTCTTAATTACTTACATAAGTAATTATCTCTAATTACTTCATTAATAACCCTTAATTATTCTCTTAATTAATTACATAACAAATAATTAATTCCATCATTAATTGATCTTAAATTCATTAATTAATTGATTACTCCCTAGTTAATTAATTTCAAAACAATTATATTAATCAGTCCTTAGATTAATAACATCATGTGATTATCCAATAATCCTCCCATGAGTAATTTCCATTAATTACTACCAAAAGTAATTACCATCTTAATTACATTCAATTATTAACCATTAATTACTTCATTAAGTAATTACACTTAATTAATTCTTAATTAAGTGATTATTTAAAATTAAATAAATAATTAACTAATTATTTAAAATTAATTAAATAATTAATTAATTAACTTCTTATATTTTCAAAATCCCTAATTAATTAAGAATGAGCATTTATCTTAATTAATTCTTTACTTAATTTCAAATCATATTCAATCAAATATTCTCAAGTTCATATCCAAATGATTTAACCTTGTTTAACTCCATAAATAAATTATTTGAAATTAATCAAATTTAATAACTTAAACAAATTATCCTATTTGGTTTTCAAAATCATAACTATAACTTATTTGAAAATAAGCATTTAGAAAACAACTTCAAATCTAAAACATTATAAATTATCTAATTTAAACTTATTTATTTTCAAAATAAATTTGGAAACTTTGTTATCAAAACATTACTTAAAACTTTGCTTTAAAACTTTGATTCGATATTTTAAATTGAAAACACTTCTTTCTAAATTAAAATTCATAGTTTAATTAAATTAATTCTTTTTCAAAAGAAATCATCCTAAACAATTTAAAATTTAAAATTAAATTCAATTAATACTTTAATGGTTTGATTAACAATTACTTCAAAGAACAAGCCTTAAAATTTGTAAGTAAATTTCCTTTTTATAAAAACTGTTTTAAATTAACACCAGAAAAGTAGTATCGGTTCAAACCCGAGAGGAACCTACCATAACCCCGAGTAAGCCTCGAAGCAAACCCCAGGCTGCTCGAGTCACCAATCCCTCTTCATCAACTTTGAGTCAAAATCACTAAAACGCGAGAGAAAACTCGAGACAGAGGCGTCATTCCCAAATCCTCAAACTACCCAGCGTACACGGCCAACTCGTGCACATACACCAACTACCTCAGCCGCCGTAGTTGGTCGCGCCTATCGCCGATGATCACCCAACCATCCACGAACACAAACGTAAACCCAGATTCGAGAATACGTTCACGATTCAAATTTTCGAACTTCAAGCTCGAACTATAAAAAACAACGCGACTCAAAACCACCCACGGTCGACGAACTCCTCGTCGTTGACCCTCGCCAACCCCTCCATCGAGACGCCTCGACTCAAGCTCCATTTCCCCCCATGTGCGAACACCCCCGATCCTCCGTTCGCGACGAAATTACCTTAACAGTAAAGCCCAATAAAAAGCAAGCTTAAACCCTACTTTCATCAATTCCCAACAATCCACTTAATTGAAAAATTCTTTTGCATTTTTCCTAAAATCTACAACTTAAGAATAAGCTACGATCCAAGTTTCAACCTAAATTATAGCATGGGTAATCGGCAAATTACAAAAACCCAAATTCCAAACAAACCCTAAATTCACCTTAAATACACAGTTAAAAATTATGATACAAGCTCTAAAAATTATAACTTTCCAATTGCAATTCAATTATACATTCAAAACTAGAATTTGAAATCATAAATTTTTGCCCAAATTTTGATTTTCACTGTAAATTTGAAAAATATGAATAACTCATTCATTTAAAACCCTATAACTATTTTTAGATGATAAATTACGTGATTGCAAACAACTTTCATCTACAAATCAATGTCCAGTTTGTATTCAAAATCAAGCTATTGAATTTAAAAAGGTAGATCAACCCTGTATAACAACAGTATTAACATACAGGCATTCAATATTTTTTTTTATTTTTTTTATTTTATAAACATACATTCAGGTAGACTAATATACATCATCAAAATCAAATCCATTTGCATGCAACATTCAATCATAGATTAAATCAAAACTGTCTTTAAAATAGAAATTACTCACAGTTTATTTGCAGAGCAGTTTTACTTCATTTCCCAGGCTTGACCACTTTTAATTTGAAAAAGTGCCTTTAATTATGCTGTTGATTTCCCTTTGCATGTTGAAAACTCCTTACGAATTGCAGAAATTTTGATTGTAGTTTGAAGTTGTAGCTTCATTGTTGATTTGCAGATTGATCTCATTTTCAAAATGCAGGTTTTGATTGCAGTTTTCCTTGATGTTGCAAGTTGATCTTGAACTTGCTTTTGATTTTTCTTTTTGCAGATTTGATTTCAATTTCAGGTTGCATTTTGTTTTCAGGTTTTTGAATTAATTTTCTGGTTTTCATTAGAATTAAGAAAAGAAACAAAGAATGAAAGTGTTTGAAAAAAACAAGTTTTCTTCTTTTACATTTATGAAAAATTAAAATGAAATGTTGCCACATCTCTTTAAGCATTTACATTTGTCATTAAATTTATTTGATTGTTTTTACAAGTGTAATTAAGAAGACTATTATGTTCACACATGTCTTTAAATATTTTTAATTAATTTTTCTCCATTTAATTTAAATGTAATATAAACTTACATAATTTAATTCTCTTAAATAAATAAATATTTACATATTTGAATATAAGTTTAATCCTTTAAAGAAATATTACAAAAAAAATTATAATACAAATATATTCTTATGGATTTAAAAATCTTAAAACATTTATTTATATACATTTATAACTATTTAAATTGAAGCATTTTAAAAGAAAACAAAGATAAAAATTATTTAAACTATCATTAAAATAAAAAATCATCTTATATTTTGAAAACAAATCAATTAATCTAAATTAACTTTTGAAAATATAAATTTTGAAACAAAGCTTTAAATTACAATTATAAATTATCAATAGATTGAATTAACTTTCAAAACAATCCAAATTATAACATATACATACATATATATTACAATTTGAAAATTCAATCTTTTATTTAAACAAAAGATATTCCTATTCACAATATATATCAAATATATATATATATATATTATAAACAGAATAAAATTTATTAGCTTTGGAAAACAAATTCTTATCAATAATTACCAGATTAAATATTTATTAACCTTAAAAAGAATAAATTTATCAGTTTGAATTAAAATTATAAAGAAAAATTATCAAACCAGTTAAATTATTTGTACAGATTATTAAATTTATATTGCCCAAAATTCCGAGTCTTTACATAGTACCAAATATAAGAAGATTAATTCCATACAATCTAGTGGTATAAATATGGAAAATTAAATCTCTTATACTAGTCTCGTTTCCGACATTTCAATCTTATCTATTGCTCGACTAGAAAACATTCAGGTGACCCAGGGAACTGGTAACTCCTAAACATCTCCTTAGTTTAAGCACCACACATCGGAGCTCACGAATAGAAAAATCCAGTCCACTCATCGACTTTTAGAGTCAAGATTAAATCACTTGATTTTAACAGTTTTTCTTTAAATCGTTTATTAAACTTCTTTAAAATAAATTATAAAACCTTCAAATTATATTTAAAATATTTAATTATTTATTTTAAAACATTTATAAAAGATATGGAAAAGAATACTTAAGTTGAAAACCATATTTCAAAAGTTACTAAAAGTGCTGCAAACAGTGTTTTTGAGCTTATTTGATCAAAAAAAATTTCTATCATTTTGAAATAAATTTTTATCACTCAAATCTCTTTTAAATTTTTCAAAAGATATATAGAATTTATTCAATATTTTCAGAGAATCAAAAATATCATCATCGCTTTAGTTTTCGAACCACCAAAGCGCGCTATTTTAAGAACTTGTTTTGCACATATTTCAACATCAACTAAACGAAATCTCAATATTTTTTATTTTGTTTGAAAACTATTATTGTAAGGGTTTATAAAATTCGTATTACAAAGAAATCCAACTCTAAATCCATCATATACATGGATTTAACTTTCTACGGCACGAAATTGCTAACTGCCGTTACGTGACGTGCTTATTTTTGACTCAATTTTCACAACTTGTCAAAACTTCACCAAATTGGATTTAATTGTTTATAAACATTTATAAACCATTTTAAACCATAATCTCATATACACAATTTCATTTATTAAAGGAAAGTGACTTCCTTTGTGATATTCGACGTGTATTAAATGTAACTTGTTTCAATATCAAAATAAACATATAATCAACATCAAAGCTTGATGATCAAACATATTAAACAACCATAACATTCATATCATATCATCATTGTTATATATGTATATGTATATGTATATGTATGTGTGTATGTATATGTATACGTATATACATATGTGCATATATGTATATATAGATGGTTTCTCGCCTTTATTTTTACTTGAACTAGTTTTAAAATTGCTATAGCTCCGGTATCTCAAAATAAAGCTCCACAAAATCAAGATCGAAAGCCATTGGAAGGCTCAACCTACCTTTGGAAGCTCACCGCCACGGTGGAGAAGTGGTGGAGCTCACGGTCATGGGTGGTGGAAGGTGGTGCCGTGGGTTTGAGATTTGGAGAGGCGGAGATCTGATGTTGTTTTGGAATGGTTTTGCTAATATATAAAAATATACCAATTTAAATTCTATTTAAATTAATTTTCTCCATTAATTTTCTAAGATAAGAACCCATGAAAGTGGAGGAGAAGTGAAAAGAGTATTATGAAATTATGAATAATGGGTGGGTACTTATAGGAAAATTTTGAAATAAAATATCCTAACATTAAACTACCTTTTTACCCTTGACTCACTCACTTCCCATCACATATCTTACATGGCCACACCCCCTCCCTCCATGTGCAAGAAGTGAAATGGTGTAAGAGTGAGCCGACGTGTGTAAGAAGTTGACATAGGAAGCTGAAAGGTTTAGAAAACTGAAATATCCTTGATTTTTCTTTTATATGTATGTAAACATAAATATGTGTGTGTGTGTGTGTTTATGAGTTCACGTGCATGTTTTAATGTGTGCATATGTATGTCATATATGTGTACATGACATATAAATAAGGTTGCAATGAATTTTGAACAACTTCCGCTCGTTAAATTGTTAAAAATCGAGAAACTGATTCTCGATCATATTTTCACTTATAAATTAAATTACATATAAATGTAAATGAAATTTGAAAGTAAATTTCTAATCATTATTAGTTATTAAAATGATATCATTTGAATTAAAACCCATATAAATCAATATTAATAATTATTTACAAAAATCGCTATTTTACCAATAATGCGATATCCATTTTTCTTATATTTTAAAATCAAATAGATATCTTTATAAATCTATTATAAATGATTTATTATCACTTCATAACTAACTAAAATGAACTATTATCATTAAAAAATAATTATTTAAATAATTAAAATAATTTTTAAATCATTAATCTCAATTTAAATTCATAAGTTAATTATTAAATGTGATTTTATTATTGACGATGTCATATATATATATATATTATATTTCCAAAAGGTAAAATAAATAATTTTATTTCATATTCTTGTTTATATAAGTAAATAAGTGTATGTATCCAACTCGGTGCGTGACTTCTGATAATTATAGCGCTGTTTATTGATAAAACGATTTTATTAAATATCCCGTCTTAAGTTAATCATAGCGATGTTTATTAATTAGGTCTCCTTTCAAAAGGATTTGAATTTCATATTTTAAATTTTTTTAGATTAATTCTTTAATAAACTTAAAAACTAGAAACTAATTTTTTGTTTGGATATTTGCAGGAGCATAAACAATGTATGCTCTATTCCACTTCAAATGCATTCGACATCAAATTATATCCATTCTAATTCAACTTACTTACAACATGGTCAACTAAAAATTTCAATTCAATCACGTGATCTCCAGCTCTTTAATACGATATCGCTCTTCACTTCGAGTCTACTTTGCTCCACAATCTCGAATACAGAGTCGAATTCCAACTCACTTAACTTATTCAACTTTGGCCAATTTTAGATCGGGATGAACATGAGTTCTTAGATCCAAATAAAATCGAGTTCGTGGATCCAGACAACTCCGAATATCCAGATCCAAGTGTTATTAAGTTCGAAGACCTAAATGATGTTTAGTTTTCAGATCTAATAAAAGCAAGGAGCCTCATATTTATAGGGTAGATAATAATCGATACCGTAGTTAGTCATATTAAAAGTGATCGATGCGGTGACTGACGTTAAAGTGATCGATTTGGTGACTGATGCCTACAGTGGTCGATGTGATAACTGATGTTGAAAGTGATCGATGTGGAGACCGACGCTAAGAGTAATCGATGTGCTGACTAAAGCCAAAAATGATCGATGCAGTGACTGACACTAAGAGTATCAATGCGGTGACTAACGTCGAAAGTGAATGATGTGGTGACTGACGCTGAAAGTAATTGATGTGGTGATGATGCCGAAAATAATTGATGTGCTAACTGATGTCATAATGTTGAAATATTTGATGTCGTGGTAATTGACATGGAGGAATGATACCGAAGCTATTGATACCGAGATTTGTGACGCCAATACTGTAAGGATTTCGACGCCACGCAGATACCTATGTCGTAAGTCAGTTAATTGATGATAACTGATGTCGAGGTTTGTTAATGTCGAAGGTAATCATTGTCACCCATATCTTAGCATCGTTGATAATCTGTGCCGCTAGTTTAATAGTCATAAGTCATCATACATGAGACTAAAACAGATAGCTCTAGGTAAGGGACTTCTACTAAAGATTCAGGTCAAAAGATTTCAGATGCTTACTTTTCTAGGTTCAATGCATGGTTTCAAAGGAGACAAATTTCTAAGGTCGGGCAATTTCAAAGTTAAAATTCTCACAAATTTATGGGTATAGAAGTTTTAAACTTAAATTATTTGGAAAGCATTTAGATTTTGAAAGCAATTCCAATTTTGAATTTCTAAATTTTTTATGCATACATATGAATTTTCAAGTGTTGAAGCCATATTGAATTTTAAAACATGTACGATGTTATCAAGTTTTAAGAAATAATGTCTCTGTTTATAAATAAGTTCTCAAATGTATAAAAATTTAACATAACAGGTTTTCATATGTTTACAGTTTAAAATGCGAATCAGATTCATGTCAAAGGATTCCAGTGTCATATATTCATTCGATTCCAATTACATACATACATTTATATATAATACGGTTTCTGAAAACAAAGTTTCTAAACATGTACATGGATTTTCAAGCATGAAAGCTATATAAATGAAGCTTCAGAATGTATACAATTTTATATATTGAGTTTTTAGAAATATATGTGGGTTTTCAAACATATTTTAATTCTAATTATGCGAATATCGTGATCATCTGATTTTAAACAGATTGATTTTAAAACAGATGGTTTTGAAAATATAAGAATTTTGTATATAGAAGGCTTCAAAAATAAGTTATATGCAAGCTCCAAAATTCATGACGGTATCCTATATACAAATGGTTTCAGGTGTGTGCATCTTAGATAAATCATTTTTGAAAAGGAAATTTGATAGTAAACACTTTTGAAACACTAAAAAATTTCATACATCTGAGTATAAAAGATGCATGATGTAAGCTTTTGAACGTATTTTGATCTCAAATATATATACACGATTTCATAGATATAAGATTTAAAGGATGCATATAATTCGAACACAATATTGTCCGAGTAATTTAGATGGAAATGCAATTTCAAATGTATATGTAATATTAAATGTACAAAGTTTCACATATCTTTGGTTTTGAAATTTTTGGCTTATGTTTATGTTTTAAACATATTTTATCTGAGTATATATCCATGTTAAGGATTTTGATGGTTCATACATAAGCTTTACTATATATGTTATTTAACATAAAATGTTATTTAACATAAACAATATTAAACCCGAATGTAATCTTTGTATATGAACAAATTTCAAATGTGCAAGTTTTAAATTCCAACCAATTTCACATATGAATATATGTTTTATGTATTTCGAATTTTACTATGGATATGTATGAATTTTGAGAATTACGAGGAATCAAGTTATGAAAAGATGGAGTTTTGATAATCATAGATCTCAAATACATGTTAGCTTCCAAATGTATGAAATCTCCTATGCCTATTTAGCTTTGAAGATAAGTATCAATTTCAGGCTTTGATTTCAATTGCATATCAGATCTTATAAATACAAAATTTTAAATACATTGTGGGTTTTGTAGATAAAAAGACTTATATATCATCAAGTGTGCATTATTTCAAAAATAGAAGATTTATATAAAGACAGTTCAATGTATATGTATGTATAGCCTTAGATGTATATGATTTGAAATGTATATTTACATAAAAGATTTCAAGTGTGTATATTTTTAAGGATGTACTATATCGAATATAAATTATTTCCAGTTTTCAACTCTACAAGAGATAGAATATATAAAAGCTTTGACTAAATGGCTTTGAATAAGCATGAGGTTCTAAATGTACAGAAAGAATTTTCAAATACATTGAACTTTGAATTTCGTACAATATACATGGGTTTCGTGTATATTAATCTTTAGAAACATAAAAGTTGTCAATACACACACACACACACACACACACACATATGAAGTTTAGAAAATCTATAGTTTTTATGCGCATATATAATTAGATATTTTAGTACACATAACTTTAAACATATATATCATAAAAGCTTTGAATAATGCAAGATTTTGGATATGCGTAAATTTTAGATATAAAAAGACATTTCCTTTCAATAAGAGAAATCTAATGTGGTACATCATCCTACAAAAGGTGAAATAATGTACACCAATATTTATTAAAAAGATTTTACCAAACACATGTTTTGAAAAATATTCTCTATAGATCAAATAAGATTTTACATATTACTTCATGAATTAGAGAAACATATATCTATCTATTTCAAAAGAAATCTATAAATCTTTGAAGTGAATATTATTGTAAGCCATATCTTTTAGAAAAGTTTTAAAACCATCACTATCCATTTGTGTCGATAAAATACGAATTAGAAGAGTGTTCTTGTATAAAGGACTACCAGTTCATGGATCATGACCGCTAAGTCCTTGATTTGAGATTTACATTTCTTTTGAGAGATTACAAGTTTTGTGAAATTTTCTTTAAACTTTGGACATTGGGAACAAATTCTCTCAATAACTTCTGAAGAATGGAAAAGCAACTATTAAAGATTGTGACCACAAGCAATTAATATGGAACAAATCCAGCGAAACAAAATTTATTGAGAATGGAGTAATTCAGGAAAAGATTTTTATACAGATTATCTTAGTCAGGTAAAGAAAATCAAAAGAAAAGAAATTAGTAGCAAGATGATCGATACATCGGACAAAGCAAGGAAGAAAATCAAAAAAGCAAAAGTAAAATCATTATCCAACAATGTAATTTTCAAGCTACAAGGTTCAAAAATTGATCTATAAAGATCATCTGATAAAGGATAATAATATCACAAAGCGGTATAAGTACCTGGGATTATGGCTTAGTCACTGCTTGCTTCGAATTCCAAAACACTCATAATTTCAATTTCTACTTGGATAAAATTATTCTTTGAATTCTAAAAGAATTCATAATTCCTATCCTAATATGGATTTAGCATATAGTCAATGCAAAGTATTCAGAATAATTATGGGATTTTAATCTACACGAATGAGAGTGTTAATTGTCAATGAAATCACGAAGTACAATGTAGAGGAAAATTACCCCTAGAAGGACATGAACTTGCTAAAAAGTTACATATATAAAAGAGAACTCCCCAAGCTTTTCCAAAGTAAGTTGGATGAGATAACTGCCACTCATGCTGTAGACATATCAAGCCACTACAGGATGAGTTTCTTATACATAATAAATAATGCTTCTAATTGAAGTTAAGATTAAATCCCATTAAAGATTTGGGAGATAAAACAGAATCATCGAGTTTGGTCAGTGGACTAAAATAGCTAAGTAAATCCCAAACATCAAAGAAGGACATCCAAGTATTATCATTCTAAAATAAATGGAGGATCAATTTAAAAGGAGACCTAATGCTCTGCAGAGTTATGGAAAATACTAAGAATCAAGTGGATGGACCGTTTGGGCCAAATTGAGAAGGAGCCCTAATCACACATGAAGTAATTCCACATGGAACCATAAACTATGCCAACTAGATGACAACGTAGTAGTAAGAATACAGAATGATGAATGTTTGCGATCATATTTTCCAATAATGGATGAATAAAAAAGTTGAAGAATAAGAATTTACTAGCCCACCCATGAGAAGGAGTTAGACTATCCTAAAGAAAAATACTTGGCCATCAAAGGCCCCTGGCCATCAAAGGCCTTAAAGCCTTTAATGCCATCATCAGAGGCCTCACTGAAGCACCTCCTAGATGGAGGATAGGTAACCCTTTGGTCAGTCTAAAGAACCGTACCAGCCTTTAGTGCCGTTATCAAAGGCCTCACTAAAGCACCTCCTAAAGGGAGGATGGGTAAGCATTTGGCCTGTCTAACGTGCCAAAACAGCATTCGGTGCCGTCATCAAAGGCCTTATTGAAGAACATCTTAAATGTAGGTCGAGTAAGCCGTTAGTTCTGCTTAAGATAGCTAGCCAAACACACCAGACAACATACCTAATTCTTCATCTAAGACGGTGGTGGGGGGTCCGATCCAAGAGAGATCATTGCCTAAGATGGTGACAAACGAGTATCAATCGAAATTAATGCCAAATAGCAATCCAAATCAATCAATCTTCTAAAGGAAGATCTACCAAAGATCAGAGCCAATTAGTGCTTCGAGTCAAACAATCTTCTAAAGGAAGATTCATCAAATATGAGCCATTTGTTCCCCTAAACAAAAAAATCTTCAGTTCCCAAATAAGGATTTCTGGTCTTCTATTATTATTGTTAGATAATGATTTCTGATCTTCTATTATTATTGCTGGATAAGAATTTCCGTTTTTCTATTATGACTGCCAAATAAGGATTTTTGTTCTTCTATTATAATAAGGATTTCTGTTATTCTTCTACTATTATTGTAAAATAGGGAGTTTTGGTCTTTTATTATTATTATTATTATTGCCAAATAAAGATTTCCGGTCTTCTATTATTATTGCCAGATAAGGGTTTCTGGTCTTCTATTATTACTATTTTCAAAGTAAGGATTTCTATTCTTCTATTACTATTACCAAATAAGGATTTCTGATCTTCTATTATTATTGCCAGATAAGGGTTTCTGGTCTTCTATTATTATTGTTAGAGAAGAATTTTCGGTTCGTTTCTATTATTATTTCTAAATAGGGATTTCTGGTCTTTTATTATTATTATTGCCAAAAAGGATTTCTGCATTCTATTATTTTTGTCAGATAAGGATTTCTGGTCTTCTATTATTATTACCAAAGAAGGATTTTTGGTCTACTATTATTATTACCACATAAATATTTCTGATCCTCTGTTATTATTGCCAAATAAGAATTTCTACTCTTCTATTATTATTGCCATGTAAAGATTTCTACTCTTCTATTATTATTTCCAAATAATAATTCCTGGTCTTCCGTTATTATTGCCAGCTAAGGATTTCTGGTCTTTTATTATTATCACCAGATAAGGATTTCTAATCTTCTATTATTATCCAATAAGGATTTCCAGACTTCTATTATTATTGCCAGATAGGGATTTCTGGTCTTCTATTATTAGTGCAAATAAGAATTTTAAGTCTACTTTTATTATTATTTCCAGATTGGGATTTCTGGTCTTCTATTATTACTATTTCCAGATAAAGAATTCTGGTCTCCTATTATTATTACAAGATAAGATTTTAAGGTCTCGTTCTTGTTAATTCGATTTTTAACCCAACAGAGTTCCAAAGTAGTTAACACATTCAGATTAAGTCAGAACGACTCGAAACTAGACCCGAATGCCTAAAAGTACAAGACAAAGAAACATAAGAAGTTTGGCCCAGAATTACGCTACCTATTCAGATCGGTACCGATGTGATCCAAGTGGATCGACATCGATCCAAAATGTTGTCTCGTGGTTCCTTCTAACCACTTACGTCGCACTGCTATGCCTCTACTAAACTCACCTATCAAGTTTAGTAACATTCCGAACAACCTTGTTCAAGAAGTGAAGACCCATTCAGATACCTACCTGCATTTGGATCAGAGCAACGTAAAATGGACCTATAGATGTCATATGGACTTGGATTGACTTGAAATTTGGAGAAAACGCTTAAAAGACTAAATGAAGGCTCATATCAAAAATGAAGTTATTTGGCCAAGCCAATTTTGATCGACATCGATACAAATTCATCGGATCATCTGATCCATTTAGCTTAGGCACCACCACCTACGATCCATAATGTAGCTCTCGCACATCATCTAGAAGCTACCTGCAAAGTTTCATCTGATTCTGATAAGTCTTGAGCAAGTTATGAATGGGTCTCCTCCAAAATGAGCTAGTTTGACGGATCAGGTCCTACCCACCTAGGATAGGCTCCACCTCATGAAATCCATTTTGGGGGCTTTTCTACTCATGTACATTGCATGTATGAAGTTTTGTGTCATCGAATGAGTTATGAACGGATCTTCTACGAAGTGATGGATTGGATGATCTATAAAGATGGATGATCAAACTAACTCCAAATGAGTTGATATTCAGACCAAACACTCGATTATTGGATAAGAAGACAACTAAATTAAGAAGGCTCAAAAATTGCACAACTTTTCGAATCAGTACCGATCCAATCCAACCGGAACGGTACCAATCCATAAAGTTAGCTCCAAACACCAGCAAACTTCTTGAGCGACCTCTGCATGATGACCATCGGCTTTTGGTAAAGTGGCTCTGGCCCAAATGCTCTCTAACCACTATAATATCATCCTACCTGCAACATTAGAAGGGATCTGATCTCTGCTAAAGCTCTGCCATTATTTCTTTACTATTCTTCTCCTAGCCATCAACCATGAATGGACAATTAAGATCCTCCTTTTGTCTCTAATAATGGTGGTTTGATCTAATCTAAGAAATGAGAATTATATTGCAATATAAACTCCTTTGTAGTAGTAGTTAATCGAGAAAATAATCTATAAAGTGGATGTAGGCTTCATTAACAGTTGAACCACTATTTTATTTGCCTTGATAAATAGGGCTCGTGCTTTCACACTCAAACTAGGAATGTTGATCCATTTTTTTAGTTAATATTTTAGTGCTTTCACTGAGAATAGGTAGATTCGGAACTTGAATCTAGAATTTGATATTTGGAAAAATTTAAGAGGCCTAACATTAGATCTAAAATTGGAGCAAGTCAACTAGAGCCTGGGGACAGTCAGGAACTATCCTTAAGTTCTCACCAATCCAACTATGTAGCTATAGAAGAAATGGAAAGGCCGACGAAGGAAATGCAGGATGAAATCTTAGCTAAGCAACAAGAGATGATGGAGGGATTCTTCCAAAGGATGGGACGATAAGGAATCATAGGAGCTACAGGAGTTTAGACCCTAAGAAACAATATAGGAGCTGCTAGAGTTGGATTAGAATAAGATGGAATGTTGCCTCCATGCCCAAAGCAACCAATACTTGGGGGCAACACGAGAGTAAACCTGGGAATCAACATCGATGATGGGATCGATATTGAAGCAGGCACCGAAAGGACCAACATTGGAGTGATTGTTGAAACTCTAGAAACTTAGGGTATGGGAGCTAATCCAAATACTATAGTGCAACTGCCAAAGGAATATGTGCCAAGGATACCCCGGAGGAGTGGAGGATGGAATGAGACTAGGAGAGTAGGGCAGAACGCTAGTATGCAACCAGCGGATTATGCGTCGGATTTTCCTTGTCAGGGGGAGGGGGGTGGGAGGGAGTGGCAGAACATCACTTTTGGACGAAGACCTTTATTGTATGGTGAAAATCGAATTGCTGAATTAGTAAGAATGTTAGTTAGAGGAGGTCCAATAGATCAAGGATTTGGAAGATGGGAATAGAAATCTGATTACTGCTAATATCCGGAACGCAAGAAATGCACTCGATTTCAAGTTTCCCGCGTTAGAAATGTACGACAGAAAGACTGATCCAATGATTCGTCTGATGAGATATATTCCATATATGGAGATGTTGGGTGCTTCTGAGGAAGTATGGGGTGGTGCTTCCTATTATACTTGATGGGTTTGGTGGCAATGTGGTTTAGAGAGTTGGAGGATGGCCCCATTAGCATGCGGACCTAGTTAGTGGGCAGATTCTAAGATAATTTTGAGTTTATGTCTCGCAACGAGGAATGTAATGACAATGGAAAATGTGAAACAAATGCTCGGGGAAACCTTGAGAAGTTATTTAACAAGATTCAATGCAACAGCAACTGCGGCCAATAAGCCGGACACATCAGCGATTTTGATGGCGGTAGTGTCTGGAGTCGCAAGCAAAGCCGACTTCAAGGTTGCACTTAAGAGGGATCTACCAATGAATCTTGAGTTTTACTATGAAGTCGAGAGATATTTACGTCAGGAGGATAATGACACTGAAGTAGATGCCGAAATTTATGCTATGATGGCAAGGGATCCTCTTGAGCAGGATTGGAAAAGACAAAGGAAAAGGAGAAGCTGATGATGATTCTAGTGAACCGAAACGAAAAAGGAGAGAGCCTAAATACTCTTCTTTGTCTGAGCTGACTGAAACTCTGGAAAGGATATACCTAGACATTAGGGTGTAAATTCCCTACGTGAAGCCTCTAAGTAGAAAGCCCACTGATCGAGAGAAAGGATCTAGAAAGTTTTGAATCTTTCATAAGCTGGGCGGAGATGAAACGAATAAGTGCCGACACTTTCGTGATCCGACAAAAGAGCTAGTTTTGAACAACCAACTACCCTAGTGCATGAGGAACAGAGCTACGATAGGACAGCCAGAGCAGCCACTACCCATAGCACATACTTCAAGGAATTCCCAGGGATTTAGGTGAAGACAGATAATCCCATAACAGAGATGGATGGGAAGTCAGATCCTACTGCAACTCTTTACTTAGGTTTCATTTTTTCACTTTTCTTTTTGTATATCAGCGGTAAAACAATAATGGCCCTAGACTGCTTAGACGTGTGCTAACCAAGATTGGTTCTAGTCGCGCTCTAGGTCAGATATCTGGGATGACTGCTTAGGATGCTTGTCTCAGACCGCTTGGATGTGCACAAAACATAGATTAGTTCCTTGCCATGCTCTAAGTCGGATGTTTGGGATAAACATTCAGGATTTCTACTTATTTAATTTCTGCTCGTTTGCTTTGATTTGAAATGTGGATTTTGTGAAATCCATATTAAATGTGATGATAGATTTTGAATGCCATAGAGTCCTGACTGGATAGATGGGACCGAAGTGCAATGTGCGAGTCCCCTTGTCAGAGAGCAAGTGGTTGGACTTGTACAATAATTGCAATAAATCCATTTATTATAATTTAAATTCCAAAAAATTGATCAAACCTGATTTCAGTTCTTTTTATTCAATCAATTGTCATATTATGAATAAAAATTACATTGGTTACACCTTATTGTATTAATGTTCTACAATTATTAATTTAATTTACTAATTGCATTAATCAAGTGAATTAATTGCAATTGATTTCCAATTTAAATTAATGGGCTAAATCAATATATAACATATAATAATTGTCAGCATTAACTTTTAGTCACGTCTTATAAGTTTATTGTCCACAACAAGTGTTATAATCACTACTACAACACTAACTTTATTTAATTACAATTTACTACACGTTATTTCATTAAATAGTCAATATTTAAAATATCAATTATTCCTTTGATCCAATTATAAATTAACACAACTATTATTACAATTAATTTACAATCTATATCCAATTACAACTTTTAACCATTTCAATTAATTGGAATTACAATCAAAGCAATTATAAATTTCCTTAAATTAAAACTATTACATTGTAGTCCAACTACATTCTTATTATTTAATCACAAAATTTTATTTCTTCTAACGTTAAATCACAAAACCTTATCAAATTAACTATTTTTAATTATCTAAAATTATGGGTCATTACAAATGACTATTGAACAACCTCCGTTCTTTAAACCTTTGAAAATCGAAAAACTGACTCTCGGTCACATTTTCACTTGTATATTAAGTTACATATAAATGTAAAAAAATTGAAAATAAATTTCAAATCATTATTAATTAAACAAAATGATCTAATTTGAATTATAAAGCCATATAAATCAACATTAACAATTATTTACAAAAATCGCTATTATATCGATAAAGCAATATCCAATTTCCTTGTATTTTCAAATCAAATATGTCTTTATAAAACTATTATGATTTATTATCACTTCATAACTAATTAAAATGAATTATTATCATTTGAAAACAATTATTTAAACAATCATTAAATCATTAAATCATAATTTAAATTCATAAGTTAATTATTATATACGATGTCGTTATTGACAAGTCACTATACATTTTATTTTCAAAAAATAAAATAAATAGTTTTATTTCATATTCTTGTTTATATAGATAAATAAGTGTATGTATCCAGCTTGGTGCGCGACATTTGATAATTAAAGAGCCGTTTATTGACAAAATGATTTTCAACCATTTTAGTAGTGTTTTTGGGAAGTATATATTTTTATAAATATTTATTCAAAATAAGATTACCGTTATTCTTGTTTAAAACATCATAGTATAAATTTTAAAAATCTTATTTAACTATCTAAAAGTAAATATATTTTAACAAATTGATAAATTCATGGGTCGTTAAATACGTCACCCTTAAAAGAATTTCATCCTCGAAATTACAACACAAAATTCCAAGGTGTTTGCCTAAAATGTTTATTCTTGATCCTCTACCGTGGACTATGATTACGCTTCCCAATCAGAAACCCTTATTTCCCTTACATTTCTCTCAATTATGGTATAAAATTCATATTCAACCACAAACCCTCATTAATATTCATCATCAAGAATTGAGTGATGAATCCTTTTCCGGATCGATGTAAATACCTCAAAGTTTTATACTCGAATCTTAGATCAGAATCATGAGACAAAATGATCTACGTACCTCATACGTTATTCCCATATATTTTTTATGAACACATTTTGTACAACTTTTATCTTCAAATACTTTTATAAAGATGCTTCTTTATATATATAATCATTTTAAAATATTTATTTTCAAATATCTCTTTTTAAAGGAAAATATTTCATTCCAAATGGTAAATATCGTTTTCATTTAAAATTATAATAAATCTCTTTATTATAACATAATTCTTTTAAGTTTTTTTTTCAAAAACTATTTGTAAACAATTTCTTTTATATAAACATTTCATAACTTTTTATGAAAACCTACTTACAAATATTTCATTAAATTGATAAATTATCTTCTTTCTAGAAATTATTTTAATTTAAATACTTAGAAAATACCTCTACATACTTAAATCCACAAAAATCTTTAAGTAAAGCTTCATATTTTCCAAAACACGCTTAATTGGTCAAAACAAATGTTGCATAAAACATCTAACGACAACCTAAAAACACTAGTATACGGATTGGATTAATTATACTAAATATTAATTTTCGATGTCAAATTTAAATTATTTATTAGTTAACAATAAAGTCGATCAAGTTGAGGTATCGTTACCCCTTAGAATTTGAATGTATGACATTCTTTAAAAATAGATATAAATTTCCTACCTCGAACTAAATATAGGATATGTATCAATCCCGTATACTATAAAAAACATCTCCTTCCGGAAATCACTTACTATAACAACAATATTGTAGTCCATGCCTTTCTCACTTTTCCGAAAACATTTATCACAACAATAAATGTTGAAATCTATGTTTTCATCACTAAATACATTTTAAAACACTTTTTAAATTCATTAATTTTCATTTGAAAAATATCACATTCAAAACATTCCTTTAAAAGTTTATTTTAACTTTTAAAACGTGAATGTATTTATAAAACCCATACTTAAATCTCAACATAAATTGTTTCCATATATATAAAACCATGTTTATAAATTTCCTTTCTATTATAAAACTTCTTCTTATAAGATCTCTTTATTTATAGAATTCCATTTATAACTCCACTATTTTATAAATCTCATTTATTTATAAAATCTCGTTTATAAATCCATTTACAAAATATCAATTACAAATCCATTTTTAATATTTGTGAAACACCATTTACAAATATACTACTTTATTCATAAAATATCTTATTTTACAAGTTTTGCTCCTAGTATATATATATATATATATATATATCACTTTATATAGCCAACAGGGTTGGCGTAGTTGGTTGATGGTCCGGACTGCGTGATCGAAGGTCACGAGTTCGAGCCCCGAAACTGACAACCCTGTAACAAGTACCCGAAGTATGTGTTTGGCAGGCACATACTTCCCTAGAGTTTACAAGCGAAGCTTGGTTCTCTAGGTAATTCAAAAAAAAAAAAAATATATCACTTTATATAAAACATTTAGTTACTTTATATTAGATGGCTTTCTCCAATTTCTTTAAACATTGTCAAAAAAATTCAAAAGACCAGGATTTAAATTCTCAAACCCCCTTTTATAAAACAAATCTCCAAAATTCAACTTTTACAAAATTATTTGATTTTCTTGCGAAACACACATTTCTAAAACATGCTCATTTGTTATCTTATATATTCCTTAAGCTTAACCCAATATAGTTATCAAACACCTTATAGTCAAATCGTGAAACTTAATTCACAAGGTGTTTGTATTTAAACTTTTAAATCAAACAACTAATCACTATATAAATGACTACATCATTTGAAAGATATTTCTTTATATTCAAAATATAATCTTAAGTAAAATTATTTCATATAACAAATTTCTTAAAACAAATTTTTTATATATCATTAACAAATACACGCTTATATGTAATACGCTCAAACTCATTCTAAGGTATCACTTACTCTATCTCTAATGAGTTACTCATCCTAGGGTACTATTAACCCTATCTCCGATGAGTCTTTACCCCTACCAGGCTCAGGTTTTCACTCAACCTATGCTCTGATATTAAATGTGACAACCCGCCTCCTCGACCCTCAGAAATTAACATAATACATCTTTGGTATTCACGTGCCGCAAATCAAAGTGCTGGGGATGCAGATCATCATGGAGTAAAAGAAAATAAAGACAGAATAGAATCTTAAATGGAATAACATATATAGTTTCAATATATATATATATATAGCGAAAATTGTAAATACATTTATCAAAATTTAATATGGACATTCATAAATATATATCCTTATAATGCGGAATCCAATAGTGCACAAGTGTGGTGAAAAAGAGATAATAGTCTACTAAAAGAACTTCTAACTCCATGCTCCAAGCTCTTCCAAATTTCTTCTAACTAAACCCAATTCCTATGCTGCTCGAAAAAATAAGACACCTAGAGTTTAAGGAAAGGGAAATAAACTCCATGTCAGTTATGAGATTGGTGTGAGAAACTCAAAATACAGATATTTTAAAACAAGGGTATCTCATAAGATCACACCGCACATAAACACGGAACGAGTTTTTACCTCTGATGACCAAAATGTTTACTATGCAAAATTTGGTAATATTATTATTAATTACATTATTTTGAAAATAATTTTCAAATAAACATATATGAATCTTAGCTGAAATTGTTACATTGATTAAATTCCAGCACACTAGCTACAAAATAGGTTCTACAATCAAACACGAAGGCACTTATTAAAGAATGGATTTCCATACATTGGCCGGTAAGAAACTACCTTTTATACAGTACATCTCTAGAGGGATGTACCAAGGATCAACGACTTTTGAAACCTCTGCATTTGGTAAGACCGGCCCACCCGAAGACCCAACTTGGTGGTGGATAAAACTGAATATAACATCACCATGATCGTAACCGACCTATCCAAAAGCTCTCTTAGCATACACAACATACTCAACATATATATATTAATCTAGAAAGGTGATGACCATAACCTAATGGTTGCAAACCACATAGCCTCACGATATGCCATGTTTAAGCCATTTTCAAGTGACAATGCTCGAGGTAACGATTACCTTTTACATAGCATATTCCACTTTGAATGCTACATTGCAAATTCCAACACACCAATGATTTCCACAAATGTACAATCTCTGAGCTCGTACGTCTCAGAGAAGGGTATTAAGTATAGGAGAGTTACTCCTACACCACTAAACAGATGTACGTTCATGAAAACTAATTATGTATATGTTGGAAATGCAATGTCAGACGTTCGTCCATACAAGTTTTCCAAGAATAAGACAAACAGAAGGAACTCTCCTACCACATCCTGTCAAGAATCATCCCTATGATTAGTAACTAGCAACCCTTGCAACGAAGATCAAATGAAGATAATACTACCATATATATATGATATGGGAAATTTCCCCCCGAGGATCTGTGATAAGCAGCCTTTCATTCCATTTATTATCATTCCATGTCTTCACTTCGAATACATAAACTGGTTCGAAGTGTTTTAGGATAAGAATCACTCAAATTCGACCTCGGTTCCTTCGAACCAATCATTGATAAAAAGATATTAAGTAAATAGGTGCTTATCATTTGATCAATTACTTTCTCTTTATCAAAAATATCTCCTATATATATAATAAACATTCTTTTTATTATAAATGGAATCATTAAACCTCTCTTTAACTTTGAAAATACCAAATCAAAAATCATTTCTCATAAATCACATTGCAAAACATTATTGAGTAAAAAGGATCGATAAAAATTATACTAATTCTACTCAACATCAATTTTCATTTTCAATCTCTACTATTTTCCGAATAATCTCGAAACCACCTTTTAAATTCACATGGATAGTATGGGTTCCCTCCTTGAAATTTAATATCAAATATAAGAAGATTAAATCCATACAATCCAAGTTGCATAAATTTGGAAAATTAAATCACTTTACTAGTCTCGTTTCCGACATTTCGACCTTATCTATTGTTCGCTTAGCAAAAAAAGCCAAGTGAGCCAGGGCACTGGTTGCTCCTAAATCTCTCTTTAGTTTAAGTATGCTTCATTCGGATCTTACGAATAGAAAAATCCAATCTGCTCATCGGATTTTAGAGCCAAGATTAAATCACTTGATTTTAACAAGTTTTCCTTTAAATCATTTATTAAACTTCTTTAAAATAAATTATAAAACCTTCAAATTATCTTTGAAATACTTAATTATTTGTTTGAAAACATTTATTTGGAAAAGAATACTTAAGTGGAAAACCATATTTCAAATGTTATTGAAAAGTGTTGCAAATAGTGTTTTTAAGCTTATTCGATCAAAATAATTTTCTATCATTTTGAAATCCATTTTTATAACTCAAATCTCTTTTAAAACATTTTAAAAAGGTTTATAGAATTTATTCAGTATTTTTAGGGAACTTTAGGGTGATAACATGGATATATCAAAATAAACCACACATGCCTAATTCAAACCATTCAAAATGGAGGATTGTTAATGGAGTATATAAGAAAATAAAAGAAAAAAAAGAAAAAAACAAAGAATCTCGTAGTGGAATGATAAAAATATAATAATCAAATAAAACAGTTCATGAAGCTGTTTACAATATACATTTGATTACACGTTTTTATGACATCAATCAGAGTACAATAAATAAAGATACAAATAATGCAGTGGAAATATATTAATAAATACGATCTTCAAACCCCATCTTCATCTTGAAGAAATAATATCTTCGAAACACTAAAATACTCAGACTGACCCGAGCGTGAAGGAAAAATAATACACTCGAGTAGAAATAAAATTCTATTGCAAATTAAATCAAAATTAGATGAAATAAGAAATGTAGATAACCACATTTTTGAAGGTTCAAATTTTTCGAAAAAGTTATTGTTTCTATATTCAAAATAAAATAGATTTCACAATAGATCCATTCTAATAACTTACAAATTTATAGAACAATTTCCAATTAAATTTCGTAGTTCAAGAGATTTGATTTATAAAAATGTTCCTAAGTTTCAACATTCAATTTTATGGAAACTTCTCAATGTTACAAAATTTAATTTTGAGAACTTTCAAATAAGGTAACGATGATTTATTTCTCGAAAATCATTCATGGTTCAAATAGTAAATCTATTCTCACATAGATGTATGAAATTCAAGGCTTATATATCTTTATTCAATGTTCAAATAATCAATATGAAAATATAGGGTGATAATGAAGAAAAAATCAAAATAAATGAACAAATAAACATTCAATCACAATAGCGTCCATCACAACATACAATCAACATTCAAATCAACCAATTCAATAACATATCACAATAATCATTAGTTATCACATATTGGAGTTTAGGTATTCAAATTAAATATCAATTAAAATTCCAAACCAACAATCAAAAATTTATCACTATATGACCTAGTTTAACTTGCAATAAAATTTTAGTATTTCGTGAGTAAGTTTAACAATTATCTTATGGACTTCCCTTTTCTAGTTGGATTTGGATCTGCTACTACTTCCTCCTTTTGATTTTTTCCTTGTTGTCTTAATCTTCTTCTTTTTATAGTAAGTTGGAAGAGACAGAGAATTTTATATAGATCTGGATTTGAGAAAGGATTTGGAAAAAGAAGAAGAAAATTTAAAGAAGATAAAGAATTGGAAAAAGAAAAATAAGCTTGGAAAAAGAAGAAGATTTGAATCTTCCGCTCTTTAATATGAAGCTTCAGAAGAAAGAGTTGCTAATGAAAGGAAGCTATAAGAACTAATAACGCATAAAAAATAAACTTCAGAAATGGAGAATAGTAAATGCTAATTAAATTAGATGTATATTAATTTTGATGTTCACATTAAAAGTGGGAAAAGAGAAAAGAAAAAAAATTCAGGTAAAGCACTTGAAATGAGCAAACGAGTAAATGAGAAACAAATGAAAAGAATGAGGCAATTATTAATTAGAAATAAATCAAATGAGGCTATTATTAATTAATAAGAAACGAATGAGTAGTCTAATAATTAAATGGACGCTCAAGTGGAGACTACGCTAAGAACTTGAAAACAAAAGGGAGAGAGAATGCGACACAATAATAAATGTAAAGCAAATGAAGGGACCATCTACATCCTATAAACAAACCTTTGGGGTCCAAATTCCAAAACTACTTCAATTAATTCATATCAATAAACCAAAACATACACATATTTACATCATTTAATTCCATATTAAAACATTCATTTTATGTTAATATGTATGCACACTCCATTAACACAATCAATCAATCAATTAATCAGCCAATCAATCTATATACTTATTTACGTTACTCAAACCAATTTTATTAATTAATGAATATATATCTATACATGCACTATAAAAATTATTTACGTTACTTTTTTAGTTACCGTAACAGTCACATTAATGCAACCAATTTACAAGTTTTAACCATATATAAAATGGAAAAATATATATATGTGGACCTTAATATACAACTGTTAATACAAGGTAATTCTAATTGATTCCACAACATTTACACAACCAAGAATCCACCGATATAATTAAAAATTTGAATATTAATGTGTGTGTATTATTCTAAAATTCATTTTTTTTTCTAAAATCATACTTATTCTAAACGAAAGTTTTGTTTTTATATGTCTCAAAACATGCAATTACCTTAAATAAAATGTTCATTCCATATCGACACCAAATGCAAGTTCCTATATTAACTCATTCATTAAAATTTCATCTATGTTTCCTTTTAAGTGAAACATTTCAATTAATCTAATTCGAATTCACTTCATTACTAATTTCAAAGAAATTCTAATTATAAGACACTGTTTTCTTTTCATTTACCAATTTGAACATGTTTTATACAATTTCATATATAACAAAATTTATACAATATTTACAAAGTAAATGTTTTATTTCATTGAAAATCATCTTCTCCAAGAAGCATTTCAAATAACAACTTATGTTATTCTTTCATTAAAACATTCACTTCATCCTTTATTCAAATTCAACATTTGTTATTCCGGTTAGAGACAAACATACAATTCATTCTTTTAAGTAAAAGCTTAAATTTCAATAAAATGTTTATCTTAATTTAAATTAAAATGTAATTCCTTATGTTGACCTTATTAATTACAATACACTTTTCTTTCCTTTTCAATTAAAAGATTCCAACAAATGTTATTGCAGTTTATATGCAGTACTAGATTTCAAATGAATTCTCATTATACCACAACTGTTTTCTGCTCATTTCATATATTCTAATATTTATTCCTCAAATTATTCCATTCTTATATTAATATCTATTATTATAATCATGGAACTTACATTTAAACAATTATTAAAATAAATTAAAATTAAACTAAAATATTATCAATTACATTAAATCACATTATTAAATTACATTCTAATTGTTTTCTTACCAACAAATCATAAATTCCTAATTTCATACAATATTAAATCCTAAAATCTTATTAAATTCAATATTTTATTTATCGGAAAAATACGGGTCGTTACAGTGAGTACTTTAAAAACTTGTTTCGCTCATATTTCAAAATCAGCTAAATGAAATCTCAAACTTTTTATTTTGTTTGAAAACTATGATTGTAAGGGTTTAGAATATTCTTATTGCAAAGATATCCAACTCTGAATCCATCATATACATGGATTTAACTTTTAATAGTGCGAAATCGCGAACTGTCTGTCACAACCCGCCTTCCATTACCTAGAAAGACGCGTCATATTTTAAGAAAGAAAGGGATAGAAAAGAGAAAAGACAGAGAAGAAGAAAGAAACAACATCAGAATCTAAACAGCGGAACGAATAAATTATATTAATCACATAATACTTTACATAGTATCATATACATCAGAGATACACAACATAATCAACTCATACTAGACAGTTATAAACACCTGTCTAGTTATACAAATCAATACAATAACTCAGAGAACACACAGCGGAATACTCTATAGCTATACGCAGAAGCCTCCTGCTCCATTGCTTCTTCAGAATTCGTCAAGCCAACTTAAAATCCTAAACTGAATCCCTTGGCTACTCGTAAAAAAATTTGAGTACCCAAGAGTTTATGAAAAACAAAATAAACTCCGGGTCAGACATGGGTCTGGTGTGAGTAAACGGTTAAAGTTGCTTAACTTTAAAAACCTTTTAAAAGAAAAGGTATCACGTAAGACTTCCCATACATAAACATGGAAAAATTTTTACCTTACGCTAACCAAAACTTTTGATAGGAAATCCGATGATATTATAATAGTGTCTAGGGTTTTCAAATAAATAAGAAATAGCCGAAATTGTTACATTATTAAATTCCAGCTACTAGCCACAAAAGTGGGTAATACAATCAAAACCATTGGCACTTATTGGATTTTGGATTCCATACAATGGCAGGGCTACTGGGGTACCGCTCGTCACAGTACGTGGCCTAGATCACCGTAACGAGGATCACTCCCGACCCCCTGCAACACAAAGCCGGACCCGTTCCTTACTGAACAGTTCCAAATAAGACAACCCCGACGGTTGTAGCTATTCAACCGTCCACACAGCCGAAATAAAAGGGACCTCTAGACAGGGGTAAATC
Source organism: Allium cepa (assembly GCA_030765085.1). Taxonomy (NCBI): domain Eukaryota; kingdom Viridiplantae; phylum Streptophyta; class Magnoliopsida; order Asparagales; family Amaryllidaceae; genus Allium; species Allium cepa. The sequence goes on from CM060934.1 coordinate 878,510,875, forward strand.
TTACTCTCCAGTGGGTGCGACCCACGAAGCTTTGCTGCACCTCCCCTGTTTTAGCCATTCCCGGTTGATGAGGCTAGATGTTACGATTACCTTTATAGGACATATCACTTAGAATGCTCATCATCCACCTTACAATGTTATGAAAGCATTCAATCCATTCAAGTTCGTTCTGGGTTCGAACGAAATCGAAGGCATTATCTCGTTACACTCATTTTGGAATCACCCTCAGAGTTAACGACAATAACCCTTGCACTCTAATTCTCCATCTCGAATCTATAAGTACTATTCCGTCAAATTCATTACGGAATCACCCACAGAGTTACACTGACGTATAGCCCTTACACCTCGAGTCTTCACAAAGCTCCATTTTGACTTACGACCTAACGTTATTTGGAATCGATGTGGTTTTCGGATATCCAATTATGGAAACCCGATCCCGGTCTCATCGAAATCCAAAGCGTGTCTTTTAGGTCCAAGTTGTTTTAAAGGTTTTAAAACAATTAAATTCAACTATCTATATATACTCAGATAGATAACTCACATATCAATAATTGATTATCAGCATTATCAAATAACAGGTAATCCACATTATCAATATCATAATAGATAATCCATATATCAACATCCAAATTGATAATCTATATCACAATCCAATCAAACATCCATACCACACAACCATACTTATCTCATTACTGAGATCACAAAGCATTCAAGATAATCAATGTCATCCAATCATTCATAAGCAATGATTAACTCAAACCACAATATAATTAATTTAAACTGAATTAAATTAACTATCTCTAATTAATTTAAAGTGAATTAAATTAATTACTTCTTAATTAATTTAAATTAATTAAATTAATTACCTTCATCAAATAAATCTTGCTTAAATAAACATTAGTTAAACCAATTACTAAATCACCATCCTAAATAATCAACCATGATTAATTAACTCTTAATCAAGTAATTAATCCTTAATTATTCTCATTAATCATACCTTAATTAATTACTCATGCTTAGACTAATTGCTTTTAATTAATCAACTTAAATACAGTAATTAATTATTCTTAATTACTTCTTAATTACTTTATAAATTCATTGATTTATTACACCAAGTAATAAACCTTTAATTACTTTAACTAGTAATTACCCATTTAAAATTACTTCCCAATCAGTAATTTACCTAACTCAATTACCTCTGTAATTAATCAATTACTTATCTTAAGTAATTAGCCTTACCAAATCTTATTAAGTAATAATACTTAATCATTTATCAAGTGACTATTCTTAATTAATTTACAAATTAATTAATTAACTTGATCAAACTCATCTCATAAACAAAATTGAGTAATTCATTCCTTAATTACTCATTAACCAAATTAATCTTTAATTAATAGATTAATTATCTTCAACTATTAATTAATAAACCTTAATTATTAATCAATCCTTTAATACAAAGTACTTAATTACTAATTACTTTTATAATTAATTAATTAAACTTAATTAACTAATTAATCAACTCTTAATCATTAATTAATAAAACTTAATTATTAATTAACAATATTAATTGCAAATTAATTAATCCATAAATATAATTAATTAATTCTTAATTAAAATTAATTAACCTTAAATTAAAATAGTTAATTAATTCCTAATTAACTAGCATTATATTTTAATAATTCTTTAATTATTAATTAAGAAAACTCAATTAAAATTTAAATAAAACCTTTATTAATAACTATTTTAATTAACTCTTAATTACTTAATTAATAAGTAATTACAATTTAATTAATCATTAGACATTAATTAAATCATCATCTTAATTAATAGTTAATTAAATAATTAATTATACTTAATTAATTACTTAATTAAACCCCTTTTAAAATAATAATTAAATAATTTAATTAAACTTGAAATTCCTTAATTAATCAACTAATTACAAATTATTAATACTTAATTAATTATTTTAAGATAAAACATTATCTTAAATAAATCTTGAAATCTTTATTTACTTAATTCATAAATTAAATTAAATTATAAAGAAATCATAAATTTCTTATTTATTAATTAACAATCCTTAATTTCAAATAAACCACTTTGAAAACTTTAATTGTTAATTTATAAATCATTAATCTTTAAATAATTTAATTAATAAACCTTTTTTAATTATTACATTTATTATCAAACTTTATTTAAGTTTTTAGGATAAAACATTTCCTTATTTAATTAAATCTTAAGTTTGAAAATAACTTAAGAATTTGCTTAAATCATCTAAGTTTACAATTCATACAACATTATTTATTCAAACATTTATTATAAAGAAATGAATTTCAAGAAATGATTTAACTTGATTAAAGTTTATAAAAATTTACTTTCAATTAAATTTTTAAAACTGGTTTAAAACATTTTACCTCGGTTTAACCCATGAGTACTTGAAACAAACTAAGTATATTTACATCTCTTCCTATTATCAAAACAGTTTAATTTCATTTTAAAAAAAACTGCTTGATTTAAATCTCTAAAAAAAAAACTGCTACAACTTAACAGTTTTACTTAAGTTTGCAATTGACCCCAGAGATAACTCGAGGCATAACATAAATCCACACGAGTCTTTCCCGAGACCTTACTCGAGAAAACGAACAACCCCAGAGCAACACAATCCACTGACCCCCAAAACAACATACACCACCTCCCTGTGCACATGCTCCACTGCCAGACCTACCTCCGGCCGCTGACGAACTCCCCGACACGTCACCCTATATTGCAGCACCCTTCTCCAATCCCCATATCGCCATCACAAACTTTGTTCCAGAATTTAGCATTCCAGTTGAAACTGGAATCATCTCCATGACCAGAACCATCTCGCAGTCGCATCTCCGATCATCAGATGACGCATCACTACAATCATACAACCTCCGATCATCAATGAGGCCATCCCAAAAATCCATTCAACTCGATGTACCAGAGAAGCAGTAACGATCCCATCTTCCCGTTCGACCCAATTAGGTTTAAAAACCTAAATCCTCCTGCCGCTGTCGCCGCGACCACCAGAAAGTTAACCTTCGATTTTTCTCTGAACCTCCATTACCTCCCCCACCTCCCACAAGAATTCCGACCACCCCAAACCTTGTGATCATCAGATATCACCAAAAAACCAAATCCAAATCAAACCCAAAATTCTCGTTTATTTCAAATCTAAAAATTCTGATATTTGTCTTAAAAATCATAACTTCCATAATGTATTCAAGTTATGATCTTAAGTCAGTGAATTAAGATGATATATTTGACATATTTTAAGTATCTCTACTGTTCTTCCAGATTTTATCATAGTTTAGATCTCATGATACTTGTATCTAATTTAATTCCTGGATTAGGCTTTAAACTAAACTATATTGTTAAATTTTTACAGTCTAACTGGAAAGACATGCAAGGATTTTGATCTTGATCAAAATCATATGTTATGAACTAAGAACAGAGAAGCTAGAATCAACAGATAAGCTTACATCATAAATACACAGAGAATTACTACATGCATACATACAGAATAATTATCATCACAGATTTCAAAATAACCATAAAATTATTAACTTTAATTTTAGAAAAAAGTTTACTCACCTCTTAGAAAATGCAGAAGGCTTTGGAAAAAGAACTGGGAATTGCTTTTCAGATTTGCATTTTTGAAAAACTTGCTATGCCTCTTTTAAAACCTTGAAATGCTTTGAAACATCATGTTTTGACCCAGATTTGTTTAACTGCATTGCTTCAGGTTTTTTTTCAACAGATCATATGGAAATTTGGTGCAGACATGGGTATTAAAACTGGCTGTGATTTGTTTTGAGGGATTGATTTTTGGTTTTTAGAATAACTGCAGACTTGCAGTTAGATTTTTCACATAATAATGCAGACATGGTAATTGCAGATTTCAATGGAGAGCATGCATGCATTAGAAGTTTTGAGGATGGACTAGGTGTTGCAAAATTCTATGGACCTGAAGCTTTAAAACAGAATGTCTCATTCTTTTCAAATTGCTTTCAGATTTGCATTTCAGGTTTTTAGATTTAAATTTGAGGATTTTTGAAGAGTGAAAGATTTGCAGGGAAAAGTTTCTGGTTTCTCTTTTAGACATGAACACAAAATGTTTAAAGAGAAAACAAAAATGGAGGAAGATGGTGATTATATTGGTAAGTTTCAGAATTTAATAAAAAGAAAAGAAAATACAAATATTAAGACACTTGTCTCTTTTTACATAAAAGGTTGTAACACTTTTTATCAAAGTGTTTAAGAATTAAACATTTGTCAATGTTAAGTTTTAAAAGAAAATTCAAAAGGCCTTTAAAATTATTTTCCTAATTAAGAACCATGTTTTCTAAATTTTAAAAATGCTTTTCTTATTAAATATCAAATAAACAAATACACTTATACATTTATAAATATATGCTAGTTTATAAAATACAATCTTTTAAAAAGAAATGCAACTAAATATAATTTAAATAAAATTATTCAACATTTCAACATTACTTTAAAAATGTTATTTCAAAAACCTTGCATTCATTTTATTAAATAAATACAAATCAAATTTGTTTAGACAAACTTCTATAAAAGAAAAATAAAACAAAATCTTATTTCTAATTAAAATATTATCTATATATTTCAATACCAAATTATATATATATATATATATATATATATTATTTATTTAAAAAAATGTATGTATACTCTTGAATTCAAATTTATATTCATTTTCAAAGTCAAATCAAATCTAAATAAATTTAAATGAATATAAACATCTATTTAAAACAAGCTCATTATTTATTACAAATAATATATCCTATTTTGAAATCAATTTAAAATACACAGATTTAAATATATTCAAACATACTTATAAATTTTGAAAACAATATACCGATTTAAAATTTATTTACACAAATAAAATAATTAATCTTAAAATAAAACCAATTTATAACCAAAATTAAAATATTACTTGATTAATTATCTTTGAAAATAACAATTTTATCAATTTCAAATAATTAAAATAAGAGATTATCAGCATTTTAAACTCCTGGAAATTCCGGGATATTACAATCCTCCCCCCTTAACAGAATTTCGTCCTCGAAATTTAAAACAAAGATAATCCAAAGTTTAATTTTATTCTAGTTCAACCAATTCAAACAATCATAACAGCCATACACTATCAATCAAATAAACAATTCCATCCAAACAACCAATTCAATCAAACAACACTAGTTATCCGGACATAGATCCAGTTAAACTTCCTAAATTATCTCGAGTCTCCCCAGTACAGACATAGGGATACTCGCTCTATTAAATCCAAACTAACTATACTTATAAGCTATTGAGTTCCCACTCAGCTAGATCTATAATCTACCCAAGATACCAGACCATAGACAAGTCTGATCAACATCTAAAACCTCCACAGAACTACTGGTCTCAAAAACCAGTGATGACCAAACACGTACTCCCTCAGAGATACGTGAAATAATTTGAATTCCAGTCTTCCAAACTGGCAATTCAACTCTTCAAACCAAAGCACTTATCTTTACAAAAACTCAAAAGAATCCAACATACCTTGGAGATCACCTCATAATCTCACCAAATCTTATTGCCTCCTTTACCAGAGGAAATCTCAACAACATCGAAGTCTCCGACTTCGAATCCCAAATTCTTCCGTTACTTAACCTCAAAACCTCCCGGATGATCCGGGCTGCCTATAGATCCTTCTCGATCAGCTCAACCTTCGTTGATGCTTCTACAACAAACTGGATAAACTCACAAATTGATCCTCACAAGATCAATCCAAAAATCAAAACCAAACTCTACTATCAACAGAAGAAAACAACTTCTCCCATCTGGAAAAGACAGAACAGAATCACTTGCCAACTTGCCTCAGATTCTGAAAAATAAATTCAGAAGAAACTCTTTAATCCAAAATACTGCAACATCCAGTTGCTTCTACTTAAGTCAACAGCAACCTTGCTTCCGCTGCACAACTCTGATCTGGTGCAGATGAAAATGCCGTCGAATGAACACAAGCACAGACTAAACATCACATCTTGGAAATAAGGTTCAACAGAAATTCCAAGAAATACAGAGTTGCTTCACCCAGCCACCAACCTAGGAGACAACCTTCTACCCAACTGAATCACCGGTATCACTCTTGACATCAAGTCGATTCAGAACTCAAACTCCAATGCGGGAAATCTCTAACTCTCCTGAAGATATATCCAGAAAAATCTTCAGCAATCCCAAAACTTCTACATCCTCTAGAGATGCCACAAATCTAGGCAAAGACTATCTAAGATAATCTTCCAAACCATCGCAAGTCACTTTTGCGATCAACCCAAACCAAATCCAAGTAAAACTATTCTCTCTTTACCAAACAGAACAGCTTAAACTTAATTAGCCAACCCATCGAAGAAACGGGTCCACTTAACTGCTTCTGAACTCCACTTCAGAAAAACTGCTAAGCCAGAAGATCTCCCTGCTGAAATACGGAACATTCCCTAGCTGCACTGCTAACACAGATGCCAAAGACTTCTTATCCAAAGTTCTTTTGAGAAACTCGGTTTCCAACTAAACACATACATCCTGCTGATCTCAACTACAACACCTGAAACAGACACACTTCCTTAAACTTGCTCCAAAAGAAACATCTCCAGAGACTTCCATAGTCACTGCATCTCATCACGCAGCTACTACTTCCTGAGGTATCAAAATACCATCACTTACTTCTGACCAACCAACAGATCCGAATTCTCAAAAATCCGCTCTCACGAGCGCAATCAAACTTACACTTCAAAAATGAACTCCGAACCTTAACAGGTTTCCTTCGGAGATCAATGAAATTCTTAAACCAAACTACAAAGATTACTCGAGACGGTACTAGGTCTACAGTCTCGACAAATACACTTCCAACCACCAACATTCAAACTCCCACAAATGGTAGTCGTGTTACACACACTACTACCCTATCTACCTTTATAACTTATGTCGGAAAACCTGAACAGGTAACCCAACAGATTGGTAGAAATATATATATATATATATATATATATATATATATATAGTTATATAAAAATTACAAGTACGCTCTCTCAAGAAAGACACCACTACAGAGCCTAGGTATTCACTCAACATAATGCATTGATACCAACTGTCACAACCCGCCTTCCATTACCCAGAAAGATGCGTCATGATTTAAGAAAGAAAGGGATAGAAAAGAGAAAAGACAGAGAAGAAGAAAGAAACAACATCAGAATCTAAACAGCGGAACGAATAAATTATATTAATCACATAATACTTTACATAGTATCATATACATCAGAGATACACAACATAATCAACTAATACTAGACAGTTATAAACACCTGTCTAGTTATACAACTCAATACAATAACTCAGAGAACACAAAGCGGAATACTCTATAGCTATACGCAGAAGCCTCCTGATCCATTGCTCCTTCAGAATTCGTCAAGCCAACTTAAAATCCTAACATAAATCCCTTGGCTACTCGTAAAAAAATTTGAGTACCCAAGAGTTTATGAAAAACAAAATAAACTCCGGGTCAGACATGGGTCTGGTGTGAGTAAACGGTTAAAGTTGCTTAACTTTAAAAACCTTTTAAAAGAAAAGGTATCACGTAAGACTTCCCACACATAAACATGGAAAAGTTTTTACCTTACGCTAACCAAAACATTTGATAGGAAATCCGATGATATTATAATAGTGTCTAGGGTTTTCAAATAAATAAGAAATAGCCGAAATTGTTACATTATTAAATTCCAGCTACAAGCCACAAAAGTGGGTAATACAATCAAAACCGTTGGCACTTATTGGATTTTGGATTCCATACAATGGCAGGGCTACTGGGGTACCGCCCGTCACAGTACGTGGCCTAGATCACCGTACCGAGGATCACTCCCGACCCCCTGCAACACAAAGTCGGACCCGTTCCTTACTGAACAGTTCCAAATAAGACAACCCCGACGGTTGTAGCTATTCAACCGTCCACACAGCCGAAATAAAAGGGACCTCTAGACAGGGGTAAATCTTACTCTCCAGTGGGTGCGACCCACGAATCTTTGCTGCACCTCCCCTGTTTTAGCCATTTCCGGTTGATGAGGCTTGAGGTTACGATTACCTTTATAGGACATATCACTTGGAATGCTCATCGTCCACCTGACGATGTTCTGAAAGCATTCAATCCATACAAGTTCGTTCCGGGTTCGAACGAAACCGAAGGCATTATCTCGTTACACTCATTTTGGAATCACCCTCAGAGTTAACGACAATAACCCTTGCACTCTAATTCTCCATCTCGAATCTATAAGTATCATTCAGTCAAACTCATTACGGAATCACCCATAGAGTTACACTGACGTATAGCCCTTACACCTCGAGTCTTCACAAAGCTCCATTTTGACTTACGACCTAAGGTTATTTGAAATCGATGTGGTTTTCGAATATCCAAATATGGAAACCCGATCCCGGTCTCATCGAAATCCAAAGCATGTCTTTTAGGTCCAAGTTGTTTTAAAGGTTTTAAAATAATTAAATTCAACTATCTATATATACACAGATAGATAACTCACATATCAATAATTGATGATCAGCATTATCAAATAACAGGTAATCCACATTATCAATATCACAATAGATAATCCATATATCAACATCCAAATTGATAATCTATATCACAATCCAATCAAACATCCATACCACACAACCATACTTATCTCATTACTGAGATCACAAAGCATTCAAGACAATCAATGTCATCCAATCATTCATAAGCAATGATTAACTCAAACCACAATATAATTAATTTAAACTGAATTAAATTAACCATCTCTAATTAATTTAAAGTGAATTAAATTAATTACTTCTTAATTAATTTAAAATTAATTAAATTAATTACCTTCATCAAATAAATCTTGCTTAAAAAACATTAGTTAAACCAATTACTAAATCACCATCCTAAATAATCAACCATGATTAATTAACTCTTAATCAAGTAATTAATCCTTAATTATTCTCATTAATCATATCAATTAATGAACCTTAATTAATTACTCATGCTTAGACTAATTGCTTTTAATTAATCAACTTAAATACAGTAATTAATTATTCTTAATTACTTCTTAATTACTTTATAAATTCATTGATTTATTACACCAAGTAATAAACCTTTAATTACTTTAACCAGTAATAAACCTTTAATTACTTTAACCAGTAATTACCCATTTAAAATTATTTCCCAATCAGTAATTTACCTAACTCAATTACCTCTGTAATTAATCAATTACTTATCTTAAGTAATTAGCCTTACCAAATCTTATTAAGTAATAATACTTAATCATTTATCAAGTGATTATTCTTAATTAATTAACTTGATCAAACTCATCTCATAAACAAAATTGAGTAATTCATTCCTTAATTACTCATTAACTAAATTAATCTTTAATTAATAGATTAATTATCTTCAACTATTAATTAATAAACCTTAATTATTAATCAATCCTTTAATACAAAGTAATTAATTACCAATTACTTTTATAATTAATTAATTAAACTTAATTAACTAATTAATCAACTCTTAATCATTAATTAATAAAACTTAATTATTAATTAACAATCTTAATTACAAATTAATTAATCCATAAATATAATTAATTAATTCTTAATTAAAATTAATTAACCTTAAATTAAAATAGTTAATTAATTCCTAATTAACTAGCATTATATTTTAATAATTCTTTAATTATTAATTAAGAAAACTCAATTAAAATTTAAATAAAACCTTTATTAATTTCTATTTTAATTAACTCTTAATTACTTAATTAATAAGTAATTACAATTTAATTAATCATTAGACATTAATTAAATCATCATCTTAATTAATAGTTAATTAAATAATTAATTATACTTAATTAATTACTTAATTAAACCCCTTTTAAAATAATAATTAAATAATTTAATTAAACTTGAAATTCCTTAATTAATCAACTAATTACAAATTATTAATACTTAATTAATTATTTTAAGATAAACATTTTCTTAAATAAATCTTGAAATCTTTATTTACTTAATTCATAAATTAAATTAAACTATAAAGAAATCATAAATTTCTTATTTATTAATTAACAATCCTTAATTTCAAATAAACCACTTTGAAAACTTTAATTGTTAATTTATAAATCATTAATCTTTAAATAATTTAATTAATAAACCATTTTTAATTATTACATTTATTATCAAACTTTATTTAAGTTTTTAGGATAAAACATTTCCTTATTTAATTAAATCTTAAGTTTGAAAATAACTTAAGAATTTGCTTAAATCATCTAAGTTTACAATTCATACAACATTATTTATTCAAACATTTATTATAAACAAATGAATTTCAAGAAATGATTTAACTTGATTGAAGTTTATAAAAATTTACTTTCAATTAAAATTTTAAAACTGGTTTAAAACATTTTACCTCGGTTTAACCCATGAGTACTTGAAACAAACTAAGTATATTTACATCTCTTCCTATTATCAAAACAGTTTAATTTCATTTTAAAAAATACTGCTTGATTTAAATCTCTAAAAAAAAAAACTGCTACAACTTAACAGTTTTACTTTAGTTTGCAATTGACCCAGAGATAACTCGAGGCATAACATAAATCCACACGAGTCTTTCCCGAGACCTTACTCGAGAAAACGAACAACCCCAGAGCAACACAATCCACTGACCCCCAAAACAACATACACCACCTCCCTGTGCACATGCACCACTGCCAGACCTACCTCCGGCCGCTGACGAACTCCCCGACACGTCACCCTATACTGCAGCAACCTTCTCCAATCCCCAAATCGCCATCACAAACTTTGTTCCAGAATTTAGCATTCCAGTTGAAACTGGAATCATCTCCATGACCAGAACCATCTCGCTGTCGCATCTCCGATGATCAGATGACGCGTCACTACAATCATACAACCTCCGATCATCAATGAGGCCATCCCCAAAATTCCATTCAACTCGATGTACCAGAGAAGCAGTAACGATCCCATCTTCCTGTTCGACCCAATTAAGTTTAAAAACCTAAATCCTCCTGCCGCTGTCGCCGCGACCACCAGAAAGTTAACCTTCGATTTTTCTCTGAACCTCCATTACCTCCTCCACCTCCCACAAGAATCCCGACCACCCCAAACCTTGTGATCATCAGATATAACCAAAAAACCAAATCCCAGTCAAACCTAAAATTCTCGTTTATTTCAAATCTAAAAATTCTGATATTTGTCTTAAAAATCATAACTTCCATAATGTATTCAAGTTATGATCTTAAATCAGTGAATTAAGATGATAGATTTTACATATTTTAAGTATCTCTACTGTTCTTCCAGATTTTATCATAGTTTAGATCTCATAATACTTGTATCTAATTTAATTCCTGGATTAGGCTTTAAACTAAACTATATTGTTAAATTTTTACAGTCTAACTGGAAAGACATGCAAGGATTTTGATCTTGATCAAAATCATATGTTATGAACTAAGAACAGAGAAGCTAGAATCAACAGATAAGCTTACATCATAAATACACAGAGAGTTACTACATGCATACATACAGAATAATTATCATCACAGATTTCAAAACAACCATAAAATTATTAACTTTAATTTAAAAAAAAAGTTTACTCACCTCTTAGAAAATGCAAAAGGCTTTGGAAAAAGAACTGGGAATTGCTTTTCAGATTTGCATTTTTGAAAAACTTGCTATGCCTCTTTTAAAACCTTGAAATGCTTTGAAACATCATGTTTTGACCCAGATTTGTTTAACTGCATTGCTTCAGGTTTTTTTTCAGCAGATCATATGGAAATTTGGTGCAGACATGGGTATTAAAACTGGCTATGATTTGTTTTGAGGGATTGATTTTTGGTTTTTAGAATAACTGCAGACTTGCAGTTAGATTTTTCACATAATAATGCAGACATGGTAATTGCAGATTTCAATGGAGAGCTTGCATGCATTGGAAGTTTTGAGGATGGACTAGGTGTTGCAAAATTCTGTGGACCTGAAGCTTTAAAACAGAATGTCTCATTCTTTTCAAATTGCTTTCAGATTTGCATTTCAGGTTTTCAGATTTAAATTTGAGGATTTTTGAAGAGTGAAAGATTTGCAGGGAAAAGTTTCTGGTTTCTCTTTTAGACATGAACACAAAATGTTTAAAGAGAAAACAAAAATGGAGGAAGATGGTGATTATATTGGTAAGTTTCAGATTTTAATAAAAAGAAAAGAAAATGCAAATATTAAGACACTTGTCTCTTTTTACATAAAAGGTTGTAACACTTGTTATCAAAGTGTTTAAGAATTAAACATTTGTCAATGTTAAGTTTTAAAAGAAAATTCAAAAGACCTTTAAAATTATTTTCCTAATTAAGAACCATGTTTTCTAAATTTTAAAAATGCTTTTCTTATTAAATATCAAATAAACAAATACATTTATACATTTATAAATATATGCTAGTTTATAAAATACAATCTTTTAAAAAGAAATGAAACTAAATATAATTTAAATAAAATTATTCAACATTTCAACCTTACTTTAAAAATGTTATTTCAAAAACCTTGCATTCATTTTATTAAATAAATACAAATCAAATTTGTTTAGACAAACTTCTATAAAAGAAAAATAAAACAAAATCTTATTTCTAATTAAAATATTATCTATATATTTCAAGACCAAATTATATATATATATATATATATATATATATTATTTATTTAAAAAAATGTATGTATACTCTTGAATTCAAATTTATATTCATTTTCAAAGTCAAATCAAATCTAAATAAATTTAAATGAATATAAACATCTATTTAAAACAAGCTCATTATTTATTACAAATAATATATCCTATTTTGAAATCAATTTAAAATACACAGATTTAAATATATTCAAACATACTTATAAATTTTGAAAACAATATACCGATTTAAAATTTATTTACACAAATAAAATAATTAATCTTAATATAAAACCAATTTATAACCAAAATTAAAATATTACTTGATTAATTATCTTTGAAAATAATAATTTTATCAATTTCAAATAATTAAATTAAGAGATTATCAGCATTTTAAACTCTTGGAAATTCCGGGATATTACACTGTCGTTACGTGACATGCTTATTTTTGACTCAATTTTCACAACTTGTCAAAACTTCACCAAATTGGATTTTAGTGTTTATAAAACATTTATAAACCATTTCAAACCATTTTCAAGAGGTTTAACAATCCCATATACATCATTTCATTAATTAAAGGAAAGTGAATTCCACTGTGATATTCGACGTGTACTAAACGTGACTTGTTTCAGTATCAAAATAAACATATAATAAACATCAAAACTTGATGATCAAACATTTTAAACAACCGTAACAATCATATCAAATTAACATCTTTATATATATATATGTATATTTATATGTGTATGTATGTATATGTATATTTGTGTGTGTATGTGTATAGTTCTCACCTTCGTTTTTACTTGAACTAGTTTCAAAACTGCTACAACTCCGCTATCTCGAAATAAAGCTCCATGAAATCGAGATCGAAAGCCATTGGAAGGCTCGACCTACCTTTGGAAGCTCATCGCCAAGATGGAGAAGTGGTGGAGCTCACAGTTATGGGTGGTGGAAGGTGGTGCCGTGGGTTTGAGAGGTGGAGAGGTGGAGATTTGAAGTGGTTTCGGAATGGTTTTGCTAATATATGTATATATATGTGTATATATATAATATGCAAATTTAATTTCTATTTAAATTAATTTTCTCCATTAATTTGCTAAGATAAGAAGCCATGAAAGTGGAGGAGAAGAAGTGAAAAGAGTATTATGAAATTATGAAGAATGGGTGGGTACTTATAGGAAAATTTTGAAATAAAATATCCTAGCGCTAAACTACTTTTTTTCCCTTGACCCACTCCCCTCCCATCCCATCTCTTACATGGCCACACCCACTCCCTCCATGTGCAAGAAGTGAAATGGTGTAAGAGTGAGCTGATGGGTGTAAGAAGTTGACTTAGGAAGTTTAAAGGTTTAGAAAACTAAAACATCCTTGATTTTTCTTATATACATTTATATTTATATATAAATATGTGTGTATATGTGTGTGCGCGTTTATGAGTTCATGTGCATGTTTTAATATGTGCATATGTACGTTACATATATGTATACATGACATATAAATAAGGCTGCAATGACTTTTGAACAACTTCCGTTCGTTAAACTGTTGAAAATCGGGAAACCGATTCCCGGTCATATTTTCACTTATAAATTAAATTACATATAAATGTAAATGAAATTTGAAAATAAATTTTTAATCATTATTGATTAATTAAAATGATTTCATTTGAATTAAAAACCATATAAATCAATGTTAACAATTATTTACAAAAATCGCTATTATATTGATAAAGCTATATCCATTTTTCTTAGTTTTTCAAATCAAATAAAAAGCTTTACAAACTATTATAAATGATTTATTATCACTTCATAACTAACTAAAATGAATTTTTATCATTAAAAAAAAATTATTTGAATAATTAAAATAATTATTAAATCATTAATATAAATTTAAATTCTTAAGTTAATTATTAAATATAATGCCATTATTGATGATGTCATAAATATATTTTATTTTCAAAAAATAAAATAAATAATCTTATTTTATATTCTTATTTATATAGATAAACAAGGGTATGTATCTAGCTTGATGCGCGACTTCTGATAATTATAGAGCTGTTTATTGATAAAACAATTTTTGACTATTTTATAGATATGTCTCCAAAGTAAATATTTTTGTAAATATTTATTCAAAATAAGTTTACAATCATTCTTTGTTCAAAACATCATAATCTACGTTATAAAAAGATCATACTTGAATATTTAAAAATAAATATAATTTATATCAAATTGATAAATTTGCGGGTTGTTACAAGGAGGGCCCGAACCTCTGACTATTCGAAGAATAATCAAATACACTAAAAGGATTTAAATTTCATATTTTAAATTAATTTTGTATTCATTCTTTATTAAACTTAAAAGCTAGAAACTAATTGTCGTCGTTGGATATTTGTAGGAGAATAATCAATGTATGCTCTGTTCCACTTCAAATGCATTCGACATCATATTATATTCATTCGAATTCAACTTATTTACAACATGGTCATCTAAAAATTTCAATTCCATCACACTATCTCATGCTTTGTAATACGATATCGCTCTTCTCTTCAAGTCTACTTTGCTCCACAATCTCGAATACAGAGTCGAATTCCAACTCACTTAACTTATTCAACTTCAACTTATTTTAGATCTAGATTAACACGAATTCTTTGATCCAAATAATATTGAGTTCGTTGATCCAAACAATTACGAATATCCAGATCCAAGTGTTACTAAGTTCGAAGACCTCAATGATGCTTAGTTTTTAGATCTAAGTAAAAGCAAAGAACCTTGTATTTATAGGGTAGACAATAACCGATGCTGCAGTTAGTAATATCAAAAGTGAACAATGCGGTGACTAACGCTAAAGTGATCGCTTTGATGACTGATGCCCAAACTGGTTCATGCGATTGTTGATGTTGAAAGTGATCGACGTGGAGACTGGCGCTAAGAATAATCGATGTGGTGACTAAAGCCGAAAGTGATCGATGTAGTGACTGACACTGAGAGTATCGATGTAGTAACTAACGTCGAATGTGAATGATGTGGTGGCTAACATCAGTAATTAATGCGGTAATGATGCCGAAAGTAATTGATGCGATAACTGACGCCATGATTGATGTTGAAATATTAGTGTATACATTTTATAACCATAAATTCTTCAACAATTAAAATTTCCCTTTTTATTATTTAATTTATTATTAATTTTTTTCCATTAAATTCCCTTAACAAAATATCGTTCTTGATACCATATTACTTATATCATAGTGTATACTATCAAATTACATTCTAATTACATTTCAACTTTTCTAGGTAAATTATATTAAGGTTCTGCATGTGATTAAATACTATACAAAATTTTCTTTTACTTATAACATTTATATTAAGCCAAATTTTAGTCTAAACAATTTATTACGTAAGTTTTCTCTTGTATAACCTATGATTATATATTCCCCTAATATTTTAACTTTCTGAATACTTTAGGTGAGTTATATATATTAGAATGCAATTTAGTATTATACAAGTAAATTTTATTCAAATTCAACTATTTCAAGTTGGTTAAATTTCATTTATCATTTTAGGTATTCCAATTGTTTAAAAATTTCACTTTATTTCAATAACTGAAATCGTTAATATAAAAATTAAGATTCAAATTTTTGGTTTGACTTCAGATTATTTTGGAATAATTATGTACATATATATTTTGTAAATCAAATTATACACAAGAAATTTAAATCAAATACATTTCTTGTCAAATCCTTTAAAAATCAAAGGTATCTCGTAAGACCATGCCACTAATAAGCATGACAATTTTTACCTTACGATAACCAAAACATTTCTTATCAAATCCCATGATATTATAGTAGTGTCTATATACAATTACTTATTCAAATAGCCAAAATTGTTACATTCATTAAATTCCAGCATAATAGGTATACAAACAAGTCTGAAGGCACTTATTAGAGATTGGATTTCCATCAATGGCAGGGCTACTGGGGTGGCGCCCGTCACAGTATCTGGCTAGATCAGAGTACCGAGGATCCACCTTGATCTCCTTCAACACAAGACCGGAGCTACCCCTTACCAGATAGTCCTAATAAGATCACCTCGTGGTTGGGATCAGCAACTGCCCAACAGCTGAATAAAAGGGGCATCTAGAAAGGGATGACCTTACCCTAATTAGTTGCTAACCACTTATCATTGCTACACCTCCCCTATTTTAGTCATTCTCGGTTGATGAGGCTTGAGGCTATGCGTTACCTTTTTAGAACACATCTCATTTAGAATGCTCATCATCCTGTTGACGATGTTATGATAGCATTCATCCATATAAGTCGTTCTCGGTCCTTACGGAACCGAAGGCACTACTTCTACTACATCCATTTTGGAATCACCCTCAGGATTAGTAGCGATTAGCCCTTGCACTACACTGATCCATCTTTGACTCCAAGCTCTTGTCTTCCTCACGAAAACGTTCAAACCGGATCAAAGTGGTTTTTGAGAAATTTGTTCCGATCCCGGTATCTTCGAAACGATCAGCGTATTGGCCAATATTGATAGTAGGTTATTTAACTATCATATAACATCCACAACAACCATCAGGCCTTAATAATTTTCCAAAGTATTTTTTCAAAATATCTTTGCAAGATATTTTTCTACGCTTCAACCCTTTGAAAATAGTTTCAAATCTACTTTTCTCTCATGGAATAAATTTCCACCCAACTGTTTTATTTCCACTGAAGATCACCAAGTCTTAATACTTTAGATTTTTAGATAATTTAAATCACTTTATCCAAAAATATATACTTTAAAACACTTAAAGTAAAAACTATTTAAGACACTCTATTTAAAAACTAGTTATGAAATTTTATAATAATTTTTCATGTAAAGCTTAAGCCAAAAATAATTTTAAAATAAACTATTATATAGAGTACAAATATTTAATAACCATTTTTAAAATAATTAAAATAATAAATTTTCTAAAACATTCAAAAAAAAACATTTTTAAACTTCTAATTTATACTTTGAAATCTTTTCTTTGAAAATATACTTATGTTCCAAGAAAAATATACTTTCCAACTTTCAAAAATAAAATCACCTTTTTTTAAATGAATTGCACATTTTCTTATAAATTTCAGTGGAATCTATACTTCAAATTTATCCACTGATAAATACTCCACTTTATTTATAAACCATTTTACAAGTTTCAATTTCTCAAAATACCCAAATATATCCAGCCAAGCGTAGCATTCAATAATTTCAATCCCCGATATAATCAATATAATCTATCACAGATCATCAAATAAATCACATCGCCGAATATAAAATAAATTCAACATTTTAAGGAATCCAATTGGATTCCTTTAACCCATTACCCTGCATCCACAGATGTTAGCACAATATAAAATACAAATCCCACTTCGAAGTGGATACCGCGGTATAAAGGGTCATCCACTACTATGCGGGACACATAGGGTCTCATTCGCTATATAATCGGGAATATCAATCACTCCAATATATATATATATATATATATATATATATATATATATATATATATATATATATATATAAGATCACATCCATTCAAATCAATCAACCAATAATTTAAATTTAACTATTTAAATTTAAATGGTAATCCAAATGAGTGAAAATTAACTCACCTTTGATTTTTGTTTTGCAATCAGATCCAAACCAGCTATTTCCTTCACAAATTTTGAACCTTGAATAACATTAGAGGATTTTACTAATATTCGAACAATCGAAAAAAATCAATTGTCGTTTAATAGTTTTAATTTTAACTAATGATTTAATTTAAACAAATAATTAAATTCTAAGCTAATTTCTCTTTAAAGATCTTTTAGCAACTGAGATAATTAAATAGGTTAGCTAAACAATTAAATCACCATAATCCATTTTTAATGTGAACTAGTAAATAAAAATATGTATGTTTATTTTCCTTTGAAATCACATACATTTATAAAAATGGTTTAAATAAATTTCAATTAATCAAATTTCTGATAAATATCCCAAATTTGTTTTAAAAATCTTTCCTATTATTTATTTCCTGATTACCTATGTACATATATATTTTAAAAAATTAACAATACTCAAAAATATGTATATATCAACAATTTTTTTTTTAACAAACTTGACCTTTCTTTAAGAGTATATTACGAAATCTAAATTGAAAGTAAATTCGTATATACCTCGCGAAAGGGTTTCGAACCCTAGAATGCCCAACAGCCATCGTCCAATAACCTGTCCACAGCACAATAGCCATCGTCGCTGCTTCCTCACCCAGTCACGACTTCCCGATGAACATGCCTGAGCCGTTCACCACCACAAGGCCGCACCACTCAAAGTAGTCGCGAGATGCTTCAATCCCCCATCACCACTTCGACTTCCAATTCGATGTCGAACACCCCACGTCATCGCGACAAGCCATCGAAACTTCCCTACGACGTCACTGCCTCGCACCTCTACGCAAGCTCACACGGCGACCCTCCCCTGTATGCATGCAAAGTCTAAGTGGCCGCGACCCTTCAAGCTCTCTCCCTTCCACTCGCAATTCGCGGTCCATTCGCGATTTCCCCTGGTCGAAGTCGAAATCGACTTCGATTCACTTTTTTTAAACGAACATTGATTTTAAAGGATATATGTTTTTTTGGAATCGATTATTTCGTATAGCCATTTTAATTTCTGGTTTTGATTTTAGGAGGAGAAGGGGTTCGATTAATCTCTATATATATGTATGTATTTTTAAGAGAACGATGTATGCTATCAGGGAGGACATTTGTTTTAATTTTGTCTTTCCTCGAAACATTACTCTGCTGCAGTGTCATTTGAATTGAAGAGGGAAAAAATGCTGATGTGAATGCCCATTTGACCAGTCCAAATTATATTTAAATTTTAAATTTAAATCGTCACAAAATCGAAGCTTAAAATCTTGACCTCCTATCTTGGCATTCCGCTAGGCGTTAATAATGTTAAACCCCTATTCCGAACGCAATGGAAAAGGTTTCGAGTCCTAATTCGATCGTATGGAAAAGATTGCTTTTTCGACCCAGTTATTATATTGAAATTCAATATAAATTTTAGCGTGTTTATATATCATACGATCACACGACCACTCCAAACGTTTTGAAATTTGAAATCGGATAGTACTACATTATTACGGATCCAATGGGATAGGTTTCGTCGAATTCTGAGGCTGTGCCTCGGAAGGCTATTTTTAAATACGATTTAAACGATATATTTTCAAAATTGAACAAATCACTTCAAAAATCCAATTTTAAAATTTTTATTACCCATAGTATTATCAATATAAATTTTATGAGCCTTCAAACTATTTTTAACAAGCTTACAATTCCCGATTTAACATTTTACCCATGTAACGTCCCTTCTTTTCGCACGTTTTAAATCGACGATAAACCACACACGTCAGACTTAAACCATACAGAAAGGCGGATTGTTATGGGGTAAATAAGAAAAGAAGGAAGAAATAAAAAAAAATAGAATCTTACAGCGGAACAATAAAATATAATAATAATAAAATATACAGTTGTTCATGAAGCTATTTTACAAAAACATTTGATTTGCTTATATAATACATATCAGAGTTACCCATACCAGAGAATAATAATTAATGCAGCGGAAACAGTATGAATGTGGTGGAATACTATAATTGATAACAGTAATAATAATCCTTCGTCTTCACCCTCCAGAATAAAAATCTTCAAATCCTGAATTGCTCGGACTGACCCGAGCGAATTGAAAGACAAAACACTCGAGTCGGAACTAAAATATCTTATGTAAGTTAAATCAATGGAAATAAATATGAGTGTAACGGCGTCAAAGTTGTTTACGGGATTTGACATCTCCTATCCAGTGTCTAATGTGAGTGCAGTAACTTAAGAGATGCTCGAGATTCACATCTCCTATGGATCCCTTAAACTATTTACTATGTAGTAATATTTCGCTATTATAATAATGTCTATAGTAAAATAAACTTACTTCTTAATAGCATAAGGGGTTACCTATATAGCCCTTAACACATAATAGTCCCAGTAGTCCATCTGATATCATGGTCCCACCTGATCGGAAAGCCACCGAGGATACCACATGGGCTACGGGAGAAAACCAAACTCGTACAAAGCGCGATGGGGTAGGTGACACGACACAACTAGGCAATGCTTGGGTAGATATACCAATTGCTATCCGGATGGTGGTAACGCGTAGCGCGCAGCTACCGCCCACCTCGAGCCACACCCCCAAATAAAAAAAAATCAAAAGTGGCACTGAATCAATCCAAAAGTCAAAGTATAATATCGAAGGGATGTGTCCGATCAAAGGTGCTACCTCATTGGCCCGAGAATCTCTCCTGTTTTAGCCACCTTATGCCAACTCACGGGAGTCGGGTCCACATATTTACCTCAAAGGAAACGCCGCCACCATCCTACTTCATTTTGGAATCTCCACCGCGTACGTGGTTGTTAAAGTGGTTTTCGGAGTTGGCAAAGAGTATGACAACTTCTAATCCCGATCTCTTTAACAACCAAACGTTATCATAACACCGGGGCTATTTCAAAATAATTTATACTTTAAAACCAGAATATAATATTCCTTTCAAAACCATATAAATACGATATCATTTCTATTTTAAAACCCCAAATCAATATGATATCATTTTTATTTTAGATATATCCCTTTTCCAAATCATAATACTTTCAAAATATATAGGTCTTAAACCCTATAGCTTTGAAACAAAATTTCTAATACTTAAATGGTTTAAATATTGAGCCACTTTATATAATAAAATAGCTTTCTAAATTTCACACATAAATTCCAAATACCGATTTGAACCTTTAAATAAACCATTTCAATTTCCATATATTTCAAAGCTTTGAATATTCCACCTTTTCAAAACTAATTCTTTGATAATTCCATATATATCAAACTCAATTACTATTATTTAGATTTGGAATGTTTATTTAATAAATCCAATAAAATTTAAGTAAAACTTTTAACTTCAAACAACTAGATATTCTTCAATTTATTTAACTTGATATATTCGTTTATCTCCACTTTTTAATTCATTTAAATCACTTTAAACCAAATCAAGTTATAAAGATTATACCTTTTAAAAACTCCATTTTTATTTAAATATCAAATCAAATTTATTCAAGTAAAATTCTTAAATAATTCAATTCAAACCAATTTCATATTTATCTTCAAACTTAAACATTTAAGTCATTTAAAAACTCTATATATATACAATATCTTAAATAGGTGCTTAACCATATAATATAAAATAATCAAACTACATTATTAAACATATTTTTCTTAAACAATTTTATACATAGCTTAAATTCAAGAATTTTAACTATATATATAAGAATATTTATATAACATCAAAAATTAATATTTATTAAACCGTATATCCTTTCCAAATCCATAGAAATCATTTCAAATATTTTTATATATATAGAACGCGGTGCCTGTACATAATTTTCTTTCCTATGGTCAAGTGATACATATATTTATCATTTCAATCTGTAACTTAAAATAAAATTACCGTTATATATCATTTCAAACCGCAATCCCGGAGGAAATAAATGCATAACAACTTGCAGATTATGATGATACAAATAAAACATCCATTCATCCATCATAAAATCATACATCCGTCACAATCATCATCCAAAACAATCAATCAATATCAATATATAACTGATAATATACAACAGGTAATTAACTGGCAGTTATACTCAAAAATAAATTTAGTAACGATTTAATTTAAATAAATGCAATTAACTGAAATGATGATTAAAAATATACAAACAGTCATAAATAAATTCATAATCACAACATACATTTAATTTAACAAACGTAAGAAATTTTAGAAGCTGTGAGTGAGTTAAAACACTCACCTTATGAATTTAAATTGAATTCAAATCCAATTTAAACCCAAAAATTTGACAGTCTCAGGATCCATCCAAACTAGCGCTAAAATGTCCGGAATTCTGATACGATCTCAACGTAAAAAACCGTGTGCAAAAACAACCCCGTATGTGAAAGTTATGCCTGTTAATAGTTATGATTTAAAAATGGAAAATAAATAAAGATGGAAAAAACGCGTACGAGCCACGTCATCCATCTTCTGAACCCTAGCTCATGCGTAAGAATTGCGCACCCAGTTTGAAGCAGCTGCAACCAACGATACTTCTCATCGTCGACGCGCACTCTGGCCACGATCAGTTGATAGGAATACAACATGCTCCCAGGGCCGACCCCACCATGAGGTCGCGGTCGCCTAACTCCTGCCTACGCACGCCGTGCCACCATGCCTTTCACTGGCCATTAGTGGCGAATCTAGACTCTATTTCGACGAACGAACAACACCACGTGACCTGCTCGATCTCCTCTCCCCAATGACACTTCCTGATCGACAAACCGTCGACGATCCGCCGTTGGATCGTCAAAATCCAACATGAACGGCCAGAATTTGATCCACAAATCCTGGGAAAATGGTGCACCGATTTGAAAATCGAATCACACCGGAAGATTACGCACTTCGAGAGCTTCAACATATATTTTTTTCAAATTTTTCTGAGGAGTTCGAAATTTGGCTTTGATTTTTGAATTGATATTTGAATTGGATAAATTAGGGTTTATAGCCATTGAGGAAGAGGAGCACAGAAGTTTCTATACATATAGAAATGAGGAATATAGGCTGCTAAGGTTTATAACAGGGTATATATAGGCAGGGTTGACATTTGAATGGATGGATAAGATAGATTTATGCGCTAACGCCAAAGTGGCCCAAAAAGCCCGTTTCGACTCTAGAATGAAATTGGGTCAACCCATATATCAAAATAGATGTTTTTAAATATTTTAAATGCAATGGAATAAGTTTCAAGTCCAAATTCCATCGTATGAAAAAGTTATGCTAAAATCAATATTTTTCAAATTGATTTCAATTTCATAAATTTCAAGGCGTTTCGAGTCCGTACGATCAAACGACAAGTCCGATCGCTACGAAACTTGAAATCCTACAATAATTCACCGTTACGGATCGATGAAACTGGTTTCATCGAAATCTGAGTCAGTGGTCAAAATGGCTATTTTTACACTAATTTAAATAAATTAATATTAAATAAATTAAATCACTTTTTAAATTTAAATTCTATAATTAATAAATTTTATCATCTTGTATTACTTTAGTGATTTATAATTCTTTAAAACCAATTCCCATATCAATTTGAAGTAAATTAATTCACCAGTTGTAGTATTTATTTCAATTACTTAAAATAATCCTTTTATTATAAATTGAATCCAATTTATTTCCAATTAAAATGATTAGATTCAATTCCAACCCTTTAATTGAGTCTATCATTACTCTATAACACAGTTAACATTTGTCTCACATTTCATTCCATTGATATATTCAAATTTTATCTTCATTACAATTAGGGTAATAAATTAAATTTCATCTATAATAAATTCGTTTACCAATAAATTAGGTAATTTTCAATAATTGTTATATTATGAATGGAATTAACGTTAATTTCAAATATTATCTCAATTTACATTAAGATAATATTTAATTACCTTTCAATGAAATTTATTTCTTATTGCACTAATATACGCCTATTTACATCTTAATTAGAATAAATATTACATTAGTAATTCACTAAATTTTTATTACCTTCAACATTAAGTTACCAAAATCTTCTTAAATTAAGAAATTTAATTACTGAATTTTACGGGTCGTTACACTCTCCCCCACTCAAAACTTTTCGTCCCCGAAAAGGAAAAAGAAGGGAAAAGAAGAATTAGGAAATCAATATATCTTACTTAAAATATTAAATTTATAAACAAATAAATTTACAAAATTAATTAATTTAACAATAATATACTAATTTATACTATTAAATCTTTTTATCCTCAAATTAATGGAAAATATTTTTCAAAATTTTCTAAGTCCAAAATTTATGGAAAATTTCGATAGAGACTCCTTTGTATGGAGAGGCTCGGGAGAAAATATAATGTCAATATAACAATATACAACATATATTTTCCAAAAAATATATATCCCAACATGGGAAAAATAATAACGCTATAAACTGTAATTTGAGAACGTACCTATTTGTCGAGCAATTTACGCTTATATTATGAAACCAAAGCAGTAGCAATTGCTTCCATAACCTGTATTCCACTTATATAATCCAGAAGAGTTAATAATTATATAAAATGAAATATTTAAAGTTGTTTCAACCAATAAACAACAAATCAATACAAATAACAATTCCTTGCAACAAGGCATACAACCATTACATAGAATCAATACAAATCAATTATTCATTCATATCAAATAAAACAAATAATTGTTCGGGTTCAAAACTTTAAATTGTACGGAATGAAAATAAACTACTAGGTCTACTCTTTTACTCAACAGTCTTAGGCAAAACTAAATAGATTATTCATACATCCAACAAATTTAAAGTATCCTTACCCAAACAACATAAACGAAAACAAACAACAACAATTTCAAACAACAGATTTGGTTTATCCTTTTTAATTCCATTCATGCATTTGTTGTTTGATTTCTCTTTTTCATTCATATTTACTTTTATCTATCTCTATTCATTACCTACCAATTCATTTTCATCGATCTATATAATGCCAAATTCTATTTATTGCATTACATTTATTTATTTATATTATTCATATTCAATCAAATTTCTTAGTAGGTAAATTTATTAACTTAAGTTTATAGCCATCCTTTTTTTAGTATTCATCTTTTATTCTTATTTTATTCAGAGGTAACTTCAACCTATTTCTTAATTTTATTATTATTATTATTTATTTATAATACTTACCTTTCTTTTCTATTACATTAGTAGCATTTCAATTATACTTAAGTCCATAACAACTAGACATCAATTCTTATTAATAAAAGCAATTTATTGAACACTTTCATTACATAAGTTTACTTATACAATTTTCCATTACAAATATTTAACAATTTAACTTTTAATATTTGGTAAGTCATATACACATATATGCTTTAAGACTGTAATTGAAAGTTATACAAGTTTTTCTCAATTCTTTTAATTAATTAAATGTTCAATAATAATATCCTTTGTTTTATAAGTTACAAATTTAAATTTTCTTTTTATTTAATTTATAACTTAGCATTAAATCTCTATTTCCTTTAGAGGTTTCAAGTATTAATTAGTTACATTCCATTTTCTACAATAATAGAAACTATTAATTAAAGGAAACTTAAGAACTAAATACACGGTTAAATTTCAATTAGTTTTAAAATAAAAGACAAATGTATTTAGAGATCCAATTATATTTAAAATAATTTAAAATTTATATTTGTTTAACAAAAGAAATCTGCAGTAACTACCACAGTGGCCTTCCCACTTCGAAACTTGAAAATGAATGTCGATGATGCGTGCACTCATCACCGAAATTATTTTCCGGCGACAAAGAGGGTAGTACAGAAGTTTTTCATTTCAAAATTCCTTTCTAAAACAATTCTTTCAAATTATATTGAAATATTTATATCAGAAAATACTTCTAATAATATTATTACTATATTCCAAAAATCATTCGAAAAAAGTTTCAAAACCCCGGAACTTAAGCTCTAAATTTCCAACTTTCATTTATTTTATTTTCGACTTTATTTCAACAATTATTTATATTTTCATTACCTATCAACCAATATATAGCAACCAAATATATATCTTATTTATAAAAATTTATTTTATATATAGAAAATATAATAGGCAAAATTATTTCATTCACTTATATTAAAAATAAATATTATGTCGGTCCGTCCTATTAAGTGTTTAGAAATCCCTATTGATGTCATAGCGTCCCATGCACCAACCAGAATTTATAAATACAAAATGGAACAAATTAACACAATATTAAAACCCTTTTATAACACTAACAAATACGCTCCCTCATATATATACACTCAGCGACTCATCATAGGGTATTACTATCCTATTAGTAAAGAGTCAAACCCCACAAAGCTAAGGTTTATCGCTAAACCAAAGCTCTGATACTAGATGTAACGTCCCTTCTTTTTGCACGTTTTAAATCGACGATAAACCACACAAGTTAGACTTAAACCATACAGAAAGGCGGATTGTTATGGGGTAAATAAGAAAAAGAAGGAAGAAATAAAACAAAATAGAATCTTGCAGCGGAAAGATAAAATATAATAATCAAATATACAGTTCATGAAGCTGTTTTACAAAAACATTTGATTTACTTATATAATACATATCAGAGTTACCCATACCAGAGAATAATAATTAATGCAGCGGAAACAGTATGAATGTGGTGGAATACTATAATTGATAATAGTAATAATAATTCTTCGTCTTCGTCCTCCAGAATAAAAATCTTCAAATCCTGAAATGCTCGGACTGACCCGGGCGAATTGAAAGACAAAACACTCGAGTCAGATCTAAAAGATCTTATGTAAGTTAAATCAACGGAAATAAATATGAGTGTAACGGCGTCAGAGATTTTTACGGGATTTGACATCTCCTATCCAGTGTCTAACGTGAGTGCAGTAATTTAAGAGATGCTCGGGATTCACATCTCCTAAGGATCCATTAAACTATTTACTATGTAGTAACATTTCGCTATTATAATAATTTCTATAGTAAAATAAACTTACTTTTTAATAGCATTAAGGGGTTACCCATATAACCCTTAACATGTAATAGTCCCAGTAGTCCATCCAATATCATGGTCCCTCCTAAATCGGGAAGCCACTAGAGGATACCACATGGGCTACGGGAGAAAACCAAACTTGTAACGACCTGATATTTTCAACCATTCGCATCCGCACATGTCGGACTTGAATTGCTCAAAATACCGCGTTGTAAATAAAATTTGGCAAATCTCAGAATATACAGTAAATACATAGTCACAGATCACAGACACAGAGTAAATAATAATGCAGCGGAAATAAAAGAAATAGTAGTTCATGAAGCTACTATATAAAAATAAGATACATCAGAGTTAAACAAGATAGAACAGAAGAGTAACAAGATACATCAGGTATAAATCAGAATACATCACTGAAATCACTGGATACAAAAAGCAAAATAGATGGCTAGATCTTCAAGGAAAGCTCCAGCTCCAAAGGTGAATCTTGAATGCTAACTCACTCAATCTGACTCGAGCGTAAAGAAAAACATAAAACACTCGAGTCAGGACATAAATACTTATGAACTGTAAATCAACTCAAGTGAACAGTAACAAAAATGCATCAGTAACTTAAAGAATGCTTGGGATCGCCCATCCTTTAAGGATCCGTTAAACTATTTACTATGTAGTAATATTGCGCTATTATAATAATGCCTACAGTAAAATAAACATACTTTTAAATAGCGTTCCGGGCTACCCATATCACCCTTCACACATAATAGTCCCAGTAGTCCATCCAATATCATGCCATCTCCACTCCGGGTGACTGTCAGAGGATACCACACGGGCTACGGGAGAAAAACAAACTCGTAGTAAAGGCTCAGTATGGTAGGTGACACGGCACACAAGGCAATGCCAGGGTAGATATACCAATTACGCACACGGGCTGGTGGTAACGCAGCAACCACATACGCCCACCTCGGAACACACTCCCAATCAAAATCGGAGGATGGCCATCTAATCAATCACCAGTAAGAGTATAGTATCGAAGGAATGTGTCCGACCAGAGGTGCTACCTCCTTTGGCCCGAGATCGCTCCTGTTTTGGCCACCTTATGCCAACTCACGGGAGTTGGCAGAGAGTATGACAACTTTCGATCCCGGTCTCTTTAACAACCAAACGTTATTATAACGCCGTGGTCATTTCAAAATAGTTTATATTTCAAAAGGATCAAATCATTTCATTTCAAACTATATTCCTTTCAAAATAGTTTATACTTCGAAACCATAAACCATTTTTATTTCAAAACTATTTATTCAATCAAAATAGTTTATACTTCGAAACCAAAAGCATTTCAAACATATATTCATTTCAAAATCATAATATTTTCAAAGTATAACTCTTTCGAAACCAACATACTTGAAATAATTACACTTTGAAAATCATAACATTTCAAAATCATACATTTGAAATCATGGGATATTCATTTAATTCTTTACATTTTACAATTCATTCAATTGATACCAAATTTTCAATTTCCAACTTAATTCAATTCAAACCATCAGTTTCAATTAAATTTCCCAATAACCATTTCAAATCATATCAATTTCAAACATAGATTTGATCCACAAATTAAACTATTCAATTTATTTTTTAATATATTTCAAAGCTTTAATATCCCGCATTTCAAAAACTAAATTTTATAATTTCATATATCTCAAATCTAGTTTCATTATTACTTAGTTTTGAAATATTCATTTCATAAATCCAATATTATTTAAATAAACTCAATTTACAATTAAACTAAATATCCTTTCATACCAATATAAACTTCAAATATTCATTTATCAAAAGTACATATCATTCTAATTCATATTCTTTATCAAAATAAAGATCAAATCATTTCCAAACCTTATTATCAAATCATTATTTGAATTCAAATTCAAATACTCAAATTTAAATATCATTTTTAAATCAAATAAGTCATTCATTTGTTATTTCAAGTATCATTACAAAATACATTAAAAATTCCATTCAAAAATTCATTTATCTCATTACATTTCATTCCATTTAACACATAACCAAGTAAACCTTACTTAAATTCAAATTCAAATTTAAATTCCCGAAAAATTCAAATTAAATATTAAAATATATTCTAAACTTCTTAAATTTCACAATTAATCAATTTCCAAAATTTAAATCATTTAACACTTTAAAATATAACTCAAACAGTGTTAAAAACTATAACATTTCAAACATTATCAAATTATAGCAACGACAGCATTTATAAAGTGCTATCGTAGCTTATAGCTTCCAAAAATGGTTTAGTTCAAGAATAATGGCATTTATAAAATGTTGTAATAGATATTTAGTTATTTCAAACATTGTTAGATTCAAAACAATAGCATTTAAAAATGCTGTCAAAAGACTACAACATTTTGAAAATGCTATGAATTCCAGATTTCATTTTAGCTTTTCAAAACAAAAAAATAATAAAACTCCAAATTTTTATTATAACTTAAAAATCATATTTCTAGACTTCAAACTTTCACATTTAAAATCATTTTAACATATGATTTAACACAACAAAATTTTTAGATCAAATATTCAACTTAAAAAAAAACTCCATTCATTTATTAAGTCAAAATTCACTGTTTATTAACATATAAATTAAATAAAACTTAAAATTTTACTTCATATATAATTTTAAAACTTTTAATTTAATTTCCATTATTTATTTACATTTTAAAATAAAATTTAAAGTCTAAAATCTCAATTATTTCACATTTACGTACTCAAATTCACAATTTCAAGACTTAATATTTAATTTTCTTAAAACCATAAAATATATATGTTTAAATCAAAATTTCATACTTTTAAAAATACATATTTTAATAAATATCATTTAAAAATATACCACGGGGTCTGTATATAATTTTCTAACCTAGGTCAAGTGATATGGATATATATCATTTCAATCCGCAGTTTACAAAGAAAACCCGGGTTCTATCATTTCAAACCCGCAATCCCAAGTCAAATAAAATACAATAAAAATCGCTCAAGCCTATCATTTCAGCCCGTAACGATTTTTCCCTAATCTAAAGTCCGTTCGGGTATGTATCATTTCAACCCATAGTGATTCTATTCTAACAGGGAACTTGCAGTGTGAATATATGCATAAACAATATAAACAATGTCAGTGTCACAATATAATGTCATATATCACATGTCAGGTGATAATTAACAGTTTTAATATGGTAATAACATGGAATAACATATCATATGATCATCATTAACTTGCATAACATTTTATATTACTAAACACTTGTCATCAATTCACTATTTCATAAGTATAAATGTCAGAGTGAGAAAGACTCACCTTTTACGAAGCTAGAGACAAACAACACACACAAGAGCGATTCCAAAGGCACGACAAGCACGATTTGATTTGAATTGGTGGAGACCCTTGTAAACAACACAAATATAACATAAATAAGCACAAATAAGATATCGACATACAAATACAATCAACAACTTTAGTTTGCAGAACAGTTGCAAAACAAGAGAGATGACCAAACCTTAGAAGCAAAAGACTTGCACACGACAACATAAGCTTGTCACATGATCAAATGGGTTTGATCTCACCACACT
This sequence comes from Allium cepa, assembly GCA_030765085.1. NCBI lineage: Eukaryota > Viridiplantae > Streptophyta > Magnoliopsida > Asparagales > Amaryllidaceae > Allium > Allium cepa. The sequence continues at coordinate 878,541,937 of CM060934.1, forward strand.
AGGCTCTGGTTTGGGTCAGGTATGGCAACCATAAAGGTCAGGTTACAAGTGGATGAAGGTGGTGGAAGAGTTACAACATGAAGCATACATGGGTTCAAGACAAATATGTGAAGTTTTTGGTGCATTTTGACTCGGCTATGACCACATATAGGCTCGGCCATGGGGTCTTCATGTCAGGTCAGATCTGGACAGTAGTGAAAAGGGCAGCCAGCGGTGAAGTAGATGATGGTGGTGGCGGCTAAGGGGTGGCCAAAGGCAACTATGAAGGCAATAGTGGAGTATAGGCTTGGCTAGCATTGTTTTGGTGAAGTGCTTTGCAAATTTGAGGTGGTGGCTTCATCTAATGGTCATGGCTAGAGGTGGTGGTCAGAGGAGAGGGGGTTGGTGCTGCTGTAGATGGTGGAGAGGATGGTGGTCAGCAAGGAGAGAGGTGAGGCCAAGCAAACATGAAGAAGAGGAAGGCTAAATCAGTGAAGAAGAGGGGAAAATGTGAAAGAAAAGTCATTGTTTTTTTTTTGTTTTTTTTTTTCATACATGGCCGTGATTTTTAGGGGGAAGATGAGGAAGAGTTTTCATGTGAAAAGGAAAATGAAATGTCAGCTAAAGAGTGGAGTTAAGGCAGCCAATTGAAGAGATGTTGGTTGAGAAATGAAAAGACAGAATACAAAAAGGCTTGAGCAAATAAAGAGTCACAAACCTTTCAAATTTCCACCATTTCTTTTTAAATTTTAAATACATGTAAAATATATATAAATATAGATGAAAACACGAAAATATTGTAAATAAACAAAAATAAATAAATAAATATTAATTAAATATAATTAAATTAAAAAAATGGCAAAGAAAATGTAAACTAGGCTTGAAAATTTGAAAATAATGAAATGAACTTTTGAAAAATTGTATGTACATGAAACATATTTATAAATAAAGATAAAAACATAAAAATAAAATGCATACATAAAAATGTATAAATGAATTTTAATTAAATATAATTTAAATAAAGAAAATAACAGAAAAATGGAAACTAACCTTTAAAAATAGAAAATAAATTCAATAAGCTTTGGGAAAATTCAAACATCACTTTAAAAATATTTAGAAGGTAAGAATATATGTAACATAGCATATGATACAATTTAGAATAAGATATGACAATTAAAAAGATTATTTATATAATTTAAAATAAACAATTTTGTTAACTACAGCAAATTTCACAGAATAGTTAAAAGGCATAACTTTCACATTATAAATCAGATTTCAACGAAACGAAAAGCAGTGTTCTTAAATTTTATTTACTTTCAAAATAAAATATAAAATTCAAATTTTCAACTTTCAAATTTTAAATTTAAAAGTCAAAGTTTGACCATTTTGACCAAAATTCACTTTTCTGGAAATATTCCATTTATGCATGATTGAAATTTTAATCCACATCAAAATCAACATTTATATTTCAATTAACAAAATATATTCATTTTAATAAATAAAATAAAGTTTTTAAATTAGGAATTTAAATTAAAATAATTAAAATATACAATTACAATAATCAGAAAATACAGGGTTGTTACACTCTCCCCCACTCAAAACTTTTCGTCCCCGAAAAGGAATGAGGTACGGGAAAGCACAGAAAAGATAGAATGAAATAGTATTAAGACAAGAAGATTAAAATTATACCTGATAACTGTTGCTATAGGTAAGTTTAACAATGTGGAGATGATCTTTCCAAGATCCTCCAGAAATAAAAATACAAGCACAAAAAGATCCTCTAAAATCTGATTCACCCTTCCCGTTTAACTGATAGTCTGTGGATGGTAAGCAGTGTTCAGATCCAGATGAGTACCAAAGATTATTAAAGATTATAGAAAGATTTCTAAACAGACTGATATAAGCAATAGCCTCCCATTCTGTAGCAAGATAAGGGAAATTAGGACAACCAAAAGATAGTTTGAAAAACAAAATAAAATAATAAATTTGAAATCATAAAATTTCAACTTAAACTGAAAATTAATTTTACATAAGTCAAATAAATCTTAAGCATCTCTAATTTCATTATCTTATCACCCAATTATCTTAAATTAACAAATCCCTAAAATCATGTATTTGAAAAATCTTTTATTATACTCAAAATGTACCAAATAAAATTTAATTCTTCTTCGCTACTAATTAAACTTAAATTTATTCCTCTCAATATATTTTATCACCTATGTTAAATATATTTACACTTATTGTAACTGCCTTAAATTTATTCTTAGTTCCTTTATCATCATTTTATATTGTAAATTATTCCATTACCCTTTTTCTTTATTTACCTCTGTTAATCCTTTTTTTACTAAAATTTAAGTATATAACATTTATAATAACCACTCAAATTTTATTTATAAAATCTTTTTTTTTATATTGTATATTATCCAATTACATATTCAACTTCTGAAAATTAAGGTAAGTTATATTGGAATGAAATTGTGTATTATACAAATAAAATTGTCTAATTCAATTATTTCAAGCTTGAATATTAATCCAAATCTTGAAATTATACTTAGAAATTACCTTTGAAGAAAAAAATTAGGAATTAAATTTCCGATAAATTCCAAACTATTTAGAGATAAATAAATGCTCATATACTATATATATATCCATTCAAATTTAAATCATATATCAGCATATGTTATAAATCCATTCTTATTTTAGAAATTAAAATCAATTAAATTTTCCCAAAACAAAACTGTAGCAAGACTACAGAATGGCGTCTTCACTTCGAAACTCGAAAATGAATGTCGATGATGCTGCAGTCATCACCGAAATTATTTTCCAGCGACAAAGAGAAGAACACTAAATTTAAATTTAAAATTCTTTGGAAACAAATTTCTATTCGAAAATACTTTAAATAATATATCCTTTAAAACTTTAAACACAAAGTTTGAAATCCATCGGAAATTAAATTCTCAAATTCTTGTTTTACATTCATTTTAAATTTCCAAATAAATTTATAACCATGTTTTATAGTTCAATTAGATATATGAAACAATAGAAAATGATATATAAAATCAAATATTATTTCTTAACAACCACTTCAAATAAAATCCAGATAAATATTTATAATATAGTTACAAAATTTATTTCATTACTAAAATTTAAAATATATTGTGTCAGTTTGCTCTGTTCAAGTGTTTTGGAAATCTTATCGATAGCGTTGATCAGACGAATCGATTAGAAACCCAAATCAACATCAACAACTCAAACAACACCATATATAGAACATTTTAAATATTAGTTTACAAATACACTTCAAGAATAATTTGAAGATAAGTTGGAAACAAAGATGAGATGATTAAATAACAGAATAGGGAGATGGATGAGTTTATATAAATCGCGGGCAACCTTAACTGGGTCAACCGTGACTTAAAAATAAGATCGATGTGGATTTATTGGGTAAATCGACATTCGATCTCAAGATGTAGAGTTCGAAATTATAAGAGATACTAGCATCTAAACCGAGGATATAGAATCTCTGGTGAATCGATGTTGTTGTAAAGGGGTTTTCCCCTTTTACAAATAAATTTGAGGTTGGCGAGACCGCCGACTCATTATGAAGATCTTTTGAAGTGGAGTTATGGGATACTCCAGAAACAAATGAAGATAAATAGTGAGGGACATGAATGGATTTTGGAACCACAGGGAATGTTCCAAAATTCAAAGGAATCGAGTCAAAAAGGAAGAGGTTTAAACTCGAATGAAAGTGATTCTGTAAATACATTTACCCTATATACTGAGTTTTGCCTAGAGCTACCAAAGCTCTGATACCAACTGTAACGACCTGATATTTTCAACCATTCGCATCCGCACATGTCGGACTTGAATTGCTCAAAATACCGCGTTTTAAATAAAATTTGGCAAATCTCAGAATATACAGTAAATACATAGTCACAGATCACAGATACAGAGTAAATAATAATGCAGCGGAAATAAAAGAAATAGTAGTTCATGAAGCTACTATATAAAAATAAGATACATCAGAGTTAAACAAGATAGAACAGAAGAGTAACAAGATACATCAGGTATAAATCAGAATACATCACTGAAATCACTGGATACAAAAAGCAAAATAGATGGCTAGATCTTCAAGGAAACCTCCAGCTCCAAAGGTGAATCTTGAATGCTAACTCACTCATCTGACTCGAGCGTAAAGCAAAACATAAAACACTCGAGTCATGACATAAATACTTATGAACTGTAAATCAACTCAAGTGAACAGTAACAAAAATGCATCAGTAACTTAAAGAATGCTTGGGATCGCCCATCCTTTAAGGATCCGTTAAACTATTTACTATGTAGTAATATTGCGCTATTATAATAATGTCTACAGTAAAATAAACATACTTTTAAATAGCGTTCCGGGCTACCCATATCACCCTTCACACATAATAGTCCCAGTAGTCCATCCAATATCATGCCATCTCCACTCCGGGTGACTGTCAGAGGATACCACACGGGCTACGGGAGAAAAACAAACTCGTAGTAAAGGCTCGGTATGGTAGGTGACACGGCACACAAGGCAATGCCAGGGTAGATATACCAATTACGCACACGGGCTGGTGGTAACGCAGCAGCCACATACGCCCACCTCGGAACACACTCCCAATCAAAATCGGAGGATGGCCATCTAATCAATCACCAGTAAGAGTATAGTATCGAAGGAATGTGTCCGACCAGAGGTGCTACCTCCTTTGGCCCGAGATCGCTCCTGTTTTAGCCACCTTATGCCAACTCACGGGAGTTGGGTCCACGTAATATACCTCAAGAACGTCACCACCATCCAACTTCATTCTGGAATCTCCACCGCGTACACGGTAGTTAAAGTGGTTTTTGGAGTTGGCAGAGAGTATGACAACTTCCGATCCCGGTCTCTTTAACAACCAAACGTTATTATAACGCCGTGGTCATTTCAAAATAGTTTATATTTCAAAAGGATCAAATCATTTCATTTCAAACTATATTTCTTTCAAAATAGTTTATACTTCGAAACCATAAACCATTTTTATTTCAAAACTATTTATTCAATCAAAATAGTTCATACTTCGAAACCAAAAGCATTTCAAATATATATTCATTTCAAAGTCATAATATTTTCAAAGTATAACTCTTTCGAAACCAAAATACTTGAAACAATTACACTTTGAAAATCATAACATTTCAAAATCATACATTTGAAATCATGGGATATTCATTTAATTCTTTACATTTTACAATTCATTCAATTGATACCAAATTTTCAATTTCCAACTTAATTCAATTCAAACCATCAGTTTCAATTAAATTTCCCAATAACCATTTCAAATCATATCAATTTCAAACATAGATTTGATCCACAAATTAAACTATTCAATTTTTTTTAATATATTTCAAAGCTTTAATATCCCGCATTTCAAAAACTAAATTTTATAATTTCATATATCTCAAATCTAGTTTCATTATTACTTAGTTTTGAAATATTCATTTCATAAATCCAATATTATTTAAATAAACTCAATTTACAATTAAACTAAATATCCTTTCATACCAATATAAACTTCAAATATTCATTTATCAAAAGTACATATCATTCTAATTCATATTCTTTATCAAAATAAAGATCAAATCATTTCCAAACCTTATTATCAAATCATTATTTGAATTCAAATTCAAATACTCAAATTTACATATCATTTTTAAATCAAATAAGTCATTCATTTGTTATTTCAAGTATCATTACAAAATACATTAAAAATTCCATTCAAAAATTCATTTATCTCATTACATTTCATTCCATTTAACACATAACCAAGTAAACCTTACTTAAATTCAAATTCAAATTTAAATTCCCTAAAAATTCAAATTTAAATATTAAAATATATTCAAAACTTCTTAAATTTCACAATTAATCAATTTCCAAAATTTAAATCATTTAACACTTTAAAATATAACTCAAACAGTGTTAAAAACTATAACATTTCAAACATTGTCAAATTATAGCAACGACAGCATTTATAAAGTGCTATCGTAGCTTATAGCTTCCAAAAATGGTTTAGTTCAAGAATAACGGCATTTATAAAATGTCGTAATAGATATTTAGTTATTTCAAACATTGTTAGATTCAAAACAATAGCATTTAAAAATGCTGTCAAAAGACTACAACATTTTGAAAATGCTATGAATTCCAGATTTCATTTTAGCTTTTCAAAACAAAAAAATAATAAAACTCCAAATTTTTATTATAACTTAAAAATCATATTTCTAGACTTTAAAATTTCACATTTAAAATCATTTTAACATATGATTTAACACAACAAAATTTTTAGATCAAATATTCAATTTAAAAAAAAACTCCATTCATTTATTAAGTCAAAATTCACTGTTTATTAACATATAAATTAAATAAAACTTAATATTTTACTTCATATATAATTTTAAAACTTTAAAGTTAATTTCCATTATTTATTTACATTTTAAAATAAAATTTAAAGTCTAAAATCTCAATTATTTCACATTTACGTACTCAAATTCACAATTTCAAGACTTAATATTAAATTTCTTAAAACCATAAAATATATATGTTTAAATCAAAATTTCATACTTTTAAAAATACATATTTTAATAAATATCATTTAAAAATATACCACGGGGTCTGTATATAATTTTCTAACCTAGGTCAAGAGATACGGATATATATCATTTCAATCCGCAGTTTACAAAGAAAACCCGGGTTCTATCATTTCAAACCCGCAATCCCAAGTCAAATAAAATACAATAAAAATCGCTCAAGCCTATCATTTCAGCCCGTAACGATTTTTCCCTATTCTAAAGTCCGTTCGGGTATGTATCATTTCAACCCATAGTGATTCTATTCTAACAGGGAACTTGCAGTGTGAATATATGCATAAACAATATAAACAATGTCAGTGTCACAATATAATGTCATATATCACATGTCAGGTGATAATTAACAGTTTTAACATGGTAATAACATGGCATAGCATATCATATGATCATCATTAACTTGCATAACATTTTATATTACTAAACACTTGTCATCAATTCACTATTTCATAAGTATAAATACCAGAGTGAGAAAGACTCACCTTTTACGAAGCTAGAGACAAACAACACACACAAGAGCGATTCCAAAGGCACTAAAAGAACGATTTGATTTGAATTTATGGAGACCCTTGTAAACAACACAAATATAACATACATAAGCACAAATATAGATATCGACATACAAATACAATCAACAACTTTAGTTTGCAGAACAGTTGCAAAACAAGAGAGATGACCAAACCTTAGAAGCAAAAGACTTGCACTCGACAACATAAGCTTGTCACATGATCAAATGGGCTTGATCTCACCACACTAGGCTCTGGTTTTGGTCAAGTATGGCAACCATAAAGGTCAGGTTACAAGTGGATGAAGGTGGTGGAAGAGTTACAACATGAAGCATACATGGGTTCAAGGCAAATATGTCAAGTTTTTGGTGCATTTTGACTCGGCTATGACCACATATAGGCTCGGCCATGGGGTCTTCATGTCAGGTCAGATCTGGACAGTAGTGAAAAGGGCAGCCAGAGGTGAAGTAGATGATGGTGGTGGCGGCTAAGGGGTGGCCAAAGGCAACTATGAAGGCAATAGTGGAGTATAGGCTTGGCTAGCATTGTTTTGGTGAAGTGCTTTGCAAATTTGAGGTGGTGGCTTCATCTAATGGTCATGGCTAGAGGTGGTGGTCAGAGGAGAGGGGGTTGGTGCTGCTGTAGATGGTGGAGAGGATGGTGGTCAGCAAGGAGAGAGGTGAGGCCAAGCAAACATGAAGAAGAGGAAGGCTAAATCAGTGAAGAAGAGGGGAAAATGTGAAAGAAAAGTCATTGTTTTTTTTTTGTTTTTTTTTCATACATGGCCGTGATTTTTAGGGGAAGATGAGGAAGAGTTTTCATGTGAAAAGGAAAATGGAATGTCAGCTGAAGAGTGGAGTTAAGACAGCCAATTGAAGAGATGTTGGTTGAGAAATGAAAAGACAGAATACAAAAAGGCTTGAGCAAATAAAGAGTCACAAACCTTTCAAATTTCCACCATTTCTTTTTAAATTTTAAATACATGTAAAATATATATAAATACAGATGAAAACATGAAAATATTGTAAATAAACAAAAATAAATAAATAAATATTAATTAAATATAATTAAATTAAGAAAATGGCAAAGAAAATGTTAACAAGGCTTGAAAATTTGAAAATAATGAAATGAACTTTTGAAAAATTGTATGTACATGAAACATATTTATAAAAAAAGTTAAAAACATAAAAATAAAATGCATACATAAAATTGAATAAATAAATTTTAATTAAATATAATTTAAATAAAGAAAATAACAGAAAAATGGAAACTAACCTTTAAAAATAGAAAATAAATTCAATAAGCTTTGGGAAAATTCAAACATCACTTTAAAAATATTTAAAAGGTAAGAATATATGTAACATAGCATATGATACAATTTAGAATAAGATATGACAATTAAAAAGATTATTTATATAATTTAAAATAAACAATTTTGTTAACTACAGCAAATTTCACAGAATAGTTAAAAAGGCATAACTTTCACATTATAAATCAGATTTCAACGAAACGAAAAGCAGTGTTCTTAAAATTTTATTTACTTTCAAAATAAAATATAAAATTCAAATTTTCAACTTTCAAATTTTAAATTTAAAAGTCAAAGTTTGACCATTTTGACCAAAATTCACTTTTCTGGAAATATTCCATTTATGCATGATTGAAATTTTAATCCACATCAAAATCAACATTTATATTTCAATTAACAAAATATATTCATTTTAATAAATAAAATAAAGTTTTTAAATTAGGAGTTTACATTAAAATAATTAAAATATACAATTACAATAATCAGAAAATACAGGGTTGTTACAAAACTCATACAAGGCGCGATAGGGTAGGTGACACGGCACAACTAGGCAATGCCAGGGTAGATATACCAATTGCTATCTGGGCTGGTGGTAACGCGTAGCGCGTAGCTACCGCCCACCTCAAGCGACACCCTCAAATAAAAAAAATCAAAAGTGGCCACCTAATCAATCCAAAAGTCAAAGTATAATATCGAAGGGATGTGTCCGATCAAAGGTGCTACCTCATTGGCCCGAGAATCGCTTCTATTTTAGCCACCTTATGCCAACTCACGGGAGTCGGGTCCACGTATTTACCTCAAAGGAAACGTCGCCACCATCCTACTTCATTCTGGAATCTCCACCGCATACACGATTGTTAAAGTGGTTTTCGGAGTTGGGAGAGAGTATGACAACTTTCGATCCCGGTCTCTTTAACAACCAAACGTTATTATAACACCACGGTTATTTCAATATAATTTATACGTTAAAACCAGAGTATAATATCCCTTTCAAAACCATATAAATATGATATCATTTCTATTTTAAAACCCCAAATCAATATGATATCATTTTTATTTTAGATATATCCCTTTTTCCAAATCATAATACTTTCAAAATATATATGTCTTAAGCCCCATAGCTTTGAAACAAAATTTCTAATACTTATATGGTTTAAATATTAATCCACTTTATATAATAAAATAGCTTTATAAATTTCACAAATAAATCCCAAATACCGATTTGAACCTCCAAATAAACCATTTCAATTTCCATATATTTCAAAGATTTATATATTCCACCTCTTCAAAACTAATTCTTTGATAATTCCATATATATCAAACCCAATTACTATTATTTAGATTTGAAATATTTACTTAATAAATCCAATAAAATTTAAGTAAAACTTTTAACTTCAAACAACTGGATATTCTTCAATTTATTTAACTTGATATATTCGTTTATCTCAACTTTCTAATTCATTTAAATCACTTTAAACCCAAATCAAGTTATAAAGATCATACCTTTTAAAAAATCCATTTTTATTTAAATTTCAAACCAAATTTATTCAAGTAAAATTCTTAAATAATTTAATTCAAACCAATTTCAATTTATCTTCCAACTTAATTTCATTTAAGTCATTTAAAAAGTTTATATATAAAAATATCTTAAATAGGTGCTTAACCATATAATATAAAATAATCAAACTCTATTATTAAACTTATTTTTCTTAAATAATTTTATACATAGCTTAAATTCAAGAATTTTAACTATATATATAATAATATTTATATAACATCAAAAATTAATATTTATTATACCATATATTGCTTTTCAAAACCATAGAAATCATTTAAAATATTTTTATATATAGACAGCGGTGCCTGTATATAAGTTTCTATCCTATGGTCAAGTGATACAGATATTTATCATTTCAATCCGTAATTTAAAATAAAATTACGGTTATATATCATTTTAAACCACAATCCCGAAGGAAATAAATGCATAACAACTTGCAGATTATGATGATATAAATAAAACATCCATTCATCCATCATAAAATCATACATTCATCACAATCGTCATCCAAAACAATCAATCAATATCATATAACTGATAATATACAACAGGTAATTAACTGGCAGTTATACTCAAAAATAAATTAAATAACGATTTAATTTAAATAAACACAATTAACTGAGATGATGATTAAAAATATACAAACAGTCATAAATAAATTCATAATCACAACATATATTTAATTTAACAAACATAAGAAATTTTAGAAGTAATGAGTGGGTTAAAACACTCACCTTTTGAATTTAAATTGAATTCAAATCCAATTTAAACCCAAAAATTTGACAGTCTCAGAATCTGTCCAAATCAGCACCAAAATGTTCGAAATCCTGATACGATCTTAATGCAAACAATCACGCGCGAAAAGAACCTCTTACGTGAAAGTTATGCCTGTTAATAGTTATGATTTAAAAATTGAAAATAAATAAAGATGGAAAAAAATGCGTACGAGCCACGTCATCCATCTTCTGAACCCTAGCTTATGTGTAAGAATCGCGCACCCCAGTTTGAAGCTGCCACAACCAACTACACTTCTCGTCGTCGATACGCACTCTGGCCACGATCAGAGGAGAGGAATGCAACATGCTCCCTAGGCCGACCCCACCATGAGGTCGCAGCCGCCTAACTCTTGCCTACGCACGCCGCGCCGCCGTGCCTTTCACTGGCCAATAGTGGTGAATCCTGACTCTATTTCGACAAACAAACCACACCCCGCGACCTGCTCGACCTCCTCTCCCCAACGACACTTTCTGATCGACAAACCGTCGACGATCCGTTGTTGGATCGTCAAAATCCAACATGGACGGCTAGAATTTGATCCGCAAATCCTGGGAAAATGGTGTACCGATTTGAAAAACGAATCATACCAGAAGATTATGCACTTCGAGAGCTTCAACACATATTTTTTTCAAATTTTTCTGAGGAGTTTGAAATTTGTCTGTGATTTTTGAATTGAAATTTGAATTGGATAAATTAGGGTTTACAACCATTGAGGAAGAGGAGCACAGAAGTTTCTATACGTATAGAAATATGGAATAGAGGCTGCTAGGGTTTATAACAGGGTATATATAGGCAGGTTTGACATTTGAATGGATGGATAAGACAGATTTACGCGCTAACGCCAAAGTGGCCCAAAAAGCCCGTTTCGACTCTAGAATGAAATTGGATCAACCCATATATCAAAATAGATGTTTTTAAATATTTTAAACGCGATGGAACAAGTTTCAAGTCAAAATTCCATCGTATGAAAAAGTTATGCTAAAATCAATATTTTTCAAATTGATTTCAATTGATTTCAATTTCATAAATTTCAAGGCGTTTCGAGTCCGTACGATCAAACGACAAGTCTGATCGCAATGAAACTTGAAATCCTACAATATTTCACCGTTACGGATCTGATGAAACTGGTTTCGTCGAAATCCGAGTCAGTGGCCAAAATGGCTATATTTACATTAATTAAATAAATTAATATTAAATAAATTAAATAACTATTTAAATTTAAATTCTATAATTCATAAATTTTATCTCCTTGTATCACTTTAGTGATTTATAATTCTTCAAAACCAACTCCCATATCAATTTGAAGTAAATTAATTCACCAATTATGGTATTTATTTCAATTACTTAAAATAATCCTTTTATTATAAATTGAATCCAATTTATTTTAATAAGTTTCCAATTAAACTGATTAGATTCAATTCCAAACCTTTAATTGTGTCTATTATTACTCTATGACATAGTTAACATTTGTCTCACATTTCATTCCATTGATATATTCAAATTTCATCTTTATTTCAATTAGCGTAATAAATTAAATTTCATCTGTAATAAATTCATTTACCAATAAATTAGGTAATTTTTAATAATTGTTATATTATGAATGGAATTAACGTTAATTTCAAATATTATCTCAATTTACATTAAGATAATATTTAATTTCCTTTCAACGAAATTTATTTCTTATTGCACCAATATACGCCTATTTACATCTTAATTAGAATAAATATTACATTAATAATTCACTAAAATTTTATTTCCTTCAACATTAAATTACCAAAATCTTCTCAAATTAAGAAATTTAATTGCTGAATTTTACAGGTAGTTACAATCCAGTTCCCATTATTAATCCAATAATGGGAAATATAAAAAATATTGTTATTTGAAATTTAAGTTAGAAATCAATTAAATATCCCAATTTCAAATATCCAAAAATTATGGGTCATCACATTTCTCCCTCCTTAAAAGAATTTCATCCACGAAATTACTAGTTAAGAAGAATGATCCATAACCCGTTAACATTTCCCCAATCCAAATAGTTTTTAACAACCTCCCAAAACCAAACAGTTTTTCAACGACTCCCCAAAACAATCTTTTTATTAAGGACACACTAACTCCCTTAATAACTTTCCAAATTCTTCCATAACTTCTAAACAATGTTATTTACTCAACAATTCAAATTTAAATTTAAAATCAAATTTTAAATTATAAAATTTTCTCAAAATTTTCTAAATCCATGAATTTTCAAAAAATTTCGCCAACGTCTCCTTTACGCGGCTAAATCGGTACAACTACAAAATGCCGCAACGGGCCTCCATATTTCAAAAGAAAACAAAACGCAAAGTGGCTAGATCAGAAAATCATCAAATTTCATATACCAATTTGGAATACATACCTTTTTATCGGTCAGTCAGCTTTATCTTTGAAATTACTAACACCACTTTCCTTTTGCTTTTACATGCATGTATCCTACTTAGCAGTAATATCCAATCACAGCATTCAAAATCATTTTATACATTTGTTTACAAAAGTTTCAATATTTGCTTTACTTAAGTCGTACGATGCATGTGACGACCCGCCTTTCTCAACCCAGAAAGTCGTATTATCATTAAGAAAGAAATGGATAGAAATAGAAAAGAATAGAAAGAAAGAACAACAACATCAGAATCTCACAGCGGAATGGAACAAAATATAATACATCACATAACTATTACATAGTTATACATACATCAGAGTCATACAATATCACATAACAGGACTGTCATATACATATATGTCCATACATACATCCAAAATACAACATACACTAACTACACAACGGAACTACATATATAGATACATACGTCTAGTCTTCTTATCCAAAATAGCTCCTCCAGAAAATCAACACTTCCAATACCTATCACTTGGCTAGTCATAAAAATTTGAGTACCCAAGAGTTTATGAAAAACAAAATATAAACTCCGGGTCAGACATGGGTCTAGTATGAGTAAACAGGTTAAAATTGCTTAAATTTGAAAATCATTTGAAATAAAGGTATCATCTAAGACTCCCCACAAATAAATACGGGTAAGTTTTTACCTTACGCTAACCAAAACATTTTATAGGAAATTCAGTGATATTATAATAGTGTCTAGGGTTTTCAAGTAAATAGAAAATAGCCGAAATTGTTACATCTATTAAATTCCAGCTACTAGCCATGAAAGTGGGTAATACAAATCAAAACCGTAGGGTCTCGTAGGGAAAATGGATTTCCAACAATGGCAGGGCTACTGGGGTACCACCCGTCACAGTACGGGGCCTAGATCACCGTACCGAGGATCACTCCCAACCCCCTACAACACAAGGCCGGAACCATTCCTTACTGAACAATCTCGAACAAGATAACCCCGCAGTTGTGGCCAACAACTGCTCACACAGTCGAAATAAAAAGGGACATCTAGACAGGGGAATATCTTGTCCTGCTTGGGCATGACCCACCTAACCTTGCTTCATCTCCCCTGTTTTAGCCATTCCCGGTTGATGAGGCTTGAGGCTGCGATTACCTTTATTGAACATTATTCTTAGAATGCTCATCGTCCGCCTGACGATGTGTTGAAAGCATTCAATCCATACAAGTTCGTTCCGGGTTCGAACGAAAACGAAGGCATTAGCTCGTTACACTAATTTTGGAATCACCCTCAGAGTTAACGACGATAACCCTTGCATTCTGAAACACCATCTCGATCACCATTTGATAAGTCACGACCTATCGTTTAATTTGGACCGATGTGGTTTTCGGAGAATCAAAATTGATTCTTCCGGTCCCGGTCTCATCGGAATCCAAACGCCATTTTAAGGGTCAAGTTGTCTTTTTAACTTAACAGTTCAATTTAATATCAGAATTTACATAACAGATATAACAGATAGATCATACACAGTTATCACAGATATCCATAATATATCATAACATATCACAGAACTATCATCAAACAAAAATCAAAGTCCATCAAACAAAATTTTCAATGCATACCAAAACAGTTTATTTTTACTTAACTTAATTTATTGCTTAAGAATAAACTACTTTATTCTGTTTAATTAATTACTGTTTAATTAACTTATTAATGATCAATTAATCAATTAGTTATCATTAATTATTAATTAATTAGTTATCTAATCTTTAATTAGTTATCTAATTATTAAACTTTTATTCATTAACTGTTACTAAATTACTCAGTTAATTAATTCATTTTCAATTGTTAATTAATAACTTACTTATTAAAAATTTATTACTTATTTAATTATCACAAATTACTTTAATAAATCAATTATTATCAATTTAATTAAAGTATAATTCATAATTAATCATTTAAGTTAATTTCCATTAATTAACTTCAAGTAATTAGCTAACGTTATTAAGTTTTAAATTGATTTAACATATGATTTATTTTTAATTACAAAATTAATTTAAAGTTATCAATTAAATTTCGAATATAAATTAACTAACATTCTAATTACTTGTTTAATCACCTATCTTTACAGACTTCTTTAATAACCTTTTAACTTAAACTACCAACTATTGTTTAATTTAACTTAAACATAACAAACACTTAAACAAAATTATATGCACGTCCATTGGGTAATAGACCCGAGACAACACCTCCTTTCACTCGAGAAAGTCTCGAGTTTCCTCCCGTGCTTCCCCGCGTCTCCCTCTCTCACTCCATCTTGTTCTTCTTTTTCCTGTAACGTTTCTTCTTATTTTTTTTATTTAAAGTTATGAATAACTGCAGAAACCACTCACGCAAACGACCGAAGACAATCCCGAAGCAACCCTCAAATTACACGAGCACGAGCACGCGACGACTCACAGCAATTCGACAGACACCTCTCCACCACCGTGCACGTGCATGGTGGTCCACTATGTCTCCGGCGACTCGCGACAACGTCCACAAACCCCAAATTAATCACTCATATGAATACATAACTCAAAACAACATGAATCGGTCGAAGGAAAAAATTTGCCTGAAGCTCGAACATGCGACGCATACACCCACCGACAATTCCTTCATGCAGCCACCATCCATCACCGGAGGTGATGGAACTCCACCAGAACTTCTCTCACATCCCTCCCTAACTCCACCTAAAATCGCGATCCACTCGGTTACCTAACGATGCCGAAAACAAATTTTTACAGAGCCTTAAAAATATAAGCACTAAAACCCTACCTTAATCAAAATCTCCAAATCTATGCATTCGAAAATTATTTTGACATTTTTCTGGAATCAAATGGATTACAAGCTTGCTTCCTATCAATTTACAGAAAATAAAATTAACTCAATCATCTAGAATTGACAAAAATCCATTTTAGTTTTATTTTAAAACTGCTCCTCATATCCTTGCTTAAAAATCAAAATTTTTATGCTAAAAATCATAATTGTATGTATGAAATCTAAATATACTATTGAATTAACAAATTTAAACATTTGAAATTTGATCCTTTTAATTATTTTGGCCTGAAACTTGAAATACAGTATGTATAGATTACTGTAAAACTCTAACAAAGTTGCAGGCCTTGATTTGGATAAACAACTTCGATTAGCATTAATATTCAAAGTTAAAACATTTGAAATATTTACAATTTCTTTGCTTATTATGTTCAGAATCTTAGGAAAAACACTGAAGAACAGCTATATCATATTATCCAGAGCAACAGAAAGTTCTTTGTACTCATAAACATCACAGCACATACCATTTTAAGTTAAATACACAGGTTTAAATTTGAAAATAGTAAGTTTACTCACAGAACAAGCTTTGAACAGAAATGATGTGTTGAAGAAGACACTGCAGGTGATGTTTTTCCTGAAGCCTACTTTTTAGTTTCCTGTTTTGAATAAATTTTAAGTTTGAAAAGAAAAGCTGTTTGTAGGTTTAGTCAAGTTTTTATCTACGAACATAATATATTGGATATATATAGAAGCTACTTAATAATATAGGTGGTATGCAGGCAGTTACTATTTGTATTGTTATCCTTTCTTTTCTATTGGCTAAGTGATATACACTGTAGTATGAAGTGATAAAGAGATTTCGGCTGTAGTACTTACATAAACAAAATGTTGTGCTATTAATTGTTTATGCTCTTAATTATGATAACAAGTATTTAATGTTTACTGATACTCTTATGTGTTGTACAAAGATTTTTTTTTTATTATTTCGGCCAAGCATATCCTGTAAGACACATATTTTGTTTTATTATATTAAAGTAAAACTTGTTTTCTTATACATATAAATTTCCAGCACCTAAGTTTCATTTTTAGTTTATATATTTTTTTCTCTGGACAAAACACTTGATTGCTGTACATATGTATATGTGTACATAGGCAATGCATAAAGATATCTTATATTTGACTTCTTTACACTCTTGTTTGCACAGCAACTTAATATGATTTTTATTAAAATTTATGTTGTTCATGTATGATTTCCATGTTTATGCTTTCTAAATTTATCCTATTTGTAGTTCACTTGTCAAACATTGATTTATATCATATACTTGCATTTTTATACTTCAAGTTATAATTTATATTTGTATATTTATATTCTTAGTTACATTTTATATTTTATAATTATAGTTTTATACTAGTTTTGTATGTTTATGTTATAATTATTTATATTGTTTTATACTTCCATGTTTATGTTTAATATTACTATGTTTGTTTATTTTTAAACTTATCATTTTAAAAACTACAATTGTATCCATTTAAATTATCAAATAATAAAATATTGAATCTTTGATTTGATTTTATTGAATAAGACAGATTTTTTTTTAAAATGGTTTTGAAGCATTCTATTTTAAATTTTCAAATCAAAACTTTCTATTGTAAAACATATAACTGTTAAATATCAAAGATCTCATCATTTTAAAAATTGAAAAACTTGTATTTAATTTAAATTAGATTAAATATTCATTAAAATATGCTGTCAAAAATTCCGGGTTGTTACATTCCTCCCCCCTTAAAAGAATTTCGTCCCCGAAATTTAAAACAACAGTTAATTCAAAAGCTTTTATATTAACAATCCAAACATACATATCATTCATACAATAGCAAACAAACAAACAACCTATTCTAACAAACATCACTAGTTATCTGAACATAAATCCAGATAAGCATTCATAAAACTATCGAGAGTTTCCCAGGTACAATCTCTGGGATCCTCACTCCATTGCACCTTGACGAGTTTAACCACTTTGTTCCTGAGTTGCTTCTCGTCTCGATCCATAATCTGAACTGGATTTCTGACCACAGTTAAATTGGGTTCTACTTTCAAATCTTCTTGAACTACCGGTTCTACAACCAGTGACGGATCATGAACAAATTTCCTCAAATGCGATACATGAAACACATTATGAATCCCAGACATCCGCTCTGGCAATTCAATCCTGTAGGCTAAAGCTCCAATTCTTTCCAACACTCGGAATGGTCCAATGTATCTCGGAGCAAGTTTTCCTGTCTTTCCGAATCTTATAGCACCTTTAATTGGGGAAACTTTGACAAAAACCAAGTCTCCGATCTCAAATTCCAATGGCCTTCGTCTTCGGTCAGCATATTTCTTCTGACGATCTTGAGCAGCTTTCATCCTTTTCTTGATAAGCTCAACCTTCGAGAAGCGTCTCGAATAAGATCGGGTCCGAGCACAAGACGATTCTTCGATTCAATCCAACAAGATGGGGATCTACACGGTCTTCCGTATAAAGCTTCATAAGGAGCCATCTTAATACTCGCTTGATAACTGTTATTATAAGAAAATTCCACTAGATGAAGATGGTCCTCCCAAGATCCTCCAAAATCTAAAACACAAGCCCGCAGCATATCCTCAAGAATACGATTAAGCCTCTCCGTCTGTCCGTCCGTTTGAGGATGATAGGCTGTACTCAATCTCAAATCTGTTCCCATTGCTGATTGCAGAGCTTCCTAAAATTTGCTGGTGAAAATAGGATCACGGTCACTTACTATGTTGACTGGAACACCATATAGTCGAACTATCTCCTTCAAGAAAATTTCCGCCAAAGAAACTGCAGTACGGGTTGCCTTTACCGGTATAAAATGGGCATTCTTGGTTAAACGATCCACAATAACCCATATACCGTCATTTCCTTTCCTGGTTCTAGGCAAACCATCAATAAAATCCATCGAGATCATTTCCCATTTCCAATTCGAAATTTCCAAAGGTTGCAATAACCCGGCAGATTTCTGTTGATCACCTTTAACTTGTTGGCAGATGGCACAACTGTTCACAAATCTAGCAACATCCTTCTTCATGCCCAGCCACCAAAATACTCTCCTCACGTCCTTGTACATCTTCGATATTCCCGGATGAATGTTCAATTTGGAGCGGTGACTTTCAGACAACACTTCCTGCTTCAAATCCTTATCATTCGGGACACAGATTCTCCTATTAATCCTTAGTGTTCCTTGGCCATCAATTTCAAAACTAGGACACTGACCCTTCCTGACACTTTTAATGATCCTCCTCAGCTTCTTATCAGACTCTTGCTTACTTGAGATCCTTTCAATAAGAGATGGAACCACTTCCAGAAGAGATAGAACTGCGTTCCTGCTGAGAGCATCAGCTACGACATTCGCTTTCCCCGGAGTATACAAAATATCCAAATCATAGGATGCAAGAAATTCAATCCACCGTTGCTGTCTCAGATTAAGATCTTTTTGAGAGAACATATATTTCAATGGTTTGTGATCCGTGAACAATTCGAATTTCTCTCCCAAAAGATATTGTCTCCAAATTTTCAAAGCAAAAACAATGGCTAGCAATTTAAGATCATGTGTAGCGTAGTTTTTTGTCATGAGGCTTCACTGCAGACTAGCATCCGCGATAACCCTTCCGTTCTGCATCAGAACTGCTCCCAAACCCACAATACAAGCATCAGTATAAACCTCGAATTTGCTTTTCCCATCTAGAATAGCAAGTACTGGTGCACTAGTTAACCTTATCTTCAATTCCTGGAAAGCTTCTTTGGACTGAGGTGTCCACTTGAATTTAGCTCCTTTCCTGGTTAGCTTAGTCAGATTTGAAGAAATCTTGGAATAATCCCTGATAAATTTCCTGTAGTAGCCAGCCAATCATAGAAAACTGCGAACTTCCGTCGGTGTCTCTGGCTGTTTCCATTCCAAAATAGTTTCAATTTTCACTGGATCTACAGAAATGCCTTCACCAGAAACAATGTGCCCTAAAAATTTAACTTCCGCTTTCCAGAAGTGGCATTTCGAAAACTTCGCCTTCAACACATGCTTCCTCAAAGTCTCCAATACAATCCTCAAATGTTACCTGTGCTCTTCTTCGGATTTGGAATAAACCAAGATATCATTAATAAATACCAGCACAAACTTATTCAACACATCCCTAAAGACTCGGTTCATGAGGTCAAAGAAGTAGGCAGGAGCGTTGGTTAATCCAAACGACATAACCAACCACTCATAGAAACAATTCGGTCCCCTAAATGCAGTCAAGGGAATACTGTCTTTAGCTACCCTCAACTAGTGGAAACCTGAAGCTAGATCCAACTGAGAAAAGATAGAAGCACCATGCAATGGGTCAAAAAGATCATCGATGCGAGGAAGAGGATATTTATTACAGATAGTCACTTTGTTCAATTCTCTATAATCCACACAGAACCTCAGTGATCCATCCGATTTAGTCACAAACATTGCCGCCGATCCCCAACAAGAAAAACTGGGTCTTATCAATCCTTTCTCTAAAAGATCCTGCGTCTGCTTAATCAACTCTTCTCTTTCCCTAGGAGCCATTCTCCTACTGGGCTGAATCACTGGCACAGCTCCTGGAATCAAATCAATACAGAACTCTATTTCTCGATGTGGTGGCAGACACTTAACTTCTTCAAAAACATCAGCAAAATCTTGAACCACATCGATGTCTTCAACTCTCTCTTCAGAAGTCTCAATTCCATGCAAAAGACTGTTCAAGTGAATTCCATAATTATCACATGACACTCTGGCAATTCTACCCAGATCAGTTTCCAACGAAACTGTTCTTTCATCACAATTCAAAACGGCTTTATACTTATCCAGCCAATCCATTCCCAAAATAAGATCAAATCCCTTAAAATTCAATACATACGCGTCACAAGAAAAGCTGTGGGATAGATAAGAGATCTTCAAGTCCTTACAGATAGTGTCTAATTTGGTCACCCCTCCTATAGGATTAGATACCAAGATAGGACTGTCTACAGAACTAGGGGTAAGAGAGAACTTTTCAATAGAGTCCAAAGAAATAAAACTCAAGGAAGCACCTGAATCAAACAAAACTCTAATATATTTTCCATCTAAAAGTAAAGTACCTTCTAAAAATCCTTTGCCCATTGTAGAAGAAGATGGTCCGGCTTCCAAAGCAAAACTTTATTCTGAGGTGCCCTCTGCAGAAGTGGACAATTCTTGATCATGTGTCCTGGCTGATGACAATTAAAGCACAATGATCTCTGCACCATAGCTGATCTTGGGCCACTCTGATGCGGTTGTTGTTGTTGCTGCTGGAATCCTTTTCTAGGACACTTATTTGCCAAATGCCCTTCCTGTTGACAAATGTAGCACTTTCGGGGTCCGTTGTTATTCCCAGGTTTCTTCTTATTCGGTTTCCTCCATTTAGGATCGAACTTTCGCTTATTCGGATCAGTGAAATTCCCACCTGAAGCTGCAACTGGAGCCACTGGTTTCTTACTCATCAAACTTTCATATCTCAATGCCATATCAATCAAATCAACAAAAGATCCCTTCAGAAGCACTGTCAATATTCCATGGAACTCAGGCCTCAACCATTGCACAAATTTCTCATTCTTTTTCAGAGGAGTATCGATGAGTCCTGGTCCATAACAAGAGAGTTCGTTGAATCTGGTTTCATACTCCGAAATAGACATGCTACCCTGCTTCAAATACAGAAAATCTTGATACAATTGGGTTCTCCTTGCCGTTGGCACAAACTTCTCTTCAAACAATTCCTTAAATCTGTCCCATGAAATGTCATCCTCAGAAATATTTGCAATTGTTGAATCCCACCATGTTGTTGCACCACCTTGCAGTTGGCACGATGCCATATGCCTCTTACGCTCATCCGTCCATTTCATGCTCTTGCAAATACGTTCGCAAGAGCGTAGCCGGTCTTAAACTTCAATAATTGACTCAGAACCTTTGAATGGTTGGCCTCAAAATTTTTGAAATCCTTGCATAAAGCTGCAAAACTAACTTGAGACGGTACTGGATTGACAGCCTCACTAACATTTTGACTCCGTCCATTATCTGTTGAAGTACTGGCCCTAACTCTGCCTCTTCTTCCGGAACTCATGTCGGTCACCTGAACAGGTAACTCAACAAATTTAAATAGATAAATATAATATTATATGAAAATACAAATACGCACTCTCAAGATAAATATAACACAAGAGCCTAGGTACTCGCTCGACCTAATGCTCTGATACCAACTGTAACGACCCGCCTTTCTCAACCCAGAAAGACGTATCATCATTAAGAAAGAAAGGGATAGAAATAGAAAAGAATAGAAAGAAAGAACAACATCAGAATCTCACAGCGGAATGGAACAAAATATAATACATCACATAACTATTACATAGTTATACATACATCAGAGTCATACAATAAAACATAATAGGACTATCATATACATATATGTCCATACATACATCCAAAATACAACATACACTAACTACACAGCGGAACTACATATATAGATACATACGTATGGTCTTCTTATCCAAAATAGCTCCTCCAGAAAATCAACACTTCCAATACCTATCACTTGGCTACTCATAAAAATTTGAGTACCCAAGAGTTTATGAAAAACAAAATATAAACTCCGGGTCAGACATGGGTCTGGTATGAGTAAACAGGTTAAAATTGCTTAACTTTGAAAATCATTTGAAATAAAGGTATCACGTAAGACTCCCCACAAATAAATACGGGTAAGTTTTTACCTTACGCTAACCAAAACATTTTATAGGAAATTCAGTGATATTATAATAGTGTCTAGGGTTTTCAAGTAAATAGAAAATAGCCGAAATTGTTACATCTATTAAATTCCAGCTACTAGCCACGAAAGTGGGTAATACAAATCAAAACCGTAGGGTCTCGTAGGGAAAATGGATTTCCAACAATGGCAGGGCTACTGGGGTACCGCCCGTCACAGTACGGGGCCTAGATCACCGTACCGAGGATCACTCCCGACCCTGGTTGCTTCGAATGCGGATTTCGTACCAATTCTTGTTTGCCCTACGGGGGCGTATTGATTGGTTGAAGGGTCTGAAAGAAAATGTAGTTCTGGAACACAAGGCCGGAACCATTCCTTACTGAATAGTCCCGAACAAGATAACCCCGCAGTTGTGGCCAACAACTGCTCACACAGCCGAAATAAGAAGGGACATCTTGACAGGGGAATATCTTGTCTTGCTTGGGCATGACCCACCTAACCTTGCTGCATCTCCCCTGTTTTACCCATTCCCGGTTGATGAGGCTTGAGGCTGCGATTACCTTTATTGAACATTATTCATAGAATGCTCATCGTCCGCCTGACGATGTGTTGGAAGCATTCAATCCATACAAGTTCGTTCCGGGTTCGAACGAAACCGAAGGCATTATCTCGTTACATTCATTTTGGAATCACCCTCAGAGTTAACGACGATAACCCTTGCATTCTAAAATACCATCTCGATCACCATTTGATAAGTCACGACCTATCATTTAATTTGGATCGATGTGGTTTTCTGAGAATCAAAATTGATTCTTCCGATCCCGGTCTCATCGGAATCCAAACACCATTTTAAGGGCCAAGTTGTCTATTTAACTTAACAGTTCAATTTAATATTAGAATTTACATAACAGATATAACAGATAGATTATACACAGTTATCATAGATATCCATAATATATCATAACATATCACAGAACTATCATCAAACAGATATCAGAGTCAATCAAACAAAATTTTCAATGCATACCAAAACAGTTTATTTTTACTTAACTTAATTTATTGCTTAAGAATAAACTACTTTATTCTGTTTAATTAATTACCGTTTAATTAACTTATTAACGATCAATTAATCAATTAGTTATCATTAATTATTAATTAATTAGTTATCTAATCTTTAATTAATTTTCTAATTATTAAACTTTTATTCATTAACTGTTACTTAATTACTCAGTTAATTAATTCATTTTCAATCGTTAATTAATAACTTACTTATTAAAAATTTATTACTTATTTAATTATCACAAATTACTTTAATAAATCAATTATTATCAATTTAATTAAAGTATAATTCCTAATTAATCATTTAAGCTAATTTCCATTAATTAACTTCAAGTAATTAGCTAACGTTATTATGTTTTAAACTGATTTAACATATGATTTATTTTTAATTACAAAATTAATTTAAAGTTATCAATTAAATTTCGAATATAAATTAATTAACATTCTAATTACTTGTTTAATCACCTATCTTTACAGACTTCTTTAATAACCTTTTAACTTAAACTACTAACTATTATTTAATTTAACTTAAATATAACAAACACTTAAACAAAATTATATGCACATCCATTGGGTAATAGACCCGAGACAGCACCTCCTTTCACTCGAGAAAGTCTCGAGTTTCCTCCCGTGCTTCCCCGCGTCTCCCTCTCTCACTCCATCTTGTTCTTCTTTTTCCTGTAACGTTTCTTCTTCTTATTTTTTTATTTAAGTTAAAGTTATAAATAACTGCAGAAACCACTCACGTAAACAACCAAAGACAATCCCGAAGCAACCCTCAAATTACACGAGTACGAGCACGCGACGACTCACAGCAATTCGACAGACACCTCTCCACCACCGTGCATGTGCACGGCGGTCCACTACGTCCCCGGCGACTCGCGACAACGTCCACAAACCCCAAATTGATCACTCATACGAATACATCACTCAAAACAACACGAATCGGTCGAAGGCAAAAATTTGCCTGAAGCTCGAACATGCGACGCATACACCCACCGCCAATTCCTTCGTGCGGCCACCATCCATCACCGGAGGTGATGGAACTCCATCAGAACTTCGCTTACATCCCCCCCTAACTCCACCTAAAATCGCGATCCACTCGGTTGCCTAACGATGCCGAAAACAAATTTTTACAGAGCCTTAAAAATATAAGCACTAAAACCCTACCTTAATCAAAATCTCCAAATCTATGCATTTGAAAATTATTTTGATATTTTTCAGGAATCAAATGGATTACAAGCTTGCTTCCTATCAATTTACAGAAATTAAAATTAACTCAATCATCTAGAATTGACAAAAATCCATTTTAGTTTTATTTTAAAACTGCTCCTCATATCCTTGCTTAAAAATCAAAATTCTTATGCTAAAAATCATAATTGTATGTATGAAATCTAAATATACTATTGAATTAACAAATTTAAACATTTGAAATTTGATCCTTTTAATTATTTTGGCCTGAAACTTGAAATACAGTATGTATAGATTACTGTAAAACTCTAACAAAGTTGCAGGCCTTGATTTGGATAAACAACTTAGATTAGCATTAATATTCAAGGTTAAAACATTTGAAGTATTTACAATTTCTTTGCTTATTATGTTCAGAATCTTGGGAAAAACATTGAAGAACAGCCATATCATATTTTCCAGAGCAACAGAAAGTTCTTTATACTCATAAACATCACAGCACATACCATTTTAAGTTAAATACACAGGTTTAAATTTGAAAATAGTAAGTTTACTCACAGAACAAGCTTTGAACATAAATGATGTGTTGAAGAAGACACTGCAGGTGAAGTTTTTCCCGAAGCCTACTTTTTAGTTACCTGTTTTGAATAAATTTTAAGTTTGAAAAGAAAAGCTGTTTGTAGGTTTAGTCAAGTTTTTATCTACGAACATAATATATTGGATATATATAGAAGCTACTTAATAATATAGGTGGTATGCAGGCAGTTACTATTTGTATTGTTATCCTTTCTTTTTTATTGGCTAAGTGATATACACTGCAGTATGAAGTGATAAAGAGATTTCGGCTGTAGTACTTACATGAACAAAATGTTGTGCTATTAATTGTTTATGCTCTTAATTATGATAACAAGTATTTAATGTTTACTGATACTCTTATGTGTTGTACAAAGATATTTTTTTATATTTCGGCCAAGCATATCTTGTAAGACATATATTTTTTTTATTATATTAAAGTAAAACTTGTTTTCTTATACATATAAATTTCCTGCACCTAAGTTTCATTTTTAGTTTATATATTTTTTTCTCTGGACAAAACACTTGATTGCTGTACATATGTATATGTGTACATAGGCAATGCATAAAGATATCTTATATTTGACTTCTTTACACTCTTGTTTGCACAGCAACTTAATATGATTTTTATTAAAATTTATGTTGTTCATGTATGATTTCCATGTTTATGCTTTCTAAATTTATCCTATTTGTAGTTCACTTGTCAAACATTGATTTATATCATATACTTGCATTTTTATACTTCAAGTTATAATTTATATTTGTAGATTTATATTCTTAGTTACATTTTATATTTTATAATTATAGCTTTTAGTTTTGTATGTTTATGTTATAACTATTTATATTGTTTTATACTTCCATGTTTATGTTTAATATTACTATGTTTGTTTATTTTTAAACTTATCATTTTAAAAACTACAATTGTATCCATTTAAATTATCAAATAATAAAATATTGAATCTTTGATTTGATTTTATTGAATAAGACAGATTTTGTTTTAAATGGTTTTGAAGCATTCTATTTTAAATTTTCAAATCAAAACTTTCTTTTATAAAACATATAATTGTTAAATATCAAAGATCTCATCAGTTTAAAAATTGAAAAACTTGCATTTAATTTAAATTAGATTAAATATTCATTAAAATATGCTGTCAAAAATTCCGGGTTGTTACAATGCACATATCATCCGTATGCAATATCAACTCTGATCGCTCACTCGATCACACAATTTCACTTCCGAACAAGTATCATCCACTCGACTCCCTAGTGCGGACTCATATCTAGTTTCTTGATCAAAAATTGTCATTCTCCTTGCATAGCTACAAATTATGATAGAGAATTTCTAGAGTCAATCAAAAATCCATATCCAGGGTTCGCCGTCGAAAATCAAGTGAAAAATCCCAACTCAGTTCGATATACCTATCTCGAAATTCTTTGCTCTAATCTGGATCAAATGGTTATGCAAATAAAATAATATACGTACATCCTATGTATTTATCTTCATTGATTATTAGCTATATCAATTCTCTTTTATTCACATTTATATTGATTTTCCGTTCACAAATATGCCATTTCACATTTTACTAAATCTTCATCCAAATACCCATTATATTTTCAATACAAAATTTTACTTGAGAATTTCACCATTTACCTTCCTTAAGTTTATTATAAATATTCTATATACTTTAATATTTATTTTTACTTCACTACATAAGCTTTTATATCTATTTTTATTCAATTTACATTTTCAATTCCTTTTGAATTCAATCAATCTTCAAACTCTAAATATTGAATTTTATTCTTGGGGCATTTCACTAGGAGGACAAACTTAATAGTCCAATTAGTTTCTAGGACACACGTCCACAGAAATTAATTTCAAGGCCAAAGTCAGCAGAATAACTACTTTTAAGGACAAAGTCAGCAATCCCATTACTTTCAAGGACATAATTTCATAGGTTTTTAGGTCTTAGAAACTAATTATTTTGCATTTTGTCCTTGAAAATAATTATTTCAGTTGTGTGTCTTAGAAACTAATTGCATTTGCTAAAGAGGCCCTTGTGGCTAATTTCCACTTTATTCTTCTTATCTCAAACCATATTATATTAGTCATTTCTTTAATTAGTCCCACCTACTAATTTATTTTAAATCTCAACGGATTTTATTTTAAAATTAAAATTATTTTAGTCCACTTCGAATTAATTCCACAACTTCACTTTACTTTACACAATCTAAATTAAGTATCATTCCAATATTCAATTTCAATTCATTTGCCCCTAAATCAATTAATTTACTTACTACTCTTATTATCAATCCTTTGTTTTATTTAGTCCAACTTGACAAATTTTGCATTTACTTACAAATTTAAATTAACTTGTTCATTCACAAATTTATTTCCTACTTAGTAAATTTTTATAAGTTATTAAACCCATTTACATCCATTAAACATTTTTAATTAAGATTCCAGAGTCTTTTAAACTGTAACAACCCGTAAATTTAACTAGTTTTAATAACGTTATTAACTGAAATTTTGAAAATTTTTAAACAATAAAATTTTGAAATATAAATTTGATATTTGGAATACGTCTAGTTAAACATAGCAACTGGTAAATTTTCGTCCGAAAATATGAAGTTTATTTTCGTGCGTAAATTTATTTCAATTTAATCAGTTAGAAATTGATGAAAATAAAATGTTTTCGAAACCTGATATTTTTACATTGAAAAATTGTAAATCATCTTCTGAGCAAGACGTCATAGTTCGTTTCTCCAAATTTGTACTATTATTGCTCCGTCGTTCTTACTTCCGGCGAAATTGCAGCATTTTCGGTACCACATTTTTGACTTTTCATTCTCCCTTGCTTTTCGAATCTATTACGTGGAGCCTAAGCAACCAATTTATTTCTTCAATAAATTTTCACGAAATCTAGGGACCCGTTTCAATTTCTTTTGTTCTTATGTCCGTTCAAATTTTCCTACTACAAGAAACAAACAGTCTTGTTTTTCGCTATTATTACCTCCTATGTCAACGTGCGTGACTTTTATATTTCAACCCGGTCACTATTGTAACCTCTTCACTTCAATATAAAGTATGCCAACTGTCCCTTTCTCCTCAAAAATCTACTCGTCATCTTCCTTTTCTTTACCGTTCCCACCTTCCTCTAGTTTTTCATTTTCATGGCCACCCTCGCTTAGCAGCCGATCCAAGCCTTTAACCCCTCTAAAAAAAATTCCATGGCCGATCTTGCTCGCCCGTAGCTGACCCATCACTCGGCAACCCATCCTCCTCCGCCGAACAAACTCCACCATCTCCACGGATGCTCGCAGGCATTCCCTGACCACGCCGCCATTCCCTAACCACGCCGCGTCCTCATCTCCACTTCCCTCAACCACCGCAACCTGATGGCATGCAACCAGCCTCCACCTCTGGCCCACTCGAGTCTGCTTCTTTATAATAGCAGTTTGGCCCTTAGCCGATTGTTTACATGAAGTAAAGGGAAGAGGAACCTCATATATAGGTTGGTACCTTTTCTGTGCGTAGTTTTAAATCACATCTGGCATATATGTATGAGGCGTGCGTGTGCTCTATATATTGCTTTGAGTATAAAATGCAGATTTAGTAAATAGTATACTGTTGCTCTATACGTACATGATATAGTGATTTTAGTATAAATGTTGAATTACATATATTTGTTTATTTAATCATTGTTGTGTACATGTATTAATATAAAGCAGTGTGTATATAACTTTTACAAGGAACGAATTTTTCAAAATTTAGTTTATATATGATGTATAGTACTAATATGGCGTAGTATATGAGATATAATCTGCTGTTAGGAATTCTAGTTACATTAACCCTATGTAATTTGCTGTTTACATATATTTTAGATATGTAACTATGTAAGTCATATAGATTGTATGATAGATAATAGCTTGTATATGATTGCAACCTGCCAGTATGTATAAGGTTGCTTATATAAATTATAAAATAAAGGCAGTATTATTAGTTGCTGCAATATATATGTGTGTCATATTTGAGATAAAGTAAGGAATTTTATATATGGGTTTTGTTTTATAATTTCACTTACAATTCTAATGTATGGATTCATATAAATAATGGTTACCGTTTTAAGTATCTTATAAATATAATACCGGTTCAAGCATATATAAGTTTGTTGATTTTAACCTGTACATGTATGTATAAGCCTCATGATATATATAATTTGTATATATTGGATGTTGAAAATTTCTTTTATTTATATATAAGATAGTAATAATATGTAGTTATATACATATGTTTCAGAAATTGGAAAGGGCTGGTGTGCTATATATGTAACTACGACTGTTATATATATAGACGTAAGTTTTAAATATATTATATTATATTATAATAGGATAAGTTCAGATGGTATTGTTTTAAAAAATTTTTTTATACATATAGTTATTTGTTTTATTTAGTGAGTTGTAAGAAAGAAACGATTTTTGAATAACATAGATATAGCAAAAAAAATTATTTTTGATAAGATGTTTGAATGAAATACAAATTTTTAAATATATATCTGCATTTGTCCTTTTATATCGGGTTGTTCTGATTTGTGTTTTCATCGAATTTGAATAGATTTTCTTGCTGTTTCGCTATCCCATTGCTTCGTACTTATCTACATCAGTTCGACAATTTGTCGATTATCCATGTTTGTTCGTGTCCATTCCATCTTGTCTCGATTTTCTCTAACCTCGAAAGGTGAGCAATCACTCACGATTAATGTTCTTTTATTTATTAAATTTGATTTCAATTGAGACGACAATTGAAATATGCTGCTGTTAGTTATTTACACTGTTATATATGCTATTAACTGTATCAGTTCACCTGGGACATCTAACACCATTACCTGTTATTTATACGATGATAATCCGGCTTGGTTAATAAACGATTGATTGTTTAATGTTGATATTGGACGTTAAATTGTTAATGTATGAAGTGATAAATAATTTACAATTGAAATTTACGTAGGAATTAACAAATTTGAAATTGATATATGTGTTGAATTTGATTAGATTAAATTTGTATAATATGACCCCTTTAAATGTTCAATTACTTGACACGTAGAAATTTGTTTAAGTACATCTTGAACCATTGAATGTATGTTGTGAAAATTGATGTAGTATAATTTGAATAATGGACATCAAACGAAAAACCGTATAAATATTAATGTAACAATCTTTAATCTACAAGAAATGATAGTGTAGATTCTAGAAATAATTATATTAATTTGCACAAATAACAATGTGAATTAATACGACTATATCGGGATTATTTGAATTAATTATTGGATTGTTATTGATTGTTTTTGTTGCTTGTTTCTTTACTTTGATACCATCCCAGTTATCACACTGCAAGTTCCCTTTGCTATGCTTTGATTTTTAAATTGAAATGGAATTGGGTTGAAATGATAAATACCCAAATAAACTTTGACTTAGGATAGAGAATTAAATTAAACCCGATTGGTCAATAAATTGATTTAAATAAAATAAAGATTTTATTTGAATAGTAACAAGGTTTTGAAATAGAATTGGAATTTAAATGAAAGGAAATGTGAATATATGAAATTTGAAACAAAATATTAACGTAGTAATTGACGAAAGAACATTGTTTAAAATTTAATTATTTAATAATTAAGTTTTGAAATTATTAATAATTAAGTTTTGAAATTAGTAATAATTAAGTTTAAATTTATTAATAATTAAGTTTTGAAATTAGTAATGATTAAGATTTGAAATTTATTTGATAATTTAATAAGATTGAATTGTTTAATAATTAAATTAAACTAAATTCTTTATTAAGTGAAATTGAACCTCTTGGATAAGTGAAACTAAATTTCTTTATTAATTGAGTTTTGAATTTGTAACTAAGTAATGCAATAAAATGAAATTGAATTTCTTTAACAAGAAATAAAATGCGTTTTATTGAACAAATGTAAGACTTGTAATTTAAAGTATTTGATTTGACAAATTTAATTTAAATTCAGTTTGTAAGTTGATATAATAAAGTTGAACTTAAGTAATTGATTTAATGAAATAGGGAATTAAATAGAAATTGTTTTGGATGATAATTCACTTAATGAATATTGAATGAAATTGATCAATGAATTTAAATTGATTTGACTGTTAAATTGAATTAATTTAAATGAATTCGGAATGAAACTTATATACGAACTTGAATTAATATTTAAATTGTTTTAAATAAAAATTTGAAATTGAATTACAAGAATTTGAAATAGTAATTTGGAAGTTTGAAACATAAATTATGGAAATTGAGATAGGAAGAGAAATGAAATGTTGGTTCACAGATTCTAATTTGAAATTGAAATTGATTTGGTTTTGAAATATATTAAACGACTAATCGGAGAAATAACTACGAAAGTTGTTAAAGAAACAGGAATCTATTATGGACATACTCTCTGTCTAAACTGAAAACCACTTTAATAACTATATGTGGAGTATGATCCAGAGTGAAGTGGTTGGAATGATGACGTTTCTGGATTTGAAGAAAGAGAACAATAATGGATAGCCTTGACACTTGTGTCAAATTGGAAATGACTAAAATATGAGCCATGCCGGGCTAAATGGGGTTAGCCACCTCGAGCGAAAACACTTCTTCGTAAACTACTCATTACTTGTTATTGATTTGTGCACCCTCGAAATTTTGGGAGTGTTGTTTCGCGGTGTTGTGATCGTTGCGGCGATACGTTCTCACCAGTCCGGATTAGGCAAACGGTAGTTTCACTACCTTGGGTATTGCCTCATGTGCCTTGTCATACTTGTATTCCTATATACGCGACCACTACGAATTTTGTTTTGTGTCATACCTATGGAGTACTCCGTGATATCCCACTAGTTTACGGTGGAGTTTACAGTGCTGTATAGACTATAACGCTTATATAAAATGTGTTAAGGGGGAAAATGGTAACGCCTTAACACTATTTTGATATTTTATATTACTGATAGACATTATCTATTTAGTGTATATTACTACATAGTAGATAGTTTAACGGATCCTTAGAGGATGGTTATTCCAACATCCTTTGGGTTACTTGTATTTCAATTGTTATTTCAACTTGAGTTGGATTTATTGATATAAGAATGTTAATCCTGACTCGAGTGTTTTGTGTTTGTCTTTACGCTCGGGTCAGACTGAGTGGTTCAGCTTTTGAGACTCACCTTCGGAGTTGGAGCTTCGCCTAGAGATCTAGCTATCTATCCAGCTTTCAGATATTCAGTTGAATCGAGTGATGTATTCTGATTCTTGTATTTGACTATTGTATTCGAGACTTCTGTTGTAACTTATTTCACTCTGATATATATATATATATAGTAGCTACATGAACTACTATCTTTTGCTTTCGCTGCATATTATTGCTCTATGTCTGTGATTCTGTGATTATTTATTTACTATATATGTTTAGTTTTGTCAAATTTAAATCAACAATTTGGTATTTTGAATTATTCAAGTCCGACATGTGCGGATGCGAATATTCCAAAAATAGCGGGTCGTTATATAAACAATTACTCAACATTTGAAAATCATTTTTTTAAATCAATTATACACATAATTTATTTGCACATCAAATTATCTTTTGAGTTTTAAAACCAAACCCAGTTTTGCAAATAACTCCAATTTAAACATTTAGGCAGCAATTCCTCCCTTGGAAACTCGAAAATGCACATCGATGATGTCGCGATCATCATCAGAGTTATTTTCTAGCGACCGAAAAGAGTTTATTGCTTTTATCCCTTCAAAAACATTTTCCAAATATTTTTAAATTCCAAATCTCACCATATTTCATATCCAATTCAAAAATATTTCCCAATTGATATCACCATTTTTTCTCCAAAACCTTTGAAAATCATTTTCAAATCAAAGGAATTTAATTTCTAAAACTTCGAATTCCAAATCCTTTTAATCCCTATACAAAAATTACTCTGGCATCTCATTTCAATTTATAGATCACATTTATAATTCACATTTCAAATTTCGTTTTGTTATATACATTTTTTCCCTTAACCTTTCGTTATGATTTTAATTCCTATTTTAAATTTCTAAATAACAATGATAATAGTTCAATATCATCATTCCTTAATAACCAAGCAACCATATACTATAATAATTCACAAAAATTATTTATTTTATATACAAAAATAATTTTAGCAAAATTATTTCATTTACCCACTTTTAAAACAATGCCGTGTCGGTTTGCCTAGTTTAAGAGTTTAAAAATCCCCATCAATACATCTGTCCAGACTGCACCGACCAGAATTTATAAACACTCAACCGATAAGTCAACACAATATAAAACAATTTTTATATTCACTAACAAATACGCGCTCATATCTATTAATACACTCAAACTCATTCTAGAGTACTACAGACTCTATTCTAATGAGTAATCCCACCAGACTCAGGGTTCTCGCTTAACCTTTGCTCTTATACCACTGTAATGACCTGTAAATCAATACCCCTTTGACCCGACAATATTCTCCATTAGTTCAACTCAAAGTGGACAAGATTACAAACCATTAGGGAAAGAAGGAGGTAGAAGAAGAAATAGAAAACAAAACAACATCAGAACCTCACAATCGCAGTGGAACAGTATATAATAGATAACAACAGATTTTTATACAAAAGAATCCATAACTATTTATACATTACATCATCAGAGTACAATACAAATCAACAACATAATTCAGGATAGTTATAATAACTTGTTCTCCCAAAGCTGAGTATACAGCTTACACTGCAAAGCGAAATATAAATCTACGGAAATAGCCTCGTCATCCAGCTTGTCTCTTGAGCTCCTCAGTAGTCCATCCAGAATCTGTACTCTATAATACTCAGTCTGACCTGAGCATTATAGTAAAATAACACCCGAGTCAGTCTGGAAAACCAGCGTGCGAAAACACACTCAATTGGATTATTAAAGTTTCCATAATCCTTTAAAAATCAAAGGCATCTCTAATAACCATGCCATAAATAAACATGTCGGGTTTTTACCATAAGATAACCAAAATATTTCTTATCAATCCTCTGATATTATTGTAGTGTCTATATACAATTACTTATTCAAATAGCCAAAATTGTTACATTCATTAAATTCTTGCATAATAGGTATACAAACAAGTCCGAATGCATTTATTGGAGATTGGGTTTCCATCAATGGCAGGGCTACTGGGGTACCGCCCATCATAGTACCTGGTCTAGATCAGAGTACCGAGGATCCATCCTGATTTCCTACAACACAACCGGAGCTACCCCTTAATGGATAGTTCGAATAAGATCACCCCGTGGTTGGGATCGGCAACCACCCACACAGCCGAAGAAAAGGGACATCTAGACATGGATGACCTTACCCTAAGCGGTTGCTAGCCACTTAGCCTTGCTGTACCTCCTCTGTTTTATCCATTCCCGGTTGATGAGGCTCGAGGCTATGCATTACCTTTTTAGAACACATCTCACTTAGAATGCTCATCATCCTCCTAAAGATATTATGATAGCATTCATCCATGCAAGTCCATTCTTGTTCCGAACAGAACCGAATACACTACTCCTATTACATCCATTTTGGAATCACCCTCAGGATTAGTAGCAATTAGCCCTTGCACTTCACTGCTCCATCTTCGACTCCAAGCTCTTGTCTTCCTTAAGAAAAAGTTCAAACCAGATCGAAGTGGTTTTCGGGAAATTAATCCCGATTCCGGTCTTTTCGAAATGATTAGCGTATTGGCCAATATCGATAGTAGGTTATTAACTATCATATAACATCCACAACAACCATCAGGTTAATAATTTTCCAAATTATTTATTTCAATATATCATTGCAAGATATTTTTCTATACTTCATCCCTTTGAAAATAATTTCAAATCACCTTTTCTTTCGTGGAATAAATTTCCACCGAACTGTTTTATTTCCACTGAAAATCACTAAGTCTTAATACTTTAGATCTTTAAATAATTTAAATCACTTTGTCCAAAAATATATAGTTTAAAACACTTAAAATTAAAGCTATTTAAGACACTTTATTTAAAATACTAGTTATGAAAATCTATAATAATTTCTCATGTAAAGCTTAAGCCAAAACTAATTTTAAAATAAACTATTAGATAAAGTATAAATATTTAATAACCATCTTTTAAATCAAACATTTGTGAAACCTTTAAAATACTTCTATAATTAACTTAATAAATAAATATTTACTTAAAATATTAAAATGATTAAATAAAAATTTTCCTAAAACAATTTTTTAATAACTTTAAATTTCCAACTTATATATATAATCTCTCTTGAAAATATACTTGGTTTTATAGGGAAATGCACTTCCATTTCAGTATAACCCATAAAATCCTTTATAAAGTCTGCTCGATTTATCCTAATTTAATTTATGTCCCAACCCCATAAATTTCTTTCAACAGTTAAAAAACCACTTTTTATTTTTAAAACGCATTTCCATCTCCTTATAAGCACTTTCAAAAATATATACTTAAATTATTTACATTAAGGCTACTAAAATTACTTAAATAAAAATGATACTTTAGAAATTCTATAAGAGTTCCCGAGTAAAACTTAAACCAAAATTTCCTTTTAAAATAAAGTTACTATATCAAATATTTATGTTAAAATCCATTTTCAAAAATCATAATACTAATTTACCTTTAAAAAATGATTAACAACCATAATTAACTTAAATAAATATTTACTTTTCTCTTAAAAATAATTAAAATAATAAATTTTCTAAAACATTCAAAAAAACATTTTTAAACTTCTAGTTTATACTTTGAAATCTTTTCTTTGAAACTATACTTAGTTTTCAGGAAAAATATACTTTCCAACTTTTAAAAATAAAATCACCTTTTATTTTTAAACTGAATTGCACCTTTTCTTATAAATTTCACCAGAATCTATACTTCAAATTTATCCACAGATAAATATTCCACTTTATTTATAAACCAGATTATAAATTTCCATTTCTATAAATACCCATATATATTAATCCAAGCATAGCATTCAATTATTTCAATCCCCAATATAATCTATCATAGGTCATCAAATAAATCATATCGCTGAATATAAAATAAATTCAATGTTTTGAGGAATCTAATTGGATTCCTCCAACCTGTTTCCCTGCATACACATATGTTAGCACAACATAAAATACCAATCCCCACTTCTAGTGGTATATTGCGGTATAAAGGGTCATCCTCTATTATGCGGGGCACACAGGGTCTCATCCGCTATATAATGCGGGAATATCAATCGCTCCAATATATATACACACTATTATATATAATATCACATCCAGTCAAATCAATCAACCAATAATTTAAATTTAACTATTTGAATTTAAATCGTAATCCAAACGAGTAAGATTAACTAACCTTTGATTTTTGTTTTGTAATCTGATCCAAACCGGCTATTTCTTCCCCAAATTTTGGACCTTGAATAACATTAGTGAATTTTATCAATATTCGAACAATCGAATAAAATCAATTGTTTTTTAACAGTTTTAATTTTAACTAATGATTTAATTTAAACAAATAATTATATTCTAAACTAATTTCTCTTTAAAGATCTTTTAGTAACCGAGATAATTAAATAGGTTAACTAAACAATTAAATCACCATAATCCATTTTCAAAGTGAACTAGTAATAAAAATATGTATATTTATTTTCCTTTGAAATCACATACATTTATAAAAATGGTTTATATAAATTTCAATTAATCAAATTTCAGATAAATTTCCCAAATATATTTTCAAAAATCTTTCCTATTATTTATTTCCTGATTACCTATATATATAGATTTTAAAAAATTAAGGTTACCTAGAAATATGTACATATCTATATATTTTATTTTTATTATTATTTTTTTAACAAATTTGACCTTAATGTAAGAGTATATTATCAAATCTAAACTGAAAGTAAATTCGTATATACCTCGCGAAAGGGTTTCAAACTCTAGAATGCCCAACAGCCATTGTCCAATAACCTGTCCATCGCGCAGCAGCCATCATCGCCACTTCCTCACCCAGTCACGACCGCCCGACGAACATGCCTGAGCCGTCCACACAAATCAAAGCAGTCGTGAGATGATCCAATCCTCCATCACCATATCGACTTCCGAGTCGACGTCGAACACCCTACATCATCGCGACAAGCCATCGACACTTCCCTACGACCTCACTGGCTTGCACATCTATGCGAGCTCACACGGCGGCCCTCCCTTCTATGCATGCAAAGCCTAGGTAGCCACGACCCTTCGAGCACTCTCCCTCCCTCTCGGGATTCGCGATCCATTCGCAATTTCCTCTAGTCGAAGTCGATTTCGATTCACTTTTTTTAAACGAACATTGATTTTGAACGATATATGATTTTAGAGAATCGATTACTTCGTTTTGCCATTTTAAATTTCTGGTTTTCATTTTAAGAGGAGGAGGGGTTCGGTTATTCTCTGTATTATACACACACACACATACACACACACACACACACACACACACACACACATATATATATATATATATATATTAAGAGAGCGACGCGTGCTATGAGGGAGGACATGTGTTTTAATTTTGCCTTGCGTGAAAACATTATTCTAATATAGTGTCATTTGAATTGAAGAAGGAAAAAAATGATGATGTGAATTTCCCTTTTGACTAGTCCAAATTATATTTAAATTTTAAATTCAAACCGTCGCAAAATCAAAGTTCAAAATCTTGATCTCCTATCGAGGCGTGCCGCTAGGCGTTTATAATGTTAAACTCCTATTCCGAATGCAATGGAAATGGTTTCGAGTCCTAATTCGATCGTATGGAAAAGATAGCTTTTTGGACCCAGTTACTATATTGAAATTCGATATAAATTTTAGCCCGTTTATATACCGTACGATCACACGACCACTCCAAACATTTCGAAATTTGAAATTCGATAACAATACATTATTACGGACTAGATTTGTCGAATTCCGAGACTGTGCCTTAGAAGGCTATTTTTAAATATCGATTTAAACGATATATTTTCAAAACTAAACAAATCACTTCAAAAATCCAATTTTAAAAATTTATTACCCTCAGTATTATCAGTATAAATTTTATAAGCCTTCAAATTATTTTTAACAAGCTTAAAATTCCCGATTTAATATTTTACCTAATTTCCCATTATTAAATCCAATAATCAACCCATCTAATAAATATTAATATTTGAAATTCATGTTAGCAATCATTAAATATCCCAATTTCAAATATCCAAAAAATTCCGGGTCCTCACAATAAGATGATTAAATAACAAAAGAGGAAAGATGGTTGGACTTATATAAATCGCGGGCGACATTAACCGCGTCAACCGTGACTTCAGAAATAAGATCGATGCATAATTTTAAGGCAAATCGACATTCGATCACAAGAGAATTGCCCTGGTCGTCTACTAGAGACGGTTCAGACTTTGGAAGAAATAATAGCATCGTAAACCGAGGATATAGAAATCTTCAATGAATCGACGCTTGTTATAAATGAGTTTTACCCCTTTCTAATCATTCTAAGATTGGCGGGACCGTCGATGGAATTAGACACCCACATCAGGATGAAGTTGCCAATTGAGGTGACATGATGTGCTTGAATCCATTCTAGAGATCAACAAAAATAGAGCTATGGGGTGCTCTAGTATTAAAGGGACACGAACAGGAAAAGACAAGAATGTATTTTCAGAGCGAGGAAAATGTTTCGAAAATTCAAAGGAAATCCGAATCAAAGAGGAGAATTTCAAGCTCGAACGATGGTGATTCTGTAATGTAATTTTACCCTATATGCTAAGTTTTTCCTAAACCAGAGCTTTGGTACCAACTATAACGGCCCAATATTTCGAACCACTCACATCCGCACATGTCGAACTTGAATTTCTCAAAATATTAGATTGTTAATTTATATTTAGCAAAATTCAGCATGCATAGTAAATAAATCAATCATAAAATCACAGACATGGGGTGTTACAACATTAAGCAGCGGAATAGATAAATAGTATTTCATGAAGCTACTATATAAATAACAGAGTTTGACATAAAATGAAATAAAATATCTTAAATACAAGGTAGTCTCGTATACAAACAGATGACAAGTTTGATCAAAACAACTGGATAGCTGAAAGCTGAATAGATATAGATGGATCTTCGAGTGAAGCTCCAACTCCAAAGGTGAGTCTCAAATAGTGTGACACTCAGTCTGACCCGAGCATAAAGCAAAATACGAAACATTCGAGTCATGTCAACATTCTTATATTAATAGATTCAACCCAAGTGAAATGTCAAATGAAATACAAGTAACTTAAAAGATGGTGGGGATTTCCATCCTCTAAGGATCCGTAGAACTATCTACTTTGTAGTAATATACGCTATTATAATATACCTATAGTAAAGTAAAGGTATTAAAACAGCATTAAGGCGATATCCATATCTCTCTTAACACATTTTATATATTCGCTTAGTCTATACAATGCCGTATGCTCCTCCGTAAATAGAAGGTTTACCTAGAGGACCCAACATAGGTACGGTATAAAACAAACTCGTTGAAGGCGCGATAGGTCATGTGACAAGGCACTCGAGGCAATGCTAGGTTAAATATACCGCTTGCATATCCGGACTGGTGGTAAAGCATAGCAGCTACTACCGCCCACCTCATTACACACTCCCAAATCAAAGGTACAACCAATCAAATCATAATGCAATAGAATGGTATCGAAGGACTGTGCCCGATCGGAGGAATGACCTCAATAGGCCCAGCGTGGCTCCTGTTTTAGTCGCATCAAGCTGAGTTACGAGAGTCAGGGGTACGTAAATACCATACAGAATCATCTCCAAACCATCCCACTTCATTCTGGAATCTCCTCCACGTACATAGTTGTTAAAGTGGTTTTCGGTATTGGCAGAGAGTATGACAATATTCGATCCCGGTCTCTTTAACAACCAAATGTTATTATAACACCGTGATCATTTCATTTCAAACAGCTCATACTTTATATCAAAATATCATATTCATTTCAAAACTATATCAATTCGATATCAATGTTTACTTTAAATAATATTCATTTCCAAAATCGTAACACTTTTAAAATCAAAACACTTTTAAAATCAAAACACTTTGGAAATCACAACACTTTGGAAATCATAACACTTTGAAAATCATAGCACTTTTGAAATCATAACACTTCCAACTTAAACAATTTAGATATTGAAATAGTGTATATATATTTTAAATAGTTATAAATTGAAAAAGTTTATATATCAAAATAATTTATCTAATAAAAATATTTTACTCCAATTTCACAAGCAATTCAAATAACCTTAAATTCCAAAATTCAATTTAAGTCAATTCTAGTCTAACCATTTCAATTTAAAGTTCAAAGATTCAAGTTTAAATATTCTAACATTTACAATATAAATTTCAATTATATTTCAATATTTAACTTTAAATTTATTGAAATTGGAAATTATTCCCTTAACCATTTTTATAACAATTTATTTACATCCCAATTCATATATTTAAATCAAAATTAAATATTCAATCTTAATTTTATTAAAATAAAAAATATTCATCTAATTACTTTTATCAAATCAAGTTATAAGTCAAGTTATAATCATATCTTTTCGATATCTCAAAACCAATAAGTTTAAATCGCTTCTTTCTTAAATTTAACTATTAACCAATTTAATTTCCAAGTCAACATTAATTTATCTTTTCGGCCTTTATTATTAAGTTATAAATCTATTTTCAAATATTTATACATATTTGTAAATAAATTTTAATGTCATATACTAATTAAATTAAATCTTATTATTAATTTTATTTTATATTAAATCTTATTTTATATATTTTTACAATAATAAAATTATAAGAAAATTTTAAAATTTATATTTTTCAAATCTAACTTATAACTTAATTTTTTTAAAACATATTAGTTTAAAACCTAAATTATATACATATATAGAAATAAAATTTATAAATACTATATAAAACAATATTTATTAACCTATATATTTCTTTTCAACTTTGGAAATCATTTTCAAAATATAGACCAACGGTGTCTGTATATAATTTTCTATCCTAGGGTCAAGTGATATGGATATTTACCATTTCAATCCGCAATTTAAATATCTACTGGTATATATCATTTCAACCCGCAGTCCCAAATTCAATTCAATGAAAATCGCTTGGGTTTATCATTTAAATCCACAACAATTTTCTCCTATTCTACAAAATCATCCAGATGTGAATCATTTCAATCCATAGGGAATTCTAAACTAATAGGGAACTCGCAGAGTGAGAATAGTTATGATAATAATATAACACATCAATAATAGGCATATATCATCAGTGATAAAATATAAACAACAGGATATGGTGTCATATCTCACAAGTTAATGGATACAGATAATAGCTTATCATATATAGCAATTATAAAATTAACAATCCAATCTAGTAGCATTTCAGTTGTCGTTTCAAGTGAAATCAAATTTAATAAAATAAGAATGTTAATCGTGAGTGATTACTCACCTTTCGAGGCAAGAGAGATTCGACCATGAAATGAATTACAATCCAAGCATGAATTCCAAAGCAACGTAAGATTGATATGAATTTGACGAGCAAAGCTGAAAGCTTGGAATTGACGAAATCAAATCAAAAATTGGATTGATGAAGATAAATGGTATAAGCGAACTTATATATATAACTATATATATATATATATATCATATTCTGAATTCAAACATATATTAGATTAAATATATTTGTATTTCAAAATCATTGTTTTAAATTAAAACACATATGATCGAATCAAATATACATATATACATAATATAAATTGATATGAATACTTATGTAGATATACAAGCATACCGCTTTGTATATACATACAACATAAAACAATAAAACTATATAAACTATATATAATTGATGCATATGAATGGATATATAACATAAATACAAACTTATATACCATTTTGGAAACCAAACACATGAAATAAAATCTTTTAAATTATTCATCATTGAATATACTTATCTTCTACCAAAATATATATAAACAATCACTATAACTCGGGTACACTTCGATACACACACACATATAAACTACTATATCAACTGGCGTATACCCAATATATATATATATATATATATATATATATATATATGAAGTGAATTCAAATCATACTTATATATATACTTGTTTAAAATCAAATTTTTAATATATACCATATT
This sequence comes from Allium cepa, assembly GCA_030765085.1. Taxonomy (NCBI): domain Eukaryota; kingdom Viridiplantae; phylum Streptophyta; class Magnoliopsida; order Asparagales; family Amaryllidaceae; genus Allium; species Allium cepa. The sequence goes on from CM060934.1 coordinate 878,584,800, forward strand.
CAAATCTATAAAGACAACATATATACATATCTATACTGCTGTAAACTTCTATATATAACTAAAATATTATATACATATATTTTACTATATGTAGAATATATACGACAACGGGGTATGTAAATGACTTAAATAGACTTATAAAATATTACGTACAACTTAAATAACTTTCTGTATCAACAAATCCTTAAAATATATGCAAAATGCCCACGTATAAATACATACATACCTTAAATTATAATGTAAATAAATCCAATTTTATTATAAATTAATATAGATATACCTTTATGTAGAGTATACAATCGTCCTGGTGGAAACAGTCAGCTGCGAGAGTTCGGCTGATGAGGAGAAATGGTGGGAGGATAAAGGTGGGTTCAGGTGGCATGGTGGTGGGCTTAGCCATGGAGGATGTAGGTGATGTTTAGGTTCAGAAAGAAGGTGGCTGGTATAAGAAAGGAGGGGGAGGAGGAAGGCGCTTTGGCTGCATGGAAGAGGGGAGGAGGCACGTGTGGTCGGGTTGGGTTATAGGTGAGGAAGAGGGTTTGGATCTGGTAACTTGGTGGTCGAGGCTCGGAGGCAAGAACGGGTGGACACGGGTGTAAGGCGTTGAAGGCTGCTTGTTGGATGGTGATGCGGATTGGCTGTCGAGGCCATGGGGAAGAAGGGGAGAGATGGTCTTGCTCATGGTGGTGGGTAGAGGAAAACATGCATGGTGATGAAGTGGAGGCATAATGGGTTTGCTTGGCGTTCGGCCATGAGGGTGAGCATGTGAGAGATAAACGAAGATGCAGGTAAAACGAAATATACAACCCAATTTAAAATATTTATATTTTAATTCATCAGAGAAGAGGATAGGACAAAATTGAAGGAACTTGAGAAAATTTCAAATATATTTTGAACAGTTAGGATAGCAAAAGTTGAAAATAAATTCTGGGAATTTGAAAAGTAGCGATCGTTTGTTTTAAATGTTGGATAACAGATGGTCACGAAGAAACAAAAGATGGACCGCTACAGGGTTAGCCGTTTAGCATATTTCATCGCATAACGATCATCGAAACACATAAACAGATATACTGCGGAGATCAGCATGACGAGACGATCAAAACAGTATACAGATATTAGTGATACAACTCTTTTATCAAAAGACGATATTCGTTGACAAACTGTTGCTAATTCACTGAAAATAAGATAAAGGAGGCTACAGGAGTCCAAATTTTGTGAAACGAAATATGATGTCACACTCAGAAAATGATAAACAATTTTCTTATATAAAAACATATAACTTTCGAAATATTTAATTTCATCAAATATTAACTAAATTAAATTTAAATAAAATTACACAACATAATTTACTTCCATATTTTCTAATGAAAATTTACATTTGCTATATTTATATAGACGTATTCCAAATATCAAATTTATATTTCCAAATTCACTTATCTAATATTTCACAAATTTTTTAGTTAATTACGTTATTAATACCATTAAAATTTATGGGTCGTTACTGTAATTATTGTCACCCGTATCATAGCATCGTCGATAATATGTGCCGCCAATTTATCTTAAGGTTAGTCATAAGTCATCATACATGAGCCCAAAATAGATAGCTCCAAGTATAGGATTTCTTCTCAAGTTTTAGGTCAGAAGATTTTAGATGTTTACTTTTCTGGGTTCAATGTATGGTTTCAAAGGAGCCAAATTTATAAGGTCGGCAATTTCAAAGTTAAAATTCTCAAAAGTTTACCGGTGAAGAAGTTTTAAAATTAAATTATTTGGAAAGCATTCATATTTTGAAAGCAATTCCAATTTTGAATTTCTAAATTTTTTTTGCATACACATGAATTTTCAAACGTTGAAGCCATATTGAATTTTAAAACATGTATGATTATGTCAAGTTTTAAGAAATGGTGTCTTTGTTTATAAATAAGTTTTCAAATGTATAAAAATTTAATATAACAGGTTTTCATATGTTTACGGTTTAAAATGTGAATCAGATTCATATCAAAGTAATCCAGTGTAATATATACATTCGATTCCAAATACATACATACATACATACATACATACATATACATATACATATACACACACACACACACACACACGATATGGTTTCTAAAAACAAAGTTTCTAAACGCGTACATGGGTTTTCAAGCATGAAAGCTGTATATATATGAAGCTTTAGAATGTATATTATTTTATTTATTGAGTTATTAGCAATATACGCGAGTTTTCAAACATATTTGAATTTTGATTAAACGAAGTTCGTGATAATTTGATTTTAAATAGATTGATTTTAAAACAGATGGTTCTGAAAATATAAGCATTTGTATATATGAGGCTTCAAAAATATGTTACATGCAATCCCCAAAATTCATGATAGTGTCCTATATACAAATGGTTTCAGGTGTGTGCATCTTACATAAATCATTTTGGAAAAGGTAATTTTGGTAGTAAAAACTTTTGAAACAATAAAAAAAATTCGTACATCCGAGTACAAAAGATGCCTGATGTAAGCTTTTGAACCTATTTCTATCTCAAATATATATACATGATTTCATAGATATACGATTTGAAAGGATGTATATAGTTTGAACATAATATTGTCTGAGTAAATTAGATGGAAATGCAATTTCAAAGGTATATGTAATACTAAATGTACAGAGTTTCATATATCTTTGGTTTTGAAGTTTTAGGCTTATGTTCATGTTTTAATTATATAATATCCTAAGTATATGTCCATGTTAAGGATTTTTGCAATTCATACATAAGCTTTATTAAATATGTGATTTAATATAGATAATATTAAACCCGAATGTAATCTTTGTATATGAACGAATTTCAAATGTGCAAGTTGTAAATATCAACCAATTTCACATATGAATATATGTTTTATGGATTTCGAATTTTACTATGGATATGTATAAATTTTGAGAACTATAAGGAATCAAGTTTTGAAAAGATGAAGCTTTGAAAATCATAGATCTCAAATACATGTTAGCTTTCAAATGTATGAAATCTCCTATGTATATTCAGCTTTGAAGATAAGTATAATTTCAGGCTTTGATTTCAAGTGCATATCAGATCTTATAAATACAAAATTTTAAATACATTGTTGGTTTCATAGATAAAAATACTTATATATCATCAAGTGTGCACCTTTTCAGATTTGTATGAAGACAGTTTAGTATATAAGTATATATAGCCTTAGATATATATTATTTCAAATGTATATTTATATAAAAGATTTCAAGTGTGTACATTTTCAGGGATGTACAATGTTGAATATAATTGTTTCCAGTTTTCAAATTTACAAGAGATAGTACATACAAAAGCTTTGAGTAAATGGCTTTGAATATGCATGCGGTTCTAAATGTACATGATGAATTTTCAAATACATTAAACTTCGAATTTCATACTATACATATGGGTTTTGTGTATATTAACCATTAGAGAACAAAAAAATTTCTAATATATATATATATGTATGTATGTATATATAAAGTTTAGAATATCTATAGCTTTTACGAATATATGTAATTATTGTGACGCCCCACCTCTATACTTACACTAGCGAAGGACACTACGGGGTAATGCCATCGACCAGTGTGAAGAATAAAGTTGTTGAGGAGCAACCATCTGGTAATTGCTTTGTGCAAGTACCTATATGTCAGATAGTATGACATGCATGTCATTTCAAGAGGAAGTCTGACATATCCAATACAAACACAAAGCTACTACACAATGGCTATATGGCATTCGAAAAAATATATACAATAAGCATAACACAAATCAACCACAGATATTCATATCACTAAGGCAGAAACAGATATGAATATAACACATAAAAGTGAACATCAAAGTAGTGATCATACAAGATCCACTATATCATAAAAGACTAGGTACAAGTGCTAGACAAAAGAATATTTATACATCAAGGAGTCTCTATCTCGAATGTAAAAAAACAAAAACTACTGAGCTAAAGTAGTTAGCCAAAAGTCAGAAGTTAGTCCCTACTAAGAAGTCAAGTGGAAGCACCTGAAACACCTCGGTCTGACCCGAGCATTATTTAAGAAGAAAAATAATAAACGGATCAGTCTAGCTATAAATATCATACAAGATGAGACAGGATAAGGGAAATAACAAAAATATGATAACAATAATGTCATATTGTGACAAGTATATATCTAATAACAATGAAAATCGTACAGTATCTCAAATCTCCTCAAAACACCAAAAAGAATATCATATTCTTTAGCTTATTCACCAAACCTCAAATATTAACAAAACATATCAATGCAAATCTCAAAAATTGGTGAAACATAAATTCTAGAAATCAATAATTAGAAATCCCGAAAATACAAAGAGGGAGGCTTATCATAAACGGGAGCATGAAAACTCACCAACACATGTATCACAAATAAGATGCTAACCCATGGGTCGCTAACCCATAGAGTTATTGCAACGACGTAGTACAGCGATACACCCGAGGAACCTGAAACACAAACATGCTGGAACAGCTACATAGTACAGCGATACACCCGATGAACCTATAACTCAAATAAGCCGGAACAACGACGTAGTACAGCGATACACCCGATGAACCTGAAACCCAAATATGCCGAAACAACGATGTAGTACAGTGAAGACCCAGAATTTTTAAGCCTTTAAAATCGGAATATTTAATTGATTTTAATATTTAAAAGAAAATTTTAACTTGAATTTCAAATATCAATATTTATTGGATAATTAATTGTTGAATTTAATTATCGGAATTGGGTAAATTATTGAAAATGGAATTTTAAGCCTGATAAAAACAATTTGAAGACTTTGGAAATTCATATTGATAATATTGAAGGTGATAGAACTTTTAAAATTGAATTTAATAGTGTTTTGTTTAGTTTTAAAATTTTATTGTTAAATTGATATTTTAAAATAGCCTTCCGAGGCATAGTCTCGGATTTCGACGAAACCAGTTCCATTTGATCCGTAATATTGTATTATTATCGGATTTCAAATTTCATAGTAATTGGAGCAGCTGTGTGAGCATACGATATATAAACGCGTTGAACTTTGTTTTGAAACAAATTTAAATCTAAATAAAATACATTTGTTTTTCTTAAACCGACAATACGTACAACCCGCCACCAATTCGTTCCTTCGTACTCCCTTTCTCTTCTCTCCCCATCTTCTCAAATCAGAAGGTTAGGTCAAAAGAGGATAATAAATGGCTGATCGAAGTTAAAATAAATCGGACCTCAAAACTATCTCTTTATAATCGAAATCGAGTTTCGTGGACACTTCTTCTTCTCAATCAAATTCAAAAAATATAACGGTCGAAACAGACAAGGGGATAAGGTCGCGCCTCCCATCCTCTTTTCACAAATCATTCATGAACCAATTGAAATCGAATCGCGATGTAGGTTGGGGCATCAGGGTGGCATCGCGATCTCATTCACGTGATTCGAAAGCAGGGTCGTGGCGGCGGCAGACTGAGGCGATGTGGGTTGGAGTGGTTTCTATTGTTCGATTTGCGGGCGATCGACTAGGGCTTCTCGTTCGTTGGCGGTAGATCGAAGTAGCAGTCTCGCATGAAGACAGTTCTAGGGTTTTGGGACGGGGCAGGCGACACGGCGGCGTCGGCATCACGATGTGTAGCAGGGCTCGACGTTGACACGAGAGGCTAGGGTTTCTGTTGGCTTGAGTTTCGAGATGGTGTCGTGGTTCTTCAATAGGTGTCGCGTTCTCGTGCAGGCGTTAGGTCGACTCTGATGGGGCTGAGGTATATTAACCTATTTACTTTTAATTTTAATGTATATAAAATTTATACAGAAAGAAAAAAATGAATAAATATATATTTATATATTTATAGTAAAGTAGTTTTGTTTTAACATATATACAGAAATAGAAAAAAAATATTAAAAGAAATTTTCACTTCATTTAAGTCAATACATATATGTAGAAATCAAGTATATAAAAGTGAAGTTGATCACAGAAATAGTTTTGTATAGAGAGAAATTTCTAGATGAAATTTTATACTATTTTTATAGTATTAAACTTAAAGGTATATAAGATTTATGTAAGCAGAAATTTTAAATGTTTGAATGAGAAAGATGTATAAAATAATAGATTTGGTGGGTAAATTGTTAGATTAACGTATTTAATAAACTTATTCGATTTATATTAGTTACTAAAGATTTCAAGGGAATATTAGTTAAATCATATTTTAAGTTAAAATCGAATGTGTAAATGGTGATTAATTGTTTGATAAATTCAAATACTAATAAATCGTAAATTGGTTTGTAAAAGGTTAAAAAATTCGCGGAAATAAGACGAGTTTGAGGTGAATGGCAATCTTAGGCCAAAGGTGAGTTAATCTCACTCAGCTAATTTTAAATTTAAATTTAGATGATTAAATTTAAGTAATTGTTGGAATGGTTAAATTGATTGATGTGCTATAGTATGGTATATTGTGGAACTGGTATTTTATGTTGTGCTAACGTCTGTGGATGCAGGGAAAACAGGTTGGAGGGATCCAACTGGATCCCTCAACATTTATTATTTAATATTCTCTATTATGATTACTTGATATTCCATGATGAATATATTGGAATATTGAATGTTATGATTTGATTGGATATATTTGGGTATAATGAATTACCAAAAATATATAAATTGGATTTTGGAAAGAAAAAAAAGGAAGTAAATTTGTAAACGAAATAATCTTAGAAAATTTAATAAATTAAGAATGAATTGAAAAAGAAATAGAAGTATGTTAAATACTAATAAATAACTTCGAGTATGAAAAGAAGAGGATTCGAACAAACAGTAATTAATGAATTGTAAAATTATGTGATATTAATTTAAAGGAATAGAGAATTATTTAAAATGTAAAGTTTCAAATTTATTTAAAAGAATAAAGAAGTAAATTGAGAAATCTAAACTGGTACTTCAATTAAAAGTATTTTAAATCCTAATTAAGGATTTAAATCTGAAATTAATGGGTTTTGGAAAAAAAGGGGAGTAAATTGGAAATCAATTTGGAAATTGATTCAAGTGTTTGAATTGGGGATTTAAGGAAGAATGTGAAGAGAAGTATATTTCTCTGGATAGCCAAGTACGTTTTAAGTAAATTTTCAAATATAAGATAAAAGTTTAATGTTGTTTTAAAAAGCATGTTTAATAAAAGTTATTATTTCTAAATGTTTAAATTCTAAAGTAAATATTTTTCAAATCTATTATCGTAGTAATTATTTAAGGTAACTTGGTATTTTGATTTAATAGAGAGAAATTTAGTTCTATATTCTAAAAAGTAGCTTTACCTTAATTATTTTTAAAATATATATAATTTTAATAAAGCATTAAAGTAGTTTTTAACTTAGAATATTTAAAAGTATATTTTATAATAAGGTGATTTAAATCATTTTAAAAATCTAAGTGTTGTTCTTGGTGATTTCAGAAGAAATAGAAAATATTTGGGGAATTTATTCAGAAAAGGAAGATAGTTTGAAAACTGTTTTCAAAAGGGTTTGAAAAGTGGAAATTTATCTTGTGAAGATATTTTTGGGATTAATAAATAATTTGGGAAAATTATTTATTGTTTGATGGATGTTTGTGAATATAAATTGATAGTTAAATCACCGAGTATCAATATTGGATAAATACGTTGATCGTTTCGAAGAGACTGGGATTGAGATTTATTTCTCGAAAACCACTTCGATCCGGTTTGTACGTTTTCGTGGAAACGAGTTTTGATTCGAAGATGGAGCCGTGAAGAGCAAGGGCTAGTCGCTACTAATCCTGAGGATATTTCCAAAATGGATGTAGTAGGAATATTGCCTTCGGTTCCGTTCGAACCCGGGACGGACTTGTATGGATGAATGCTTGCGAAACATCGTCAGGTGGACGATGGGCACTCTAAGGGATATGTTCTATAAAGGTAACGCTTAGCCTCAAGCCTCATCAAATGGGAATGCCTGAAAATCAGGGGTTATGCAGCAAGGCTAGGTGGGTAGCACCCAAGCAGGGTGAGGTCATTCCTGTCTAGATGTCCCTTTTGTTTCGGCTTAGTGGATGGTTGCTGGTCCCAACCGCAGGGTGATCTCACTCGGGATTATCCAGTAAGAGGTAGTCCCGGTCTTGTGCTGCAGGGGAGGGGACGTACTCTTGGTACTGTGATCTAGACCATGTACTGTGACAGGTGGTATCCCAGTGCCTAGTCATTAGTTGGAAATCCATTCTCCCTACGAGCCTTGTACAAGTTTTGTTCGTATTACCCACTTTGTGGCTAGAAGCTGGAATTTAATAATGTAACAATTTCGGCTATTTTATAAGTATTTGTAAATAGACCCTATTATAATATCAGAGGATTTCTATAAAAATTGTTTTAGCTATCGTAAGGTAAAAACCCGACATGTTTATTTGTGGCGTGGTCTTACGAGATGCTTTGTTTTCAAAAGGATTTTGAAACTTTAACAATCAATTGAGTGTGATTTTCTCATGCTGGTATTCCAGACTGACTCGGGTGTTATTTAACTGTAGTGCTCAGGTCAGAACGAGTATTATAAGGTACAGGGTATGATGTTGTGGAGCTCAGGAGACGAGCTAGATGACGATACATGCTCCCATACTTGTTTATATATATGTTCCGCTGTGTTGTCTAGTTGTGTATCCAGTTGTATGTTATTGATGTTGAGTTGTGATTGATGTACTCTGATGATGTAATATATAAGCTGATATATTTGATCTTTGAGTAAAGATTATTTATTATACTTTATCCCGCTGTGATGGTTAGATTCTGTTGTTGATTTCTATTTTCTTCTTCTACCTCTTCTTCTTTAACCCAAATGGTTTGTATTTCTGTACAACTTGAGTTGATCTAGTTAGAATAGCGATGACGCAAGGGGTATGGATTTGCGGGCTGTTACAGTTGGCATCAGAGCTTAGGTTAGCGATAACCTTGGCTCTGGTGGGAATTACTAATTGGAATAGAGTCAATGGTACTATAGACTGAGTTTGAGAGTATTAATAGATACGAGAGCGTATTTGTTAGTGAATATAAAATGATTTTATATTGTGTTGATCGGTTTATTGAGTAGTTTATGGATTCTGGCCAATACGAGTAATTAACGTTATTGACAGAGATCTCTAAACACTTGAATAGAACAATTCGACACAGTATTGTTTTAAAATAAGGGTAAATGAGATAATTTTACCCAAATTATTTTTGTATATAAAAGATACAAATTTTTGTAAAGTATTATAGTATTTGGATGCTTGATTGTTAAGGAATGATAATATTAAATTATTTACACTGTTGTATAGAAATTGAATAAGAAATTGAAAACTTATAGCCAAAGTTAAAGAATAAATTTATATAACAAAATGGAATTTGAAATATAGATTATAAATGTAATTTATAAATTGAAATAAACTTCATATACAAATGAGATTGGTTAATGTAAACTGTAAAGGTGATTATGATTTTGGAATAGAATTCCAGGGAACCATTTGAAATTGAAATGAGATAAAATTCCAGAGAATATTTGAATATAGATTTAAAGGAATTGCAATTTGGAATTTTTGGGAAAAAATTAAATTTCTTTGGATTCGGAAACGATTTTCAAAGGGTTGGAGGAATAATAGTAATATTTTGGAAATATTTTTGAGTTGTATTTGAAATCTTGTGAGATTTGGAAATTAAAAATATTTGAAATGTTGTTAAAGATATAAAAGCATTAAACTCTTTCGGTCGCTGGAAAATAATTTCGATGATGATCACGACATCATCGGTGTTCATTTTCGAGTTTCCAAAGAGGAATTGCTACCTGAATATTTTAAATTAGAATTGTTTGCGAACTGGGTTTGGTTTTGAAATTCAAAGGGACAAATTGAATTTGCCAAAGGATTTTGGATGTAGTCGATTTCAAAAGTGATTTTGAAATTTTGGGAAATTGTTTGAACTCTGAAATTTTATTTTAAATGTTTATGGAATAATAAAAATATATTGGCTAAATAATATATATATATATATATATATATATATATATAATTTGAGATTTAAAGTTGAAATAACTTGACGAAAAATAAAATAACTTAAGTAATATTTGAATAAAAGCTTGATTTAAGTAAAATTGTGAAATGGTTGTGTCAAGTTTTATGAAATGATTTTAAATAAAACTTGTTGGTAAATGAAATGAAATTAGTAACTGAGTTAATTAACGTAAGTTATATTAATGAGGATTTGACTTCGGAGAAAATGGGAGTTGGATTGCTTTTAGGAGTAATTCATTTTAAATGAGTTTGTTTGGACTAAGAATGAATTTAAGTTAAGTAAGAGAGTCGCGAAATCATTTAAATTGAATAGGATGGTTTGAATATTGTTTGGAAGAATTCAAAATAAGTGTCGAAATATTTCATATGTGCTTATGGAAGTATGTAATATGCATTGTTTATAGAATCCATGTTTTAGTTATTTATATATAAGTGAAATACTATAAACTTTGTATATTTGTCACTTACCTGTTTAAATTGAGTAAGTATAGGTACAGGAGAGCCGTATGGCTGGATTTGATTAGCAAAATGCTAAATAAATAACCGCTTTGCTTAAAAAGCTAAATAAGGTACGCCTACGCAATACAAATAGGAAAGATGAACTGTTTTTCTATTTTCCAACCGTGTGGGTCAATGTATATATATTTATATCTCTTGTCAAATTGCAAAAGCTCCTCCGTACAAATGAGACTCTGCCAAAAATTTTCAAAAATTTTGGGAGTTAGAAAATTTTGAATCTTTTGAAAATTTTCACTAACTACAAATGAATTAAAATTTGTAAGCAAATAGAATTGGAACTGGATATTGAAATCTAATTTAAATTGTATAAGTAAAATAAGATAAACTAAAGATATTGTTCAAAGAAATTAAAGATAAAAAAAGTTTGCAAATAAACTTTTATTCGAGATATAAAAACAAATTAGTAAGTGAAATTAATTTAAGGAATGATTAATCGAATATTGTTTGAAATGAGATGAATTGAACTCAATATTTTGAATTGGAAAGTGAATTAAACTCAAGTAAAATTGAAAATGAAATTTGGATAAAAGATGAGAATAAAATTATTGAGGTTTGAAATTAATTCGCAAATTTAGGAAAATTGAATTTATTTGGAATTGGAATCCAAATTGATTAAATAAAAATGGGGAGTTGTGACAAGAGAAAGTGTGAATAAGTGAATAACAATCAAAATAAATGAGAATAAAAAGGAAATTGATATAGTTGATAATCAATTGGAGCAAATACGTAGGATGTACGTATATTATTTTATTCGCATAGCTATATTGATCCAGAATTCGAGCATAGAATTTCGAGATAGTTATATCGATCCGAGTTAGGATTTTTCACTCGATTTTCGACGGCGAACCATGGATATGGATTTTGATTGATTCTGGAAATTCTCTATCATAGTTATGACTGTGCAAGGAGAATGATGGTTTCTGATCAAGAAACCAGAACCCTGTCCGCACTAGTAAATTGGGTGGACGATACTAGTTCGGAAGTGAAATTGTGTGTTCGAGTAAGCGATCAGATTCAGTATTGCGTACGGATGATGTAGTGCATCGTACAGGCTTAAGTAAAACAAATATTAAAAATGTGTAAAAGAAGTCAATAAAATGTTTTTGAATGTTGTGATTGGATATTATTTCTAAACAGGATATGCGGGTATGAATATGGGAAAGGAAAATTGGTTTTGATTTCAGATAATAAATTAAAATTGCTCGACAAAAAGGTATGTGTTTAAATTTCTGTATGGAATTTGATTGGGTTTTTGGATCTTGCCACTTGGCTTTTGTTTTCTTTTTGAGATTTGGGGGCCGTAGCCATTTTGTAGTTGTACTGAGCTAGCCGTGCAAAGGAGACGCTGACGAAATTTTTCGAAAATTTAGAGAGTTAGAAAAAATTTGAGAAAATTCGGATAATTTTAAATTTGATTGATTAAGTAAGTAATATTGTTTGAAACTATGGGAAAGTTGGGGAAGTTAGTAAGAATGGTAATGGGTCTTTATAAAAGATAGTTGGTTAGATGTTGAATTGTTTGGTTTTGGGGATAAATAAATTGGTATTGGACCATTCTTGCTAATTAGTAATTTCGGGGACGAAATTCTTTTAAGAGAGGAGGAATGTGACGACCCGAAATTTTTAAGCCTTTAAAATCGGAATGTTTAGTTGATTTTAATATTTAAAAGTAAATTTTTAACTTGAATTTCAAATATCAATATTTATTGGATAATTAATTTTTGAATTTAATTATCGGAATTGGGTAAATTATTGAAACTGGAATTTTAAGCCTGATAAAAACAATTTGAAGACTTGGGAAATTCATATTGATAATATTGAAGGTGATAGAACTTTTAAAATGGAATTTAACAGTGTTTTGTTCAGTTTTAAAATTTTATTGTTAAATTGATATTTTAAAATAGCCTTCCGAGGCATAGTCTCGTATTTCGACGAAACCAGTTCCATTGGATCCGTAATATTGTATTATTATCGGATTTCAAATTTCATAGTAATTGGAGCAGTTGTGTGAGCATACGACATATAAACGCGTTGAACTTTGTTTTGAAACAAATTTAAATTTAAATAAAATATATTTGTTTTTCTTAAACCGACAATACGTACAACCCGCCACCAATTTGTTCCTTCGTACTCCCTTTCTCTTCTCTCCCCATCTTCTCAAATCATACGGTTGGGTCAAAAGAGAATAATAAATGGCTGATCGAAGTTAAAATAAATCGGACCTCAAAACTATCTCTTTATAATCGAAATCGAGTTTCATGGACGCTTCTTCTTCTCAATCAAATTCAAAAAAATATAATGGACGAAAGAGACAAGGGGATAAGGTCGCATCTCCCATCCTCTTTTCACAAATCATTCATGAACCAATTGAAATCGAATCGCGATGTAGGCTGGGGCATCAGGGTGGCATCGCGATCTTATTCACGCGATTCGAAAGCAGGGTCGTGGCAGCGGCAGACCAAGGCGACGTGGGTTGGAGTGGTTTCTATTGTTCGATTTGGGGGCGATTGACTAGGGCTTCTCATTCCTTGGCAGTAGATCGAACTAGCAGTCTCGCGTGGAGACAGTTCTAGGGTTTTGGGACGGGGCAGGCGACACGGTGGTGTTGGCTTCACGATGTGTAGCAGGGCTCGACGTTGACAGAAAGGCTAGGGTTTCTGTTGGCTTGAGTTTCGAGATGGTGTCGTGGTTCTTCAATAGGTGTCGCGTTCTCGTTCAGGCGTTAGGCCGACTCTGACGGGGCTGAGGTATATTAACCTATTTACTTTTAATTTTTATGTATATAAAATTTATACAGTAAGAAAAAAATGAATAAATATATATATTTATATATATTTACAGTAAAGAAGTTTTGTTTTAACATATATACAGAAATAGAAAAAAAGCATTAACATAAATTTTCCCTCCATTTAAGTCAATACATATATGCAGAAATCAAGTATATAACAGTGAAGTTGATATTAGAAATAGCTTTGTATAGAGAGAAATTTCTAGATGAAATTTTATACTGTTTTTATAGTATTAAACTGAAAGGTATATAAGATTTATGTAAGCAGAAATTTTAAATGTTTGAATGAGAAAGATATATAAAATAATAGATTTGGCGGGTAAATTGTTAAATTAACGTATTTAATAAACTTATTCGATTTATATTAGTTACTAAAGATTTCAAGGGAAAATTAGTTAAATCAAATTTTAAGTTAAAGTCGAATGTGTAAATGGTGATTAATTGTTTGATAAATTCAAATATTAATAAATCGTTAATTGGTTTGTACAAGGTTAAAAAAAATCGCGGAAACAAGACGAGTTTGTGGTGAATGGCAATCTTAGGCCAAAGCTGAGTTAATCTCACTCAGCTGATTTTAAATTTAAATTTAGATGATTAAATTTAAATAATTGTTTGAATGGTTAAATTGATTGATGTGCTATAGTATGGTATATTATGGAATTGGTATTTTATGTTGTGCTAACGTCTGTGGATGCAGGGAAAACAGGTTTGAGGGATCCAACTGGATCCCTCAACATTTATTATTTAATATTCTCTGTTGTGATTACTTGATATTCTATGATTGTAACGATTGCGATTTTTCGTTGCCGAAAAACCGAAATGTTATGGGTTTAAGAAAGAGAAAGAGGTAGAAGAAGAGAATAAAGAGAGAAAAGATAATAGAAAATAAAACGGAATAGAAAACAACAGAACAACATCTGAACAATATCAGAATCTCACAATTCGCAGCGGAACAACATATAATAGATAAATGAATAATCTTTAAACAAAGAACTATATCAGTTATTACATTACATCACATTTCATTACATCATCATCAGAGTGTACAACAACAAACAACAACAAACAGTGCAGCGGAAAAAGAAATACTATATAAACTAGTAATACGCCATGCCATCCAGCTTGCCTCCAGCAACTCCAGAATATCCAGAATATCCTGATAAACCTAACTCTTAACTGCCCGTGTGGAAATTGGTAGGCACCCAGAGTTTAGGAAGGAAAACAATAAACTCCGAGTCAGTCATGTGACTGGTGTGAGAACTCAAAACAGTTTATTTATCTTTAAAATCAAAATAGAGGAATATTTTTTTAAAGTCAATTCGCAATGCTTTTAAAAATGGGACTACCATAAGGCCTCCCGCACACACACAAAATGCAAACGCAGAATTGGAGGAGATTTCTCCTTATGATAGTCAAAGATGCTTGATACGCATTAAAAGAACATTTTGATATTATTACTAGTGCATAGTGTAGAGAAAAATTCATTTCGAAAATAGAATATAAATCTTAGCCAACATACGACCATTATCGTATGCCTACTATAGCTACCATCCAAACAGTGGTGACCACCATAAGTGAATGGCAGGTTTTACAACTAATACCGTACAGGGTTTCATATTGGGAATTGGATTTCCAACGAATGATCAGGCCAAGGAACTTCCCATTGCCACATGAGAATGCTTCTGGATGGACATCCCCGAGAACCAAACCGGATCTCTACCAACACAAGGCCGGGTTACCCCTAACTGAGTAACAACTGACCGAATATGCCATCCCCCGGTCCTTTGGGACCTTTCACCCGAGCGCTCACAATCAATTCACACAATCATAAAGTGTTTTCAACATGAGTAAGTATCTGGGCTCCATACCATGATACCACCCTTTTCCAGAAGGAAATGCACACATCCTAAAGGGCGCTACCCCTCATAACCTTGCCGCATCTTTCCTGTTTTGACCATTCATGGGGTGTGAGGCTCGACGAAGTCACGTCCACAAAAACATACTTTATACAAAAGCCATGCTTTGGGTCAACAAATGATCATAGAAATGATCACCAAGATAGACGATCAAATAAACGATCCTATCACAAATAATCAACACAATGATCATTTACAGCAACACTCAGCATGTCACATTACCAAATTGGGAATATATCGCTGATAACATTCAACTACATAACCTCTGAGCTCGTACGTCTCAGAGAAGGGTGTTAAGCTAAAATAATAAATTCTCCGCCACCAACAGAAATATATTTGAAAGAAATCAGCTTTATATCTCAATTTGTAATGTCAGACATACAATCCATACAAGTCTGTTCCGGGCTCGAACAGAACCGAAGGCACTTCTCACGAAGCCCTTGCAATCCGGGTATTCACAATCCCGATCGAATTTCCCATCACTTAGGGGATCTCTATACCAGGAGCTACCCAGTGCAGAGACAATCGATAGGTCATCCTATCGCTTTCGCAAATATCCGGTCTTCAACACCGGTCATCAATGCTATCCATTGCGTCGTATCACTATTCAGAATGGGTAATCCGAATAACGAGCGCAATAATTTAAAAATAAGTGTAGCATTCAAATTCAGCAAATCACAACAAATACCTTTCAAAGGTAAATATTGATAGTCGGTTATTGAACTATCAATGGATATGCACACATCACCAGTTTCCAAATAATTTTCCAAATTATTTATTTTCCAAAAATCATATCTTTACAAGATATATAATTTTCACACTTCAAAAATAAATCAATATTTATCTTTAAACAAATTCCACTTCCTTTTATAAATTCCATAGTGAATATAAAATCCAAAATATCTATGAATATTCGATTTCAATTATTCATTTCAATTTATCTTCAAGAAGATAAATTCTCAAAATATTCACTTTATATTGGAAAACATTTCCATACTTATTTATTCATAAGTAATTCACAAATTTTATTTATTTTCAACACTTGGAAAATATTCAACATACTTAAATCAAAATTAAGTATATATTTCATTCTTTAAGGAAATCATGCTCTTAAACATATTTATTTGGGCCAAAACGAATGTTGCGTAAAACATCGCTACAACAACCCAAAATCACTAGTATAGGGATTCGAAATTAAAATAGATATATAAATCCCAATACTATACAAAACATTTCCTTTCGGAAATCATTTACTATAACAACAGTGTTATAGTCCACTATTTCCTTTTATTTCTCGAAAACGTCTATTTCAACAATAAATGTTGAAATCTATGGTTTCGAATCTTAACATATTTTAAAACATCGTTAGATCGTTTTAATCCAATTTAAAATATCACATTCTAAACATTTTCTTTAACATATTATTCACTATTCAAAAACGTGAATATACTACGTTAACCAATTTCATCATTTCTATACATTTCATTTTAAAGGATTATTCACTGTCTAAAACGTGAATATAGCTCCATAAATAAGTTATAACAATTTACTTATCAAAATAAGTCGTTTGCGAATTTATAAAACAACGTTTATAAATTCCTTTATTTTCCTATATTCAATTCATAACTCAATTATATACCAAAGGTTCATATTATAAGTTAAATACTTATAATTTATTTGTTTGCAAAAATCGTTCCTTTGCTTCATAATTATAAATCTTATAACTTATAAGATTCAATTATTTATCCAAAACCATTCTTTTAATAACTTTATAAATTTTATAAACCTACTGCTTATAAAAATTCCTTTTATAACTTCACCGTTTATAATTCTATAAATTTCATTTCTATTTATGAAATTCATTCACAGTTCATTCTAACACTTATAAAAACTTTCAAATGTTTTAATTTATAAATATCAATTTATAAATCCTTTATATAAATCAATTTATATCATTCTTTTAAAACATCTTTAATCTCCTTTATAATTTCATCCTTTTTATTTATAAAATAGTCAAATTTTATAAATCCTATATTTCAACTTTTTATAATAAATTCAAAAATCCCGATTAAACTCTTTTTATAAAGTTAATAACCCATATTTTCAAAAATCAGCCTTTTACTATATTTCTCAAAAAATTCATAATTTTTATAACATTAAAAATTATATCGTTTATTTATTTAAAATGAATCAATTTCCAAACATATAGTATATTTTCAAAAATCACTTTAAAAACATTTTAAAATTCCAAAATTTGGACCAATGATGCTACACACCAAATAGTCAATCACGACAACAACGATATCATATATCGATATGATAATCCATCAAATATCAAAATATCTGAATTTAAATAAATACTGTTGAGGAATCCAGTTGGATCCCTCCAACCTGTTTCCCTGCATCCACAAACATTAGCACAATACCAATTCCGCTCCAGTACGGAATTATCGCGGTATATGGGATTTTAAATATTATCCGCTTAATAGACGGCGCAATAGGGTCTCATCCGCTAAACAAATGCGGGAAATCAATAACTCCAATATATACATATGCCAATATATATATATATATATTGCTATTATATATAATACCAATTTCACTGTTTATGAAATATTCGCGGTATATGTTTTTAATAAATAACATCCGCTTACTAACGGCGCATAATGTCTATTTTAACAATAAATAGATAACAATCATCATTCAAACATGCATTCAAATAATTTAAATCTAACTATTTAAAATAAAAATCGAAACTGATTCGATTGAGTGAGAAGTTCTCACCTTGATTTCAATTTCGTTTTAGCGATTTATTTCGAATAAAATTAAACGCGCGTTTAATTTTACCCGAAATTCTCACTAACTCCAAACGACTCCAATCCAATTCCATAGCGTAGTGCTCGTCCATACGATTCCAACGCAACTGGTTTCGCGCGTTTTCGACCTCGTATGAAAAAGTTATGAATATTTGAACATTACACAAATTTTTTATATAATAATTTCAACATAAATTTTATATTATAAACCTATTCTATTTGGACCGTTGGATCTGCTTTCTCCTCATCAGGGCCGAACGCCCCTTCTCCCTTCCTTCTTCGTTCTCTTTCACGTTTCCAGGCCGCACCATGTAACCCATAAATCCAATTTAGGATTTCATTTTACAACCTCTTCGAGCGACATGAACTCGATCAAGATACTCCATCTCGAAGCCCCTAGCCTCCTCTACGCTCGGCCTCAAGCACACGCAACTCTGCCTCACCATTGCTGGAAAAACGCGCACGCAACGTGATGGCTTTGGTCGAGATTTGCCGCCAATCCATCGCATGATTTTCGATCTCCACCGTTGATATTAAGGATCTCATCGAGCTCTTCATTTTGTTAGTTGATGTCTTCGTCTAATTGTTGATGGATTTGGAGAAATCGAGGGGAGAACGTGGGTGTTTTCTGGCCATTGGTGAAAGGGGTGGCGGCTAGGGTTTTAGAGAATTAGGTTTTATTTTTATTTTTTTTAATTTATGAAGGGAGGTGGGCTATTTATAGAATTTCGAACGACACTATTCATCCGGAATTCCCAAACTCCGATTTACGCGCCGAAACTGACGTTCCTAAGGTTTATCCCGCGTTCCGAACACAATAGAACAGGTTTCGGAAGCTAATTCGAACATCTGTGCGAGTTATGGCTACAAACGATCGATTTAAATTAAACCGATTTAAACGATTTTCTAGGCGTTTTAATTTGTACCGGACAAACGGTAAATCCGATTGACACGAAATTTGAAACCTTACAATAATCTCACATTACGGATCCGATGAAACTAGTTTCGTCGAAATCCAAGACTTTTTGAAAAATGACTATTTTAACTCGCCAAATTGATTTTAAAAACAATTCGATGCGTTTCGAGCTGCCACGATCAAACGATAACTCCGATTGACACGAAATTTGAAATCCGGTAATAACTAACTATTACGGATCCAATGGAACTGGTTTCGTCCAATTCTGAGACTGTTCAAAATTGACTATTTTCACTAGTCGATTTAAATATTAAAATATTCAATTTTCACAAATAAACTTTTAAATCGATTTTAAAAGTTCTAAAATATCATTCTAACTTCAATATGATAAAATAAAATTTTACAAATCATTTTCAATCATATTTAACTCAATTTTCAATTATTTCCATAATTTAACATATTAAATTATCGATTTAATTATTCAATTAAATCCAATAATTCAAATTAAAATTTATTCGACCTATAAATTCACTTATTAATATTTAAAATTAATTAAATATTCAAATTTAAATTAATAAAAATCCTGGGTCGTTACAATCTTCCCCCCTTAAAAGAATTTCGTCCTCGAAATTATTAAGTAAGAAAAGTTACAGAATCTATTAATTTTCCCAAAACAAATTTAAACTTCTTACAATACTTTACTAAGTTTTCAAATGATACTTAGTTATCTTTTCAAAAACAACTACTATTGTTTAACTTTCAATTCCAAAATCAAAGTTAAAGTTTTCAAAAATTTCCAATTTTCTCAAATTTTTTCTAACGCCTTAAATTTCCGGAAAAATTCGCCATAGTCTCCTTTGCGCGGCTCGATCCGAAAAAAAAATGACAGTATATATATCACAAATATAAATCTCATCAAGTAATGAGGCATCCCGAAGGGAAAAAGTGTAAAAGTATGGTATGTAATCCGAGATATGTACCTTATATTTTATTAGCGAGCATATACGGCTAATATAGCGCGAAAGCGAGCTCCAAATGCGAAGCAAACGCGATCCGCACCTACTAAACACTCAACAAACAACATGAGAACATGTATATAGGCAAATAGTATCGATATACAACATATAGCTACATAATAACTATATATGTCAACATAGAAAATGTAGTAAAAGCAACAAATGCTATCCATCAACCAACTATCATCCAACTAGTATTCATTCTCAATTAGTTTATATTCACTAATTCATATTCAAGTTGGTTCACTTCCAAATCAAATTCAATTCTATTTAAGATTCACTTAACTTCCAATTGAATTTCAATTAATTTAGCTTCCAATTTCATTAATACTTAATGAATTATATACAATCAATCAACTAACAACCATATAACAACCAATGTATATTAATTGCAACCAAATTCCTTTGCTCATATTGGTTTAATTAAATTGATTTTCATTCAATTATTCAACTTTCAAATAACATAAGATTTTAATGAATTAACACTTATATTCATTATTCCATATCAACTAAATTCACATTCAATTGATTTACATTCAATCCATTAATTCAATTCAATTCAAAAGTTGAATTCCATTTACATAACTTCATTTCATATCTATCACTTAACTTTATTAATTTACTTTGATACCAATATCAACTTTATTTAGATTATTCAAACAACTAAACAATCCACTTATATACACTCTAATAATTCTAAAAAATTATTCCTTTATATATAAAAATATACTCAAGGTAAAATTATTTCATTTACCCAATTTAAAACAATACTGTGCCGAATTGTTCTATTCAAGTGTTTATAAACCCCTTCGGCATAATTGTACATACCGTGCTGACGAAGGTTCATATGCCACTCAATAAACCAATCATCACAATATAAAACAATTTTATATTCACTAACAAATACGCTCTCATAGCTATTATTACACTCAAACTCATTCTAGAGTACTACTGACTCTATCTCTAATGAGTAATACCCAACAGAACCATGGTTGTCGCTTAACCATATGCTCTGATACCAAATGTAACGACTGCGATTTTTCGTTGCCGAAAAACCGAAATGTTATGGGTTTAAGAAAGAGAAAGAGGTAGAAGAAGAGAATAAAGAGAGAAAAGATAATAGAAAATAGAACGGAATAGAAAACAACAGAACAACATCTGAACAATATCAGAATCTCACAATTCGCAGCGGAACAACATATAATAGATAAATGAATAATCTTTAAACAAAGAACTATATCAGTTATTACATTACATCACATTTCATTACATCATCATCAGAGTGTACAATAACAAACAACAACAAACAGTGCAGCGGAAAAAGAAATACTATATAAACTAGTAATACGCCATGCCATCCAGCTTGCCTCCAGCAACTCCAGAATATCCAGAATATCCTGATAAACCTAACTCTTAACTGCCCGTGTGGAAATTGATGGGCACCCAGAGTTTAGGAAGGAAAACAATAAACTCCGAGTCAGTCATGTGACTGGTGTGAGAACTCAAAACAGTTTATTTATCTTTAAAATCAAAATAGAGGAATATTTTTTTAAAGTCAATTCGCAATGCTTTTAAAAATGGGACTACCATAAGGCCTCCCGCACACACACACAATGCAAACGCCGAATCGGAGGAGATTTCTCCTTATGATAGTCAAAGATGCTTAATACGCATTAAAAGAACATTTTGATATTATTACTAGTGCATAGGGTAGAGAAAAATTCATTTCGAAAGTAGAATATAAATCTTAGCCAACATACGACCATTATCGTATGCCTACTATAGCTACCATCCAAACAGTGGTGACCACCATAAGTGAATGACAGGTTCTACAACTAATACCGTACAGGGTTTCATATTGGGAATTGGATTTCCAACGAATGATCAGGCCAAGGAACTTCCCATTGCCACATGAGAATGCCTCTGGATGGACATCCCCGAGAACCAAACCGGATCTCTACCAACACAAGGCCGGGTTACCCCTAACTGAGTAACAACTGACCGAATATGCCATCCCCCGGTCCTTTGGGACCTTTCACCCGAGCGCTCGCAATCAATTCACACAATCATAAAGTGTTTTCAACATGAGTAAGTATCTAGGCTCCATACCATGATATCACCCTTTTCCAGAAGGAAATGCACACATCCTAAAGGGCGCTACCCTTCATAACCTTGCCGCATCTTTCCTGTTTTGACCATTCACGGGGTGTGAGGCTCGACGAAGTCACGTCCACAAAAACATACTTTATACAAAAGCCATGCTTTGGGTCAACAAATGATCACCAAGATAGACGATCAAATAAACGATCCTATCACAAATAATCAACACAATGATCATTTACAGCAACACTCAGCATGTCACATTACCAAATTGGGAATATATCGCTGATAACATTCAACTACATAACCTCTGAGCTCGTACGTCTCAGAGAAGGGTGTTAAGCTAAAAGAATAAATTCTCCGCCACCAACAGAAATATATTTGAAAGAAATCAGCTTTATATCTCAATTTGTAATGTCAGACATACAATCCATACAAGTCTGTTCCGGGCTCGAACAGAACCGAAGGCACTTCTCACGAAGCCCTTGCAATCCGGGTATTCACAATCCCGATCGAATTTCCCATCACTTAGGGGATCTCTATACCAGGAGCTACCCAGTGCAGAGACAATCGATAGGTCATCCTATCGCTTTCGCAAATATCCGGTCTTCAACACCGGTCATCAATGCTATCCATTGCGTCGTATCACTATTCAGAATGGGTAATCCGAATAACGAGCGCAATAATTTAAAAATAAGTGTAGCATTCAAATTCAGCAAATCACAACAAATACCTTTCAAAGGTAAATATTGATAGTCGGTTATTGAACTATCAATGGATATGCACACATCAGCAGTTTCCAAATAATTTTCCAAATTATTTATTTTCCAAAAATCATATCTTTACAAGATATATAATTTTCACACTTCAAAAATAAATCAATATTTATCTTTAAACAAATTCCACTTCCTTTTATAAATTCCATAGTGAATATAAAATCCAAAATATCTATGAATATTCGATTTCAATTATTCATTTCAATTTATCTTCAAGAAGATAAATTCTCAAAATATTCACTTTATATTGGAAAACATTTCCATACTTATTTATTCATAAGTAATTCACAAATTTTATTTATTTTCAACACTTGGAAAATATTCAATATACTTAAATCAAAATTAAGTATATATTTCATTCTTTAAGGAAATCATGCTCTTAAACATATTTATTTGGGCCAAAACGAATGTTGCGTAAAACATCGTTACAACAACCCAAAATCACTAGTATAGGGATTCGAAATTAAAATAGATATATAAATCCCAATACTATATAAAACATTTCCTTTCGGAAATCATTTACTATACCAACAGTGTTATAGTCCACCATTTCCTTTTATTTCTCGAAAACGTCTATTTCAACAATAAATGTTGAAATCTATGGTTTCGAATCTTAACATATTTTAAAACATCGTTAGATCGTTTTAATCCAATTTAAAATATCACATTCTAAACATTTTCTTTAACATATTATTCACTATTCAAAAACGTGAATATACTACGTTAACCAATTTCATCATTTCTATACATTTCATTTTAAAGGATTATTCACTGTCTAAAACGTGAATATAGCTCCATAAATAAGTTATAACAATTTACTTATCAAAATAAGTCGTTTGCGAATTTATAAAACAACGTTTATAAATTCCTTTATTTTCCTATATTCAATTCATAACTCAATTATATACCAAAGGTTCATATTATAAGTTAAATACTTATAATTTATTTGTTTGCAAAATCGTTCCTTTGAACTTCATAATTATAAATCTTATAACTTATAAGATTCAATTATTTATCCAAAACCATTCTTTTAATAACTTTATAAATTTTATAAACCTACTGCTTATAAAAATTCCTTTTATAACTTCACCGTTTATAATTCTATAAATTTCATTTCTATTTATGAAATTCATTCACAGTTCATTCTAACACTTATAAAAACTTTCAAATGTTTTAATTTATAAATATCAATTAATAAATCCTTTATATAAATCAATTTATATCATTCTTTTAAAACATCTTTAATCTCCTTTATAATTTCATCCTTTTGATTTATAAAATAGTCAAATTTTATAAATCCTATATTTCAACTTTTTATAATAAATTCAAAAATCCCGATTAAACTCTTTTTATAAAGTTAATAACCCATATTTTCAAAAATCAGCCTTTTACTATATTTCTCAAAAAATTCATAATTTTTATAACATTAAAAATTATATCGTTTATTTATTTAAAATGAATCAATTTCCAAACATATAGTATATTTTCAAAAATCACTTTAAAAACATTTTAAAATTCCAAAATTTGGACCAATGATGCTACACACCAAATAGTCAATCACGACAACAACGATATCATATATCGATATGATAATCCATCAAATATCAAAATATCTGAATTTAAATAAATACTGTTGAGGAATCCAGTTGGATCCCTCCAACCTGTTTCCCTGCATCCACAAACATTAGCACAATACCAATTCCGCTCCAGTACGGAATTATCGCGGTATATGGGATTTTAAATATTATCCGCTTAATAGACGGTGCAATAGGGTCTCATCCGCTAAACAAATGCGGGAAATCAATAACTCCAATATATACATATGCCAATATATATATATATTGCTATTATATATAATACCAATTTCACTGTTTATGAAATATTCGCGGTATATGTTTTTAATAAATAACATCCGCTTACTCACGGCGCATAATGTCTATTTTAACAATAAATAGATAACAATCATCATTCAAACATGCATTCAAATAATTTAAATCTAACTATTTAAAATAAAAATCGAAACCGATTCGATTGAGTGAGAAGTTCTCACCTTGATTTCAATTTCGTTTTAGCGATTTATTTCGAATAAAATTAAACGCGCGTTTAATTTTACCCGAAATTCTCACTAACTCCAAACGACTCCAATCCAATTCCATAGCGTAGTGCTCGTCCATACGATTCCAACGCAACTGGTTTCGCGCGTTTTCGACCTCGTATGAAAAAGTTATGAATATTTGAACATTACACAAATTTTTTATATAATAATTTCAACATAAATTTTATATTATAAACCTATTCTATTTGGACCGTTGGATCTGCTTTCTCCTCATCAGGGCCGAACGCCCCTTCTCCCTTCCTTCTTCGTTCTCTTTCACGTTTCCAGGCCGCACCATGTAACCCATAAATCCAATTTAGGGTTTCATTTTACAACCTCTTCGAGCGACATGAACTCGATCAAGATACTCCATCTCGAAGCCCCTAGCCTCCTCTACGCTCGGCCTCAAGCACACGCAACTCGGCCTCACTAATGCTGGGAAAATGCGCACGCAACGTGATGGCTTTGGTCGAGATTTGCCGCCAATCCATCGCATGATTTTCGATCTCCACCGTTGATATTAAGGATCTCATCGAGCTCTTCATTTTGTTAGTTGATGTCTTCATCTAATTGTTGATGGATTTGGAGAAATCGAGGGGAGAACGTGGGTGTTTTCTGGCCATTGGTGAAAGGGGTGGCGTTTTAGAGAATTAGGTTTTATTTTATTTTTTTTAATTTATGAAGGGAGGTGGGCTATTTATAGAATTTCGAACGACACTATTCATCCGGAATTCCCAAACTCCGATTTACGCGCCGAAACTGACGTTCCTAAGGTTTATCCCACGTTCCGGACACAATGGAACAAGTTTCGGAAGCTAATTCGAACATCTGTGCGAGTTATGGCTACAAACGATCGATTTAAATTAAACCGATTTAAACGATTTTCTAGGCGTTTTAATTTGTACCGGACAAACGGTAAATCCGATTGACACGAAATTTGAAACCTTACAATAATATCACATTACGGATCCGATGAAACTGGTTTCGTCGAAATCCGAGACTTTTTGAAAAATGACTATTTTAACTCGCCAAATTGATATTAAAAACAATTCGATGCGTTTCGAGCTGCCACGATCAAACGATAACTCTGATTGACACGAAATTTGAAATCCGGTAATAACTAACTATTATGGATCCAATGGAACTGGTTTCGTCCAATTCTGAGACTGTTCAAAAATTGACTATTTTCACTAGTCGATTTAAATATTAAAATATTCAATTTTCACAAATAAACTTTTAAATCGATTTTAAAAGTTCTAAAATATCATTCTAACTTCAATATGATAAAATAAAATTTTACAAATCATTTTCAATCATATTTAACTCAATTTTCAATTATTTCCATAATTTAACATATTAAATTATCGATTTAATTATTCAATTAAATCCAATAATTCAAATTAAAATTTATTCGACTTATAAATTCACTTATTAATATTTAAAATTAATTAAATATTCAAATTTAAATTAATAAAAATCCTGGGTCGTTACAATGATGAATATATTGGAATATTGAATGTTATGATTTGATTGGATATATTTGGGTATAATGAATTACCAAAAATATATAAATTGGATTTTGGAAAGAAAATAAAGGAAGTAAATTTGTAAACGAAATAATCTTAGAAAATTTAATAAATTAAGAATGAATTGAAAAAGAAATGGAAGTACGTTAAATACTAATAAATAACTTCGAGTATGAAAAGAACAGGATTCGAATAAACAGTAATTAATGAATTGTAAAATTATGTGATATTAATTTAAAAGAATAGAGAATTATTTTAAAATTTAAAGTTTTAAATTTATTTAAAAGAATAAAGAAGTAAATTGAGAAATCTAAATTGGTATTTCAATTAAAAGTATTTTAAATCTTAATTGAGGATTTAAATCTGAAATTAATGGGTTTTGAAAAAAAGGGGAGTAAACTGGAAATCAATTTGGAAATTGATTCAAGTGTTTGAATTGGGGATTTAAGGAAGAATGTGAAGAGAAGTATATTTTTCTGGATAGCCAAGTACGTTTTAAGTAAATTTTTAAATATAATATAAAAGTTTAATGTTGTTTTAAAAAGCATGTTTTAGAAAAGTTATTATTTCTAAATGTTTAAATTCTAAAGTAAATATTTTTCAAATCTATTATCATGGTAATTATTTAAGGTAACTTGGTATTTTGATTTAAAAGAGAGAAATTTAGTTTTATATTCTAAAAAGTAGATTTACTTTAATTATTTCTAAAATATATATATTTTTAATAAAGCATTAAAGTAGTTTTTAACTTAGAATATTTAAAAGTATATTTTATAATAAGGTGATTTAAATCATTTTAAAAATCTAAGTGTTGTACTTGGTGATTTCAGAAGAAATAGAAAATATTTGGGGAATTTATTCAGAAAAGGAAGATAGTTTGAAAATTGTTTTCAAAACGGTTTGAAAAGTGAAAATTTATCTTGTAAATATATTTTTGGGATTAATAAATAATTTGGGAAATTTTTTTATTGTTTGATGGATGTTTGTGAATATAAATTGATAGTTAAATCACCGACTATCAATATTGGACAAATACGTTGATCGTTTCGAAGAGACCGTGATTGAGATTTATTTCTCGAAAACCACTTCGATCTGGTTTGTACGTTTTCGTGGAAACGAGTTTGGATTGAAGATGGAGCAATGAAGTGCAAGGGCTAGTCGCTACTAATCCTGAGGATATTTCCAAAATGGATGTAGTAGGAATAGTGCCTTCGGTTCCGTTCGAACCCAGGACGGACTTGTATGGATGAATTCTCGCGAAACATCATCAGGTAGACGATGGGCATTCTAAGGGATATGTTCTATAAAGGTAACGCTTAGCCTCAAGCCTCATCAAATGGGAATGACTGAAAATCAGGGGTTATGCAGCAAGGCTAGGTGGGTAGCACCAAAGCAGGGTGAGGTCATTCCTGTCTAGATGTCCCTTTTATTTCGGCTTAGTGGGCCGTTGCTGATCCCAATCGTGGGGTGATCTCACTGGGGATTATCCAGTAAGGGGTAGTCCCGATCTTGTGTTGCAGGGGAGCAGGCGTACTCCTCGGTACTGTGATCTGGGCCACGTACTGTGACAGGTGGTACCCCAGTGCCTAGTCATTAGTTGGAAATCCATTCTCCCTACGAGCCTTGTACGACTTTTGTTTGTATTACCCACTTTGTAGCTAGTAGTTGGAATCTAATAATGTAACAATTTCGGCTATTTTATAAGTATTTGTAAATAGACCCTATTATAATATCAGAGGATTTCTATAAAAATTGTTTTAGCTATCATAAGGTAAAAACCCGATATGTTTATTTGTGGCGTGGTCTTACGAGATGCTTTGTTTTCAAAAGGATTTTGAAACTTTAATAATCAATTGAGTGTGATTTTATCACACTGGTATTCCAGACTGACTCGGGTGTTATTTAACTGTAATGCTCGGGTCAGATCGAGTATTATAAGATACAGGGTATGATGCTGTGGAGCTCAGGAGACGAGTTGGATGACGATGCATACTCCCGTACTTGTTTATATATATGTTCCGCTGTGTTGTTTAGTTGTGTATCCAGTTGTATGTTATTGATGTTGAGTTGTGATTGATGTACTCTGATGATGTAATATATAAACTGATATATTTGATCTTTGAGTATAGATTATTTATTATTTTTTATACTTTATTCCTCTGCGGTGGCTAGATTCTGTTGTTGATTTCTATTTTCTTCTACTACTTCTACTTCGTTAACCCAAATGGTTCGTATTTCTGTATAACATGAGTTGATCTAGTTAGAATAGTGATGACTCAAGGGGTACGGATTTGCGGGCTGTTACAAGTACAGGGATACGCTCGATGAAACTGAAACTCAAAAAAGCCGAAACAACGACGTAGTACAGTGATAGTCCCGATGAACCTGAAACTCAAATAAGCCAGAATAACGATATAGTACAGCGATACGTCCGATGAACCTGAAACTCAAATAAGCCGGAACAATGATGTAGTACGGTGATACACCCGATGAACCAAATTCCATAAAAAGGTTAAAGTACAATGGGTCGTTAGCCCATTAAAATTGAGACGAAGCTCTACAGAGTGGGATATATTCCCCTACACGGACAAAGAGACATCACACATCGTAGTCTAAATCAAAAAATGATCATCATTGATCGATAAGAAGTGTAAATTACGCTAAGCTAGTAAATATGAGTTTAGCTTCATGTCTCGTAACCACTAGCTTAACTTAAATAATTACAAACAAATTGTAGATTTCCACTCGAAAATTGTCACAAGGTTTCAATCGAACAAGTCCAAGAATTAACCGATGAAGTAAACACAAGCGTTTCATACCACTTGTTTTGCTAAGTCGTTTAATTAGATTTCTCATACGAATGAGGTAAAGGTTTGTGTGTACTAATAGATTAAAAAACGGTTTTGAAAACGATCTTTGTATTAAAAGTAATGTTGAAATCGCTTTTGTAAAAGAGTTTGAACATTTACTACTATTGTATAAACGTTTGTATTTAAAAGTGAAAAATCACAGAAACGATTGTAAAAACAATCTATCAACAAAAATCCACATTCGACGACGTGAATTAAACCATGAAAATCGATGTCAAATCCATCAAACGGATGTACCCAAAAATCTAGAAAAGAAGTCATTAATATAGATAATAATTGACAACAACTAACTAGAGACCCTTAAATCGATGAAAAATTGAAAATCCACTCAAAAATAGACGAATAGGCAAAATTTCACAAGACCGGACGTCTGTTTGCCTGTGGTAGGCAATAGTTTGCCTAGGCCATTGATCGCCAAATCGGTTCGAAAGCGATTGGACAAGCGACAGAGGCTAGAGTTTTGTGCCAAGCGACAACCCAGCCTTACTGGCTCTTCGATACACCCCAAATAACATGTCCAAATGTCCCAGATAGGATCTTTAAAGATTTGGACTTCAAAACACGAAATTTGGAAAATCCACGCAATCAATTCAAATCAAAAGCGAACATGAAATATATGTCAGGAATCCATACCTAACTACAATGAAAGCTATAGACATAGATGTGAGTTCAAGATGAAATGAATTTTCTAAGTTAGGTTATAGGGAATTCTGAAAATTAAAGAGAGGCTGAGATGGAGAAGATGAAGAGGATGCTTACCTAAGCTTCTCTTTGATTTTAGAACTAGAACTTGAATTTCCTAAGAAAACTAGAGCTTAGGAATTTCTAATTTCCCCTTTTCTCCCATTTTCCTTTTAGCTTAAGTGTTAGGAATTATTTACGAGTAGAATGAGTGAAAGCGAGAGGATTTAGGGTATTTGGTAGAAGATTTTAGGTTCTATTATTGAGTTAGTGGGCTAGAACCAAACTCAAAGCCCAAACGAAAATACAAAAATCCTAATCAACACCAAACATATCAATGTTTATACTCAAACAAGTTGAAAACGTCGTTTTAAAATCAATGGAAGTGGTCTCGAGTCCAAATTCGATTATTTACAAAAAGCCACATTTTGGAATTTAATCCAACTAACGATGCTATATTTAAATAAAATGTTTAAATACATAATCGTAAAACTGCGGTTTGTTACAGACTCCCCGTCTTAAAGAAATTGCGTCCTTGCAATATTTAAGAAGAAAATAAAAAGTAACAACCACTTTAAGGCATAACAACACAAATGAAAAAATTTGAAGTGAGAAGTTCACCTTAAGGAGCACGAGAGAGTAAGTCCGGATGAGTTTGCTCGATGAATTATATGGATTCCCAAGAGCAATCCTTAGGATTTGCGGACCACTGAACTTTTACAAGCGGAACATCTTGATTATGAAGGCATTTAAACTTCGTAATGATGATATGAATAGAACGTTGCTTGTGATAACTTGGATTTTTGGACATTTGTTAATTGGATAATTAACTGGTTTTTACTATTGAGATACTAATTTTATTTAGTTGAACATATAGTATTCTGATAATTAAAATATCTAGATGTATAAAATGGATTTGAAACTATAATAAATGTTGAATTATAAATATCTAGAAATGAAAAATCTTATAGTACATTAATAAATATATAAATAGATATATGCAAACTCTATAATGTTGAAAATTATAAGTGTATGCATATACAAGCATATAAGTGTGTGTGTGTGTGTGTGTATATATGTATATATATTGTGATTTGGAAGCATCAATTTGAATTCAATGTAATAATTTTCAAAAGTTAGTTGAAACTAAATTTTATATTTTTAAAACACTAAAGATAATATTTATTAATTTAAAATATCTAATAGTTTTAGTTTAAAATAGGATTTAATAAAGGTTAATACATTTTCTTCAAAATATACATGAAATAAATTTGGTTTGTATATATAAAAATATCTAGCACAAGACATATATATATATATATATATATATATAATAAAAACATAAGAAAAAAACTAAAATCAGAATCAAAATAAAAGAAATCAAACTAAACAACTTCAAATTCAAGCTGTGTTAAAGCAAGCAAGTAAAATTCAAGATCAACTCAGCATAAAACAAGCATTTCAAAGATCAGTTTAAAATCAATTACAGCACAGTTTTCAAAAGCGTTATCATCTGTTTATCAATATGAAGGTGAGTAAACATTTTCTTTTGAAGCTTAAATCTGTTTATACCTTGATGCATGTGATAAATCTTGTAGCGATTTTGTGAATAAATGTTTACATGGATGAATTAATGCGGTTGATGTAGATAAATATGAAATAATCTATGCATGTCTGTGTAAACGTATATATATGTCCCTGTTTGTATAGCAGGTTCAAGCAAATTCAAATAAATTCAACTTCTCTTCATATATTCAATTTTAGGCTATGATCTTTGAAGGGAAAAGTGCGTATGGATGTAAAATCAATTTTAAAAATAATTTCAAGTAAATATATAAGTAATTATTTCGAAAACGAGAATTAACAGTGATGATAAATTAAAGTCAGAAAATCAGTCATCTAAATTACATGATTTGATTATATAACCTGTTTCGTATTTGAAAATGATGAACTGTGATCATATTATCACAATTTTTAAGTTTGTTTGGATCAAGATACGGTAAAATGATCGAAAATTGAGATTTTACCAATTTCTGACGATCGCGAGGTCCTGTAGACTCGGCGTTTTGGTCGGAGGTTGCTTGTTGGTCGATGATCATGGGAAAACAGCCGCTGACTTTATAGACCACCGTGGTGGCTTGGCAGATTCAATTTAGGGTTTTAGG
This sequence comes from Allium cepa, assembly GCA_030765085.1. Lineage (NCBI taxonomy): Eukaryota > Viridiplantae > Streptophyta > Magnoliopsida > Asparagales > Amaryllidaceae > Allium > Allium cepa. The sequence goes on from CM060934.1 coordinate 878,617,034, forward strand.
TGTCGAACTGGACGTAGTGGTTGTCGAGGCAATTTCGACAACGTGACGGCATCCTGTTAGACCCGAGTAGGGGAAGAGAAGCATTTAATTGTAGCAAAGACTCTGGCATGATGATGAGGTCCCTAGCGGTAGGAGGTGATGGCGCGAGGAGGTTGTTGGTGATTGGGTTCTATTATCTGGTGTTCGAGTTTGCTCGTTTCCGTCTAGCATGGTCGACGTGGATTCTGGGTGTTCGTTTGGGTCGGGATGATCATCGGTGACTTGGTGGTGTCATCGTGGTCGATCGAAGTCGCTCCGGCGCCGTGTGCATATGCATATGTATCAGCTATGCCGCGTTGTTTGCTGTGTTATGATGCATCGAGGAAGAAGAGGTTTTGCTCAGGGTTGTTCTCGGGTTTGTGCAGGTTTCACTCGGGTTGTTCACGAGTTTCATCGGAGGAGAGAAGCGGGTAGGTTAGATCGGGTTTGGCTTGGGGAATTTGTGGTTTTGGCTCGGGTTTCTTAATTTTAGAAATGATTAACCAAGTTTCCTAAGTAAAGTACTAACCAGGTTTTAAAAGTAATTATTAAACAAGTTTTGAAAAAAAATAAGAGAAAAGCTTGAACTAGTTTTAAAAGCCTAAGTTAGTTGACAAGTTTCAAGCTAAATATTAACAAATTACCAAGCATAGTGTGATAAATTTTCAAAATATAAATTAAAGTCAAAATGTTTTTAAATTTAAATTGTTTTGATTTGAAATAAATATATATCAGGTTAATTAAAATGAATTCCTAAGTAAACGGTTAAAGGAAAATAAATGTTTTTTTAAGCTTTTAATTAATTGAAGGGTCTCGGGAGACTTTTGTTTGAATAAATTTCAAGCATTTAATTTAAATAAGATTTAAATGAGAATTAAGTAATTAATTAAGATAAATGGTTATCTTTAATTACTTTAAGGTTTTAAATAATTAAAGGATAATTGATTAATGTTAATAATTAATTTTAATAATAATAAATGATTTGAAATTAATTAATGAAAATTAAGAAGAATTTAAAAGTAATTAATTTATTTGTATTATTTAAATTAATTAGAAATGGTGATGAATTAATCTTACTTATGAATGATAAACCATAATTGAATGCCTTGCATTTGTTTGATATCTTTAGTATGTAATTTGTGATGTTCTGTGATATGAAATGCTTTGGTTGAACCGTGATAAATGTGGGATGACTATTTGTGATGAGTTGCTGTTATTCTGAATTTAACTAAATTGACTTAAAAGATGACAATGGATTCGAAGAAGCCGGGGTTGGATATCAGCAATATCCGTAACCACTTCGATTAGTAATCTACAATAGTTCTTTATAGATTTGATTTGTAAAATCAAATAGGCTGGAATTGAATAAATTAAGTAAACCAGACTATTGAAACTAAGTAACGGTACTTAGATATAAGTTTGCGGAATAAGTGTTTGACTATAACAAAAGAAAACACGTAATAATGTACGAGTTACCCTGGTTTGTAAATAAGTTTGATAACTCGGTATTTTCAATTTATATGGGTTTACTCATGATGGTTTCTAGCCTGACTCGGTGTTACTTTAATGTATTGCTCGGGTCAGACCGAGTATTATAGCTTTTCAGGTTGACGTTCTGGAGCTCAGGAGGCGATCTGGATGGCAGGAACGTATGGAGTATATTCCACCGTGTGTTTGAGATTGTTTTGATTATAGTCAAGGACAGGTTGTTACAAATGTCTAGTTTATTTGTGAATGATTGTACTCTGATATATTGAGTGTAACTGATAGTTACAGCTTTTCTTTGTATAAATGCTATTATTTGATATTATATTTTAATCCGTTGTGAATGTGAGATCCTGTGCTGTTGTTTGCTATTTCTTCTTCTACCTCTTTGCTTCTTTACCCTAACAATCTGGAATTTCGTCGTTCAATTGCTCGACACTTCTACATTGGACGTATTAGTGTCGAATTTTTAAGACCAAAAATTCTGGGTCGTTACATTTTGGTATCAGAGCTGAAGGTTTAGCAAGAACCTTGGCTTTGGTGGGGGTTACTCATTAGAAATAGGGACAGTAGTACCCTAGAATGAGTTGAGTGATTTATATATGAGAGCGTACTTGTTATTTTCTTATATAATGATTTAAAAAAAGGTTTAATGAATGATTTTTATATAAGCTTATATTTTGATATATAAAGCAATGATTTTTCTAATTATATATTTTAGAGTAATTGGTTATTAATTATTTAAATTAAATAGGAATTAAGTGGCAACATATATACAACCCAATAGAAATTTGGGTTAAAAATGAACAATACAAATAAGATAAGCTAGAAATGGATTTAAACCAGAAAAATAAAATCCTGAGTTTGTAGAAGTGTTTTTAGAATGCTGAATTAAGTTGCCTTGATTTTATTTTCCAATAAATTCTGAGAAAATATATAGTGAATTGGTTTCCAGATATGATAATCTTGGTCAATATCAAAAGGTGGTTGTTGTATCTAAATAATGGGATGTTTGTTTTCTAATAACAATTAATGATAAAGCAAAATGAAATGTTTTGAGGAAGTAAACATTTAGATGAGCAAGACTTGTAAAATTTAAAGGGATTTAAAATATGAAGTTTTAAAATCTAAATCTAGAAAATTTAAATTGTTTTAAAGTGTTAAAATAAATAAATATTATTTTTAAATGTAGGAATCTTATCTTAAAACAAGAGTTGTTTTAATTTTTTTTAAGAAATTTGTTTTGAACTAAAAACCGAGAATGATTTAGAATTTCAAATATGACGTAGGGTGCAAAAGAAATGAATATGTATATAAGTGGGATATACATAATAACAAGTTGATTGGAAGTATACACTAAGTGTTGAGTTCTGAATTTTCCTCTGAAATGTTGATGTGAACCCAAAGAGAAATAAGTTTTGTACTTATAAGTGAGAAACGATATTGATAAGAAGTTTAAAAATTTGAAATAGAGAATTCAAATTGAGTAAGGTGGACTGGATTAAATGAATTGAGATTTAACTTAAGGAAGTTAAATGGTTGGATTGAATATGAGTTGTGTAATTTCAAAATAAGTTTGAGTTCTGAAAATTGGTAATGGATGCTATTGATTAGTGTTTTGGATAATTTGGATGTTCATTTACTTGGCTTATCCTGATATCACCCTATTATTATTAATAATCTATGAAACTATGAATTGGATTATTTTAATAGAATTAAGAAGTGGATTGAGATAATAAATATCCATCATTGAAATAAAATGGAAATAAAACTTTTGAAACTATTTAAATAATTTTGATTTTAAGAAATAAATATTGAACATATGGAAATGGAATCACTTTGAACTTAAGATTTGAATGTTAAAAATGAATTTGCAAACTAAAATTATTAAGAATTGGTTTCAAGGTTTGAAGTTAAATAAATTGGATATCGAATATTAAATTGCTTAAAAAGTTTTGAACTCTTACCTGAACCTTGGAATAAGTTAAGTAAAGATAATTTAAAATGAATATCTGAAATTTGGATTCAAAATTAATTGTTTAAAAACTTAGGTTGTTAAATTAAAAATAAGGATTAAATCAACATTTATAAGTTTAATTTGAATTTATATAATTCGAGATGGCTTAAAGTTGAGATTGAAACTGGAATTTTTTTTAATTGAATTTGATTTGAATAGTTTGGAATTATGGTTAAAGTTGAATAAGTTTAAACTCAAATTGGAATTGATTTGAATTTGGAATAGGAATTGAAGTTAATTCAACTTGAATTGGAATTAAATCAATTTTGATGGAAGTGGAAATTGGAAATAGATTGAAATGGGGAATTGGGAAATTGATCCAGTTTGACTCTGAAACCATTTTCAAATAAATTGTTTTCATATAAACTGTTTTAGATCTGTTTTTCTAGTTATTTACTATAAAACCTTTCTTTTCAAACCTAAACTATCTTATACTTATTTTAAAACCATTTTGAAAACTAATTACTATTTTATATCTGTTTTATTTTACAACTATTTTGCTACTATTTAACTTTCCACAACTATTTAACTATTTTATAACTATTTTATAACTACTTAAATATTTACAGCTATTTTACATCTAATAACTGTTTTACAACTACTTATCTATTTTAAACTTTTCAAACTATTTTCTAAATTCAAGTTGGTCAGAGTGCAAACTGTTTATAATTGAAGTGATAACCCAAGTGGAATAAAGCAACTATGAATAAGTGAATAGAAATCAAAATGAATGTGAATAAAGGAAAATTAATTAGCTGATAATCAATGAAGATAAATACGTAGGATGTACGTATATTGTGCTATTCGCATAACGATTTGATCCGGATTTGACCACAGAATTTTGAGACAGTATATCGATCCGAGTTGGGATTTTTCACTCGATTTTCGACGGCAGACCCTGGGTATGGATTTTTGATTGATTCTAAAAATTCTTTATCATAGTTATGGCTGTGTAAGGATAATGACGGTTTCTGTTCAAGAAACCAGATCTGAGTCTGCACTAGGAAGTCGGATGGACAATACCAGTTCGAAAATGAAATTGTTTGATCGAGTGAGCGATCGAATTTGATATTGCGTACGGATGATATATGTGCATCGTACATGCTTGGATGAAATAGATATTTTGAAAAGAAATTGAGAAGAATGATTTTGAAATGGGAAAATATATTTTGAGAAATATATATGGATAAAGGTGGAAGTTGGGTGACACTAACTGAAACTCATTTTATAAAAGGCAAGTAAGGTGGTAAATAACTTTATAAGAGAAATCAAACTAGAGCATTTGTTTGGCATAAATAAAGTTATATATATTTGTTATATAATCAACTCTCCTTGTTGAATCTATAACCATAAGAAAAGATTTTATGTATAAAAAGGGAATATATATAAGTATGAAGTGATCCGAAGAATTTTCAAGATTATATATTTTTATATATATAAATGATTTTATGAGAATAACTTCGGGAAAAAGGGTTTTGGAATCCATTGATTTTGAAAGGCTTTTGATTTTTGGGAAAAATCAATTTTGAAAATTTGAAAAGCCAAGTTTGAGAATTATCGATTTTGAGATATCGATTTTGTGTAAGGAGATTTATACGTGATACATATAAAGAGTATGATTTGAGATATACTATATGTGTAAATATTTTGAGATTGGCTCTAGGGAAAATGGCGCTCCCATTGAAATAAACTTCTAGTAGGAGATCCACGGGGTGGTTCTACCTTGAGCCCTAAGGGGGGTTCTAAATTTAATCCTGGGAGGAAGTCTGGACTAACCGAAGTTCCTAAGGATTGTGGTTGGGTAGCAAAAGTCGAGGGCACTGATGCCTACAGAGACATTTGGGTTATGCTATGATGGCAGTGTAACTCGATGTCACTGCGATCTACTGCGCACCATAGCAGAAGTCGATGGGTAGCGATTGCCTACGATCTACGTTAGATTTCGCTGGGAGAGCGACATAACATTGGTAGACTATGATCTATTAAGATGTAGCGAAAGTCATGTGGCAGTGAGTGCCTACATGTTACATTGGGACTCGACTGATATAGTCTGCGATCTATGTGGTCCGTGTGGAGAAGTTTCATTTGGCAGCGAAATTCGAGGGCGCTGATGCCTACAATTACATGGGTTTTTGCCATGATGAAAACGTAAAACCTGGGTGTATCTTTGATCTATGGCAGGTTTCATGGTGTAATCATGGGGTGTAGAGGCCTACAGTTTTCTATGGTTTTGCCGGGACGACGACGTAATCATCGGGTTAACTGCGACCGTGGAAGGGGTGATGATTTCTAGAGCATTCTCACCAAAAATGTTTCCTATATTATCAAAAATGTTTCTATATTTTCAGAAAATGTTTTCCAAGTATTTTCACTCGGTGTTATAAAAAAAGTCTACTAAGTACTTATAGATTTTCAGTCCTACGGCCGATCAAAGTACGACCAAATTTCTGTAAGAACAAGGATGGACTTGTTGAGACATAGAGTTATAGAAGCATTTTGATAAAACTATTTTGGTAATATCATGTAGATTTTAAAGTGTTTTAATTTTTTTAAATAAATACAGTTTATAGCTGAAAATGTTCAAAGAGTAATTTTACTGATAATAAGCATTTTAAATTTTTTGGCATCATTCCTTTTCGAGGACGAAAAGATTTAAAGGGTGGAGGAATGTGATAACCTGGATTTTTGGACATCTGTTAATTGGATAATTAACTGGTTTTTACTATAGAGATACTAATTCTATTCAGTTGAAAAAATAGTATTATGATATTAAAATATCTAGATGTATATAAATGGATTTGAAACTATAATAAATGTTTAATTATATATATCTAGAAATGATAAATCTTATAGTAAGTTAACAAATATATATAGATATATGCAAACTCTATAAAGTTGAAAATTATAAGTGTATACATATACAAGTATATAAGTATATCTATATATATATGTGTGTGTGTGTGTTTATGTGTGTGTATGTATATTGTGATTTGGAAGCATTAATTTGAATTCAATGTAATAATTTTCGAAAGCTAGTTGAAGTTAAAATGTATATTTTAAAACACTAAAGATAATATTTATTAATTCAAAATATCTAATAGTTTAAGTTTAAAATAGAATTTAATAAAGATTAATATATTTTCTATAAAATATACATGAAATAAATTTGGTTTGCATTTATAAAAATATATAGCATAAAACATATACATACATACATACATACACACACACATATATATATATATATATAATAAAAACATAAGAGAAAAACTAAAACTAGAATCAAAATAAAAGAAATCAAACTTAACAACTTCAGATTCAAGTTGTGTTAAAGAAAGCAAGTAAAATTCAAGATCAACTCACCACAAAACAAGCATTTCAAAGATCAGTTCAAAATCAAGTGCAGTCCAGTTTTCAAAAGCTTTATCCTCTGTTTATCAATATACAAGTGAGTAAACATTTTCGTTTTAAGCTTAAATCTGTTTATACCTTGATGCATGTGATAAATCTAGTAGTGATGTTGTGAATAAATGTTTGCATGGACGAATTAATGTGGTTGATGTAGATAAATACGAAATAATCAGTGCACGTCTGTGCATATATGTCCCTGTTTGTATAACAGGCTCAAGCAAATTCAAATAAATTAAATTTCTCTTCATACATTCAATTTTAGGCTATGATCTTTGAAGGGAAAATGTGTGTATGGATGCAACATCAATTTTAAAAATAATTTCAAGTAAAGATATTAAGTAATTATTTCGAAAATAAGAATTAATAGTGATGATCAATTAAAGTCAGAAAATCAATCATCTAAATTACACGATTTGATTATATAACCTGTTTCGAAATTGAAAATGATAAATTTTAATCATATTATCACAATTTTTAAGTTTGTTTGGATCGAGATGCGGTAAGATGATCGAAAATTGGGATTTTTCCAATTTTCGACGATAGCGAGGTCCTGTAGCCTCGGGGCTATGGTCGAAGGTTGTTTATTGGTCGATGATCATGGGAAAAATGCGGACGACTTCCTGGACCACCATGGTGGCTTGGCAGAGTCAATTTGAGGTTTTAGGTGTCAAACAGGACGAGGTGGTTGTCAAGGCGATTTCGACAATGTGACGGCATCAGGTTGGACTGAAGTAGGGGAAAGAGGAGCATTTAACTATAGCAAAGGCTCTGACATGACGATGAGGTCCCTAGTGGTTAGAGGCGATGGCATGAGCAGGTTGTTGGTGACCGAGTTCTATTCTCTGGTGTTCGAGTTCGCTCGTTTCCATCTGGCATGGTCGACGTGGATTCTGGGGGTTCTTTTCGGTCGGGATGATCATCAGTGACTTGGTGTTATCGTCGTGGTTGATTGGAGTGGCTTTGACGCCGTGTGAACATGCACATGTATCAGATTTGACGGGTTGTTTGCTGTGTTGTGATGCATCGAGGAAGAAGAGGTTTTACCTCAGGGTTGTTCTCGGTTTTGTGTAGAGTTTCGCTCAGGTTGTTTACGAGTTTCATCGGAGGAGAGAAGCGGGTAGGTTAGATCGGGTTTGGCTTGGGGAATTTGTGGTTTTGGCATGGGTTTCTTAATTTTAGAAATGATTAACCAAGTTTGCTAAGTAAAGTGCCAACCAGGTTTAAAAAGCAATTATTAAACAAGTTTTAAAAAATAAAATAAAAGCATGAACTAGTTTTAAAAGCCTAGGTTAGTTAACAAATTTCAAAGCTAAATATCGACAAGTTTCCAAGCAAAGTGTGATCAAGTTTCAAAATATAAATTAAAGTCAAATGTTTTTAAATTTAAATTGTTTTGATTTGAAATAAATATATATTAGGTTAATTAAAATGAATTCCTAAGTAAATGGTTAAAGGGAAATAAATGTTTTATAAGCTTTTAATTAATTGAAGGGTCTCAAGTGATTTTGTTCAAATAAATTTCAAGCATTTAATTTAAATAAGATTTAAATGAGAATTAAGAAATTAATTAAGATAAATGGTTTATCTTTAATTAATTTAAGGTTTTAAGTAATTAAAGGATAATTGATTAATGTCAATAATTAATTTTCATAATAATAAACGATTTGACATCAACTAAGAATAATTAAGCAAGATTTAAAAGTAATTAATTTATTTGCATTAATTAAATAAATTAGAAATGGTGACGAATTAATCTTACTCATGAATGATAAACCATAATTGAACGCCTTCGATTTGTTTGATATTTCTGGTATGTAATTTGTGATGTTCTGTGATATGAAATGCTTTGGTTGAACCGTGATAAATGTGGGATGCCTATCTGTGATGAATTGCTGTTATTCTGAATTTAATTAAAATGTTTTAAACTTAAACAACTTGACTTAAAAGATGGCATTGGATTCAAAGAGACTGTGGTCGGCTATCAGCAATATTTGAAACCACTTCGATTAGTAATCTACAATAATTCTTTATAGATTTGATTTGTAAAATCAAATAGGCTGGAATCGAATAAATTAAGTAAACCGGACTACTGAAACTAAGTAACGGTAATTAGATATAACTTTGTGGAATAAGTGTTTGACTATAACAAGAGAAAACCCGTAATATTGTATGAGTTATCCTAGTTTGTAAATAAGTTTGATAACTCAGTATTTTCAATTTATATGGGTTTACTCAGTATTTTCAAAGAAAGGAAGAAAATCAAAAAATCAAATTAAAATCATTATCCAACAATGTAATTTCAAGCTATAAGGTTCAAAATTAGATCTACAAAGATCATTTGATAAAGGATAATAAGATTACAAAGCGGTAAAAGTACCAAGGATTATGGCTTACTCCAAACACTTGTACTTTCAATTTCTACTTGGATAAGATTATTCTCCGAATTCTAAAAGCATTCATAGTTTCTATACTAATATGGATTTAGCGTAAAGTAAATGCAAAGTATTTAGAATAATTATAGGATTTTCACTTACACGAATAATAGTGTTAATTGTCAATGAAATCACAAAGTACAATGAAGAGGAAAATTACCCCTAGAAGGACATGAACTCGCTAAAAATTTACATACATAAAGGAGAACACCACAAGCTTTCACAATTGGATGAGATAACTGCCACTCATACTATGGATATATCAATCCATTACAGGATGTGTTTCTTATGCATAATAAGTAATGGTTTTAATTGTAGTTAAGATTGAAACCCATCAAAGATTTGGGAGAAAAAACAGAATCATCGAATTTGGTCAATAGACTAAAATAGCTAAGCAAATGCCCATACATCAAAGAAGTATATCCAAGTATTGCCATTCTAAAATAGAAGGAAGATCATTTAAAAACGGAGACCTAATGCTCTGTAGAGTTATGGAAAATACTAAGAATCAAGTGGATGGACCGATCGAGCCAAATTAGGAAGGAGCCACAATCATACAAGAAGTAATTCACCCTACAACCACAAAATGTGCCAACCAGACAACAATTTAGTAGCAAGAACACATAATGATGAATGTTTGCGGCCATATTTTCCAATAATGGATGAATAAAAAATTTGAAGAAGAAGAATTTACTAGCCCACCCATGAGAAGGAGTAAGACTCTCCTAAGGCAAAATACCTGGCCGTCAAAGGCCCCTGGCCGTCAAAGGCCTTAAAGCCTTCAGTGCCTTCATTAGAGGCCTCATTGAAGCACCTCCTAGAGGGAGGATATGTAAGCCTTTGGTCAGTCCAAAGACCATACTGTCATCAAAGGCCTTACTAAAGCACCTTCTAAAGGGAGAATGGGTAAGCCTTTGGCCTGTCTAAAGCACCGAAACAGCCTTTTGTGTCATTATCAAAGGCCTCATTGAAGAGCATCCTAGAGGAAGGTCGAGTAAGTCTTTAGTTCTACTTAAGATAGCTAGCCAAACACACCATACAATAGACCTAATTCTTCATCTAAGATGGTGATAGGGGGTTCAATCCAAGTAAGATCATCACCTAAGATGGTGCCAGACAAGTCAATAAAAATCAAAGCCAATTAGCACTCTAAATCAATCAATTTTCTAGAGGAAGATCTATCAAAGATATGAGCCAGTTAGTACTTCGATTCATACAATCTTCTAAAGGAAGATTTATCGAATATGAGCCAGTTGTGCTCCTTAACAAAAAAATCTTTAGTTTTTGGATAAGGATTTCCGGTCTTCTATTATTATTGCCAGATAAAGATTTCTAGTCTTCTATTATTATTATTGGATAAGGATTTTCGGTCTTTTATTATTATTACTAGATAAGGATTTTTTGTCCTCTATTATCATTGTCAGATAAAGACTTCTGTTATTCTTTTACTATTATCGTAAGATAGAGAGTTCTAGTCTTTTATTATTATTATTATTGCAAGATAAGGATTTCTGATCTTCTATTATTGTTGCCAAATAAGGATTTCTAGTCTTCTATTATTATTGCCAAATAAGGATTTATATTCTTCTATTATTATTGCTGAATAAGGATTTCTGGTCTTCTATTGTTATTGCCAGATAAGGGTTTTTGGTCTTCTATTTTTATTGTTAGAGAAGGATTTTTGGTCCTCTTCTATTATTATTGCTAAATAGGGATTTCTGATCTTCAATTATTATTACTATTACTATTATTATTAGATAAGGATTTCCGTCTTCTATTATTTTTGTCAGATAAGGATTTTTGGTCTTCTATTATTATTATTATTATTACCAAATAACGATTTTTGGTCTACTATTATTATTGCCACATAAGGATTTATGATCTTTTATTATTATTGCCGAAGAAGGATTTCTACCCTTTTATTATTATTTCCATGTAAAGATTTCTACTCTTCTATTATTATTTCAAAATAAGGATTGCGGTCTTTCTTTATTATTGCCAGATAAGGATTTCTTGTCTTTTATTATTATCACCAGATAAGGATTTCTAGTCTTCTATTATTATCCAATAAGGATTTCTGGTCTTCTATTATTATTGCCAGCTAAGTATTTCTGGTGTTCTATTATTATTGCAGATAAGCATTTCTAGTCTACTTTTATTATTATTTCCAGATAGGGATTTCTGGTCTTTTATTATTACTATTTCCAGATAAAGATTTCCGGTCTTCTATTATTATTACAAGATAAGAATTTACGGTCTCATTCTTATTAATTTATTTTTAACCCAACAGAATTCAAAAGAAGTTAACAGATTCGGATTAAGTCAGACTGGACTCGAAGGCCTAAAAGTACAAGACAAAGAAACATAAGAAGTTTGGCCCAGGATTAAGCCAACTATTCAGATCGGTACCTACGTGATCCAATTGGATCGATATCGATCCAAAATGTAGGTCCCTTACATCATTTAGAAGCTACATGCAAAGTTTCATCTGATTCTGATAAGTATTGAGCAAGTTATGGATGGATCTCCTCCAAAATGAGCTAGTTTGACGGATCAGGTCCTACCCATCTTGGATAGGCTCCACCTTATGAGATCCATTTTGGAGGATTTCCTACTCATGTACATTGCATCTATGAAGTTTTGTGTCATTTCGTTAAATATGGAGTGAGTTATGAATCGATCTTCTATGAAGGGATGGACTGGATGATCTATGAAGATTAATGATCAAAATAACTCCAAACGACTTGATATTCAGACAAGAAACTCAATTATGGGATAGAAAGACAACCAAATTGAGAATAATTAAAAATTGCACGGCTTTTCGGATTAGTACCGATTCGATCCAATCGAATCGGTACCAATCTGAAAAGTTAGCTCCAAACACTCGCAAACTTCTTAAGCGACCTCTACATGACGACTATCGGCTTTTGGTAAAGTGGCGCTGGCCCAAATGCTCTCTAACCCCTATAATACCATCCTATTTACAACATTAGAGGGGATTCGATCTCTGCTAAAGCTCTGCCATTATTTCTTTACTCTTCTTCTCCAAGCCAACAACCATGAAAGGACAATTGAGATCCTCCTTTTGTCTCTAATAATGCTGGTTTGATCTAATCTAAGAAATGAGATTATATTGTAATATAAACTCCTTTGTAATAGCAGTTGATCAACAAAAGTATCTATAAAGTGGATGTATGCTTCATTAACAGTCAAGTTGTAACGACCCGGATTTTTCATTATGAAATTATGAATATTTAAATGGTTTTGAATATTGAATTTGAATTTCAAATTGATTTTGAATGTGAGAAATTGGTTTATTTATAAGAAAATATCAGAATTTAAATTATAGCAATTTATTGGTTAACTTTATTATTGAATTTTATAATTGAATATTGGTTAAATTATACATATGAATTATGGCGAACACTGAAAATAACTCATGAAGGTACTAACAAGGTTAAACAAAGCATGATATCTATGTTTAAGAATCAATTTAAAAATTTTAGAATGAAAGAAAATGAGTCCATTAATGATATGTATTCCAGATTCCAAGATATTTATCATTCATTATTAGGACTAGGAGAAAAAAAATTGATATTGATATAGTATCAAAATCATAAACTCTTAAACGGATGAATGGGAAAGAAAGGTCTTAACTATCGAAGAAGCAAACGATCATTCCACTATGAAACCCGAGGAGTTAATAGGAAATCTAATTTCATATGAAGTGAATTTGCATGCAAAGAAAGTTCAAGCACAGGATAAGAAGAATCTAGCATTTCAAGCAGAAAAAGATGATTCAGATACAGATGAAGAGGACATGGCACTTATTTGCAAAAAAATTCAAAAAGTTTTTGAAATTCAAAAAGAATTACCAGTTCAGGAGTAATAAAAGTAACTCCAACAACAATACTGATATCAATACCATCATCTTCAGTCATGGAATGCTATGAATGTCATAAGAACGACCATATGAAGAGAGATTGTCCAGAACGTAAAAAGAGAAAATTCAAGAAGGGCAAATTCAAAAAGAAAGCTTTTTCAGTCACTTGGGACGAATCAGACTCATCAGATAATGATAGTGACAGCGATAATGAACAAGCTAATATATGCTTTCTGGCCACAAAAGGTGATGTAAGTGATTTAACTTTTGATGATTTAGTAGAAATTAATTCAGAATTAATAGACTTAATAAAATAGATTAAAAAAGAATAATGAATTGATAGAAAAACTGAATAGATCAGAATTAGAAGTGAGTACGCTAAAAGAAGAGAGAAAATTCTAGAAGAGGAACTTGAGAATACTCAAGAATCTAATTCTAATTTAGCTTCCCAAGTATCTATGATTACTCAAGAATTAGAAATTCAGAAAAATAAGAATGATGATCTATCAGTAGATATTAAAGATTTAAAATCTGGCTATAAAGTTTTAGAATTAGAAAATTCTAGTCTCAAAATAAAATTAGAAAATATTTCTAAAAATATTTCTAATTTTAATAAAGGAAGAGAGAATCTTTCTAAAATTATAGAAAATTCTCGATCTACCTCAAATATATTAGGACTAGGATATAAAAAAATTATTTAAACCAGAATTTGGAATAGGTTTGAATAACTTTAAAAATAGCTTTAAAAAGGATAATAAATCAACATTTTCTAAGGAAATTAAAACTATAAAAATATAAATCCCCAAAACAAATAATAATTTGATTAGGAATGAATATATTAAATCATTCATGGAAACTTTTCATTATAATGATAATTATATTTTTAAAGGGAACTCTGAACCCTATTAGGTTTGGCTTCCTAAGATTTAACCCTTAGGACCCTAACGGAGGAAGTGGGTACCAATATTATTCTTTATTTTCTGCAGGTACCACTTAAAAAGGGAGAAAAATGGATATTGGACAACGGCTGCTCTAAACATATGACTGGTAATAAAGATATGCTAACCAACATTATCTACTCAAATGGAGGATCAGTCACATTTGGAGATAACTCCAAAGGCTATATCATTGGCAAAGACGATGTCAACAACAACGGTATCTCTAATTTACCGCTCATTACTGAAGTTTTATTAGTTAAAAATTTATAACATAATTTACTAAGTGTAAGTCAATTATGTGATAAAGGTTTAATATATCGTTTTTAGAAAAAGAAATGCAATATTACTAATAAAAATAAAGAGTTAATCTTTGAAGGTAAAAGATAGAAATATTTATATTTTAAATATGAGTATAAATAATAACTCTAATATGTGTCTGGTAGCAAAAGAAAATGATTCTTGGCTATGACATAAACGATTTTGTCATATAAATATCAAAACTATGAATTATTAGCCAAAAATAAACTAGTAAACAGTTTATCCGACATAAAATTCAAAATTGACAATATCTGTGATGCATGTCAATTAGGAAAATTAACAAATTCTTCTTTTAAATCTAAGAACAACCACTTAAACTATTACATATGGATCTTTTTGGACCTACTCAGATTCAATCGATCAATCATAATATATATTTGTTTGTTATTGAAGATGATTTTGCTAAATATATATGGACTGTATTCATGAAAAATAAAAGTGATACTTTTGAAAACTTTAAAATATTTGTTAAAAAGAATTGAAAATATTAAAGATTTAAAAATTAAAAATATTAGAAGCAATCATGGAGGAGAATTAGAAAATGAAGCTTTTGAACGTTTTTGTAATAAGAAAGGAATTATTCACAATTTTTCTTTTTCTAGAACACCACAACAAAATTGAGTTGTAGAAAGGAAAAATAGAACATTATAGGAATGTTCAAGAACATTATTAAATGGAATGTAACAACCCGCATATTTATCGATTCTATATTTAAATATTTTATTTAAATATTTCATCGTTCGTTGGATTTTAGTCCGAAAACCTACTTTTAGCAAACAGTCGAATTGGGACTCGAGACCCCTTATATTGAGTTCAAAATGCCGTTTGCAACCTTTTTGAGTATAAGCTTCGATATGTTTGGAGTAAGTTGATTTTTGCTACTTTTTCACTTAGGGCTTTGGTTTGCACCGAACCCTTTAATCACTTACTAACTCAGTCCAACCCTCTCTTCTCTTCATTACTTCATTCCTTATTTCCTAACACTTCAAGCTAAAGCAAAAATGGGGGAAGGAAGAGGAAATTAAAACTCAAAGCCCTAGCTTTCTTTGCAAATCCAACTTCTAGCTCCAAATTCAAGAGAACCCATTGGTAAGCCTTCTCTTCATCTTCCCCAACTCATTCTTTCTTTGATTTCAGAAAATTCCTAAACCTAATTTGGGAAATATTTCTCTTTTAAGCTTAGAATCAAGCTTCTTGAGTTGGGATTGAAGTGTGGTTGATCTTCCTTTGTTTTCAAGCTTCTCAATCTTGTTCTTTTGGGTTTGAAGGTGAGATTTTTATCTCACATCTTAGTCTATAATTATCTTCGATTTTTAGGTATGAATTCCTAACACTTATTCTTGTGCAATTGATTTTGGTTTGGATTGATTTGGTGTATATTCCAATTTTTAGTGTTTTGAAATCAAAATCTATGAAAATCCTTTTATGGATATTTGGACAGTGTTATTTGAGGCGTATCGAAGAGCCGTTAAGGCTGGGTTGTCACTTGACATAAATCCTTAGTCGTCGTTGCTCGTCCGATCGCTTTCGGTATTTATTTCGGCCATTTTTGGTCTAGGTTCAGGGAATGCCCTGAACCCCAGTTTCAAACGTCTGAAACGTAGTATTCAGACGTCTGAATATTATTCTTGGAAGATTTCTATTTCCAGATTCAGACGTCTGAATATATGATTTCAGACGTCTGAATTGGTTCATTTGGAACCAGAAAGGAAATAGGTCAAAAAGTGCCTATTCCAGACGTCTGAAATCAAGGATTCAGACGTCTGAATTTTGTTTTGGAAAATATTTTATTTTCCAGATTCAGACGTCTGAATCCTTGATTTCAAACGTCTGAATCTGCACTCTTTTGCCTATTTGCCTATTTGATTGAGAATTCCAACTTTAATCGATTTATGTTGATTCCGATTTGTTGATTATAATTTATTATGGACTTGATGACTTTTATATCGGGATTTGTGGGAATATCCATTTGATGGATTCGGTATCGATTTCTTTGGATTTTATTCACGTCCTCGAATGTGAATTTTGATGATTGATTGTTTCTACAACCATTTCTATGATTTGTCACTTTAAAAATATAAAGGTTTCAATACTAGTTGTAAATATCAAAACTCTTTCATCAAAGCAATCTTCAACTCTATTTTCAATATCAAACTCGTTTAAAAAAACCATTTTCCAATCTACTAGTATATACAAACCTTTACCTCACTCGTATGAGAAATCTAACTAAACGACTTAGTAAAACAAGTGGTATGAAACGCTTGCGTTTACTTCGTCGGTTAATTCTTGGACTTGTTCGATTGAAACTCTTGTGACAATTTTCTAGTGGAGATCTACAATTTGTTTGTAAATATTTAAGTTAAGCTAGTGGTTATGGGACATGAAGCTAAGCTCATATATTTACTAGCTTACTGTAATTGACACTTCTTGATGATCGATGACGATCATTTTATGTTTTAGACTGGAATTGTGCGATGTCTTTTTGATTTGGTTCATCGGACGTTACGCTGTACGACGTCGTTGTTCCTTTTTATTCTGTTTTGATTCATCGGACGTCACGCTGTACGACGTCGTTGTTCACTTTTATTGTGCTTTGGTTCATCGGGCGTCACGCTGTACGATGTCGTTGTTCCTTTCTATTGTGTTTCTGGATCATCGGACGTCATGCTGTACGGCGTCGTTGTTCCCTTTTGTTGTGCTTTGGTTCATCGGGCGTCACGCTGTACGACGTCGTTGTTCCTTTCTATTGTGTTTCTGGATCATCGGACGTCACGCTGTACGACATCGTTGTTCCCTTTTATTGTGCTTTGGTTCATCGGGCGTCACTCTGTACGACGTCGTTGTTCCTTTCTATTGTGTTTCTGGATCATCGGACGTCACGCTGTACGACGTTGATGCTCCGAGTTATTTGATTTCTGGATTTCTTGTGTTGATTTCTGGAATTTATGTTTCACCACCTTTTTCGATTTGCCTTGATATGTATGTCATTTATTGTGGCTTGGTGAAGCAAATAAAGAATATGATATTCTTTTTGATGCTATGAGATTCTTGAGATATTTGTATGATTTTCCTTTGTTGATTTTTCTATGTATACTTGTCGCAGTATGACACTTTTGGTTATCATACGTTTTTGCTACATCTCTTCTTATATCTCATTTTATCTGATAATTATAGCTAGACTGATCCATTTATTATTTTCTTCTTAAATAATACTCGGGTCAGACTGAGATTTTACAGGTGCTTCTGCTTGATTCCTTATCGGACCATCATCTGACCTTTTGGCTAACTACTCTAGTTTAGTAGTTTTTGGTTGTATACATTTCAGATTTAGACTCCTTGATGTATACGTATTCTTTTGCCTAGCACTTGTATCTATTCTTTTTTATATTGTAGATCTTGTTTGACCACTACTCTGATGTACACTTTCATGTGTTATATTCATATATATATTTCCGCCTTTGTGATTTGAATTGTCTGTGACTGATTTGTGTTATGTTTATTTCTATATTTGTTTCCGAAGATTATTATAGCCACTATGTAGTAGCTTTGAGTTTGCGTCGATATGTCGGATTTCCTCTTGAGATGAAATGCATGTTATATTTTATCTGGCATATCGGTGCTCGCACAAAGCAATTACACGGATGGTCGCTCCTCAACAGCCTTATTCTCCATGCTAGTTGACGGCATTACTCCGTAGTGTCCTTGGCTAGTGTGGGTATAGCAGTGAGGCGTCACATGGAACCACTTTACCAAAATATTTTTGGGTAGAAGCTGTAGCAACTGCTTGTTACGTTTTAAATCATGTTTCTATACGACCACTAACTAAAAATACTCCATATGAACTACTAAATGGAAGAAAAACAAATATTTCATATTTTAAGGTTTTTTTATTCAAAATGTTATATTTTAAACACTAAAGATCAACTCAGTAAATTAGATCCAGATCCGATGTAGGAATATTTATAGGTTATTCAGAACGAAGTAAAGCTTATCGAATTTATAATAAACAGACTAAAATTATTGAAGAAACTCTTCATGTTTATTTTGATGAAAACTTTATAAATAAAAATAAAGTTACTAATGGAAATATAAATAATATCAAAAATCACTTGGATGATGATGATATTATTCAAAAAGTTAATGAAAGTAATAATAATGAAAACATTATTCATAATGAAGAATATATAAGATCTCCACCTAGAATTTTACGGGATCACCTTGTTCAAAATATAATTGGAGAAGTAAATTCAAACATTAGAACTAGACATCAATTAAATAAAATGGTTCATATAGCTTTTCTCTCTACTATAGAACCTACAAATATAAAAGAAGCCTCAACAGATGACTGTTGGATTCTTGCTATGGAAGAATAACTAAATCAATTTGAAAGAAATGAAGTTTAGGAACTTGTTCCTAAACCAAGTGATCAATCAGTCATTGGTACTAAATGGGTATTTAAAAATAAATCTGATGAATTAGGTAATATAACTAGAAATAAAGTTAGACTAGTAGCGCAAGGGTATAATCAAGAAGAAGGTATTGCTTATGAAGAAACCTTCGCTCCAGTCACTAGATTAGAAGCCATACACATTTTATTAACCTTCGCATGTTTTCACAACTTTGAATTATTTCAAATGGACATAAAAAGTACTTTTCTAAATGGATATATTAAAGGAAATGTTTATGTTGAACAACCTCCTCTTTTCATTCACGAAAAATTTCCAAATCGCGTTTATAAACTTAAGAAAGCTTTATATGGTTTAAAACAAGCACCACATGCTTGGTATGACCGTCTTAAGAAATATTTAATAGACTCTAGTTTTGAAATTAGAAAGGTTGCTCAAACTTTATTTATTAAAAAACTAAAAATAATATTTTAATTATTCAAATATATGTAGTTGATGTTATTTTTGGATCAACTAATGAAAAATTATGTCAGGAATTTTCAACTATAATGACTAATGAATTTGAAATGTCTCATATGGGATAATTAGCATATTTTCTTAGATTACAAATAAAACAATTAGAAAATGGATTTTTTATTAATCAAGAAAAATATTGTAATAATATAATTAAACGATTTGGTATGGAAAACACTGCAGCCAATCCAACTCCGATGAATACAACAATACATCTTGATAGAAATGAAGAAGGCAAAAGTGTGGACCAAAACTACATCGTAGTATGATTGGATCATTACTATACTTAACTGCTAGTAGACCTGATATAATGATGCATGTTTTTTTATGTGCTCGATTTCAAGCAGATCCTAAAGAATCACATATGTGATAAGTAAAATGCATTATTCGTTACTTAAGCAAAACCAAAGATTTCGAACTATTTTATCCGAAAGAATGTCCTTTCGAATTAGTATCATATAGTGATGCTGATTTTGGAGGAAGTCGGACGGATAGAAAGAGTATAAGTGGGACATGTCACTTTGTTGGACATTCCTTAGTCTTTTGGTTTAGCAATAAACAAAACTGCGTTTCCTTATCGACGTGTGAAGTAGAATATATATCTGCCGCTTTAGCTTGAGCGCAAGTCGTCTATATGCAACAAACACTAAAAGATTTTGATATACATTTAAATAAATCAATAATATATTGTGATAATACTAGTGTAATAAATCTTTCTAAAAATCCATAAATCACTCACGAACCAAATGTATTGATATAAGATATCATTTTCTTCGTGATTGTATTGAACAGGATTTAGTAAATTTAGAATTTGTAAATTCAGAAAATCAATTAGCTGATGTTTTCACTAAACCATTAAATGAAAATATATTTATAAAACTAAGAAGAGAACTTGGAATAATGTCAATAAAAGAGTTATAATAATATTTATTAATAAAAAGGAAAAACGTGAAAAATAAAATATACGATTTCTAACCATGATGGGATTCAAACTCCATCAATTCCTAAATTTCTAATGTCTATAGCCACTTAAGCTATGTGTGTTTCTTGTCACAACGTAGAATCCACTTTTCGTTAAAAATAAAATTTTCGAAATTCAAAAATATTGAAGTTGACAGGGATTGAATTCTAGTCTCTCTGCTGGAAGTCTCATATGTTTAGCAGTTTGGTAGTTATGGTTTCTTGTTCATTGGTAAAACCAGCTAATTCTATATTAAATTATCTCGAAATTCTATTAACCATACATTTTCAAAACATTTTCCTACCTTAAATCATTAACTTATTTATATATGGTCCAAAAATGATTTCATATTCTGACCATAGAAAATACAGGTTCCCACTCCTATATATACATGAATTTTTGAAATGTTGCATACACTTTTCAAATACAATTTAAATACAAGCTTCATATATTTTATTATCACATCGTAATGGTGTCGCAATCCTTAGATAACTCACACCTCTCCTACGCCACACCTT
Source organism: Allium cepa (assembly GCA_030765085.1). Taxonomy (NCBI): domain Eukaryota; kingdom Viridiplantae; phylum Streptophyta; class Magnoliopsida; order Asparagales; family Amaryllidaceae; genus Allium; species Allium cepa. Next base: position 878,637,934 of record CM060934.1, read on the forward strand.
CCTCAGATAGCTCCGACCATCGATCACCTACTCCAACACCAGTTCTGGTACGTAAGTAGGAAAGCTATCATACCAGTTATACACTGAATAATAAGAAGGAAAAACAAGCTATGTTCATCTCATTAACGACTAAAGAGAAGATTGACAATATTCATCACTGCCAACCACAACAAATGGACCTACAACGTGAATTATATTTCGAACAAAAAGCGACAGCAAGACGCTTAAATTTTTTGGAACAAATTGCAGCCAAATTTTGCAAATCTAAACCGATAGACGCATATGAACCATTACCAAAGCCGTGTTCTTCGGTTGACCCATCAGCTGGATATCGAAATCTATGGGATCCTTCTCCACGATACTCTCCTCGAACTCCAAACTCATGGGATCAAAAATTTAATCAATCACAAGCGAACACGTCATCAAAGAAGGATAATAAGGAGAAATCTAAGTTTCTAAAGAAATCATCTTCAAAATAAATCGTATTTGTTGATGATCACTTTGTTTTTGAAAATTTATTATTAATGCATATCATCGTGTAATCATCAATGAATATATAAATATAATTTTAAATTTATATTTTGTAAAATCATTGTTATATTATGTTATGAAATCATCGTATAAAATAAACTTAGTTGCATTGCAATATAAACAAGCAAAAGTCACTGACAGAAGTCAGTCGACTGGACCAAAATGTCCAATCGACTGAACTCATTTCCAGGGAAAAAAGCTTCTGGAAAAGGGTTCAGTCGATTGAACGACGTAACAAAGACAAAAAACCCTACATTATAAACAACTCACATATATTTTATTTCATAAACTCATTTCAAACTCAGAATTTTCAAAACCCTAAAACATTCCAAAGCATTCCTAAATCAAAAATTCTCCAAATCATTCAACATCATGGCTCCTAGACCTTAGAAAAGACAACAAAGAGCAACCTCAACCTCTCTAGAACCAATTGATACTCCAATTGGTCAATGGCTTTACAATCATATAGCGGTTGAACGGTGGAACAAAATGAAGGAATCAAGATTTCTTAAAGGATCGTTTGTGGTTTACCTTGACTTCAATGCATATGGAATTCAAGGTTTGGCAAGAAGAAGTCCTTTGGAATCGCTATTAGACCACAATCAGAACAAGGTAAAAATTAATCACACTATGGTGAGATAATTTCTTGCTAATCTCATTCTATATCACCAAACTCCTTCGAATAGAGATAATTGAAATTACCACTTATCAATGACAAGTATTTTTCTCTTTAGCAAGAATAGAACATATACTTCACACTCCGGTAAATGGAATACCATTGGAAGACTTGAATTGCGATATCAATATTCGATACGAGATAATCCATCGTTTCCTTGAAGATAATATGAGGGAATTGAAATCTATTTCACTACGATCGACAACAAGAAGTTTGCATCGTACCTTAATGAAAACAATACTTTCAAGAACCGGATCATAAGAATTGGTATACCTGAAGAACTATAGAGCATTGTACACTATATATGGAAATGTTCAAATAAATTGGCCAAAACTTATTCTTGATGAACTTCTAGTCTTCAATCAAGGGAAACAAAATATAATCTACTATGGAGAATACATTATGAGATTGCTTATCGACCTTCAAGCGCCAATACCCAACTCGTACACTTTAATTGCAAAAACTCTTAATAGTCGGATGATAAGCCTCATGATATTACCCCCAAGACCCCTCCGTATCATGAAATTCCAAGACTGGAAAAACCGTTCCCAAGAACATCAAGAAGAAGCAATATCGTAAAGACAAGGCGATGAAATTTGAACCCCTACAGCTTTCCAAGGAACACGTGAAGCAATCAATCTTATAGCTCGATATCAAGTGATATTAGATTCACGCGTCAGACTCCATGACAGGAAAATTGATAAGAGGTTCAATAAGACAAAGAGCTTCTTTGGCATATTATGGAAAGCTATCTCCTGCACCACTAGTTCATCTACCTCATTTGGAAAACAACCGGCATCAGAATTTACGTGGACAACATTGGATGAGGAAACAGAAAGTGATATGGACAAGGAAAAGGGGAAGATGCCAATGGTTCCCAGAGATGACGAAGAAGTAGAATCCGATGAATGATAGGGAAAATGGAAGTGAAATTTTGATTTTTTTAGTAAGTTTTCTTTTGTGAAAAACTATGATATGCTTTATGATGTACTAGCGGAAGAAATGAATAAATAAATAACAGTACCAAAAGTTAGAATACATCAACTCCATTCATATGGAGTTCTGAATATAATATTTGATATCACAAATCTTATATACTAAATAGCGTGTTTGCCATGTAATGCATCATCAACAATTATACATATACAATATATCGACTTCATGCCTCTAGCATACATCAAAAACATGTAAGCTGTCCCTAAAAGCACATGACTCCCAAATTACTCAATCGAGTACCTGAGAGTTGTCATGACATAAATAGACAAAGACAAAACAGGGGTCAGAATAAACGCCTACTGTGAGGGAACTATCTTTAAGTATTGTATATACATGCAACCTATATACATCTAATAAATGTAAGCAAGGATCAATGGGTAGTACTAATCATACATTGCTCTACTTTATCTGTACACCAACAAGTATGAATGATACGTAATAGTGTTCTCTTATTAAAATACTATATACTATAACAAGTCATGCTACTAAATATAAAATTAAGTATGGGGGTAGTACTACACTTCATAAAAAATACTGTCATAGATCTCTTCATCCTTGTCAAAGCATCTGAAATGCAAAACAAATACAATGGTATAAAAATGCTACTAACATAGCATCTTCATACCCAAACAAAAATACAAATATTTGTAACTGATACCCGTGCTGAATTACCATTAGCTACCAAAGAAACCTATTGAGAGCCACAACTAACTTACAGACTCCCCTAAAAAACTAGCACCGCAAAAAGAAGTTGCATATACGTCCTGTCTTGGCAACCATCCATATAATACAACAATATATGATCTACTCTATATTGGCATCTTAATCTCTCTCTGCCCCTACTCCGGAACCACATATGTAGATTTTGCATCTCAGTGGTACAATGGATTACTATAGCAAACCGATATCATCCGATTGTCTATGGATAGACAATCTGAATTCATGCTACCCTACGAACACCTTTCTTACGCATGTATACAAGGCCGAAGTATTCTCATCCTAGTATGTATCGTGATTCGTTCTTAAAGTGCCTCGCACTGCCCGGTTGCACCAAGTTAGGCATAACAAACTAATATATATAAATGACGAAACCATGAATCTATAGTTATATATATATACACATACATAAATCACTTGAATCACATATTTGTGCATCTATGTAATATATTTCGTCCAGTATTCAGTAATCAAAAATCGTGCTTGCACTTAGATTTTGTGTTGACGAATCATGTAGAATTTTCATTAGCTGACAATGAGACCTATCGAAAGTCACAACTGTAACGACCGATATTTTAGGTGTCTTTGAATATTCTATTTATTTAAAATTTTGAGTTTGAAATTAAATTATAATAAATTATCTGTTTCAAATGTAGATCTGATTTTCGTAGAAGTGTTTTAATTTAATTTATAGAATTTTTCCATATTTTTTTAATTTTGAAAATAAATTAATTTCCATTTGAAGTATTTTATGGAAAAAGTAGGCATTTTTGACACTTCACATAACTTGATAACCTGTCTATTTTATTTTTATTTTATGATCGTGTCATATTGTTATGCATGATCGTATTCTTCTTTTTGTCGTTTGCATCTCGTATGCAGATGCGATATGATGATGTGGGGTGCTCAGAATCCTTTTAAAATCAACATACACCAGGTGCACATACAATACACACCATTCTCCAACACAATTATACATAGCCACCTTCAACTCAGCAATAATTTTGTCTCCCTTTTTCTTTTGTCAGTACTACTATGCTGCCTATTTCTTTATACTTATCAACATATTTACTTGAGAATCCTCTCCTTGCTGCCATAATTGCTCATATATTCATCTTCCTTTTTCTTGTACATTACCAAAACAATGAGACAGCTCCACTTCCTCTCATTAAAAAATCAAAAGCTCGCAAACCATCCACTTTTACCCTTGGCTTTCAACTAAGAAGTTGATTGTCATCCTCTATATTTTTTTAAATTGATTGTGTTCAATTTCGTCGAGAATCGAGCTAGATATCATCAAATTTCAGTAAGAAGGAAAATTTTCACAAATTTCAATAATTAATTTCTCTCGATCCTTATGAATTGATCGACGCCGTATGCGTCGTTGGAGACGTATAAGGATGTAGGATTTTTTGCGAAGTTTTGGCTGCTTTTGGTGAGGGTCGATGTCGATGGTTTAGGATTTTGGAAAGTGTAGGAAGTGATTACAAATTTGGGGTTTGGATTTGGATTTGGATTTGGAAAGGAGAGGAGCATCTGTGGTGGTCGTTTGGGTGTGATCGACCACTAATTGGTGAGCGTGACATTGCAAGGTAGGGACAGTGACTTTCCAGGTCGTGATCGTCAAGAGTGCATTGGGGTTAACGTGCTGGTCTGTGGGTTGAAGCATGCCGAAGAGAGAAATGCTGGTGTTGTTGATTGGTTGGATCCTGCTGCAAGAAGGAGTGTAGAATGCATAGCCATGCACGTTTCGTGTACATTTAGCGTAGCAAGAGTTGTTTTTCTTCGATTGGAGAAGAAGGAGAGAGGTGACGGGCCAGATTTAAGGAGTTGGGCTGAAGCTTGTTTTTGGGCTTGCGTTTTTACATGTTAGGTAAGAAACTATAGTTCTAATTTAATTTGTAAGTTTAAAATGTTTAAACTTTGCAAATCTACATATAGTGCATACCAAATCCATTTGATGCATGGATTGTTGTGTTGTGTTCATATTTACGAATACATCGTTTGGACATAGCTTACTGGTTAGTTTGGTAAAGTATAAATTTATGACATATTTAAACGGACTAAATTTAAATTACATTATTTTAATCAGTAATGTCGTTTAAATTTACATACTTTAATTATTAATGTTTATTTTTCCAAATAAAATATTATCGAGTTAAATTGGATTGAATATGGTAATTAGACAATTGTTTAGCGGAGCAAAACACCGCTTCACTAATTAAATTAAATGGACACCTGTTTGGGACATTTATTTAGCAGAAATTAACCCATTCTACTATTACATTATGGACACTTGATTACATTTCAATTGATCTGTATTTGATAACTGATGTATTCATAATCAATTGTTAATTATGAGTTTAATTTACATATGGGATGTGACGGAAATGCCTAGATTATAATTTGAATAGCAGTGGAATTAATGATGACTTGATTAAGTACCATTGGAGCGCTAGGTCTCTTTCTAATTTGAAAAGTTATTTATTCTACTAAAGTAATTTTAAGGATAATTTTTGTTAATTATTAATAAGCCTTTGAAGATTTTTATTATTATTAATAATGTTTTAAAAGATAATTCTTTTAATAATAATAAAAAGTTAATTATTTTATGACCGTTTAAAATATTTCATAAAGTTATTTAAGAATTTTTTTATAAATTATTTAATTGTTGCTCTAAAAATGTTTAGTTGTATGATAATTATTTATTTAAAAGTTAATTAATTATCTGACTAAAGTTATTTTGTAAAACTTTGAGTTTAAAGTAAATTATTATTTATGAGTTAATTATTATTTATAATTAATTATTTTATTATATTTTTAAGTTAATATGTTACTATTATAATATTGGTCAAAGTTAATTCAATATATTATTAAGTATATTTGTTATTCTTTTTGAATAAGGTTTTAAAATTAACGAAAAATGTTAAATAATAACTTGATTGTTAAAGGTGGTTCAAATAATCGTTTTTTATCAAAGGAACTTCACTAATTAAAATTCATGTAGGAAGTTTGTTTAAAATAAGGAAAGTTTATGAAAAGGGGCTGTATAAATTGAAAGCAATCTCAGAATTGGAAGAGAGTTTGTAAATGATGTGGATATTTATAAAAGGATTATAAATGGTTTGTTATTTATAAAAGAGTTTGGGAAATTAACTTGGTGATTTGTAATGAGTTTTATAAATAAAATTGGAAATCTATAAATGAGATATTTATAAAATAAAAGAGATATATGTAAAGCGATGCGTTGTGGATAATTTATATCTCCAATTTAATATGGTTTCTAATAGTAAATATCTCTAAGTGTTGGTGAATATATTTATACCATCTTATAAGTATGTAAAAGTAGGTTTCCTAAGTTTTTTTTTGAAAGTGAAATGGGTTTGTGAATATACTTATTCTATTGAGATAAGTATATGTTTATATTTTCGAAGTATCAAAATTATAGTGATTTGTGAATATATTTATCCTATTAAGATAAGTATATGAAGGTAGTTTCCAAGTTTCTAAAAGTGATGTTAAATCAATAAAAGGTAAACTTAAGAGGTTTAGTGAATCCATAGAAAATGTAATCTCTGTTTGAATGTTTGTTTACTTTATAATTGAATAACCGACTATCAAAGTCTGGGGCAAAACATAACTTTGGAAATATCTAAGAGCAAGGGAATTATATGGTATGATTACTGTTGATGGGGTTCTGATCTTTTTGCTCTACTTGAAGGCATAATCCAAAGGGTTTCGACTGAAACAGTTTTCAAAGGTTTCGTAGGGGCAAATTTTTAAAAGGTTTAGAAAGGTCTCCACATGCTTTAAATTGAATCCAAAACGCTTTCAAAAGATTTTGTAATTTAGTGCTTTCGAAAGGGTTTTAGTGAATGGTTTCGATGTTCCCCAAGGTTTCGAAAGGGTAGAAAGGAAAAGTTTTTTATGTTTCGGAAAGGCAATATTTAAAGGATTTAAAAAGGGATATCTAATGTTTTGAAGCTTTCGAAGGAAAGGCTTTTAATGGTATCGAAAGGGTCACTTTTAAGGGTTTCAAAAGGTTTACCTTCAAGTGTTTCGAAAGATTAGTCTAAAGGTTTTAAATAAAGGTTTCAATGTATTAAATAGGCAATATAGCCTAAGTATTTTCAAGTTAGGAATGGTTTTAACTTTTTTTGGAAGGATAGCTAATGCTCATCAAAATTCATCAACATTATTTTGAGTAATGTATATATAACATGGCAAAAATAGCTTAAGGTAAAGCTAAGAATATATTTTCCTTGTATAAGTGTTATTTAAAATGTTAAATCATTTTGAAAAGGTTTTTAAGGTAAAAGATGAAGGGTAGTTAACCCTAAGATAATGATTTGCAAAGATAATCCATTTTGATTCGGACAGTTAGTCCAGTTTATGGACAGTTAGTCCAGTTTGTAGGCAGTCATCCCAGTTTTCAAATAGATAGTCCATTTGTTACTTGTGGACAGAAAGTCCATTAGTTACCTGATTATAGCTTAATGGGCTTATCTATTATTGTCATTATTATATTAGTTGATTAACCAGTTTGGGTGCAGGAAAGGATTTGCAAAATATATGTTTTAAAGAGGATATTAGTGAGGGAAAACCCGTTCCACTAAGCGGTGTAGTCTCACCTAATATCAGTAAACCGAGATGTAACAGTATTATTCTCACCAGGCTTTATGTATGACTCGAAGTTTTTGTTTCGCCTTGAACTCTCGGGTGCTCAAAATTTATTTGAGTATACTGAGGGTTGAGATTTTCAGGTTTTCGAAATTTTGGATAATAAAGCTTCCAGAAACGAGAAGGTGGCTGACGGATAGTTGATTAGGAGTTATAGTTTTATTCTGTTCTGATTTTGCTATGTAAATTATGTCAGATATGACTATGTTGACTCTGATCAATCAAGGAGGCATCGTCATATGTCGCTCTTGGGGTATTTTTGTAATGATTATAATTAATCTTTACTTGAGAAACGTTAAGGGATTATGTAATTTGGATATGAATTGTTTTGAAATGTGATCGGTGAAATATTGTTTTTGAAATCTATGATTTTGTTTATATTCATGTGCTTCCGATATTATGGATACCATTAGCATTACCGTATTTTGTCACTAGAAGTTAATATTATGGATGACTGTAGCATCTGTAGCTCTTAGCTTTTGGCCTCTAAATACGGAATGTTACAACTTAGCATCGGAGCATAGGTTTGTGGAAAATTTTAAACTAAAAATGATTTTTTAAAACATAATCCTAAGGAATTAGAGTAAGATTTGGGATATGGGATAACGCTATAGTAACATACTTGTATTTGTTATATATAGTATATGCTTTATCTTTAGTCTCCTATCTTTGTTAGGTTATTTTCCATATCTCACGAGGTTTGAATACAGATATAGAAGGTAGAAGTGGAAGAGTTAACCCGAGGGGGTGGTACTGATGGGAATGCCAAGCCAAATGCGAGAAGAGGTGAAGATCACACATAAGCAAAGACTGTGGGTGTTAGAGTCCTGCAAGTTGGAATGGAAGCTATGTATTAGTTCTTCGTGAACATGGTGCAAGCGGGTGTTGCTATTGGAGTAGTGTGAGGAGGAGTTTCGGGAGCTCCAATTGACAACGACTATGCTAAGTAATGCTAAAGAAGTCTAGGTTGTGCAGAGTCAGAAGAGGAAGTTCTTTCCTAAGAAAGGTGCTCAGAAGGGTGGATCAGCTAAGAAGGGGAGGTCTGAGATTGTCTGTTTTAAGTGCGACAATATGGGGCATATTGCTAACGAGTGTCGTGATGTAAAAGCAAAGGAGGTGGCAGGGAAAAAGAATGTCAGGTGCTTCAACAGTGACCAAATTGTCCATTATGAGAATTAAAGCAAGAAGCTCGCTTAGGATGGAAAGGGCAAAGTGTATGCATTGGAGCCTGTTACTTCATGTGACGACCCGAAATTTTCAAGCATTTAAAATCGGAATATTTAATTGATTTAAATATTAAATAGAGCAATTCTAACTTGAATCAAGAATATTACAATTTATTTGATAATTAAATTATTGAGTTAAACAATTTGAAACTGAGTAAAATATTAAATCTGGAATTTTAAGCTTGTTAAAAATATTTTGAAGGTTCGTAAAATTTATATTGATAACGTTGAAGATGATAGAAGTGTTAAAATCAAATTCAACCATGATTTGTTCAGGTTTGAAATTTTATCATTTAAATTGAATTTAAAAATAGCCTTCCGGGGCACAGTCTCGGAATTTAACGAAACCAGTTCCATTGGATCTGTAATAGTGTTTTATTATCGGATTTCAAATTTCGTAGTGTTTGGGGTTGTGGTGTGAGAGCACGATATGTAAACGCGTTGAAAATTTATATAGCGACAAATTGAATTTAAATAAAGCAATGTTGGTCTACTCAAATTTTCTTTCAGCCGTAATTGCATCCCGTCAATACTTTTCCGTTTCATCTCAAATTACTGTAGCTAACTTTATCATACACGCCAACATCTTGTTTCCTTCCTCTTGAAGACAACCAATTCGTTCCTAAAAAAAATTTATAAAACCACACAGCAGAGAAGAAGAAAAAAAATCTCGAAACCTTTTTCTCGTTCGTTCGAAATTCATGGCCGTGAGTTCTTATCAATCTTCTTTCTCTTCTTCACCTTTACCACTCGAATCAAATTCCAATCGAGAGCTCAGAAAATAAAACAATAAGTATCGTCGAAGCCTAAACTTTTCAAATCGAAATCAGAAAAAAAATATAATAACCGCAGCGAAATCCAATTCGACTTCGATCGAATCATGACCGAGTGAGGGGGAAAGTATGGATTTTGGTCGCATATGACTCGAGCTAGGGTTCGCGGTCACCTAGGGTTTTGAGATTTGGGTTTCGCGGTTCAGAGGCGAGTGCGATCATGTATGCGCTCGCGAGTGGAGAAGGTTGGCCATTCAAATCGAGATTTCATGGAATGGAGGGGGAGGGTGAGGTCGCGGTCGACGATGGGAAGAGCATCGAGTAGGGGCTAGGGCATAGTTCGGCAGGCAGTGGGGTGGTGACTCCTCAGGTGATCGAGGCTACGGTAGGGAAGCTGCGTTAATTCTTGGTGACTGCGTCGCATCCAAGTGATGTTGGGTTTTAGGGTTCTTCGGTAGCTGTAAGTTTCCTATGTTTTGATTAAATCTCACGAGTAAATATATATATATATATATATATATATATACAGATTACAGGATATAGGTATATATGTGTATCATAACTGAAGTTTTAAAATACAGTAGCTTATGTATCACTAGTGAGAAAATATTTGAATATACGTATATATCGGTTGGAAATTTTTAACAGTAAAGTAAAATTTATAATTTTACTTACCTAATAGATTTAAATTTAAAATGAGAATACTATTGGTAGTTGAAGATCATGGCAAATGTTAATTAAATTTATTAGTTGGGAAATTTATTGTCCGATTAATTCAAATATTAATAAATTATGTAATTATTTATTTAAGGTCAAAAGTATGGAAACGAATCGAGATTGGGAAGAATTGAACACAATTAAGGCAAAGGTGGGTTAATCTCACTCAGTTAATTTAAATTTAAATGATTAAATTTAAATAATTGTTTGAACGGTTGAAATTGATTGATGTACTATAGTATGGTATATTTTGAAATTGGTGTATTATTGTGCTAACATCTGTGGATGCAGGGAAAACAGGTTGGAGGGATCCAACTGGATCCCTCAACATTTATTTAAATAATTTAGTACCCTCAGTTGTGATTATATTGATATTCTATGATGAATTATAGTGGAATATTGAATGCTATGGTTTGATTGTATATAATTGGGTATAATGAATCACCATAAAAATATATAAATTGAATTTTGGAAAGAAAATAAAAGAAGTGAATTGTAAGTTAAATAATTATAGAATAACTTTAAGGAATGAATTTGAAAAAGGAATAAAGTGATTTGAAAAATTCTAATAAACAAATCTTAGATATGGAAAGGGAAATTTGAATTAACTGAGAGTTAATGAATTTTAATCTTCAGTGTTATTTTTAAAACGAACAAACCATTTATTTAAAAGTTAAGATTTAAATTATTGGGAAAAAAAATCTGGAATTGTATATTTCAGTTAAGAGCTTAGAATCAAATGAAAAATAACAACACCAACAATAATTAAGCCCATACTTAATGAATTTTTGAAATGAATTAAGTAATTAAAGAAATTTATTTCAAATGGGATAAGTTTGAAATCAATTTGGGGAAAAATTGATTTAAGTGATTGAAGTTGGATCTTCTCCTTGGATAACCAAGTACGTTTTCAAAGTAAGTTTTTAAATATAAGTTAAAAGTTTTTAAGTTGATTTTAAAAGCAAGTTTGGAAAATCTATTATTTATAAATATTTGAATTCTAAAGTAAGTCTTACCTTTTTAACCTATTTTAGTTGTAATTATTTAAAGAATGACTTAGTAGTTTGTTTAAGATTAAAAATTTAGTTATATTTTATAAAGTAACCTTATTTCAAATATTTATATAGTATGTATTTTTAATAAACTATTGAAGTAGTTTAACTTAAATGTGTTAAGAGTATTTTAAAGTAAAGTGTTTTAAATTATTTTAAAATTCTAGTTTGTGCTTGGCAATTTCAGTGGAAATAGAAATACTTGAAATTTATTCTGAGAAAGGAAGATAGTTTGAAAACTGTTTTCAAAGGATTTGAAATTGGAAATATATATTGTAAAGATAATTGAGGTTAATAAATAATTTGGGAAATTATTTATTGGTTGATGGTTGTTGTGAATATTAATTGATAGTTAAATCACCGACTATCAATATTGGCCAAATGTGTTGATCGTTTCGAAGAGACCCGTATCGAGATTTATTTCTCGAAAACCACTTCGATCCGGTTTGTACGTTTCGTGTAAACGATTTTGGATTCGAAGATGGAGCAGTGAAGTGCAAGGGCTAGTCGCTACTAATCCTGAGGATATTTCCAAAATGGATGTAGTAGGAATAGTGCCTTCGGTTCCATTCGAACCCGGGACGGACTTGTATGGATGAATGCTTGCGAAACATCGTCAGGTGGACGATGGGCATTCTAAGGGATATATTCTAAAAAGGTAACGCTTATCCTCTAGCCTCATCAAATGGGAATGACTAAAAATCAAGGGTTATGCAGCAAGACTAGGTGGGTAGGACCCAAGCAGGGTGAGGTCATCCCAGTCTAGATGTCCCTTTTTATTTTTCAGCTTAGTGGGCGGTTGCTGATCCCAACCGCGGGGTGATCTCACTCGGGATTATCCAGTAAGGGATAGTCCCGGTCTTGTGTTGCAGGGGAGCGGGCGTACTCCTCGGTACGGTGATCTAGGCCCCGTCCCGTGACAGGTGGTACCCCAGTGCCTAGTCATTAGTTGGAAATCCATACTCCCTACGAGCCTTGTACGAGTTTTGTTTGTATTACCCACTCTGTGGCTAGTAGCTGGAATTTAATGAATGTAACAATTTCGGCTATTTTATAAGTATTTGTATATAGACCCTATTATAATATCAGAGGATTTCTATAAAAATTGTTTTAGCTATCGTAAGGTAAAAACCCGACATGTTTTTTTGTGGCGTGGTCTTACGAGATGCTTTTGTTTTCAAAGGATTTTTGAAACTTTAATAAATAAATTGGGTGTGATTTTCTCACACTGGTATTCCAGACTGATTCGGGTATTATTTAACTGTAATGCTCGGTTTAGACCGAGTATTATAGGATACAGGATATGATGCTGTGAAGCTCAGGAGACGAGCTGGATGACGACACGTACTCTCGTACTTGTTTATATATATATATTCCGCTGTGTTGAGTCGTTGTGTATCCATTTGTATGGTGTTGATGTTGAGCTGTGATTGTTGTACTCTGATGGTGTAATATATGAACAGATATATTTGGATTGAGTAAAGATTATTTATTATCTATTATATTTTATTCCGATGCGATGGTTAGATTCTGATGTTGTTTTCTGTTTTCTCTCCTTCTACCTCTTCTTCTTTAACCCAAATGGTTCGTATTTCTGGCTAACTTGAGTTGATTGTTGTAGAATAGTGTTGACTCAAGGGGTACGGATTTGCGGGCTGTTACAATTGGTATTAGAGCTTAGGTTGGAGATAACCTTGGTTATGGTGGGAATTACTCATAAAATAGAGTCTATAGTACTCTAGAATGAGTTTGAGCGTATTAATAGATATGAGCGTGTATTTGTTAGTAAATATAAATTGTTTTAATATTGTGTTGATTGATTTATTGTGTGGTATATGAACCTTCGTCGACATAGTCTGCGCAACTGTATCGAAAGGGTTTCTAAACACTTGAATAGAACAATTGACACGGTATTGTTTTAAATATGGGTGAATGAAATAATTTTACCCAAAATATATTTTGATATAAAGAAAAGTTTTTGTAAACTATTTTAGCTAATATATGGTTGTATGGATGTTAGGAAGAATAATACTAAAGTATTATCATTGTTAAGTGGAAATTTAACTAGAAATTTAAAACATAACCAAAGGTTAAGGGAATAAAAATTATAAAATGAAATTTATAAATATGAACTACAAATGAAATTTATGAATTGAAATACAATCAAATGAGAATTTGTATAAGTAAAGTGTGCAAATGAATTATAGTTAAAATTGACTTAAGCAGGATTTGGAAATTCAACTCCCGGAGATTTGGAGGTATTTGAAGATAAATGATAGCATTCTTGTTTTAGAGATATTTCTAAGAAGGAAATTTGTTTTGAATGAATTTTGGAAGTGATATAGCATTGAAATCACTTGGATTATTGGAAAATAATTCTGATGATGACGGCCGCATCATCAGTATTCATTTTCGAATTTCTAAGTGACGGATTGCTGCCAAAATTTGATTTGTTCAGAGAAGCTATTTGTTTTTGAAAATTTCAAAGGAAATTTGTTGAGGGTAAAACCAGGATTGGTTTGACTTTGAGAAATGTGATTTGAGATGTTGAAGATTTCAAAATGATTTGAAACCAAAGCCGAGAGCTTAAAAAAATCCTAATGAGATGGCTGTAAGCTTATAAATTGAGATGATTTTTTTTAAATCAGGAAGGGAATATAAGCTTTAAATTTTGGAATTTAAATTTAAATAGAAAAGATGAAGATGAAATTTACTTGGATGGGAAATAATGGGAAATAAAAATTTGATTGGATTGACATTAATTGGATAGGCTGGAAATAATATCTAGTTGTATTCGAGTCAAGTTGGAATCGAATTGTGTTAAATAAATCTGAGTTTAAAATAAAATTGAATTGGAACAAAAATTCAATTGAGTATGAATGGAATTAAATTCTTACCTGAATAAATGAAAAATAAGTTGGATAAGGATTGAACTGAAGTAAATAAATTAGAATAACTTATAAAAGAATCAGAATTAAATTGCATGGAATAAAAATATGCTTGGGTTATAAATAAGCATAAGGCTTGAGTTAAAAATAAAAGAATAATATTTTCAAACCTAGAATGGATGGAATTGTGTAAATAATAAGTTGTGGCTTATAAAATTTGAAAAAAATGGGATAGAAAACCCAAAATAAATATTATTGATGAAATGGAGAATAAAATAAAAATCCAAACTTGAATTATAAACTAAATTGGACTAAGAAAAGTTAAATGGAGTGATATTTGAGATTAAAATTCAAGTGATGGATTATAAATAAGGGAAGAACTAATTGATAATAAATTAGTTAATAAAATGTGTAAATGGGAACGTAACATAGTTTAATAGAAACTGAATTGTGAGCTTATGATGAAGTTTGGAAATAAACTCAAGTTATAAATTAAGATTTAATGTGAAGTGTTAACAAATTAACATAATTGGAAATGTGTCGAATAAAGAAAATGAAATAGATTAAAATAGAAATGGTTTGTATTGCGAATAAAATCCAAATAAGTGGAATTAAATTGGAAATGGTCTTGTAATAAATTGAATGAGCTGAATCTAAAAAGTTAAAATGTTTAATAACTAATCAAAGAAAATTGTAGGTTTAAAATGAGGTTTAATTGAAATAGATTCAAGTTGAATGAAAGGAGAAATTTATTTGCAAAATGAAAATGAGATTAAGTATATAATTTGAAATAAATTGTAGTAAATTGACTTAAGCTGAATAGATGGAGGAGAGTGAATTTAATTCAACTTAAACTAAGTTTAATGATATTGGGTTGGGTTTAAATCAAGTGGAAATAAATTAAATCGAAATAAAATTCGGTGAGTTACAGATAATATTTAATGGAATGAAAATTCTTAAATAATAGTTGTAAACCATTTAAATTGGTAAGGAATTGAAGTAACTTGAGACAATAAGAAAAATAGAATGTTACAAGTTTAATAGAATGGTTTTAAATGAATATCGCAAATGAATAGATCATGAACAAATTTAAAAATGGAATAGAATTAAGTATAAATTGAGTTGAAATCCATTTAAAATGGTTATAAAACATAGATACTTATTTATTCACATAGATCTAGTCAAATTGCATAGAATAAATTGTCATTTATGTAAATGGAAGTAATTAAAATTCTATGAATTGATAGGAGTAAAATAAAATTGACTTTGAGAGCAATTGAATTAAATATGAGTTCAGATTGCTTAATAATAAATTACATGTAAGTTTGTGAGTTGTTAACCATTCTGATTAAGTGGAACGATATATGAATTGGTTGTCAACAATTAAGAATTATGTTGAAACGTTGGAAATGAAACAGAATAAAGTATAAATTGAATTGGTATCAATTTTAAGTAGTTATAAAATGGGATGGATATTCTATTAAGTGAACATCATTGAATTTGCATAAAAATCGCCGTCGTTGACGCAAATGAGATTATATAAAAAATCTACGAGTTAATATAAGCAATGAAATTGATTTTTGAATCAATTGAGATAAATATGTGTTTGTTTGGATTAAAATGAATAGAATGTAAGAAATGAAGTGTAAACCATTTAAATAGAATGAAATTGATGGGTGATTTAGTTGTAAACAACTAAATTTGTATCGGAACCTTATTAATCTGCTTTTGGAAGTGTTTAGTGTATATTGTTTATATTATACATGTGTTTAACTACTGGAATTAAGTGAAATGCTATAAACTTTGTATATTTGTCACTTACATGTTTAAATTGAGTAAGTACAAGTTTTTGGAAGCCGTGCGGCTGTATTTGGGTTGCATTAACTGCTAAATAGATAAGCCGCTTGCTTAAAATGCTAAATAAGGTACGCCTACGCAATAAAAATATGAAATATGAACTGTTTTTGATTTTTCCGACCGTGTGGGTCGATGTATATATATTTATATCTTTTGTCAAATTGCAAAAGCTCCTCCGTACAAAGGGGACTTTGCCAAAAAAATTCAGAAATTTTGGGAGTTAGAAATTTTTTTGAAAATTTTTGGAAAATTTTGTTAACGACAAAACGGTTTCAAATTGGAAATTGAAATAAATTAGTGAATGAAACTAATTAAAATAATGGCATGAATTAGCAATAAATGAAAAATAAAATTTAAAATATTCAGAGTTGAAGAATAAATTGAATTCATATGGAATGGAGATAAATCAATTTGAATAGAAGTAGATATAAACTAGAATGCTAAAGTGAGAATAAATAAAGAAACACATAAAATGCTTATACTAAACTTACGTAGGGAATGGTGCATACTCAATTGGAAATTGATACTACAAATATAATCTAAAATAGTATTGAAATGGATAAATATTGGCATTTTGTAAGAAAGTCGATTAAATGTTTTTGAAAGTTGTGATTGGATATTAGTGCTAAGAAGGTTATGCAGGTATTATTAAAGGAAAGGGAAAATTGGTTTTGATTTCAGAAGATAAATATGAATTGCCTGACAAAAGGTATGTATTTAAATTTGGTGTGAAATTTGATTGGGATTTTGGATTGAGCCGCTTGGCCTTTTGTTTTCTTTTTGGATTTGGGAGGCCGTAGAGCCATTTTGTAGTTGTACTGAGCTAGCCGCGCAAAGGAGATGCTGACAAAAAATTTCGGAAATTTAGGGAGTTAGAAAATTTTTGAGAAAATTTTGATAATTCAAAATTTGGTTTTAAATTGAAACTCGAATGATTAAACAAATAGTATAGTTTGAAACTATGGGAGAGTTTGGAAAGTTAATAAGAATAATAATGGGTCTTTTTGATAAGATGCTGAATTGTTAGAAACCGTTTGGTTTTGGGGAAAAAAGTAAATGGGTATTGGATCATTCTTCCTAACTAGTAATTTTGGGGACGAAATTCTTTTATGGGGGGAGGAATGTGACGACCCGAAATTTCAAGCATTTAAAATCGGAATATTTAATTGATTTTAAATATTAAATAGAGCAATTCTAACTTGAATCAAGAATATTACAATTTATTTGATAATTAAATTATTGAATTAAACAATTTGAAACTGAGTAAAATATTGAATCTGGAATTTTAAGCTTGTTAAAAATATTTTGAAGGTTCGTAAAATTTATATTGATAACGTTGAAGATGATAGAAGTGTTAAAATCAAATTCAACCATGATTTATTCAGTTTTGAAATTTTATCGTTTAAATTGAATTTAAAAATAGCCTTCCGGGGCACAGTCTCGGAATTTAACGAAACTAGTTCCATTGGATCCGTAATAGTGTTTTATTATAGAATTTCAAATTTCGTAGTGTTTGGGGTTGTGGTGTGAGAGCACGATATGTAAACGCGTTGAAAATTTATATAGCGACAAATTGAATTTAAATAAAGCAATGTTGGTCTACTCAAATTTTCTTTCAGCTGTAATTGCATCCCGTCAATACTTTTCCGTTTCATTTCAAATTACTGTAGCTAACTTTCTCTTACACGCCAACATCTTGTTTCCTTCCTCTTGAAGACAACCAGTTCGTTCCTAAAAATAAAATTTATAAAACCACACAGCCGAGAAGAAAAAAAAAATCTCGAAACCTTTTTCTCGTTCGTTCGAAGTTCATGGCCGCGAGTTCTTATCAATCTCCTTTCTCTTCTTTACCTTTACTACTCAAATCAAATTCCAATCGAGAGCTCAGAAAATAAAACAATAAGTATGGCCGAAGCCTAAACTTTTCAAATCGAAATCAGAAAATAAAAAATATAATAACCGCAGCGAAATCCAATTCGACTTCGATCGAATCATGACCGAGTGAGGGGGAAAGTATGGATTTTGGTCGCGTATGACTCGAGCTAGGGTTCGCGATCACCTAGGGTTTCGAGATTTGGGTTTCGCGTTTCAGAGGCATGTGCGATCATGTATGCGCTCGCGAGTGGAGAAGGTTGGCCATTCGAATCGAGATTTCGTGGATTGGAGGGGGAGGGTGAGGTCGCGGTCGACGATGGGAAGAGCATCGAGTAAAGGCTAGGGCATAGTTCGGTAGGCAGTGGGGTGGTGACTCCTTAGGTGATCGAGGCTAGGGCAGGGAAGCTGCGTTAATTATTGGTGACTGCGTTGCATCCAAGTGACGTTGGGTTTTAGGGTTCTTCGATAGCTGTAAGTTTCCTATGTTTTGATTAAATCTCACAAGTAAATATATATATATATATATATATATATATATATACAGATTACAGGATGTAGGTATATATGTGTATCATAACTGAAGTTTTAAAATGCAGTAGCTTATGTATCACTGGTGAGAAAAATATTTGAATATACGTATATATCGGTTGGAAATTTTTAACAGTAAAGTAAAATTTATAATTTTACTTACCTAATAGATTTAAATTTAAAATGAGAATACTATTGGTAGTTGAAGATCGTGGCAAATGTTAATTAAATTTATTAATTGGGAAATTTATTGTCCGATTAATTCAAATATTAATAAATTATGTAATTATTTATTTAAGGTCAAAAGTATGGAAACGAATCGAGATTGGGAAGAATTAAACACAATTAAGGCAAAGGTGGGTTAATCTCACTCGGTTAATTTAAATTTAAATGATTAAATTTAAATAATTGTTTGAACGGTTGAAATTGATTGATGTACTATAGTATGGTATATTTTGAAATTGGTGTATTATTGTGCTAACATCTGTGGATGCAGAGAAAACAGGTTGGAGGGATCCAACTGGATCCCTCAACATTTATTTAAATAATTTAGTACCCTCAGTTGTGATTATATTGATATTCTATGATGAATTATAGTGGAATATTGAATGCTATGGTTTGATTGGAAATAATTAGGTATAATGAATCACCATAAAAATATATAAATTGAATTTTGGAAAGAAAATAAAAGAAGTGAATTGTAAGTTAAATAATTATAGAATAATTTTAAGGAATGAATTTGAAAAAGGAATAAAGTGACTTGAAAAATTCTAATAAACAAATCTTATATATGGAAAGGGAAATTTGAATTAACTGAGAGTTAATGAATTTTAATCTTCAGTGTTATTTTTAAAAAGAACAAACCATTTATTTAAAAGTTAAGATTTAAATTATTGGGAAAAAAAATCTGGAATTTGTATATTTCAGTTAAAAGCTTAGAATCAAATGAAAAATAACAACAACAATAATAATTAAGCCCATACTTAATGAATTTTTGAAATGAATTAAGCAATTAAAGAAATTTATTTCAAATGGGATAAGTTTGAAATCAATTTGGGGAAAAATTGATTTAAGTGATTGAAGTTGGATCTTCTCCTTGGATAACCAAATATGTTTTCAAAGTAAGTTTTTAAATATAAGTTAAAAGTTTTTATGTTGATTTTAAAAGCAAGTTTGGAAAATCTATTATTTTTAAATATTTGAATTCTAAAGTAAGTCTTACCTTTTTAACCTATTTTAGTAGTAATTATTTAAAGAATGACTTAGTAGTTTGTTTAGGATTAAAAATTTAGTTATATTTTATAAAGTAACCTTATTTCAAATATTTATATAGTATGTATTTTTAACAAACTATTGAAGTAGTTTAACTTAAATGTGTTAAACGTATTTTAAAGTAAAGTGTTTTAAATTATTTTAAAATTCTAGTTTGTGCTTGGCAATTTCAGTGGAAATAGAAGTACTTGAAATTTATTCTGAGAAAGGAAGATAGTTTGAAAACTGTTTTCAAAGAATTTGAAATTGGAAATATATCTTGTAAAGATAATTGAGGTTAATAAATAATTTGGGAAATTATTTATTAGTTGATGGTTGTTGTGAATATTAATTGATAGTTAAATCACCGACTATCAATATTGGCCAAATGCGTTGATCGTTTCGAAGAGACCGGGATCGAGATTTATTTCTCGAAAACCACTTCGATCCGGTTTGTACGTTTCGTGTAAACGATTTTGGATTCGAAGATGGAGCAGTGAAGTGCAAGGGCTAGTCGCTACTAATCCTGAGGATATTTCCAAAATGGATGTAGTAGGAATAGTGCCTTCGGTTCCGTTCAAACCCGGGACAGACTTATCTGGATGAATGCTTGCGAAACATCGTCAGGTGGGTGATGGGCATTCTAAGGGATATATTCTAAAAAGGTAACGCTTAGCCTCAAGCCTCATCAAATGGGAATGATTGAAAATCAGGGGTTATGCAGCAAGGCTAGGTGGGTAGCACCCAAGCAGGGTGAGGTCATCCCTGTCTAGATGTCCCTTTTTATTTTTCGGCTTAGTGGACGGTTGCTGATCCCAACCGCGGGGTGATATCACTCGGGATTATCCAGTAAGGGATAGTCCCGGTCTTGTGTTGCAGGGGAGCGGGCGTACTCCTCGATGCGGTGATCTAGGCCCCGTACCGTGACAGGTGGTACCCCAGTGCCTAGTCATTAGTTGGAAATCCATACTCCCTACGAGCCTTGTATGAGTTTTGTTTGTATTACCCACTCTGTGGCTAGTAGCTGGAATTTAATGAATGTAACAATTTCGGCTATTTTATAAGTATTTTTATATAGACCCTATTATAATATCAGAGGATTTCTATAAAAATTGTTTTAGCTATCGTAAGGTAAAAACCCGACATGTTTTTTTGTGGCGTGGTCTTACGAGATGCTTTTGTTTTCAAAGGATTTTTGAAACTTTGATAAATAAATTGGGTGTGATTTTCTCACGCTGGTATTCCAGACTAACTCGGGTATTATTTAAATGTAATGCTCGGGTCAAACCGAGTATTATAGGATACATGATATGATGCTGTGAAGCTCAGGAGATGAGCTGGATGACGACACGTACTCTCGTACTTGTTTATATGTATATATATTCCGCTGTGTTGAGTTGTTGTGTATCCATTTGTATGGTGTTGATGTTGAGCTGTGATTGTTGTACTCTGATGATGTAATATATGAACAGATATATTTGGATTGAGTAAAGATTATTTATTATCTATTATATTTTATTCCGCTACGATGGTTAGATTCTGATGTTGTTTTCTGTTTTCTCTCCTTCTACCTCTTCTTCTTTAACCCAAATGGTTCGTATTTCTGTGCAACTTGAGTTGATTGTTGTAGAATAGTGTTGACTCAAGGGGTACGGATTTGCGGGCTGTTACACTTCAGAGCCAACAGTTTAGGAGAAGGGAAAGACAGTTTTTGGAGGTACGCTTTATATTCATGGTATGTCTATTAGCATTCTATTTGGTACTAGGGCATCGCGTTCTTTTATATCTAGATGTTTGATAGATAAGCTTAACCTAGAACCCACGTATTTAGTTACTTCCTTACGGGTTGCAAATCCAATAGGAGGTTTGCAACTCTAGAGTTGAGGTGTGACCAGTTAGAGTTTGAATTGTTAGGTCATGCTTTTGTTTGCAGTTTGCATGTGTTTGTTGTGGGGTTCAGAATCATTCTTTGTATGGATTGGTAAAATTAGCACGATGCTAGGATATTTTTCAAGATAAGAAAATATCGCTTAGACACCCCGATTGTAGCGACCGGATTGTTATACCTTAGAAGGTCTAATAGTGAGGTGAATGCTTTGCTAGGTGTTATGGAATTAGACGATGAGTTGAGACGATTTTCCATGGTTAGGAAATTTGCAGATGTGTTTAAGCCTTAGTAGGATCCCCACAAAAACTAGTTATTGAGTCTCAAATAGATTTGGATCTGGGGCAGAACTAGTGTGTAGGCCATCGAGTAGGATGATCCCAACAGAGACGAGGGAGTTGAAGGCGTAGTTAGTGGAATTAGAAGGCAAGAATTTTATTAGTCCGAGTACTTCTCCTTAGAGAGCAGCCTTAGTGTTTGCTAAGAAGCTGGACGGATCGTTGAGGCTATGTATCAATTATCGTAAGTTGAATGAGAGAATGATAAAAAATCGATATCCATTGACGATTTGTTCGAATAGTTGAGTGAAGCCAAGCTATTTTCACAAAATGGATTTGGCGATAGGTTTCCATCATCGTAGAGTAGTAGAGAATAATATATCTTTGACGGCAGGACCAAATATGGATCGTACAAATGGATAGTTACGCCGTTCGGACTGACTAATTCGCTAGCTTTTTTTGTGGATTTGATGAATCGAGTTTTTCGAGAGCACTTGGATAGGTTCATATTATTTTTCACAGATGATATCTTGATATACTCTAAGAATAAAAGAGAGCATGAATTTCATCTTAGAGTAGTGCTTGAGACGTTGAGGCAGCATCAGCTAAAGACGAAGTTCTCAAAGTGTCAATTCTAGAAGAAAGAAGTGAAGTTTCTTTGTCATGCAGTCTTAGAGGAAGGGTTGTCAGTAGATCTGACTAAGATTGAAGCCGTAAATAGTTGTAAGAGACCTGAGATAGTGACGGAGATAAAGAGTTTCCTTAGGTCGGCTGGTTATCATCGAAGGTTCATTAAGAATTTATCGCGAATAGCGGCACCGATGACCATGCTAACGAGAAGTGATGTAAAGTTTGTGTGGAGCGATTAGTGCAAGGAAGCATTCCAGAGTTTGAAACACTTATTGACCCATGCACCTAGGTTGGTTGTTTAGGAAGGGAATTGGGATTTGGTAGTTTACACCGATGCGTGTGGAATAGGGTTAGGAACTGTGCAAGGTGATTGCCTATGCTTCTAGACAGATTAGACCACATGAGGTCAGATATTCAACACATGATTTGGAATTGGCTACAGTGATTTTTGCATTGAAGATGTGAAGACATTACCTTTTGGGAGAAAGTTTTTAGTTATATACAGATCATAAGTCACCAAAGTATTTGTTCTCTCTGAAGGAGCTGAACATGAGATAGCAGAGATGGTTAGAGTTTATTGCTGCTTATGATTTTAGGATTGAGTACACACCGAGGAAAGACAACAAGATTGCAGATGCACTTAGCAGGAAACATCAGAATGCAGTGTTGGCGATGATCGCTGAATGGAAAGATTAGGAAGCTTTAGCAGATTGCAGAGTGCAGACGAGATCTAAGGCTAGATCTAGTGGAGAAACCATTGTGTTATCTTGTTTGGAAGTTCGACCAGTGATGATCGAAAGGATTGCTTCTAAACAGGAGGAAGATCTGGTATAAGCCGAACGGATCAGGAAGTTAAGAGATGGAACCGAGAGCGATGACTTAAAGGGTTTCAGTCTTGACCAGAATGGTTGGTCGAGAAAGAAAGAGAGATTGTGTTTCTGAGTGTAGGAAATGTAAGGAATGAATTTTTGGGAGAATGCCATCGTTCGAAGTTCACTATTCATCCAGGAGGAACTAAGATGTATCATGATATAAAGAGAAGTTTCTTCTGGGAAGGTATGAAGTGAGGTGTGGCCTTATAGGTGAAGCGGTGTTTGAACTGCCAGTGGATCAAAGCCAAACATCAGAAACCGAGCGAGTTGCTTCATCCATTGGATATTCCGATATGGAAATGATATTCTATTTCCATGAATTTTATGGATGGGTTGCCAAGATTGAATTGAGGAAACGATTATATATGGGTCATGGTCGATAGATTGACCAAGAGTGCCTATTTCATTCCAGTTAAGTCAACCAGAAAGGTTTCTGTTTTAGCGAAGTTGTTGTGATGAATGTAGTTAGACTGCATGGGGTTCTTAGTAATATTGTTAATGATAGAGATTCCTTATTCACTAGCAAGTTCTGGAATAGTCTGCAGGAAGTTTTGGGGACCAAGCTCAAGATGAGTACCGCTTACCATCCATAGACAGATGGGCAAATAGAAAGAGCTAACAAAGTCTTGGATGATTTTTTAAGAGCTTATGTTCTCGATTTCGGGGGATCATGGGAAGACCATTTTAATTTAGTCAAGTTTTCGTATAATAATAGTTATCCAACAAGTATTAGGATGGCACCATTTGAAGCTTTATATGGAAGGCCATGCAAATCTCCTGTATGTTAATTAGAGACCGAGGATATATTGGTTCTTGGTCTAGATTTGGTCATAGAAGCTCTAAAAAAGATTAAGTTCATTTGAGCTAGAATAAAGGAGGCTCAGTCTAGGCAGAAGAGTCATGTAGATAGGAGACAGAAACATTTGGAATTCTAAGTTGGAGATCAGATATTCATCAAAGTGTCACCATGAAGGGTGTGATTAGATTTGGGAAATCAGGAAAGTTAGCACCAAGATTAGTTAGACCTTTTTCTATTGTTGAGACGGTCGGGAAACTCACATATAGAGCTGTGTTACTGAGCAGTTTGGCAGGAGTCCACGATGTCTTTATGTTTCTCATCTCAGAAAGTGTGTTGAGGCCCAGAGACTACTACTGCATCGACTGTGCTAGATGACTTAGTAGTAGAATCGGATTTGACTATAGTAAGGAAGCCTATTTGTATTGTTGCAAGAGATGAGAATAGGCTTAGAACCAAGACGGTCAGATTAGTCAAAGTCCAATGGAGCGGCGATGACAAGGACTGTACTTGGGAGATTGAGAGCAGGATTAGAGATACTTATCCTGATTTATTTGATGGCATGTTTTACCTCTTTGATTGATTTGTTGTGTACCTTATCATAATTTCGAGGATGAAATTCTTTAAGGAGGGGAGTTTTCAACACCCCATATTTTGGTAATATTATTTAGTATATTTAATTAGTTAAATTAAATAAAATAATGTGTTGATCAGAGGATTGAGATTTGATTTAATTAAAGGGTAGCCGTGCCATTTCACCTATGAATTAAAATAAGAATAAAATTAAAATAGAGGAGGGGTAAAATAGTAAAGAGCCATTCCTATATCCCTTAAACTTTTTCATGTATTCTCCTGTAAACATTCATTTCATTTTATCAAAATTTCCAAACAAAGGACGGCAACCATTAACAAGGAAAAGGGAAGAAGATTAACAAAAGTTACAGGAAAAGCTAATTCAAATCAAATCCATTCACATCTCAATCTTTATAATCTCTAAACCTAAGGCGAATAATGTTTACGTCTCAAATTTTTATTGTTTCAGTTTTAAGATGAATTCCGACTATTTTTCATTGATTTGCCATGTTTTTGAATGATGGAATGGTTATATATACTTGTTGATGAATTATGGTTGTTCATATTGAATTTATGATATGTGTTAAGGTGAAAATCCTATAAAATGACATCCAAATGCCTTGTGAATTTTTATGAAGATCATAAATGATATTTTAGAGATGAGTTGCAATTTTTAGAATTTTCAGAATTTTTTTGGAATTAATGTGAATTTGGTAGTGAAGAAAATGTTATTTGGGGTTATAAATTATTTACAGTTAAATAATTAATGGTTTGGGTCTAAAATATATATATATATATATATATATATATATATATATATGTTAGAAAACTATAAAATGTGATTTTCTGGAATTTTGTAGAATTTTCCTGTAACAACCCTGCTTTTAGAGATTACCTGTTAATATTAAATTATAACGGTGGTTATAATTTAATATTGTAAATCAAATAAAATTGAAAGTTTTATAATGTTTATTTGGAATAAACAATAAATTTTGGAAAAAAAAATGTAAAAATAAAGTTTTGGTAACTTTATTATGTTTATTTGTGAAAATAATAAATGGAGCACGATTTTATTTGGAGTAAATGCGATAATTATTGCAATTATTGCCAATTACTTCTTTTAATAATTTTTAATAGAAGTATTTGTTTTTTTAAGGTGTTTATTAAAATTAAAAGATGGAATATTGTTTAAAATAATATTTTGTTATTTTAAAAGAGTTATAATGTTTTGTTATAACTTATTTGACAATGAAAATGATTTTTGAACAAGTTATGCTTTAAAATTAGTGTTTTTACACTAAAATTTTGAAAATTGTAAAATATTGTCAAAAATATGGTTTTATTAATGAAAATAACATTTTATTATTGAAATAAATTTTATTTTGTGTAAATAAAATTTTTTGTTTCATAACAATTGGTTGCATATATTTTTGTTTGAGTTTATATTGAGAAATATGTGAATTTAAGGTAAAATAGCCTAATACATATACATAGCCTTGCATTTTCTCTAAATAATATTGCTTTGGGCTTTTTGGGTTAGGTTTTAAAACCTAAAATCCATTATCTGGATGTTTCTGGTGAGAAACAAACTACTGTACGTAGTTTAGTTCTTCTTCCTCAGAAACAGAAAGAAAAAAAAAACTTACAGTAAACTGAAAAAAATCATGGCTACCTTCAACTAAAACAAAATTTTCACCCAATTTGCTGCTAATTGAAGAAGAAATCACCAAACTAGGAGAATAAAAGGTAATCTCCACCAATACTATAGAAATATATCATCAAAATCCTAGAATTAGATAAGATTTGTGTATAACTTTCTCTTTTGTTCTTGCATGTTCTTTTTTTCAACATTTTCAGCTGTTGAAGCTAACAAAGAAGCCTCAAAATCATCAAATTGATCCAAACCGGAGAAGCTTTCAACCCAAACTTTGCTGCATATCTAAGGTGAGAGTTCCCTCACGCTTTCTATTTTGGATTCATGTAGTTAATGATGATTTACAGTGGTGAATTTGCCGAAAAGAAATGACTGCTGTAATATGTGTTTTATGATTGTGGCTGAAACGAATTTTGCTATAACTTTTTCGTTTCTTAACCAAATTGGAAAATTTTAGATGTTTTGGAAAGCTTAGGTCATATGCTACAAGTTTCTTGTTTTGTATTTTTCATAATTTTGAAGTTATCCTTTTCAAATTTGAGTGTTTCTATTGCAATTCCGAGAGCAAAACTATTATTTGCTCTGTTGTTGAATCTGAAACTAAATTAAGCATAACTTTTTCATTTTTTATCCAAATTCAATTACCTTTGATGTTCTGGAAAGCTAAGAATGTGATCTAAAAGTTTCATGTTTTAAGATTTTTAAAATTCTGAAGTTAAATTGATCAAAATTATATTTTTTTGCTGCTATCCCGAGACTAAAGTTACAGCAGTGTTAAATTTAGACATCTGAACCATTTTAAACATAACTCTTTCAATTTTTATCCAAATTCTATCATCCTAGATGTTCCGGAAAGCTAAGAATTTGTTCTAAAAGTTTCATGTTTTGAGATTTTTGAAATTCTGAAGTTAAATTGATCAAATTTGAATGTTTTTGCTGCTATCCCGAGACTAAAATTACAGCAGTGTTAAATTTAGACATCTGAACCATTTTAAACATAACTCTTTCAATTTTTATCCAAATTCAATCATCTTAGATGTTCCGGAAAGCTAAGAATGTGATCTAAAAGTTTCATGTTTCAAGATTTTTGAAATTCTGAAGTTAAATTGATCAAAATTATATTTTTTTGCTACTATCCCGAGACTAAAGTTACAGCAGTGTTAAATTTAGACATTTGAACCATTTTAAGCATAACTCTTTCAATTTTTATCCAAATTCAATAATCTTAGATGTTTCGGAAAGCTTAGAATTTTCTCTTGAAGTTTCATGTTTCGATATTTTGAAATTTTGAAGTTTTGTTGACTAGAAATGCGCTTGATTGTTGCTGTCCCGAGATCAAAATGACAGCAATAATGATTGTTGATCTTAGAATTTGTTTTAGCCAATATTTGACTAGTTGAGACGTTTGAGATCTCCTATTATAGGAGTAATAATCGATGAGAATTACTCATAGATGTTGTATTACTCGCCGATGAGATGAGGCGAGTCTTGAGATGAGATTTTCCCCTTGCGGGAATTATGGTTTATGAGAAACTACTGTGAGATTTATTTGCACTTGCCGATGATACGAGGCAAGATATATGAGTATTATGAGATTTTTGAGGTTTGAGATTTTATTTTTATGATGTGGAGTTAACTAGCGGTTAGTAAACCGTTTAGTGCGAACGTGTGGTATGGGATGCACGCTAACACTTTTCGGGTTCCTTTCCGAGAGTTTGTGACACATCCACGAGTATGCCAGTGCTATAGACCTTCGGGTTATCTGAGTTATGTGACTTCGGTCACCACGAGTTATGTGACTTCGGTCACCACGAGTTATGTGACTTCGATCACCACGAGTTATGTGACATCGGTCACCATGAGTATGACCTTCGGGTCCACGAGTTAGGTACCTAAATTATAAATAGCACTGGACAAGAGTTTAGCACGTGCAGCATTGCTTCAGCTTTGCAATCAGGGATCTAGCCAATCCGGGGTTTTTGAGTTTTTTTGAGTTTTATACGATTTCACTATTTTGAGATATTTTTGTTACATCGATAGCCTAATGCTACATGAGATGTTATATATAGTGAATTCGTTTTTATGATATTTGAACTTAATCTTGAGTTCCATGAGATTCATATTGGAATTTTAATGAGTTTTTCTCTTGACTTTCACATGATTCCTTGCATTGAGTTGAATGCCATTAAGTATGAGTTTCTTATGTTGAATTAAACCTATTCATGCGACAACCCTTGGTGAACATATATCATGCATTGAGATTATACTACACTTGTGCCCATCCTTTATAGTTAAAGGATGAATTCCCTTATGCACTTATATTCCTCTTATCTTATACTAATATCAAGTTCTAGCTAGCCTGACCTGTGTATTTATTACTCGGGTCAGACCGAGTTGCAGGTTGGGTAGTTGGACTCTTAGCTTGCTTTATCTTTTGGACTTCACCTTTGACTTGGGATATGGCATAGTTTTTGTGTAGTAGCCTTTCTGTTGGAAACTTTTGATGTATATATTCTTCTGTGGGGAATGTATGTATATATTGTGGTTGTATACCACTAGTGACATGTTGTATTACATTTGATGTATGTATTCATATGTATCATTTCTGTGTTATTGTTCTGTGACTTGCAATTGACAGTTATTATATTTTGTTTCTGAATCGATCCTGAAGCCACCATAGTAGTGTATTAGATAAGAATTAAGTATGTCGAATACTCGAGATGAAAAGAAGAAGAAAAAAGAGGAGTATAAATATCGATGTACTTATCTCTTATCTAATGCAAGACTATGATGGTCGCCCTTAACCAGCCCTATTCTCCACATTAGCAGACAGAATTACTATGTAATTCTCTTTGTTAATATGGGTCTCAGGGTGGGGCGTCACATTTCCTAAGTGTTTTAATGGATTTAAAAAATTATTTAAGGCAAGGGATTTAGATGTTTTACATATTTATAAAAGGAGGAGGGGCTCTTTGCAAATAATTCAAATTTGTTATTTCTGGAAACTTGCAACACTTTCGAAAAAGTACAAAGGCAACCAATCAGATTTAGACAAATAAGGCAAGTTAGGTACAAAGAAATAGTTTAAAAGGACTAACCAACATGTTTTTCACTATTTCGATAGTTTTGGCACCAGATTCCGCCTCCTAACCTTCACTTCCGACACAGTCGAAACCAATGCACATGGTATTATGGTACTGGTACATAGTGAATTGATGTAGGCGGAAGGAATAGAGTCAAAACTAGGGTTTCTGAATGGGTTGATGCTATACTTTGATATTAAAGAAAAATGCAATTACTTGCTTTCAACTAAGATTCTTTCGACTTGGTTAGCATTAGACTAGGTCAAATAAATTTAAAGAGATGGTTTCGATTGCTTTCATTTCAAATAACTGCTTTCAACTGAGTCGAAGCCTTTGGCTGCTACTTCTTACCTTTCAATCCAGATGGTTTTGAAAGGATTGTTTTGTTTCCTAAAAAAATCCTGGCCACTTCTTCAATGCTTTCAAGGGAATGATTTTGACATCATCACCTCTTTTCTTAGGAAAGGGTTTCGAAATAATTGCTTTTGACTTAATTTTTTAAAGATGTTTTCTATATTGAAGTAAAACCCAAATGGTTTCGAAAGAGATAATTTTAAATGGTTTCGAAATAGATGCTTTATACTTTAATGGGTTTATGATCCTTTTTCTCTACTTGAAGGCATAATCCAAAGGTTTTCATCCGAAATAGTTTATAAAGGTCTCGAAAGCATAAATTTTTGAATGGTTTCGGAAGGTTTCCACATGTTTTAAATTGAACCCAAAAGGCTTTCGAAAGGTTTAGTATTTTAATGCTTTTGAAAGGGTTTTAGTAAATGGTTTTAAAGGGGTGGTTTTCCAAGGTTTCGTAAGGGTTGAAAGGAAAAAATTTCCTATGTTTTCGAAAGACAATATTTAAAGGATTTAAAGAGGGATGTCTAATGATTTGAAGCTTTCAAACGAAAGGCTTTTAATGGTTTTGAAAGGTCACTTTCAATTGTTTCGAAGGGTTACCTTCAAAGGTTTCGAAAGGGTTGTTTAAAGGTTTTAAAGAAAGGTTTCGAATGTATTAAATAGGCAATATAGCCTAAGTATTTTTCAGTTAAGAAGGGATTTAACTTATTTTGGAAGGTAAGCCAATCCTATCAAAATTCATCAGCATTATTTTGAGTAAAGTATATATAACATGGCAAATATAGCTTTGAGTAAAGCTAAGAATGTATTTTCCTTGTATAAATATGATTTAGTTAAATCATTTTGAATAGGTTTTCAAAGAATAAGATGAAGGGTAGTTAACCCTAAAAAATGATTTGGACAGATAGTCCATTGTCATTCGGATAGTTAATTCAGTTTGCAGACAGTTAGTCCAGTTTGCAAGCAGTCTGCCCAGTTTTCGGACAGATGGTCCATTTGCTACTTATGGAAAGATAGTCCATTTTACCTGATTATAGCTTAACGGGCTTATCTATTATTACCATTATTATATCAGTTTGATTAATCAGTTTGGGTGTAGGAAAGGATATGTAAAATATATGTTTTAAAGAGGATATTAGTGAGGGAAAACCTGTTCCGCTAAGTGGCATGGTCTCACTTAATATCAGTAAACCGAGATGTAATAGTATTATTCACACCAGGCTTTATGTTGGAATCGAATTTTTTGTTTCTCCTTAAACTCTCAGGTGCTCAAAATTGATTTGAGTAGACCGAGGGTTGAGGTTTTCAGGTTTTTGAAATTTTGTCTAATAAAGATTTTGGAGACGAGCAGGTGGCTGACGGATAGCTAATTAGGAGATGCTGTTTTATTTTGTTTTCATTTCCCTATGTATGTTATGTCAGATATGACTATATTGACTATAATCAACCAAAAGAGCATCGTCATATATCGCTCTTAGCATATTTTTGTAATGATTATAATTGATCTTTACTTAAGAAAAATTAAGGGACTATATAATTTGGATATGAATTGTTTTAAAATGAGATCATTGGAATATTGTTTTTGGAATCTGCAATTTTATTCGTATCCAAGTGCTTCTGATATTATGGATACCATTAGCATTACCGTATTTTGTCACCAGAAGTTAATACTATGGATGACTAGAGCATCTATAGAGCTTAGCTTTTAGCCTCTAGATACAGGATGTTACACATTTTAAAAGTTATAAAATTTATGAGTTAAATGTTGCTTAAGTATGTAGTAATGTTATATATTGTGTATGCATGCATATATGTTGGTTTGGTGTTGATTGCTTATGTTGAAGTTTGAGTATGCGATAAAAATTATACCTTGAATATTGAAAAAGTTAGTTAGTATTGTGAAGTAATAATTTTTTATGATGATGCTATAATGTTATGAAGTGATATTATATGTGAATGTTGTATTTGTTGTATGTGGTTCATGATACAAAGGTAGTGATTTGCTAACCAAAAGTAAACGTAGAAATCCACTTTTTGTCAAAAGTTTGATTTTCATTTCAAAGTTAAAAGTTTTAAGGTTTACAACTTTGATTTTGATTTTCAAAGGTTTATTTGCATGTTTTAAAGAAGGCCAGAGTCTAAAGTTGAAGCTTTTATAGCTTAGGAACCTAAATTTCAAAAAGTAAAATTATGGCTTCTTTTAGCGAATGTCGCTATACGTGCATTTTGGAAAAATTTAACTAGTTTTCTAATCCAAACTTGTTTTCACCTAGAATTATTTTTAAAAATGTTTTCTAACTTTAGTTTAGTAATTAGAGAAAAATTATTTAATTATTTAATGATTATTTAATTGATTTATTAATTAATCGAGGTAGTTAGTACTTAATCAATTTTTAATAATGGTTTTTAAACTTAAATGTTAATCAATTAAGTTAACCATGATTAGTTACCTAATTAAAGCTAACCATTATTTTTATTATAAATTAAGGATTTATTAATTAGGATTCAATTATTTATTTCAGATGTTAATTAATTAATATTTTAAAAAAGGATTTTATTTGATTAATCTTTGATTAAAGTTAATTATGTTTTAATAAGGTTTAATTACCTTTACTTTGTGTTAAAGTATATTTAACAAGGATTTGATTCTCATTTACAAAGTTTTAATTTATTTTGAAATCGCTTTGTGTTTAAGTAATCAGTTTTGTTTTAAGCTGTTTTCTTTTCAAATTTGTTTTAAATCAAAGAATATCTATGTCGCTTGCCCTTAAGTAACCCCATATAATGAGGAAAACTAAATGACATCTATTAGTAGAACAAAACACCATTATGCTATTACAATTAACTTGGTCACTTACTTAAGTTCATTGATGGTTATGTGTTGATCCCTTATATACATGTTGTTATATGATGCCATGTTAAACTGGATACCAATTAAAAGCACCATTTTGGTCGCTAAGCCTTCATTTAAATTTTGTAAGGATAAATATTTCATTTTCTTTTTGAAATGGGTTCATAGTTATTGCATTTTGAACACGATAATTAAAAAAATGATTTGACAAATGGTTTTATGAAAGTTGTTTTTAACTAATAGGAATTGTTTTCCATGTTGTAAAAAGAAGTTTTTATAAAGAGTTTTATAAAGGAATTTGGAAATTTATAAAGTGCTCTAGGTAAATGAATTTGAGTTTTTGAGAAAAGGAGATTTCACAAATAAAAGGAGATTTATAAAATGGAATTGCTTATTAAAGGAAGCTAATTTGATTTAAGGTTATTTAGGAGGTTATTTATACATGAAAGGTTTATGAAGAAGTTTTATAAATGATTTTGGGGTATTTATAAAACAAGTTTTAGAAAATGATTTGGATATTTATAAAACGGTTTGGATATTTATAAGAATTTATATAAACAGTTTGGATATTTATAAAAGCAAGATTTTGAATTTTTATAATAGGGTTTTATAAATGGATTAAGGAAGTTGGAAAGTAGGATTTTATAATAAAGGAGATTTCATGAATGAAATAGACTTGTTTAAAACGGATTTATCGAATGAAATACGAAAAGAATTTTAGATATGGTTTCTCTAAACTGACCTTTTATTTTTTGTGGGATAGAACGTTCATTCCACTCTTAACACCAAGGGAATAGTATATAGGTTGTCCTTACCTCCAATTTAAACAACATTTGTTAAATCATTTTTTTAACAAAATTTGGAAGTAAGAAGTTATACGCAAATGTTTTGTGTATATACTTATGTTAGAGAGATAAGTATATGAATTTTTTAAACAAACGTTTTTTGAAAGAGATTTATTAAATAAAGATTTTTTCTAGGCTTAGTGGTTGCTATGGATAAATAAATCTCAAACGAAATTGGTTGTTGTTTGTTTATTGGATAGTTAAATAACTGACTATCAAATATGGACCCAAAACGTAACTTTGGAAATATCTAGAAGGTGATCTTCGCTCTTATCTTTGATTGCTTATTTCGTAAAGAATCGGGGTTGAGTTTATAGGGAACCATTGAATGTTATTTCGAAGAGACCGAGATCGGGTATATTATCTGAAAACCACTTCGATCTAACTCAAGAGTTTCGAATTGAAGACATCTTGAAGAGTATGGAATTGAAAATGGATTTTAAAGTGCAATTATTATTTGCTACTAACCCTGAGGGTGATTCCAAAATGGATGTAGTGGAGATAGTGCCTTCGGTTTCGTTTAATCACAGAACGAACTTGTATGTATGAATGTTGGCTTTGCATTGTTGCTTGGAGGGCAGTGTTAGCATTCCAACTGGATAGTTCTTAAAAAAGGTAAAACATAGCCTCAAGCCTCATTAACCGAAAATGACTAAAACATGGGAGATGCAAGTGGGCTAAGTGGGTCGCTCCCAATTAGGGTATGATCATCCCTATCTAGAGTCGATATTTATCTCTTACTGTATGTTTCAAGGCCCATTAACCAAGGGGTAATCATATTCTTTACTACTAGTCAAGTGGTAGGCCAGTCCTTTGTTAGTAGGGGATCTTGGCGAGGTCGTTGGTGTTATTTTATTTAGAGATGTACTGTGATGGGCAGTACCCTAATAGGCCAGTCATTGTATGGAATCCATTCTCCAATGTGAGCCTTTACGGCTTTGGTTGTATAACTATTATGCTAGAATTTAATTAATGTTACAATTTTGGCTATGATTTATAAGTATTTATACTCTAGGCATTATTATAATATCAATGGATTTTATATAGAAAATGCTTTGGTTATCGTAATGTAAAAACCCGTCCGTGTTTATATGTCGCGTGGTCTTACGAGATGCCTTTGATTAAAATGTTTTTATAAAGTTAAAAACTTATGCTTTACTCACACTTGATCCATGTCTAACTCGGATTTTATTTTCTTTTCCAAAACTCCTTGGTGCTTAAATTGGAATGGGTAGCCAAGTAGTTCAGGTTTTTTCGCAGATTCATTTTAGAAGAGCTTGAAGCAGGTGGCTTCATCGATAACTAGTTATTACCATGTTTTCTATTGTATTATATGTATATTGTATCTATTAGGTATGGACAGGCTGTTATAACCATCCTAGGTTAAAATTTGTATTAGTATGGCTCTGAAGTAACATTTTGAAATGAATTTGTAATATATTATGTCAATATGTGTGTGTGTATTGTTTCGTTGCATTGTGAGATTCTATGCTGTTTATTTTTTCTCTTATATCTTATCTTTCCTTTTTTTACCCTTAATGGCTCGTCTTTCAAAGTAAGAAAGGTAGATCGTTATAATAATTTTTATTAGTAATTAACTAGACTTTGAAGGTAATTATTAACTATTAATAATATTTTAAAAGATAATTGATTATTGTTTCTAATAATGATAAAAGATTGACTATTTTATGATTATTTAAAATATTTTACAAAGTTATTTAAGAATATTTTTCCAAGTTTTTTAATTATTGCCTTAAAAATGTTTAGTTATGTTGTAATTATTTGTCTAAAAGATAATTAATTATTTGATTAAAATTATTTTATAACAATTTGATTTTGAAGTAAATTATTATTTATAAGTTAATTTTTATTTATAATTAATTATTTTATTGTATTTTTAAGTTAACATGTCATTATTATAATATTGGTTAAAGTTAATTCAATAAATAATTGTGTATTCTAAAGTTATTATTTTCAAATATGGTTTAAAAATAATAATTAAACGAAGAATGTTAAATAATAACTTGGTTATTAAAGGTGGTTTAAATAGTCGATTATTATCAAAGGAACTTTACTAATTAAAGTTCATATAGGAAGTTTGTTTAAAACAAGGGAAGTTTATAGAAAGTGGTTTATAAGTTAAAAGATATCATGAAATTGGAAGAGAGTTTGTAAATGATGTGGATATTTATAAAATGATTATAAATGGTTTGGTATTTATAAAAGAGATTAGGAAATTAACTTGATGATTTGTAAAGAATTTACATCTATAAATAAGATATTTGTAAAATAAAAGAATTTATACAAGGAGTTGAGTTGTGGATCATTTATATCTCCATTTTAATATGATTTTTAATAGAAAATATTTCTAAATATTAGCGAATATCTTTATACCATTTTATTAGCATATAAAAGTAGTTTTCCCAAGTTTTATTAGATAGTGAAATGGGTTTGTAAACATACTTATTTTGTTAAGCTAAGCGTTGTAAGTAACTAATAAGGCTAGTTATTACTTAGGATCGTGTAATATGGAATATAATTAAATCTAAATGCGAAAACAGATGATAATAGCAAAGAAAATAAAAATAAAATAAGCACATCAGGAATTGTCATACTGATTCGAACTGTCCGTTCTACGTCCAGTCCTAGACTCCTTCTGAAATTTCAACTACAACAACCCTCACTTAACTCGGAGGAACCGGTTTACACTGCCTGAGCAACCGAACAGGACTTCACCCGCCTAAGCAACCGAATAGGACTTCAAATAACAAATATATCCGACTGTAATGTGTTCTTAAATAACACTGATAAGTCAATTGAGTACAATCTTCCTATAATCTTCTCGTTTATGATATATAGTGATGTGCTTTAAGAATTGTGGAAGGAAAGTGATCAATGATCAAAGTATGTAAGCAATATGAGTGCAATTTGAAAGTTTGGGAATAGATGAGAATTCAAGAATGCTAAAACTAAATTCGATGAATTTTTTGTTGAATTCTATAATCTATTTATAATATATAAAGAGTTGCATCTATATATGAGAAGTTATATTGAAAAGAACGGATGCAACTATTGATTTTGAAGACATTTCTCTTCGGCGAAGAGAAGTGACATTTCAAGAAAATGGCAGTTAGAAACGTTTAGACGTCTGAATTAAAAAAATTCAGACTTCTGAATTGGTTTAATGTGCAAACAGCAAGGAAATAGGCTATTTTTAGCCTTATTCAGATGTCTGAATATTTTCGTTCAGACATCTGAACATTCTGAAAACAATATTCATTTTTCAGCACTCAAACGTCTGAACGAATGGTTTCAGATGTCTGAGTTTGCTCTTTTGTGCATGTATGAGCATGTGTGTGCACGTGTGTGTATATATATCATTCAAGGAGAGATTTTAACAAATTTCTAAGTAAAGTGCAGACACTAGAAACACAATATACAACTTTAAACATCTGTAGATGAATCTGCAATAAATGTCATGCAAAGATGGCTAGTATGCACATAACATTTTATACAGATTGTCACAATCAAAATCGAGATTCCAACGTTCTCTCCCTTTTTGATGATGACAACTATATAAAATCAATAAACTAGTAAAGTGTTGATACTCCCCCTGTCAATATGCACAATTTAAATTTCTCCCCCTTTGTTATCGACAAAAAGAAAGAACATGAATGATAATAGATGATTCATTTGATTAAAGCAAATACAGTAGTAGATAATAAAACATAAAGAGATAATGTTTTAGAAATTTCTCATACAACTAGACAATAAAAGAGAGAAGCAAAACATAAGAAAATTTCTCATACAACTAGACCAAGAAAATTAAAATTGGCTTGAAAGAGATGGATCATTGTTATTAGGACTTGAGCTTGAGGAAGACCATTCAAATGGAGACGGATTGTAAGCTTGAGTGGATGAAGAACTGCAACAAGAAATTTGATCCCATATTTTGTTGAGAAAGTCTTTGATAGAGTTGAATTTTATTTCCGTCTTCTTCTCAAGTGCTTTTATGTCCCGATGAATCTTTGATTGATTTCAGGAGAGAGTGATGATGGCTTGTCTTGAAGAAGTATCTGGGCCAATTTCTTAGATGGTGTCATTGTCCACCTCTTCTTCTTCATGTTGAGTATGAGAAGAAGAAGCAATAGTAGTGTCTCGAGGTTGAGGAACACGTTGTTGAACATTTTACGGCCATTGGTGGAAGGAAATAATTTGTTTAGAAGTAGGCCGTATAGGAAGACCCATCAATCCTTAAAGTTTTAGCGCCTAACTCACAAATACTTCTAAAATTGGAGTCAAGCATTGGTACACCGATGTTTAGGAGAATGCGCATAATATAGACACCATAATGAGTGGTTCTATACTTCCTTCAGATTGTGATATCTTGGAATTCATCCAAAATAATTTTCCCCCAGTTTACTTGTTGATTAGAGTAGATAGAATAAAGTGCTTGAAAGTTTTCTTTATACACTTTTTCATAACTTCCCGTCCTTGGTTGGAGAGAACGAATAAGTGCACGGTGAATTAGCCTAGCTTGTGGCCTTAAGAAGGTAGATTTTAAATTGCCCAAATTTATAAGTTGATCGGACAAAAAATGATGTGAAACTTCATCCCGATGTTCCATGTCAACTTCAATTTCATTAATATCAATTCCATGATAAGGGCAATCTAAATATGACCTAGTCGTTGTAAAGGTAAGAAGATTCTTACGCCACAAACTAACGACCAAACACAATCTTGACGTTTTTAAGGATTTTAATGATCCAAATTTAAGTTTGCAAGAAAAAGTTTAATCATTAATCTTAACATTGTTAGGAGTATACCAATCAAGCTGCCGAAGTGAAATTGCTCCGCTAACTCTCTAATACGATATGCTGCGAAATTCGAAAATTTCATGAATGCTCCTTCAAAGTTGTAGGAATTCTTCATAGAATTAAATCGAGAAACAACAACATCGTTCCATAGCCATTGCCGGATTTGGTCTCCGGATGGTCCGGAAGCTGATTCTCTAGTTCTCTTTGATCTTGGTGCCATTGGAGATTTAAAGGAAGGTTAAAAGTTTTGAGGAAGATAAAAATGAGGGCTAGGGTTCTGAAGTAAGAAGGAATGAAGTGAAAAAGGCATTATATAGAGAGTGGAATGGCAGGGGTAAAAAGGTAACAAAAATAAAGAAGAATAGTTAAAAAAATATGCTCAAAAGAAATTCAGCCATCTGAATCATTCGATTCAGATGTCTGAATTGAGTTGAATTGCAACCCGTAAGGAATTAGTTCAAAAATGGTCTAATTCAGACGTCTATTATTTTTGATTCAGACGTCTGAATCTGGGGTAAAAAAATTCTGTTATGAAGATTCAGACGTCTGAATTTTGCATGGAGGCACATATAGTCTTTTTTGAGAATAAAAACAATACAAATTATCGAATAATTTTTAAACATTACAGATTTTAGATTAAACAGAATCAAATAAACATATTATATAAACAACAAGAGATGATTAAATGGATTTTGAAGAAGAGGATGGAGTATGATATGATTCTTCTTCAACCTTGATGTTCTCTACAAATGGTCGAAGTGGAGACCATCTGTTACCACATTCCAAAGAATTTGGAGTTGTTAGTGGACGTTGTGGTGATGGTTCCCAAGGATTGCGCTGACTTGGAGAACGATCTGTAGATGGTTGATGAACATTATTTTTGATGAAGAACAATAGAACTTTAACGCTACATGTTCCAAAAAGCTAAGCCGTTTGGCATTTACTTTTTGCTCATAGTATAATTCGCGTTGTAAGTCTAATGTTTCCTTTTGATAGTGATGAATATCATCGATTTTCTCTTTTGTGGATGGCGATCCAAAGAAGAGAGACCATCTTATTCTTTTAGTTGGTGGAGTATATCCAGTATGAGTTGAGGATGAAACAATCGGAACCGGTTCATATATTGGAGTAGGAGTTGGTAGATTTTCCGATCCCGAGGAAGGAGAGGTGTAAGATAGCTCAGATGACTCAGATCTATATTGAGATGACATGATTGAACAATAATTTTTGAAAAATTTAAAAGAAAGTTGAATAAATTCTTGGTGAAAAGAATTAAGAAATGCAGATAATATATAGGTAGAAGCTAGTTAAAATTAGAGAGGATAATGTATAGTTAAAAGAATAATGGCCATAGGAAAACGAGGAGAGAATGAAAGGTACATAAGAATTCAATAACAACCTTATATTTCAGAAAACAATAGAGAGTGAAGCGGTAGTGTAGAGGACTACTGAGTATGAGGTCTTGAGTTCGAGTGCTAGACATCACTTTTTTATTTTCTTTTGAAAGAAGCTATGAATTTAAAATAATATATATATATATATATATATATATATATATATATATAAATTTGAACTTATAAATCTTTATAGGAGACGATTCCAAGTTCTCATCTTAAATTGATGAAAGTATTTTCATTTAATGAAAGATATCTGCTAATTGTTTATCAAAGCACACAAATTCTAGATTTACTAAATCTTTTTCAATATTATCACGAAGAAAATGATGACGAATGTCAATATGTTATGTTCGTCAATGATTTATAGGATTTTTAGATAAATTTATAGCACTAGAATTATCGCAATAAATAGTTGATTTACATAAATTAAAACCAAAATCTTGTAGTGCTTGTTGCATATAGATAACTTGAGCACTGCTAAAGCTGCAGAAATATACTTTGCTTCACATATCGATAATGAAACACAATTTTGTTTCTTACTAAACCAAGATACAAGAGATCGTCCAATGAAGTGACAGTCCCACTTGTACTTTTTCTATCTGTCTGGCTTCCTCCAAAATCAACGTCGCCATATGACACTAATTCAAAAAGACATTCCTTTGGATAGAATAGTCCAAAGTCCTTGGTTTTATTAAGATACAGTAGTATGCATTTCACTGCTCGTAAATGTGATTCTTTGGGATCTTCTTGAAATCGTGCACACAAGCAAACACTCATCATTATGTTAGGTCTTCTAGTTGTTAAATATAGTAACTATCCAATTATACTTCGATATAATTTTTTGTCAGTACTTTTACCACTTTCATCTCTATCAAGATGTATGGTTGTACTCATAGGAGTTGGTTTGGTAGAAGTATTTTCCATACCAAAGCGTTTAATTAGATTGTTACAATATTTTTCTTGATTTATAAAAATACCATTTTCTAATTATTTTATTTGAAAGCCAAGAAAGTAATTTAACTCACCCGTATGTGACATTTCAAATTCTCTGGCCATTATATTAGAAAAATCTTAACATAATTTTTCATTTGTAGGTCCAAAAATAATATCATCAACACAAATTTGAATAATTAAAATATCTTGCTTGTTTCTTTTAATAAAAAGAGTTTGATCAACCTTACCAATTTCGAAGCTAGAATCTATTAAATATCTTTTAAGACGATCGTACCAAGCACGGGGTGCTTGTTTTAAACCGTATAAGGCCTTTTTAAGTTTATAGACATGATCAGGAAATTGTTCATTTATGAATAAAGGAGGTTGTTCAACATAAACTTTTTCTTCTATAAAGCCATTTAAAAAGGCACTTTTAACATCCATTTGATATAATTTAAAGTTATGAAAACATGCATTTGCTAATAAGATTCGTATTGCTTCTAGTCTAGCGACTGGAGCACACGTTTCTTCATAGTCAATTCCTTCTTCTTGATTATATCCTTGACCAACTAATCTAGCTTTATTTCTAGTAATATTTCCTTGTTCATCTGCTTTACTTTTGAAGACCCATTTTGTACAATAATTGATTGATCACTAGGCCATGGAACTAAATCCCAAACATCATTTCTTTCGAATTGGTTTAGCTCTTCTTGCATAGCGATTAACCAATTTTCATTGGTATATGCTTCTTTAATATTTTTAGGCTCAATATTAGAGAGGAAAGCTACATGACCCATTTGATTTAATTGACTTCTTGTTCTAACAGATGAATAGAGTTCTCCAATGGCATTATCAGAAGGATGATCCCTTAATAATCTAGGTGGAGATTCTGTTTCATTGTTATTGTTAGCCATCTTTTCACTATTTTGAAAATTTGAAATTTCTATGTTAGGGATATTATCAGGGAATTCTTCATCATCTCTTATACTTGGGATTTGTTTAAAATTTTCATCGAAGGATACATGAAGCGTTTCTTCGATGATATTTGTTCTTTTATTATAAATTCGATAAGCTTTGCTTCGATCTGAATATCCTAAAAAGATTCCTTCATCGGATTTTGAATCAAATTTGCCAAGCTGATTTTTTGTGTTTAAAATTGAACCGAAAACTTTAAAATAAGAAATATCTGGTTTTCGTCCATTAAGAAGTTCATAAGGAGTATTCTTAGTTAGTGGTCGAATAGAAACACGATTTAGAACATAACAAGTTGTTGCAACTGCTTCAGCCCAGAAATGTTTTGGTAACATACTTCCATTTAAAAAAGTCCATGCACATTCTTGT
Source organism: Allium cepa (assembly GCA_030765085.1). Taxonomy (NCBI): domain Eukaryota; kingdom Viridiplantae; phylum Streptophyta; class Magnoliopsida; order Asparagales; family Amaryllidaceae; genus Allium; species Allium cepa. The sequence goes on from CM060934.1 coordinate 878,680,007, forward strand.
AAGGTTCTATTTTTACATTCTACAACTCCATTTTGTTGTGGAGTCCTAGGAAACAAAAAATTATGGAATATTCTCTTTTTCTTACAAAAATGTTCAAAGCCTTCGTTTTCGAATTCACCTCCATGATCACTTCTTATGTTTTTAATTTTCAAACCTTTAAAATTTTGAATTCTATTGACAAAATTTTTGAAATTATCAAAGGTATCACTTTTGTTTTTCATAAAAATAATCCAAGTATATCTAGAAAAATCATCAACAATTACAAACACATATCCACTATGATTAATGGATTGTACTTGTGTTGGTCCAAATAAATCCATATGTAGTAATTCAAGTGGTTGTAAAGTTGAAATAACCTTTTTAGATTTAAAAGATGAATTAGTTAATTTTCCTAACTGACATGCATCACAAATATGATCTATTTTAAAATTCATGTTTGGTAGACCTTTTACTAAATCATTTTTAGAAAGCTTGTTTATAGCTTTAAAGTTAATGTGACAGAATCGTTTGTGCCATAACCAAGGATCATTTTCTTTGGCTATTGAACACATATCTGAATTATGATTTATTTTCATATTCAGAACATAGATATTTCTGTCTCTATTTCCTTCAAAGATAAGATTTTGTTTTTGATCAAAAATACTACATTTGTTTTCAGAAAAAAGTGATTTTGAATCCTTTGTCACACAATTAGCTGATACTAAGTAAATTATATTTTAAATTTTTGACAAGTAAAACGTTTGAAATAAGAGGTAAATTTGAAATACCGTTGTTGCTCACATCTCCTTTGCCGATGATATAGCCTTTGGAGTTGTCTCCAAATGTGATGGAGCCTCCATCTGAGTAAGTAATGTTTGATAGCATATCTTTGTCTCCTGTCATATGTTTTGAGCAACCACTATCGAGTATCCATTTTTCTCTTTTCTTGAGTGGGACCTAAAAAAATATAAGATAACATTGGTACCCACCTTTTTTTAATAGGGTCCTAAGAGTTAAATCTTAGGAAACCAAACCCAAGAGGGTTCGTATCCCATTTGAAAATGTAATCTTTATTTTTATGAACAGTTTCAAAGAAGGTGTTTATATATTTCTTCCTAATCAAAACACTATTTGTTTTAGGAACCCAAACTTTTATGTTTTTTGGGTAAGCATTTATTTTCGACTGTTTTACAGTAGGATTAGCATTTCTCCTAATTTTCTTTTTAGTTAGAGTTTTTGTTTTGTCAACATACCCTAACCCTTTCTTACTTGAGACATATTGAGAACTATCAATAATTTTAGATAGGGTTTCTCTTCCTTTGTTAAAATTTGAAACATTTTTAGTGATGCTATCTAACTTTGTTTTGAAACTAGTATTATTTAGTTCTATCAATTTTACTTTTGTCTTTAATTCGTGATTTTCAGAAACAAGAGCGTCATTATTTTCTTTTCGAGTTTCAATTTCTTGACTCAAAAGAGTGAGTTGAGAATTAATATTAGAGAATTCTTCAAGTTCTTCCTCTAGTATTTTCTTCTCGTCTTTGAGCATATCTCTTTCGAATTCTGCTTTGTTCTGATGTTCACGAGTCTCCTTACGTTTTCTTTTGAGTTTTTTTAGAGTGCCAACTAGCTCTGAGTTTATCTCTATCATATCATCAAAAGTATTATCACTAACCTCGTTTTCATTAGGCATAAAAAGCAAACATTAGCTTGCTCATTTTCACTGTCACTGCTACTATCTGATGAAGAGGTATTTGAATCATCCCATGTAACAGAGAATGCTTTCTTTTTCTTATCTTTTCTGCCCTTATTGAAATATTTTTTCTTTAGTTCTGGACATTCTTTCTGCATATGACCTTTCTTATGACAATTAAAACATTCTAGAACTGAAGATGATGGTTTGCTTTGAAAGTTCCCTTTTCCATTGTTTCTATTGTTTTTCCAGAATTTCAACAACTTTTTGAATTTTTTGGCAATAAATGCTAGACCTTCTTCATCTGAATCTTTATTTTTTCTTCTTCATCATGGAAAGTTACATTCTTTTTGTCATGTGTTTGTACTCGATTTACCTGCAAATTCACTTCATAGGACATTAGATTTCCTATTAACTCTTTAGGTTTTATGGTGAGAGGTCATTAGCTTCTTCAATAGCCAAAACTTTTCTTTCCCGTTCATCCGTTAAAGAGTATAGGATTTTTGATACAATATCAAAATCGGTGTACTTTTCTCCTAATCCTAATAGTGAATGATAGATACCTTGAAATCTAGAGTACATATCATTGATGGATTCATCTTGTTTCATTCTAAAGTTTTGAAACTGATTTTAAGCATGGAGATTTTGCTTTGTTTTACTTTGTTAGTACCTTCATGAGTGATTTTAAGCATTCTCCATATTTCATAAGCAGTTTGACACATGCTAACATGATTAAATTCATTTCTATCTAGTGCACCAAATAACATGTTTGTAGCTTTAGCATCGGCAGTAGCATCTAATTTTTGTGTGTTTGACCATGTGGAGTATTCTCCAGTAGGAAAAGTAAATTCATTCTGTGTGATATTCCATGATTCAAAACTATTTGATTGCATATAGATTCTCATACGAGTAGACCAATAATTATAGTTCAAACCATTGAAAAATGGAGGTCGTGCAGTGGATTGACCTTCAATAAAACTAGTATTAGTGACAGTGTTAGTGGTAGTGGTGGTGTTGTTTTCCATATTAGCAAGATATCAGATAATTGTGTAACGGTTATAAGTGCCTTGCTCTGATACCAAATGTAAGTAACTGATAAGGCTAGCTACTACTTACGATCGTGTAATATAGAATATAATTAAATCTAAATGCGGAAATAGATGATAATAACAAAGAAAATAAAAATAAAAATAAAACAAGCATGCTAGGAATTTTTATAATGGTTCGAACTTCCCGTTCTATGTCTACTCCCAGACTCCTGGAATTTCAACTACAACAACCCTCATTTAACCAGAAGGAACATGTTTATACTGCCTGAGCAACCGAACAGGACTTCACCTGCCTAAGCAACCGAATAGGACTTCAAATAACAAATATATCTGACTGTAGTGTGTTCCTAAACAACACTGATAAGTCAATTGAGTACAATCTTCCTATAAACTTCTCCTTTATGATATATAGTGATGTGCTTTGAGAATTTTGGAAGATAAAGTGGTCAATGATCAAAGTATGTAAGCAATATGAGTGCAATTTGAGAATAGATGAGAATTCAAGAATGCTAAAAGTAAATTTGGTGAATTTTTTGTTGAATTCGATAATATATTTATAGTATATAAAGAGTTGCATCTAAATATGAAAAGTTATATTGAAAAGAACGGATGCAACTATTGATTTTGAAGACATTTCTCTTCGGCGAAGAGAAGTGACTTTTCAAGAAAATGGCAGTTAGAAACGTTTAGACGTCTGAATTAAAAAAATCTAGACTTCTGAATTGGTTTAATACGTAAACAGTAAGGAAATAAGCTATTTTTGGCCTTATTCAGACGTTCGAATATTTTCGTTCTGACGTCTGAATATTGTGAAAACAATATTCATTTTTCAACACTCAGACGTCTGAATGAATGGTTTCAGACGTCTGAGTTTGCTCTTTTGTGCATGTATGAGCATGTGTGTGCATGTGTGTATATATATTTATATATACATCATTTAAGAAGAGATTTTAACAAATTTCTAAGTAAAGTACAGACTCTAGACACACAGTATACAGCTTTAAATATCTGTAGATAAATCTGCAATAAATCTTCTACAAAGATGGTTAGTATACACATAACGTTTTATATAGGTTGTCACAATCAAAATCGAGATTCCAACAAGTATATGGATATATTTTCTAAGTATAAAAAATATAGTGGTTTGTGAATCCATTTATCCTGTTAAGATAAGTATATAGAGGTGATTTCCAAGTTTTGAATAGTGATGTTAAATCAATAAAAGTAAATTTGAGAGGTTTAGTGATTCCATGGAAAACGTAATCTCTGTTTGAATGTTTGTTTAATTGATAGTTAAATAACCAACTTCAAAATCTGGACCATAACGTAACTTTGGAAATATCTAGGAGAAACATGGAAATTATATGGTACGGTTACCATCAGTGGTACTATAATGTACGTATAAGCTTGTTTCGTTCTTCTAGGATAAATGATAAGGAAATCTATCCACTAATGGTTAGGAGGTGATCTCTGCTCTTATCTTTAGTATGTTTATTTCCTAAAGAATCGTGGTTGAGTTTATCGAGACTATCGAATGTTGTTTCGAAGAGACCGAGATCATATATGTTATCCGAAATCCATTTCGATCCAACTCAGGCATTTCGAATGGAAGACATTTGGAAGAATATGGAATCAAAGATAAGCATTGAAGTACAAGGGCTATTTTCTATTAATCCTGGAGGGGATTCCCAAAAATTTATGCAATAGAAATAGTGCCTTGGGTTTCATTTCGGTCTCAGAACAAACTTGTTTGGATGAGTGCTGGCATTGCATTGTTGTCTAGATGGTAGTGTAGCATTCCAAGTGGGTTTGCAATCCAAAAAGGTAAAATGTAGCCTCAAGCCTCAACAATCGAGAATGATAAAAACATGGGAGATGCAGTAGGGATAAGTGGGTCACTCCCAATTAAGGTATGATCATTCCTATCTATAGTTGATATTATATCTTATTTGTATGCTTCAGGGTCCATTAATGGAGGGTTGATCATATTTGGGATTACTAGTCAAGAGGTAGGCCATTTCTGTGTTGGCAGGGGATCCCGGTGAAGTCCTCAGTTTTATTTTATCTAGAGATGCACCGTGATGGGTAGTACCCTAGTAGTCAGTCATTGTATGGAATCCATTCTATAGTACATGCCTTTACGGTTTTAGTTGTATACCTATTATCTAGAATTTAATTAATGTAACAATTTCGATATAATATTTATATCTTAGGCGCCATTATAATATCACTAGATTTTCTATAGAAAATGTTTTAGTTATCGTAAGGTAAAAACTCCTCCGTGTTTTCGTGCAACATGGTATTACGAGATACCTTTGATTTTTAAAAGATTTTACATGTTAAAATACATAAATTTCCTGGTGATTTGTTCTCATGCTGGTTTTTACCAAACTAACCCTGGCATTATTTTTCCTAAATGCTCGGGTTGGACCGAGCATATTTTCCAGATTTAGCTTTAGATGCTTTTGGAGTTCAGAAGATAAGCTGGATGGCCAGGATGTATTCACGTATCTTATATTCTTCCACTATTAGAGTTTTTGGGTCTACTTATTCTATTTTTCAAATTGGTAGGACATGTTGTTATAACTATCCAGGCTGTCTTTTAGTTAGCATACTCTGATTGGTGTCTGTGTGAATATTACCATTTTGTTTCTTTTGTATAGATTTCTTTCATATTGTATATTAATCGTTCTGCTATGAGATTCTGTGTTGTTAGTTTTTTCTTCTCTTCTTTCTTCTTTCTTTCCACTAACTATCCACCTTTCCGTTCAATTTGATTGGATCATATATGAGTGATTACCTTCTTAATTGTACGGAAAAGTGGGTTGTTAGAACAACTAACTTTTGGAATCCTCTAAAACCAGCACCTCAAAAGAACTTGGCATGTAAGTCCTGTCAAAGAACCCGTCTATGCAATGTAATAATACATAACCTATTATAGATCAGCGTGGCAATCTCTATCCACCTCTACGCCAGAACTATGTTTGTTGGTCATGTGTCTCGGTGGTTCAACGGATTTCTTGCAACAATAGGTAGCACCGAGTCCAAGATGCCAAAACTATATACAAACATTTTAAATCGCATATCAATAAACAAATATATATATATATATATATATATATATATATAAAATATTCCATGCATCTCCAAGTAGCCTCAGGTCGGACATACCAGAACTATTTTATACATATAGACATATATAAATCATAAAAATCGTATCCTGGTATATGTATAAATTCATATATGTGTGTATTTATATAACCAGTCCAAATATATGGAATTAATAAACACATATCATGTACATTTACATACATAAAGGAAACACGCAGTAAAATTAACAAATCTATCATCTCAATAACAATTCACACATACAGTCATATAAACAATTTAATAAAACTGCATCCTACTTAAGTCACCAATCCTATAATTATATCTTCTTCGTATTATTTTATAGAAGTCTCATACTTATTTTAATAGTGCACTTACCTATCTATCATTATTTTCGCCTTACAGCTTTTTTTAAAGGTCGTACTTCTAGAGTTCAACTATCCCACAGCAATCGCCTTCGATCCTAACCATCGAAACATGACTCCTACACCAAACTCTTGGCTACTTTTTGACAAGCATCATCATCGCCTCGACCATTGATGGTCACCGTCCTCATCGGTGAGTCCCTCTTTAGGCCAAGCCGCACATGATGGGTACTGCCACTCCATGTTCGATTTACCACCACCGGACTAGACCCCAAGCCATTGCTCCTTTACTGAGCCAGCCTATTGATGCCACAACAATTTCTAGCTTTGCGTCTCCGGTCATGGGTGATGGGAAGAGCACAAGTTGTCTTGTGGAGTGGAGGCCGACATTTTTGCAGGTGTTGTGCTTCTTAGTAAAGGAAGAAAGAAGATATTATATTAGGAAAGAGGGAAAATTAGATTGGTGAATATATATATATATGTATGTATGTATGTATGTATGTATGTATGTATGTACATATATTCTATTTCTCAAATAAATTGCCATGCATTTTGAGCTTGTAGATCACATTGTACATCAGATCATCACGAAACTTGTCGGGACACATCACATCATTTTCCAATCTCGGTGGTACAAATTTCTTCGCCATCCGAGACGATACTATATGATGATAATTTCATTTATTTCAAGATAGTTTTGGCCATCGGATCGCCCTATTCCAAAATTCCTCAACCTTACATCTAATAATGAAGTCCTCATCCTAGAATCATAAGCCGTTAGTCGAGATCCACTAAACCCAACCATGCTCATAATTTTACAAAATACGTGTAACAATGCCAAGACCGTAAAAATATTATGAATCCAATATAGTGATAACTATACTTATTTTGATTTGCAATATCAATTCGAACTCAACAGAAGCGGTCTCGAGTCCTAATTCGCCTGTATGCGAAAAGCAAATCTTTGGTTCTTCAACTATTTAAAATTAATATTTAAATTAATTATTAAATATTTAGTCGTTAAAAATGCGGGCTATTACATTCTCCCCTCTTTAAAAGAGTTTCATCCTCGAAATTCCCCTCAGTGTGACAATGCGACCCGAATGTTTCCACCGGAATGTTTCAAAAAAATTTGGCAGCATCTCCTTTGCGTGATTAGCTTCGAATATATTTCTATGTAGACACACACACGCATACATCTTATATCTGAGGCATTTCATTTCTAATGACATATAAGCACACACATGTATACACATACATACATATATAGACACACATACACACTCTATACTATCAACATACAGATCTTACGTATCTCTTCCTCAGCAAGAGCATGCCATTTTTATGCAAATACAAACAAATAAGCATCCCAATAGTGCACAGTTGCTTCCATATATCTAGTTATGTACTCAACGCAGAGGATTATGCACAATTGCAATATTATATCATGAACTTAAGCATGCTAAATCACATATAGAAATCATATAAAATAAATATGCTATATCAAACCATGCAACAAGCATATTAAATAAACATATTATAATTAACTGTGCAACAAATATGTCTAATACAACCAGCATCTCCAATGCAATAAACATCTCAAATAAATATGTTATAACGAACCATGCAATAGGAATCTATATAATGCAACAAACATTTCAAAGAAACATGTTACAACAAACTATGCAATATGCATCTCTAATGTAATAAGAATCTCTAATGCAATAAGCATCTTCGATAAATATATTATAACAAACTGTGCTGCTGGCATCTCAAATGCAACAACAAAGCAAGCTCTATGCTATGCTTTCATACATATTAACAAATCAAAAGAGAGAAAAAATTCCTTAAGTAATTGGAAGAATACCAATCCAAATCTCCATTGAACACGAACGAGCTTAACCCCATTAGTCTAAAGACACATAGCCCTATTCATAAAAATGTTAATTGGCTTTCGAGGTCTAAAGCCACTTCCGGTTCACTTCAATATTCTCTAGTCGACTCAACATGATGACATCACTAGAATTAAACTCGTATACAAATAGAATTCATGCAATATATCTTGCACTTCTTTTAAAGATCAGGAAAATTTACAAAATATGCTAGCAATAACAACCAACGATGAGCAGTCAATAAACAACAAAATCAATCAACAATCAATCAACAAAATAAAACAATTAATCAACATTTAAGCAACAACCAGCAATCAATCAATAAAAAATAAACAGTTAATCAATAATTAAGCAATCAACAAAAATAAACAATCAACCAACAATCAAGCAATGCCACAAATGATAATCAATAACAATCATAGCCTGCACGTTAAGCTATAAAATCCCATGAGTCTATTCGACTTCCAAAATGCTTAAGTGGTGGAACTTCTTTCATGAATACAATACATGAAAGACTATCACCCCTCCCGCTCTAAAAGGAAAACTTATAAGACATGCTAGACCATCGATCCTAAAAACTCTCAAATAAACCCCATAGTCTAAGTCTTAACTTTTCTTTCTTCCGAAAAGAACTCATTCGCTCAAGGAGAAAACTTTAGTGATTAAATCATTATTAAATGACAATCTACAAATGCTTGGATTTGTTTGGGTTCAAACTCACCTTAACCACATAGTGATATTAACGAAAATATATTAAGTGTACTGCGACGCTCGCCAGGCAAATTTTGTATCATCACTTACAAGATTATTTGAAATATCACAAAACTATAGAAGAAGTCCATCCTTAAACTATCCCAAGATATCTAAACTATACTATAAAATAAATACTTTTACAACGAGTAAAGATCATCCAAAATAATATTTGATGCCCAATCCAATCATTTGTTCGCTTGTAGGATTTCTTTGTCAAACTAGGGTTGGCCACCTGATTCCTCTTATGTGAATTCCAATCCGGTTCCTTAGTTTGACCTTCAAATTTCTTTACACGCCTAGAGCCACATTTTGGAAATATCCTAGTCACCTCAAGAATCTAACTCCAATGCTCGCCTTTAAGAATTGAGTAGAAAACCCTTACCCAATGGCGCAAACCACCTAGAAATCCCATGCTCGAACAAGAATGGGCTCATGAATGGACTGATCCCTAGAAAATACTACTAAAACTCATAGAATTAATCCCATCACCCAAGGTTCACTAACATAAGAATAAACCCTTCTAAATTAAGTCACTCGATGCAAAATGTAAAGGTCATCTGTTCATTTCTCACTCATTTATGGGAAATCATCGAATCCTACTTGGATACAGGATCCAATTCACTTTTTTGACCAACGGCACCCTACTTGAAAGCTCATGCATCAAGTTTAAATGGTAGTACTCTCAATTGCTATACCTTAGATTAACTGCCAAGGTTACCTATCAATGAATAATCATTACAAAATAATGAACTTACACTACAAGTGGTCAAGTTTTGGACATGATTAAGTAATAAATCCTAAATCCATGCATTAAGACCCTAGGCGAGCTTCCTTGCCTACTTCAAAGGAATATTAACTATTTCCGCTTTGAATTTAGCCAAAATGTTAAATTGGCTAACAAACTCCTTCATTGACAAGCTAACCATTTGCAAATGGATGAAACGCTTAAGATGCACGTTTTTGTCAATATTGGGAATAAACCGAGACTCAAAGCAATGTCTAGAATCAATCCAAGTCATGGCTACTCATCATACTCTTCTATTCTATGTCCCAAGGGATACACCACCTCTAGTACCCACCTTATCTATTGGATCAATCAAGCATCTTAGGTAGCCTAATTTACAATTGCTCGTGCACCCAACTAACCGATATAGACAGCCTTAAACGAGGATACCTTAATCAGTAGTGATTGAATAAGTCGAAGTTTAGGGGACAAGTGGGTATGCAATACTATATAGTAGAAATACAAGTATTCTATCTCAATGTATCTTCAACTACCAGGTTGATTAACTCAAATTGGTCATGAGTTTGAGCCTAATCTTTGATATTAGCAATAACGACCCTCCTTTGTAATATCCTGAATCAACATTGAGTGACAATGTACGATTCTTAAATACCATAAAAGACGGTCCATCGAGGTAAGATCAAAACTAAAAATCATACGAAGGCATATCGATACAATCTCATAGCGGATATTAAAATATAATATACTAAATATACATAAATTAATAAGATAAACAATACAAAAGAGACTGCACTAGCAGAAGTAACATATAAATAAATATGAGTATAGAAAGTCGGAATACTTCAACTCCCTTCATATGGAGTTCTAAATGTAATATTTGACATCACAGGTCTCGTATACAAAATAGCATGTCTACCATTTACTACGTCATCAATAAGTACACATATCAATACATCGAATTTACATCATCAGTATAGATAGTCAGAACACTTCAAATCCCTTCATATGGAATTTTGAATATAATATTTGATATCACACATCTCGTATACAAAATAGCGTGTTTAAGATGCTCCGGCAGTCCTGTAAGCCTGTCCAAAGAGCATCTGACTTCCAAACAACTCAATCGAGTACACGGGAGTTGTCATAATAGAAATAGACAAAGACAAAACAAGAGTCGGACATAAAGCCTGGTGTGAGGAGAACTATTTCTAAGTAATGTATATACATGCAACCTACATGCATCTAATAAACATGAGTATGGATCAATAGGTAATACTAACCGTAAATTACCCTACTTTTTCATACATCAACAAGTCAAAGTGATACATATAGTGGTTCTCATATTAAAACAGTACATGTTATAATGAGAAAAGCTACCGACTATGAAAAACGCGTGTAGGGGGTAATAGTACATTACATAAGCAACAATGCGTTAGATCTCTCCATCCCTATCAGAGCATTTGAAATGCAACAAGTACTGCGATATAACAATGCTACTACCATAGAATATCAATATGCAAAACCGAAGTACGAAAATCTTTAATTGATACCCATGCAAAATTTCATTATCCGTCAATGAGACCTATCGAGAGCCACAATTAATCTGTGGACTCTCTTGAAAACCAACACCTCAAAACGAAGTTCGCTTGAGCATCCTATTGCGACATCCGTTTGTACAACGTAACAATATATGTCCAGCTGTATACTGGTGTCCTAATCTCTCTTCGCCCCTGCTCTTGAATCACAACTACGGTCATGTTTCTAAATGGTATAATGGATTCCTTTTACAAAATCGACATCATCTGATTAGCTATGGATAAATAATCTAGATTTAAGCTACCTTGTATAGGCATATAAATCCTTTCCACATGTATACACAACACTGAAGTACTGCCATCCTCATGGGGATCATGATTCGTTCTTGAAGTGCCTCAATGTTTACACCAAAAATTGGCATAAACACCCAATATAAATTTTAAAGAGAAATAAATAAAGAATATAAAATGAAAATATAGGATAATAATAAAGAAATAGTAGTAAATTCGAAGAATAACACGTGCACAATGATTTATAGTTGTCCAGCGTTGTTTGCCAATGTCCACTTAGAACATATTGCTTTATTAATTACTTTATAAACCGAGTACAATTGGGATCGAATGAAAACATTTAGTTATAGAAGAATATAAAGCAATTATCAGTGTAAAGGTCTCGAAAATAAACAACTAAGCTTGTAATTACAGAGAAGATGACCAAATATCTCCCTGAAAATTCGGTAGAAGGATCTTCAGAACCATATGGACCCATAAGAAGGATAGTATGTCACGATTCCCAAAGAATAGGGATCGGCACCGATCCCTACTTTGGTTTTATTTTGGGTTGTGATGCCTACGTTTGCTTCCTTATACTAAAATATGCTTAGCCTCCAAATTTCATGCTAATTGGGTCAGTATAACTTGAATTTTTGTTGATTTTTGCTTCAACATGGATCGCTTATTGATTCTTGCCAATCACTACCAAGGGAAGAGTGTAATCCCACTAACTTCATCTTCTTGAGGTGAGATCCCTAGGATTGGCTCCTTAGGATCCCTATATCTTGCTTACAAAATTTTATATGCATTGGAATTGTGGATCTTGAGATATTGATTATTTTCAATTGAAATGCTCTTACTCCCTGAAACATGCCGATCCCTATAATGGAAGTCAATTTATGCTGATCCCTCATGTACGTTGAACCATATTTCATCTTTCAAACTTTCTGCCTTACATATCCATTAATTTCATTCATCCTCAACTTCATGTTATCATCTATACTGGACTTCTGAGCCTCCTAACTGTCACACTGAACTTATCGGCCTAAATAGTAATCGAATTTGACTTGTGTAATCAGTTCAATATAGTCGGATCAAAATGTCGGATAACACTTGCCCCTAAAAAAATGTCTTGTGCTGAACATGACGTGCTTTGAACCGAAGCAAGTTAGAATTATCAAAAAGAAATTTGTCTAGTTTTCTGAATAGTCATTATCCCGCTATCGAAATAATTTCCTTAAGTGTTTCATCCCTCTTTGTTCGTCATGGTGCTTTTGATTCCCGATAGTATAAATCTATGGTTATATTGCGTCAGCTGATATATAAGTCTGGTTCCATGAGACTAATAAGCTTTGGTTATCTAGTCTAGCATTAAATTTGAAAATTTTAGGTTTGATTTCAATTTACATCGATTTCAAAATTTGAAATTTTAAACCACTAACATGCATGTTCAAACACACATTCTTGTCGTTGGCTTCCAGATGTGTTTGTATTCTCATGGGTCATCGCCAATTTTCATTGAGTAAGATGAAATTTCATTGCATTTTGAACATACATACTTTAAATAATTTCCATGCCTATGTTTGTTTGCATACACGCCCATAGCCGTTCCCTTCCTTTTTTTCTTCTTTTTTCCTTTTGAACATATGTAGGGATCAACATATGTTTAGCCGATCCCTCCTCTTTCTTTTTATGTTTACAAGGATCGACATATTTTTAGCTGATCCCTCTCTCTAAAATTTTTATTCTTTTTTTATGTGCATGGTTATATGGATCAGTACCTTTTTAACTGATCCCCTCTTTTGCTTCGAATCCATGACATGAGCCGAACCCTCACCTCCGTATATAAACCAACACTCTTCCCTTCCACCCTTCACATACCCATCTTCTTCCCATTTACTTTCCTTCGATTGTACCCTCCCTTGCCTTGAAAAAACCCAATCCCATCTTTACCACTCAAACATCATCTTCATCTGTAAACCCACTTTCCTATTTGACTTTAGATTATCATTTTTCCTTTCGTTCGAATCATAATCCAATCTTTCTCCTTGTACAACTCATCTTCGATATATTTATATAGGTTACTTGCTATTAACTTTTGATTTTATGACGAGGTGATGGATTCTATTTCATTAGCATCGACTTAGAGTTCGATGCAATGGAGAGATGATGGCCGACGCTATTTGGGGAAGACGAGATGTGGGATGGATTAAAATTCGGTAGAATGATGAAGGAAGAAGAAAGGATAATAGGACACAGGATTCGATCATAAAATTTGAAGGATAGCACAAGAATGTGGAAGGAAAGGGATCGGCTGCCTTTGATTCATATGAAGGGGTCTGTATTTTCAAGCTTGCATGGAAGGATCAGTATTAAGGTGAGGGGAAGAGATCGGTAGTATGGAAAAGGGAAGGGATCAGTGGTGTTGGTTAGCATGGAGGGATCGGTAGTGGAAGTTAGGTGAAAGGTTGAAATGCTGAAGTGGAGGGACCAGTGGAGTTGGTTAAAGGAAAGGGATCGACATTAATCACCTGGATAGAAGGATGGATTGTTTTGCTTTGGGATAGGGTTCAAAAAATAGGGATCAACTACATATACTTGGCTAATTCTAATCTTCGAATTGAACTTGAAAACCAATCCATAATCACTTGTTTGAACAATCAAAACCAATCTTATCTCAATGAACTTGAACATATGACAATGATGAACAACAGGACTTGCATATCCACTGATAAACTTGAAATTGAACGACCAAATCCATGGGACTTAGAACATGAACACAAACTCAACATATGGACTTTAATAACGGATTACATACTTTGATATGTCGATGATCAATCCCAAAGCTTACATAATCGATCAATCTTTTTGCTAGCTGAGATGGTCAGCGATGATGGTCACTCTAGTCGTAATCCAGAGTCTCATCATTTACTTTATTTTGTTTTTTGAGTTTCTCAGCTTTGCACCACACAAAATTGCACCACACTAGCTTATACTTAGCACGAGGGGATGAGTAAACTTTTCTCATCTTGATAATCTACTTAGTATAGTTAATATGGACTTCAGACGTTCAGAGCGTCTAGCTGCTATGTCTTTCAGACAACTTCACAACATAGTAATCCCAAAGTTGAGTCAAGTTCCGCTACTATATCTAGCAGGCTATCCCCTGGTAGTCAAACTGAATAACTAAAAGTTTTCGACCCATTGTTCAACATTTTCATTGACGTTCCCGTCCTTCTAGTGGAAGATAATGCCCTACCCTCGCTGTTGTAGGAGGAGATATATTTTTAGGTAATTGGGTAGATTCTAAAGCTTCCAGAATTGGTGAGGCTGCTCTTTGCAGACTATGTTCTAGATATGGGATTCCCTTCGAAGACGTTATGGTTCCTTCGGTGAATGACAAGGCTCATTCGGCCCGAAAAGGGTATACAACATGTAAAAAGTTCATATGTTGGGCCGAATGTGTGCTGCCCATTAATTCTTCTATCTGGAAGACGCTAAAATATTTTAGAATAGCTTCTATTCCACTACACCAGAATAGTTATGCCTTTCTCCATGGCACCTTCTTACTATTTATGAATGTACTGTTCCACCCGCCAACTCCTAAGGACATCGGGTTTATTTACAACTTCAAACGACGGATAGGGAGTCGTTCCTACATTTTCCCTGAGCCTTTGCCTAATTATCAAGTCTTAATGAGTGTTTGGAACAAAATCAACCTCTTCAAATACGAATTATATTATGTCTGATGTTCGTTGGCTTTGTAAGGCAAAGGTTGGAAGGACGTAAGTGTCGTCTTTGCTCTATTATCAAATTCTTGAACCCAGGCCATATCCTGAATCAACTAACACTCTTAAAATCTTTAGGTGCCTATCCACGTCCCGAGGGTGATAATTTTTCAAGGGCAATTTATGCGAATCATGCCACTCCGGTCGAAGACAGGGACGTTGGATTTCTTGTAACTGACGAAAGGTAATCTCTATTCGGGTTGTTAGAGGAATATCGCAGCATTGGGCTTCCAAGAAGCACTATGCTTCCAGGATATGCTATAGAACAATAAGGTGATATTAATAACCCTGTGGTGTCCCTTGTCGAGGGTGTTCAAGATGATTCCTAAAAGGGCGAAATTACGGGTGTCGAGACTAATGACCCTGGAGATGCTGATGTAGGTCTAGGTAATGCGTCTATGGTCAAATAGTCATAAGGCACACAACCTCACACGCCAGCTAGGAGAAGAAAGAAGCTCTCATATAAGCTCCATGGGAGGAAAACTGCTAAGGAGCCTGGGTTTGTTATCAGTTCCGTCGATGAAGAATCGTCATTCCAATGTTTAGAAAGCTCGATGAAATGGTTTTCAAATCTCCATATCCCTGATGACATCATGACTTATGACTTCCCCAACATCAGTATTGAGGTGCTCCATTCTTCCACTAGAAGTGGAGACGGCATTCTTTCCACCAACAAAGGAGAGAAAAATCCTGTGAGCAAGGCTGTAGTAACTAGTCCATCAGAGGGACACTAAGACACTCACAATCACGTGCATTACACCATACGATCTCCATTCGCCTTTTGTATATCGATCACTTATACATTTTTTATTTTTTTTTGCAGGTGCGATGTCTTAATACCCAGCTTTTGATCTCTTAAAGGACTTCTCGAAACTATATGGATTCAAACATGAATCAGAATCAAGTAGGTGTAGAGAGAGGGATTTATTTAAGGGAATCTTTATCTTCCAAGCATAAGTCCCAGTCTTGGTCATCCCATAAGGAAGTTCAACCTAATATTCCTGTCCATAATGGCGATTAGACCTCTTTCCATGGTCCTCGAGCTTTCATACCGCATGAGCAGTATTCCGGTTCCTCCAGCTCCAAGCGATCCTATGACTGTAGGTTGAACAAACATCCAATCATCACTTCTGATCCATCTTTGCTAACTGTGGCTCCTAAAGCTTCCGTGGTAGAAAATTTTGCCAAACTTAAGGTCAATTTTCCAATGATTTGTTTCGACGGGCTTATGTTCCTCTCATCCATTCATACGCTGAGGAATGCTAAGGCAAGTTCTCTCATATGTGTCAACGACGTTTTTGTGCAACATGAATCATTCTGGCACTTAACAAAAAAGATCTCCGAGGTATCTATCGAGGGATGACATGAAATCGATCATCTCAAGCTATACCTGATCCATGATAAAGATATTATTAAACATCAAGACACTGGATCTCAGATTTGATGATGAACTTGACTGAAGCCGAAAAAAGTGCTAAGGAAACATATAAGGTGGTGAGTCGTCTAGAACTGCCCATAAAATGGAACTTGGTGCTCCCCTCCACCGAAGCGGTGCACTTGCCTTGGAAAAGGATACCTTACAAACGGAGAAAAGTATTTTAGCCTGCCACATTGAGGAGCTTAAATAAATTCTTAAGAATAAGAAAGAAGTGAAAATTGAAGCTCAAGAGGAATCACAAAGATATTGCGAAGAGGCCGTTAAAGCATGGACTTAGAAGATTAAGCTTGATGAGCAACTTGCTCAAATTGAAATCGTTAAACAAAAGGCGAGAGAAGCATGCAATAATGAGATGAGAGAACAGATCGAGGCCCGAATAGAGAATGCCAAAGAAGCTGATTGAAATGAAATTAAGGACATGTTCGATCCCCTGATCATTCAATACAATGCTAAAGTCCTTATCCACCATGAACTAAGCTTTCTTGGTGAGGGTTATCTTGAGTCTCTCGCCGAGGCTTGAGAATATATTGTTGAAAGGAAAAGGAGAACCCTTGGGGAAGCTGATTTAGATAAAGAGAAACTAGTATGTGAGATTATTTGCGGGGATGAGCCTCTAGACTTTGTTGATGCAAAACTTTGATATTTTGACATTCTAGCACCCTTCGGCAAAGCGAAAACACTGTCGAGTCTTTAGAGTTCGATCCCAAAGGCCCCTCTTCTTTTCAAGAAGGTGGAGCATCCGTCACTCTTGGCTCAGGACAGGATCTAAGCTATGATCTAAAACAAAACCAGTTTTCATTCTAAGGAGCTAACCCTTATTCTGGAGGTGGCCACTCCGGCGGTAACTAATAGTCAGCCGGACGAAGGTATTCCGCTCTATTCTCCACTTTTTGAGAGATTTCATTCATAGTTTCTAATAGCCATGGGCTTATCTTCTTATTTTAACGAATCTATAGGTCTTTCGGGTCCCAGCCAAACTCCGAAAAGTGGTGCCGCCATGGAGCAACAATCGACATCTACTGAGATTCCAGTGGCCACCGACACTCCAGGACTAGGCGCTCAAGTTATTGGAGAACTTGATGATGATAAGTTGAGGACCCATCATTGCCTGATGAGTCGAATGACGTTGTAAGTACTTGTGCCAGCGAATATACCGATGAGCTCAGCTTAGAAGAGTGAATTGAGAGGGAGGAATTATTAAAGAAAAAGCTAAGGCTGAACCAATCTATATAAACATTGACGGCCCAAATCTTGTTCCATTACAAGTCAATCCACCTGGCGGATTGCTTTTCCAAGAACTCCCTCCAACCTTCGGAATCTCTTCTATGAAGGGCGGCAACGGACCAAGGAAAATGATAGGAGAAAGTTTGGGTGGTGACTCTACTAAGAGATTCAAAAAGGATAAAAAGGCAGAAGAAATAGTCATTACTCCAGCTTAGTCTATACATAATTTGCATAACCGTTTTTCTCTTTTGTTGGTCGTGATTGTGCAGATGCGACCCCCATTCTAGAAAGCTTGTATCACAATTTTTGAAGTTTATTATGTAAATAAAAGTTCTTTGTTTTCTATCGAACTCTTAGGTGAATTTTTTATTTAAGTGGTCGAGCTATTACTTTCCATTCGATGTCCTTGTAATTTCTTTCTCGTTGCTTTGGATGATAATTTATTAATTCTATCCCAAGGCCTCCATGTGGCCATGGTCTTGAGTTGTACCAAGCACAGGGTTCATGCCCTAAAGTTATGTTGTTGAATTCAGCGATGTGAATGATTATACTCTTGCCCTCAATCTCAAGTTGGAAGAGCTAAATGGTGGATGGTCGAACTCCATCCTTTTTGAGTTTACACTCTTCCTATTGATTTCAGGCCAGAGTTCATTAAATAGTGAGTGGTCGAACCGCACTCGTTTATTTGTTTATACTCATATCCATACTTTGGGGATAAGAGCTAGTTAGCGGATGGATAAATCGCACCCTGCTTGTGTTTATACTCCAGTCCACACTTTGAGGACTTAGGGTCATTTCGAAAAATAATCGGATTGTACTTTCCATAATTGATTGACTTGCCCCCAAGTCCAAGGTTTAACTAGAGAGTAATTTGTCATTCCACGATTGCTTTTGACTCATATTTGTTCCATCGTTTGATTGGATTAAGTTGATCATTGCATCGTCGAATCACATCCATCCCTCGTTAGGTATTCCATCCATTGAGTTGTAAGCCTGAATAGTCAATTGAATGGTCGCACCATATTCATTTCATTTAGTTCAATCATGAACATTTGTAATCGGCTAGCTCCAAACTCTAGGAACGTGCTCGAACATGTCAAAACTAATTTGTCCGGTATCGTAACTAATATGTACTTCTACAGCAGTACAAACATGTAGGACATTCAAAACTTTATTTGCCAAATGGAAAGAAATGACATAATTTGTCTTATTACTATCTTTGAAAATAAAATACTAAAAATTCCTGAAATTAACTACTACTTAATGAAAAATAAATAAATAAAGTGAAATAGCATCATAAATGCTCGTTATTCACACCCTTGGGAGTGTGATGCCGTCAATAGTTTCTAGCTTGAAAGTTCCCTCTGCAAGCCTCTGTTCAATGGCATAAGGTCTTTCCCAAGTAGATTCATATGTGACAACGGGAAGGGAAAACTGATTTAAAGATGAGATCATCGATTTCAAAGGCTTTAGGTCGGACTTTAATGTTGTAATACTGGACGATTCGGTGCTGGTGTGCAGCTGCCCTCAAATCAGCTTCTTCATGCTTCTCATCTATAAAGTCTAGAGATTCCAAAAGGAGATCTTTATTCATTCTAGGATTATAGTAGGTCACTCGATGAGAAGGAACTTCGAGCATAATAGGAATAACGGCTTCATAACCATAAGCAAAGGCAAATGAAGTATGACCAGTCGTGGACTTATGGGTGGTCATATAAGCCCATAGTGTTGTCGGAGTTCATCCACCAAATTTCCTCTAGCCTTTTCCAAATGCTTCTTCATAATGTATTTTATGATTTTGTTCATAATTTCAGTTTGTCCATTGGCTTAAGGGTGGGAGATTGCTGCAAATATCTTTTCAGTATGATGCCGATGGCAGAAGTCTTTGTTGAATATGCTAGTATATGATTTTTGTTTGATAATAATGAACAAATATATATCCATTTAAATGTATTTGTTATTGTACTATTTTATTTTCATATAATTAAATAAATATTTTTTGAATAAAATGAATAGCGCATAATTTAATTAAATAAAATAAATAACATAGAATTTATATTCAAACAAATATTTTATTACAATTTTTAATAGTACAAATTAGAGCTTCATTATATATACACAATTTCAAATTACAATACATTTTGTCACTATGCAATTATCAAATTACATTTGCACCTCACTACATATCACTCATTTGTATTTGATGTACAACTCTGTTCCATCTTAAATCCAACATCTAAGCTATCAATAAAATAAACACTGACGCAGTAAAATTGAAAAGAAATATTTGCGCAGTGTGGAATAAAATGTGTTTTGAAAATATTATTTACCTATTTGGGTTGTCCATCATCATTTAATTTTGAATTCATCAAACATGAATAACCTATAACATGCATGATGTATCACTTTACATTCCACAAGGACATGCACACCGATATACCCTTGATAAAACTGCAGGGACAGGTGACCACAAGGTCAAACCCGAGCCAAATCTAGGTTCAACTCAAGTGCAATACAAGTAAAGTCACGATATGAGCACATGGTCAAACCTAAACCAATGCTAGGTTCAATTCAGGTGCAATACAAAAACAAAATAGAATAGTCAAGTTTTTAATGAATGGAGCAAGAATCGACCAAAAGTTCAAATGTGTACACATGAAATAACTCAACCATTCAAATTCAAGTATGAACACAGTTGTGCCTAAAAAACTAATCACAAAACTTCATACTGCAAATACCAATTTGCAACTGAATATAAATGCATAATCGAACAGAGGCAATACTCAAAGCATTGCATGAAAAAAGAGGCTAGACACCCGAACCAGACACAAGTACACATAAAGACATCATGAATCAGTGGACTGTACTCAGACTCAAGGAAATGTGAAACAGCAAAATGGTCAGACCATAAATGAATTCATATTTCAGTGGCATCAGAATCACCAGACAAGACACAAGTGTACACAAAAGAAAATCTCAACAGTGCAGTTCACATATGTATATAGTGAATGCAACCCAGAAACCAAAAGCAACCAAACCAGAGGAGTACATGATAGAAATGCAATAGAGGTGAAAACAATGAGGCAAGAAATAAATCCAGGCACCAAGTATACATAACATGGAACACAAGTGACTCAAATCGAGGTCAAGAATAAAAATGCAACAAGTCTCAACAGTCAAAGTGTACGCATGTGGTCAGAGAACATAATAAACTGTTTGAAACAACATACATATATACATGCATATTCACATATGTACACTTGTGGTGGATAGCACATAAAGGAGCAACAAGTAAGCGCAAAGCACAGTAGAACCAGATTCAAAAGCATATACTAGATAGTGATATATATGAAACAAGCTCAGACTACAATGACAAAGTGAGGAGCCACATATACATACACCGCAGCATTGAGCAGTCAAGTCAACAGTTGTAACTTCAAACTACATGGTGCAACAAACATACACACACACACACACACACACATATGCATACACTTGCACCAGATCAGTCAACATGAAGACAACAGCTCGAATGAGAAAATGAACTCAAATACCAAAGTATACAACTTCAAGGAAATTACATAGTGCAACAAAACTCAAACGTATATGTTTAGTACTATGCAAGTGAAAACAATCACTAGGCATGGAGGCAATCAAATAAACAAGTGGAGACAAGTTCAAGTTCAGGTAAACCATGAAATACACAAGTACATTCAGACATGCAGTCAGATACAAAGTGAACCAAGACCAATATCACACAACTACAAAGGCAATAGGATAACTCGGCTAACAGTACAGGTAAACTAGAGAATACAAGAGACAACATGAAGTCCTAATATAACCAGTTTCAGCAACAAAGGCAAGGTGCGCAAGAAAATGAAACTTGCAATTAGTCCAAGTCAAATTCTCATATCACAAAATCAAAGTGTCGAAGTCACAGAGAAAAATTCAAATGGTCGAGCATAGAAAATTTAATAATTCAAAGTCGTGGTGGCCAAGGTAAAATCGAGCAAGTCAAAATCAAAGCCATGATATTCAAGGAATGAAAATATACGAATTGGAAAAGTCAGAAAACATCACAAGCATCCAAACGAAAATCAATAGCCGAACAAGAATTGAAATAAAATTTATACGAACGAGATTATAGGATTTTGAATCCTATTTAACCCAATCATCATCGGCATTTCAAAGGCAATCGAGTTCAAGCATATCGACGAATAACAAAGCAAATTAAAAACCGGATTTTTTCAAATCGAACTCGATGAATTGAAGAAACCGAGTGCAGTAAAAAGCAAAATGATCGATCAACAAAGCAATGCGAGAACATTAATTCAATCGACCAACCATCAATCGGCAGTTTTAATTTCTAAAGCCTAACTTCCAGAAAGGAGGAAGAACGAATGAAGAAATTGAATGAAAGAGAAAGCGGTCCATAAAATTAAAGTTAAAAGGAGAACAATTCTTATCAAAGGTTTTTTAGGTCCGGCTTTGATAAATACTTTTGGGCTTATACATTTTTAAAACTAGTTTTTTGTGTTTTAAATTGTTTTTAAATTTTTTATTTATTTTTATACTTTTGTAATTTCTAGTCGTATGCCTAGGGAACGAACTACAATGGTGTAGTTCGAGAATTTGCAACTCAATGGCTGAGTTGTGGCAGCGTTTTGAGCGTAGAGTTAGGTTAGTTGATAGCGGGTGTCATGAGTTTAAGTGTGTACGCATCTGACTACTTAATTTCTAGTAGAAACCTTGGGGGCAATACGTAGGCAAGGTTTTGCCGAAGCTGGGTAAATCTGTGTTGTTCTATTTCTGCTTTCATTATTCAACTATTATTTATGCTGCTATTATTATGCTATATATGTGTTGCAATTATTATATATATTTCTGCATTAAATTTTTATAATTATTAGTATACCCTATTCAACCCCCTCTAGGGTGAAATCGATCATACAAAATGGTATCAGAGCTAGGAACAAAAGCCAATTTTTTTTTTAAAATGTATTTTTTAAAAACCAATTTTGTTTAAAAATTTGAACTTTTAAAATGGCTTGTTTTAATAATGCTTTTGTTGAGGGTCAGTCTATAGTTAGACCATCAATGTTTAATGGTGAATATGCTTGCTGGAAAAATAGAATAATTTTTTTCTGAAAACCATTGATGCTTGGAATACTATTGAGATAGGTTATAGGACACCAACTATAGTGGTAGGTTATTAGAAAATAGATAAACGAATGGATCAATGGACACATCTTGAAAATAGACCACAGAATGCTAATGCTAAAGCTATGAATTCTATTATTTGTTCATTGGATCAAATTGAATTTAATTGTGTCTCACATTGTCTAACCGCACAGGAAATATGGCACACACTCGAAGTGACTCATGAAGAACGTCTCAAGTCAATGAATCTTGCCTTGCTATACTTAGTAGCGAATATGAGAACTTCACAATGGTCAAAGAGGAAAATGTCAAAGAGATGTATGGACGACTTTCCAATCTCGTATACAAATCAAAAGCTCTTGGAAAATCATACACAAAGTTGGAAATAGTTTGAAAAATCCTCAGAGTCCTTCCATGTAATTTTAAAGAAAAGTTACTACCATTCAAGAATTAAAGCATTTGAAACAAATCAAAGTTGAAGAACTCATCGGAAATTTCACCCTTATGAGCTAGAAATGAAATTCAAGGAAGAACAAGAAGGAGGTGATACTCAAAAGAAATCAATAGCTCGTAAAGGCACAGCAGAAAGTGATGATGATGATGGAGCAGCTGAGCTAGCGCTACTAATAAAGAGATTCAAAAAGTGGAACCGCAAATACGGAAATCAAACTCTAAATCAACAATTGAAAAGCAGAATAGCCAAAGTACTAGACAACTCAGAAGAGCAAGAGATCATATGTCACAAGTACAATAAACTCGGTCATATTAAGCCTAATTGTCCTCAGAATCGATTCAACCAAGGAAAGAAACTGAAAAGGAGAAGTTTTGTAGCCACTTGGGATGAAACTGATGAAGATGATAAAAGCACTGGCAGTGAGAGTGAAAAAGCAGATCTGTGTCTTCGAGGTGATATAACTCACAATGATGATGACAAGCCAAGCGAGGTATCAAAACTTACTCATTCAGAATTACTTATATATTTTCACGAAGTAAATGGATGTTTCGAAAGACTTAGGAAGAAATACGCTAAAATTGAATGACAAAGAGATACTTTAATAGATTTAAATAAATAACTCGATCAATTAGTTAAAAACTATCATATTAACGGCCCTAAGTGTGATAAGTGTCTGTCATTTGAAAAAGAAATTAAAAAAATCAGAAATTAAAATTAAAATTAAATCCCTTGAAAATGAAATTCTGATTTTGAAAAAAAATGAAAACACGAGGAGAGAAAATTCTATTAAAAGGTGCATACAATTACTGAATGAAAATGAATCTCTAAAAACACAAATCCAACAATTGTCTATAACTTCAGGAAAATTTTACAAAGGAGAAAGATCATTAAATAAGCTATTAGGGAAATGAACTATTAATCCTGTTAGACAAGGACTTGGGAATTATCAATCAAAATGTATTTGAAGTGAAATTAATTAAGTCAAATCCGAGTGCACAATTTGTAGAAAAACTGGACACAGTCACAATAATTGTTGGTATAGACCCAAACACGTGAAAATAATTCCAATTTGGGTTCCAAAAGGCACGAATATAAAATCCCTTAAAGACAAACAAATCTAGATGCCGAAAGGAACAAATATATATTGTCTTGGGTCTACTCAAACATATCTTTCAAAAACATTTGCCACTAAAAACCATGGACCTCTAAAAATAAATAGATCAAAAAAATCTTTTCTCATGTAGGTGTGTTGGCAAGTTAAGGAACAACAACAGTGTTACCTGGATTCTAGCTGTTCCAGGCACACAATGGGCGAAAATCAAAGTTCCTTAGCCTGGTAAAAAGGTGGCAGAATCACAATGGGCAACTATAAAAATTATTATAAAGGTAAATAGCTAACAGTATATTTTGAACGATTTATTAAATGTAAAAATCTGTACCAAAATCTTAACTAAATCAGCCAGTTATGTGATAAAGAAATGAATGTTGACTTTGATTCTGACTTATTCAAAATTGTTGGCCAATTATCTTTTTATGACGAGAACACTATAAGTGTCTCTAAAAGTTTTTGAACTGTCTCAAATAGATCTGTTTGTACTAATGATGTTGCAAGTTTAGATGATAAGAAATATTGTCTTGAATTGACTTTTGATTACTCTACATACATGTGGATATATTTGCTTATCTTACTAATTCTAGACCTATCATTATGTTCATTATTTTTTTATTTGCATGGTTTCAAGTAAAATTCAAAAGAATTTCATTTAAAAAGCAGTAAACAAATTTTAGGTATTTTTTGCACACTTCACAGTCTTGTCTATTACATTCAACTAATGATAATCTTGAGTCAACAAGAAATTTAGATGTAGATTACACTGATAATCTAGTTGATAGAAAAATTACTAGTGGAACATGTTTTATGCACAGACATTCATTAGCTGCATCACATTTTCGAAAATAATATCTGCATATGGTTCATTTTAAATAATTTTCAATTAACAGACATTTTATTTTATAAAACCCCTTCTAGAAAATAATTTTTGTTGACCTCATTTCAGATTAGTCATTTTAAAATTTTGATTTTATATTTATTTTTTTGGATTTGATTTTAAATGACTATATTAACTAATCCGACTCTCTGCTAATTATCGAAAAGATAAATAGTAATTTAAAAAATTGATGAGTGTTGATATTAATCATATATTATAACTTAAGATGGTAAATCTAGTAAATCTCTTTAAAAACTTTTAATAAGATTTATAATAACTTTTGATAGGTAAAAATTCCATGACCATATCTGTTACTATCATATTTCTAACGACCATCACTCATCAAAATCCAATATAGTATATCAATTTGTGGTATTTTAAACGGGAAATTATTTGTTTATCATTTTATTATATTTTTAGCAATAAAAACATCAAAAGTATTCACTTTGATTTAAAAGTCCTCACGGTTATGCATGGGTGAATTACTTGAAATTTTTGATTATGTGCTATCATGCTCATTTAAATGTCCTCACGGTTATGCGTGTATGGAATGCATATCGAAATTGATAATTAAATAGACGAGTGGATTTTAGTCCCATTTAAAAGTCCTCACTGTTATGCGTGGTTGGAAGATACTTGAATTCATTTTTTTATAAAAATTTGGAATACTACTAATCTCATTTAAAAGTCCTAACGGTTATGCATGATTAGTAGATATTCAAATTCTTGATATAAATATACCACAAATAGACACAACTATATGGCTTTACATCATCCCTATCATTCTAATGTGGAATATGCGCCTAATAGAATATTTATGATTTTTTTTATTTTTTATTGAAATTTAATATTTATACTCGACTTGGTGTTAATATTATATTAATATCAATCACTTTATCTCTATTTTTCTAACACTATTAATCTTTTGCTGATAACAAAAGGGGGAGAGTACAGTTAAGATTTTGGTAAATAAAGGTCGAATATTTTATTTTGTATTTTCTATTTGCATCTAGGTTCATTTGCATATTTTTATTTATTTTCATGCATATATGAAGGGGGAGCTCTGTTGTAGAGGGAGAGCATTCAAATAGGGGGAGAAAATTGAATGACTAAATACATTTAATAATAAAGTCAACAACTTAAATATGTATTTGTTATATCAAAAGGGGGAGATTGTTGGATGCGCTAGTATATGATTTTTGTTTGATGATAATAAACATATATATATATATATTCAATTAAATGTATTTTTTATTGTACTATTTTATTTTCATATACTTAAATAAATATTTGTTGAATAAAATTAATAACATAGAATTTAATTGAATAAATAAATAACATAGAATTTATATTCAAACAAATATTTTATTCAAACAAATATTTTATTACAGTTTTGAATAGTACAAATTTAAGCTCTCACTATATACACACAATTTGAAATTACAATACATTTTGTCACTATACAATTATTATTTACATTTGCATCTCACTACATATCACTCATTTACTCGTATTTGATCTTCAACTCTATTCCATCTTGAATCCAGCATCTGAGCTATCTGAAAAATAAACAATGATGCTGTAAAATTGAAATAGAAATATTTATGCAGTGTAGAATAAAATGTGCTTTGAAAATATTATTTGCCTCAGTTATTTGGGTTGTTCATCATCATTTAATTTATAGTTCATCAAACACGAAGAACCTATGACAAGCACAGTGTACCACTGTACATGCCACAAGGACGTGCACCCCTATATACATTTGATAAAACTACAAGGACATGTGAGTACAAGGCCAAAAATGAGCCAAAGCTAGGTTCAACTCAAGTGCAATACAAATAAGTCACGATACGAGCACATGGTCAAACCCGAGCCAAAGCTAGGTTCAACTCAGGTGCAATACAAAAATAAAAATAGAATGCTCAAGTTTTAATGACTGGAACAAGCCTCGACCAAAAATTCAATGTGTACACATGAAAACAACTCAACCATTCAAATTCAAGTATGAACAATGTTGTGCCTAGACAACTGATCACAAAACTTCAGACTGCAAAAATCAATGTGCAACTGAATATAAGTGAATAACAGAACCAAGGAAATACTCAAGGAATCACATGAAAACAGAGGCCAGAAAGCCCAACAAGACTCGAGTACACATGAAGACATCATGAACCAGTGGACTGTACTCAGACTCAAGGAAATGTGAAACAGCAAAATGATCAGACCATATATGAATTCAAATATCAATGGCATTAGAATCGCCAGACAAAACACAAGTATACACAAAAGAAAATATCAATGACGCAGTTCACTTATGTATATGGGAATGCAACCTAGAAACTCAAAAGCAACCAAACCAGAGTACATGATACAAATGCAACGGAGGTGAAAACAATGAGGCAAGAAATAAATCCAGGCACCAAGTATACACAATATGGAAAATATATGACTCAAACCAGGGTCAAGAACAAAACCACAACAAGTTTTAACAGTCAAAGTGTACACTTATGGTCAGAGAACAAAATAAATTGTTTGAAACAAGATACACATATACATGCATATTCACACATGTACACATGTGGTGGATAGCACATAAAGGAGCAACAAGTAAGTGCAAAGCACAATGGAACTAGATTCAAAATCATATGCTACATAGTGATATGTATGAAACAAGCTCAGACTACAATGACAAAGTGAGGAGCAACATACACACACGCGCGCGCGCTATAGCCATGAGCGGTCAAGTCAACAGTGGTAACTTCAAACTACATGGTGCAACAAACATACACATACACACACACACACACACACACACACACACACATATAGTCGCACCAGATCAGTCAACATGAAGACAGCGGCTCAAATGAGCAAATGAATTCAAATACCAAAGGCTACAACTTCAAGCAAATTACATAGTGCAACAAAACTCAACTGTGTATGTTTAGTACTACACAAGTGAAAGCAATCACTAGGCATGGAGGCAATCAAATAAACAAGTGAAGACAAATTCAAGTTCAAGCGAACCATGAACTACACAAGCACGTTCAGACACATGAAAATAGGTGAATGCACAGTGCAAACTACATGAACACACATGATGCAATGTAACAGTAGGTTTTACAAGTTTCAAATCAAGTTGACATGCAGTCAGACACAAAGTGAACCCAGACTAATATCAAACAACAAAAAAGGCAACATGATAACTTGGCTAATAGTACAGGTAAACCAGAGAATACAAGAGATAACATGAAGTTGTAATGTAACCAGTTGCAATAATAAAGTCGAGGTGCATAAGAAAATGAAACTTGTAGTTAATCCAAGTTAAATTCTCATATCACAAAATCAAAGTGCCAAAGTCACAGAGAAAAATTCAAATGGCCGAGCATAGAAAATTGAATAATTCAAAGCCATGGTGACCAAGGTAAAATCGAACAAGTCAAAATCAAAGCCGTGATATTAAAGGAATGAATATATATGAATTGAAAAAGTCAGAAAACATCACAAGCATCCAAATGAAAATTAGTTGCTGAGCAAGAATTCAAATAAAATATATACGAACGAGATTATAGGATTTCGAATCCTATTTAACCCAATCATCATCGAAATTTCAAAGGCAATCGAATTCAAGCATATCAACGATAATAACAAAGCAAATTACATACCAGATTTTATCGAATCGAACTCGACAAATTGAAGCAGCCGAGTGCAACAAAAAGCAAAACGGACGATCAACAAAGCAACGCGAGAACATTAATTCAATCGATCAACCATCAATCGCAGTTTCAATTTCCAAAGCCCTAAATTTCAAAAAGCAGGAAGAATGAACGAAGAAATTGAACGAAAGAGAAAGCGACCAATAGAATTAAAGAGAAAAGGGGAACAATTCTTATCATAGTTTTTTTAGGCCGGCTTTGATAAATACCATTGGGCTTATATTTTTTAAAACTAGGGTTTTGTGTTTTAAATTGTTTTTAAATTTTGTATTTATTTTTTAACTTCTGTAATTTTTAGTCGTGGGACTAGGGAACGAACTACGGTGGTATAGTTCGAGAATTCGCAACTCAGTGGCTGAGTTGTGGTAAGGTTTTAAGCGTAGAGTTAGGTTAGTCGATAGTGGGTGTCGTGAGTTTAGGTGTGTAAGTATCTGACTACTTAATTTCTAGTAGAAACCTTTAGGGCAGCACATAGGTAGGATTTTGTTAAAGCTGGGTAAATCTATGTTGTTCGATTTTTGCTTTTATTATTTTGCTATTTTCCGTGCTGCTATTATTCTACTATATTTGTGTTGCAATTATTATATACATTTCTGCATTAAAATTTTATAATTATTAGTATCACCCTATTAACCGCCCTTTAGGATGAAATCGATCCTACAATCTTTGAATTCAACAATGTCGAATTGAGTCTCGTTATCTATTATATTAGTTTTTGGAAGACCAAAATGACAAATGACGTTCCAGATGATGTAGTTGATTACTTTCTTGGTTGTGATCATAGCTAAAGGTTCTGCTTCGGCCCATTTAGTGAAGTAATCAATTGCGATGATGGCATACTTCGCACCACCCACAGAGATCGATAAGGAACTGATAATATCTATACCCCACATGGCAAACGACAATGGGTTAGCCATTTGTGTAATTTCCATGCGCGGAGCTCTTGGAACTTATGCACACATCTGGCAGTTGTCGCATCGCCTTACATAATCGGCAATTAATTGACGGTCGCCAATAATATCCATAACGGAGTAGTTTCTTTGCTAGAGTTTGCTCCCTAGTGTGATTGCCACATTTCCCTTCAAGAACTTCCTCTATGACTCATTTTATTTCATCATGAGCGATACACCGATGCAGGGGAATTGAAAATCCTTTTTTGTATATAACTCCATCCTATATGATATATCGTGAAGCTTTACGAAGGACTTTTCATTTTTCTCATTCGGGAAGATTCTCCGATAGCAAATAGTCTTTAATTGGAGTCATCCACGATTCCTACTTAGGCTCTATCTCATTACTCGGTCGATTTCCATCGACCTTATGCCTGGAGTGTTTAAAACTTTAACTGAAACCAAGCCCATCTGTTGTGCATCCCGAGGGCTAGCAAACTTTGCCAATAATTCAGCCTCTTTGTTTTGATCCCAAGGAATGTGCACTATATCATCTTACTCAAAGTCAGTCCATAACTCTTGGACTTGGGTAAGGTACGGAGCAAGCCATTTTTCTTTAGCTTGGTAATCTCCCCTGACTTGGAATACTACCAATTATGAGTCACAAATGATTTCAAGGGACTTTATCCTCAGTTCTCTCGCTAGTTTAAGTCAAACAATTAGAGCCTCATACTCAGCTTCATTTTTTGTTACATGGAAATTGAGCTTTAAAGCATAGCAAATTGACCGATCTTCGGGAGTTATAAGCACAATTCCAGCTCAAAAACAATGATCACTGGGTGCTCCATCTGTATATAACTTCCACCACATGGTGGGGGTTTCATTGCTCTTTGGGAATCATCATGCATAGTAAATTCTGCTATAACTCCTGCCAATGCCTGACCCTAGATAGCCATCCAAGGAAGATAAGTGACGTTGAATTGGCTATGTTCAATATTCCACTTGAGTAACCTTCTAGACGTCTCAGGTTGTTGCAGGACCTATTGTAATGGATGGTCGGTGTAAACATTGATAGGTAGTGCCTGAAAGTAAGGGCGGAGCTTTTGTGAAGTAATCAACAAATAGTATGCCAGTTTTTTTATCTTTGGATAGTTCCTTGTAGCTCTTATCAATCGTTTTCTAACATAATAGACTAGTCTTTGGATTCAATTTTCTTCGTGAAGCAGTGCGACACTTATAGCATGCACCGACATAGCCAAATATATACACAAATCTTCATGATCTACAAGCTTTGACAAGATGGAACATCTCTCTATGTGATTCACCAAAGCTTGGAAGGCACTTTACAATCCTTTGTCTATTCAAAATTCCTTTTGCATCTCCTAATCAAGTTAATGAAAGAAATTCATTAATTAGTAGCTCTGGAAATAAACTGACTTAGAGCGGCAACCTTCCCATTCAGGCTCTGTACTTGTTTGATTGTCTTTGGTGCTTGGATACTACGAATAGCTTAGATCTTCTTAGGATTAGCTTCGATTCCGCTGGCATTAACAATGAAAACCAAGAATTTCTTGATGTAATGCTAAACACTTTGGAGGATTAATCTTCATTTTATAATGTTGGAGGATGTCAAACATTTCTGCCAGGTATCTAATGTGGTCGCTAGACAGTCGTGACTTCATGATCATATCATCCACATATACTTCCATCGTTTTTTCGATCTGATCTTTAAACATTTTGTTGACTAGTAGTTGGTAGGTCGCTTTTCCATTCTTTAGTCTAAATGGCATTACCACATTGTAATATAATCCAACATCAGTAATGAAACATGTGTGCTTTTGATCAGGAATGTGCATCGAGATTTGGTTATATCCTAAGTATGCATCTATAAAAATAGCAATTCAGTCTCGCGGTTGAGTCTAACAGCTGGTGTCGATCCTTGAAAGGGGAAAGTTGTCTTTTAGGCATGCCTTCTTTAAGTCTGAGTAATCAATGCATATCTGCCATTTCCTATTCGCCTTTCTCACTAGTATAGCATTAGATACCTACTTAGGGTAGAGAGTGTCGCGAATAACCCATTATCTTTGAGCCTATCTACCTCCTCTTTAAGAAAGGCAGGTCTCTCTAGATCCATGCCACGCCTATTTTGTTTCACCAAGAACATGCCTTGGGTCGATATTCAATGCGTGGCTCACGATGGCAGGCAAGATCCCACACATGTAGAGTGAGTCCAAGCGAACACATCGAGATTCACTCGAGAGAAATCTAGCAAGTTCTTTCATCATCAGGGACTGACATGTGATCCAATTTTCCTGTGATGGGTCGTTGTAGCTAACTGTTATGCCAATCCTTGACTTAACCGGTGTAGCCTTGGTCTCTTTGGGCCCCTCCTCATCATCTCTTGGATTTATGCCTCTATAGAACGGTCTGTGGTGCCCATGCCAAGGCTCAAGCACTAGTTGTCAATCTTCAGTGGCTTGGATGCCGACAGACTTGTCCACAACCTTACCCTTTTCCTTTCTTTGAGTATCCCTCAGTTTAGCTATGTAATAGGCATGTTTGGTCACCTGGTCACTATGAGCAACTCTAACACCATTTTTTATCGGGAACTTCAAAGTCAAACACCATGGGGAAAGAGCTGCTTGGAACTTGGCTAGGGCTGGCCAACAAAGAAAATCATTGCATAAAGAGTCAACATCCAAAACAATAAATGAAAAAATCCACATTCTCCTACGGTCACCTTCTTCCAACTCCACGGGCAATTCAACATAACCAACAACTTTAGTTGTAGCACTGTTAAAGCTATGAATGCGGGCTTTAGATGATTTTAAGTCCTTGGCTTCCATCTTCATCTGATTATAAGCTTTTTTAAAAATTATATGTACAGAACTTCCATAATCAACCAATATCCTACTCAATAAAGCGGGGCTGATCATAGCCGAAATGACAATTGAGTCAATTGTCGGAGCCTCCACATTGTCTACATCTCTGTTTCTATATACAATATCATATGTCAGTGTACGTTGCTATTTTGCTGGAGCTCCATCTGTCGTACTCGAACAACATTCAAAATCTACATGCTTAATCATGCCAGCGTAGCGATCCATTTCATGCCAATCGTTATCAGTCGGATGCGGTCCTTCGACTATCGTATTGACTACCAATCTTCTGCCAACCCACGCAGGCTCCTCAGCCCTGTGTGGTGCTTGTCCTCGGTTAGGGTCAGATGTCCCATGCCCATCATCTTGCGGGGTTTTTTAAAACTGGAGTAATTTTGTTTCTCAAACTAGCTTTTTGATAATATTCTTGAGATGCCGCATTCATTTCTGTTGTGGGCACAAACTTCGTGGAATCGACAATATTTTTCGGTCCGTTTTCGCTTCTCCATTGATTCTTTTAGAGGCAGATTCTTGTACTACATGGTATTGCTAGTAGACAAATAGATATTCTCTAACGATGTATTCAGTGGAGTGTGAGTATCGTACATCGGAATTCTAGGCTTTCCTCTTCTAGAATCCCTCTTTCATTCTCGGCACCTATCTCTGCCTTTCTTTTGTTGATTCGGTTTGTTCTAGACATTCACTTAGACTTTTTCAAAGGCATCATCAAACCCGCTTCACCACAATATTAATCTATACTCCCTCTCCACTTAGTCGCACAACATTCTTCTTCTTAGAGCATCTGGCTTCCTCCTTCCTCAAATACCGAGCCGCCTTTGCGTAAAAGCACTCCAATGTTGCAAGTGGCTTACTAGCTAACTAATCGCCAAAATCAGACTCTGGATCAATCCCTCTTGTTACGACCATCATTATTGCATGGTCGTTTGCATTATTGATTTCTATAACAGCTATATGGAATCTCTCCAACTAATATTTCAATAAGTCTCCAAGAGCCTTGATCAGCTGCATAGGGACATTACATCTTTGGGACCAGTCGCGTGCAAAACTGCTCCACAAAACCAGTTGTCAAATCAATGAATTTAAAGATCAACCATGGAGGTAACCTTGTAAACC
This sequence comes from Allium cepa, assembly GCA_030765085.1. Lineage (NCBI taxonomy): Eukaryota > Viridiplantae > Streptophyta > Magnoliopsida > Asparagales > Amaryllidaceae > Allium > Allium cepa. The sequence goes on from CM060934.1 coordinate 878,714,070, forward strand.
ACATTATTCCCTTTCCAGAGAGAGTTGTAGGAAAACATATACACTCAGTTGCATCATCTGCTCGTGCAGAATCCATCAATCATTCGTTTCTCATGATGTGCTAACTAGGGGTGTTTTTCCCTCGTAGGAAGGCATCGACGACATGTTGAACCTCCTTGTATTCTTTGCATGTAGGGCATTATCAGTGAATGGGGTATGGCTTCTTGAGATTCCCTAGTCGTCATTGGTCAAGCCTTGGCTCTTCCTCATTAACTATCTAACCATAGCCGACAAGTTCGACATTTAGTTAGTTGGTGCCAAGCGGTGGTCGTGTTTTATCTCACGTGAATGGTCCGGTCGATGTCTATAGGCCGTTCCTTACTTCCTTGATTCACCATCTACCCGAAGTATACCATGTACATTCACTTCATCATCATTCCATGAAAGCAATTTGTCAACATTCAACTGAACTCCATCATCTAGATCAGTCGCAGTGGCTCTAACTTAGATCCCATCATGTACAGGTAAGTTGCCTTCTCTACATGGTTGATCGGTACCGATACCTATAGAGGGATTGACACCAATCGAATCTGCTGGACCAGGCAGGCCTGTCTTTTGATGCTTGGATGTTTCTACGTGATATCCATCTATTCTGCAATGCTTGTGTCTATGATACTCACCTAACCAACTAGAACTCTTCGACGTTGAATAAGGGGCAGTGTCCTTCCTAGCTTTCCCTCGCTGTTGCTGACTAGGTCGGTTCATTAGGCTAATAGTGGCTTGCATCTGCTGGTTTAATTATCTATGGCTATCCATTAGCTCTCTTATTAGACTCTGGAATTCGACTCTTATAATGGAATCAACTGGACTACGGAATTTATCTTGATCAACATTCACATCCATCAGTTGGCTGCTCGGGCCTCCTTGCTGGATGTCATCATTCTCGTTTCCTTCTAAGTTTTGAGATGTAGTTCTAATGTTCCTCACCATTTTTGATAGCTTTGCTTAGATCTTTGCAAATCTAAATAGAACAAGCAAACTTCTTGAAGATAACCGTGGATCTCCTTTAGGGGATTTATGCAATCTAGTAGCAACAAAGCGATCCTAATAAACTGAGAATCAAGATTCTCAATGAAAGCACCAAAATATTTACGTTATAAATTGGCACAAACACCCAATAAAAGTTTTGAAGAGAAATAAATGAAGAATATATACGAAAATAGAGGATAATAACAAAGAAATAACAACAAATTGAAAGAATAACATGCACATAATGATTACAACGGTTCCACTTTATTTGCCTACGTCCACTTTGAATAGATTACTTTATAAATCAGTTATAAACTGAGTACAATAGGGATTGGATGAAAATCCTTAGTTACAGAAGAATATAAAGCAACTGGTAGCGTAAAGGTCCCAGAAATAAACAACCAAGCCTGTATTTATTGCGAAGATGGACAAATATCTCTTTGAAAATTCAGTGGAGGACCTGTAGAACCATATAGACCCACAAGAGGGATCGCATGGCCTAATACCCAAAGAAGAGGGATTGGTACCAATCCCTACTTTGGTTGAATTTTAAGGTGGGATCCCTATGGTTTCTTCCTCATTCTAACATATGCTTATCGTCCAAATTTCATGCCAATTGGATCGGGAAAATTTGAGTTATTTCTTGATCTTTACTTCAACATGGATTGCTTGCTGATTCCTACCGATCCCTACCAAGGGAAGATTACCGATCCCTCTAACTTCATCATCTTGAGCTGCGATACCTAGGGTAGGCTCTCTAAGGTCCACATATCTTGCTCGCAAAATTTCATATGCATTGGACTTTTGTATCTTGAGATATTGATTGTTTTCTACTGTAATTATCTTACTTTCTGAAACAGCCAATCTTTATGATGGTGGTCAATTCATGCCGATCCCTCCTATATGTTGAACCGTATTTCATACTTCATACATTCTGCCTTGCATATCTATCAATTCTATTCAACCTCCACTTCGTGTTATCATCTATACTTGACTTATGAGCCCCACAACCATCACTCTGGACTTATCAGCCTTGATAGCAGTCGAATCTAACTTAACTATCAGTTAAGTATAGTAGGATCAAAATACTGGATAACACTCGCACTACCTGATTGCCCCAAGTCAGGCATATCTAAGCCAATATATGTAAAACACCCAAACCATGCAACTGTAATTATACATATATCACTCGAATCGCTTATTTATGCATCTGTATAATATATTTTGTCCACTATTCGTTAACCCCAAGTTGTGCACACAAAACTATACATATACTTTAATTGCATATCAATCAATCATGTCGAATTGCCATTAGCCACCAAAGAGACCTATCAAGAGCCTAACTTGTTGACTCTCCTAAAAACCAACGTTTCAAAAGAAGTTAGCCGTATGTCATTTCATAGCACCGGTCCATACGACACAACAATATATGACCTAATCTAGATTGGTGTCCTAATCTCTCTCCCCTTATTTTGGAACCACATCTATTGGTCTTGCATCTCGATGGTATAATGGATTCCTTACACCAATCAGTAGCCCCAAGTTGGACATACCGAAACTATGTATAAAAGTTTAAACCGCATTCAATATATATATATATATATATATGTTATATTCCATACATCTCACAACAGCCCCAATTAAGTTTACCAAAACTATATTTATACATATAGACATATATAAATCGCATAAACTATATGTAGGTATATATATGTATGTATGTATGTATGTATGTATATGTATATGTATATAACCAGTCCAACAATATGGAACTAATAAACATCTATCGTGCATATTTACTTACATAAAGGCAACATGCAATCAAAGTAACAAATCTATTGTCTCAATATCAATAACAATTCACACACAGAATCATATAAACAATACAACAAAAAATGCATCTTACTTAAATCATCAATCTAACATTTATATCTTCTTCCTATTTTTTATATAGAAGTCTCACACTTAATTTATAAATAATGCGCTTGCCTATCAACTTAATTTTCGATTAGTAATAAAATATATAATAATATTTCTATAACTAACATAACTACAATTTTATTTTAATTTATGACCATGTCATAAATTAATATCAACTCCATTAAATTCTATTCAATACAAATAGAACATAATATTTATATATATTTGATCTTACACAATTATCCTAAATATCAATAATATAATATATAATAATATTTCTATCACCGATCTAACAACAAATTAGAGTTTAATTAATTTGCAGCAATGTTAGATATTCATAGCAGCTCCATCTAACTTTCTTCAACAATACAAATATGACATAATATTTATATATACGGGATCAATCCCAAAAATATACTCAAAGCAATCCAATCAAATTGGGAAATAATTACTTGAATATATTATTCTTCCTCTCCCACATAATACATTTCAATATATATAATCATGTTAATTTGCACCGAAATATAAATTCAGAGTTATAATTCTGCTCACCCAAGCCATAAGTTCTCAAGTGTTCAACTCTAGTCCACCCATACTATGTCATAGATAATCTCACTACGAGTGCAATAGTGAAGACCACTACAACAAAAATACCCTATTACAATGCCCTTTTTACAACGGGCATTGGTTGCCCGTTGTAATAGAAGGCTATTACAACGGTCCATTCAGGCCCGTTGTAAAAGATGCGATATGCAACTCAATTTTTACAACTGATGTTGGTTGCCCGTTGTAATAAAAGGCTATTACAATGGTCAATTATGGCCCATTTTAATAGATGCCACCTTTACAACGGTCACAAATTGCCCGTTGTAAGAGGTGACAATTTACAACGGCCACACAGTCACAAATTACAACGGTCACAACCCTTTATTACAAAACACGACCGACCATTTTATTTCTTTTATTTCGTTCCTTGCTCGTTCCTCTGCTCGAAATTAGGGCTGATCGAAAAATTGAAGCTGCCGTTATATTGCTCGATCGAATGATGATTTAAGTGCTTCTTTGTCGCTCGATGCTCTCTTCTTTTAGCACACGACTTCACCAATTTGGATCGAGTTCGTCTAAAGTGGTATGTGAATTATTTTTTTTGCTTTACTGGTTTTGAACTCGTTCCTGATTCGAGTCGAATGATTATTCCTTTTTCGCTTGTACTCGAATGCATAATTTTGTCGATGATGTTCGTTTATCTGGCAAAGATTTGTAGCGATTATGTCTGTTTCTTTAAGTGTTGATATTTTGGTCATAAGAAATCAAACTATTCAGTGGGTTCAAATTCTTTTCAGTCTGCAGATCATTGATTTTTTTTTCTGTTTTGGAATTCCTGAAACTAAAAAAATTACTACTTAATTGTTGTGTTAGGGAAAAGGCTGAAGGTAGCTACCTATTCAATAAGCTTTACTGGCATTTTGATAATCTAGTCTTGAAAAAAATTGGGTATGATTCAATTTATAGGACAATGGCTGTGAAATAATTTAGCGAAGAAAAAAATATGGAAAGTGAAAAGATTTATACCCAGAGAAGTGGAGATCTTTCTTTGTTAGATAATGAAAAACTATATCATGATCCAAGTTATTCTAATGCTATGAGGATGGATCCGGTTGTAATAGAATATTAACTTAATGGAATTTATGATAATGAAGAATCAAGAAAATCCGAAAGCTCTAAAGGCTTCTTGCTTAAACAGGGTGTAGAAAGTATAGAAGCGTAGTTTAAAAAGGTTACTAAACATGTATCTAAATCAAAGACTCAAGAAGATTTAAAGTTAGTTGTTTTCAATAAATTTAAACTGCTGATGTAGTAGATAAGAGCATGAATTTTAATTGAACAGAATTCAGTACTTCTGTAATATTTTTATCATTCAAGTGTTGAAAGTCTGTCGTTGTTAATCTTGCCATTTGTATTCCTTTCCTTAGGTAGTAGAATTCAACTCGAAGCTTCTTAAGTCAAACAAATCTCATCTAATTCTCTTATCCACTGTGTACCTAAAGCAATCAAACAACCTTCCATTAGTAGCACTAATAAATTAATAGGCATTTTGCAACCTTCACATTTCAATAGAACTCGTAAACATATTTCATTGCCTTACAATATCTGGCCATTGGCAACTTGCACTTCATATTTCTTGCTTGATTTCTTTTCGAATTTAATTTCTACACTAAAGAACTGTCAATAAAACTATGAAAAGATCCAGAATTAAAAATATAACAGTTTTATTATTAATACTACCCTCGATTTTTATTGTGGGTAAAGTTAGAATACCAAGCAACGCATTAATAGAAATTGATAAAAGTGTATTTTCTGGTTCTTAAGATAATTTCGAGTCATGAAGTTCTAAATTATCATCGGTGGTATCATCTTGATTTACTAAATCATCTAAGTCCATAATGCCTTCGAGAACATATAACTGGTTAGTTTTTCATGTATGGCCAGAGTGATAGTTTTCATTGCAATCGAAACATAAAATTTTCTTACATTTATCAAGTATTTCTTTTGGTATTAGACCGTTAGTTTTAGAAAAAATATCAAAGGATGCATTTGCATTAAAAGATTTTAAAACCATAGTTTGGTTACTGCCAGAAAATTTCTTTATAGTAGATGAATTATTTTTTAAATAAGTTTGCCTACTATTTTTATTTGCACTTAGCAATTCAGATTCAAAAGTTTTAACGAAGGTTAAAGCTTCATCAACATTAGAACCGTAAACCCTCAAACTTTTTTAACAGATGAATAGGAGTTATATTATCAATCATACCTTCAAGTTGCTCAAATTTGTTGACATAAGCCATAAGTGAGGTGGTTTGTTTGAGTGCGGAGAAGATATCATATGGCCTTTCTAATTCAGTAAGATTAAATTGTACCTTAATTGCATTTGAGAAAGTAGTCCATTGGTCACAGTTTTGAACATTATGAGAGAACTAATTGAACCATTGCAAGGCTTTTTTTTCTAAGTGAAAAGAACTAATATGTACTCATTCTTGAATATCGGTGTTATGATATCTAAAAAACTGTTCTACCCATCTCAACTTCAACCAATCTATCACCCTATCTTCACAAGTCATCTAGTTTAATATTTAGTCTAGCCATGTCAATTGATTGATTTGTATAGAGGTTAGTGGTTCTTGAAGGGGTATTGTGGTCAAGATTGATGGCATCGGATCTTTGCAATAGTGGAGGTTTATTGTTTGGTGCAACATACATTAGACCAATGGACTGGTGCAGTTATTAGGGGAGAAGAGAATGATCTTTGCATGTCAACCCTATATGTGTTTTCTCGCATTCTCTGATTTTTGACCTCCTTAAGTTCTAGGAAAAAAATTGACATCATTTGTTGCATTTTGTCCATCTTGTTATTGAATTCTTGAGTGCTTCCTGAGAAATTATGAGTGGTTGATGTTATGTCTTCAGTTTGTTGTGATAAACATTGAGTTGTTCTTTCTAGCCTTTTTTAATGACAGTGAATTCTATTATTGATTAGGTCTTGTCTTTGCCATGATTTAGGCATGTCATCGGAAATTGCAAAGTCCAAGGAACAAGAAGCTTCTTTACCTGCATTAGAATTTCTACTCAATGAAAGATTTAACTAGTGAGGGTCAAATTATCCTACAAAAAGTATGAGTGGATCTTCTATTTTCACCGGTGATATCATGTCTAACAACCGATCAGGTGGTAACCTAAAATGGCCAGCTTCGGCTAATTGTTTAGGAGGACAAATGAGGTTTATTTTAGAGGCCTTGAACATATTGAAATCTGAGAAGATATCTCCAACTAAAGCCAACATATCAGATTGTCTTCGTTACGGAAATATAGGTGTTCAAAATTTCAATGTGCAGTCGGCCCTTGATTACGCTATAGAGCACCAGGTTGTTGTAATGCACAAATCAGAAGGAAATTGCATGGATCTATACGTTGGAAGGAATGATACCCTTTGGAATTGTGTTAACATCATGGACAGTGATGCTAACCATGATACAGAAAATTTTGATTCAGTTCTCAAATTTTTTTCTTCCGCTAACGGTCGGTCTGCAATAATATCCTCACAATGCAGATGGTTTTGGAGGGCAGCAGTTTGTAGTGGATGGTGAATAGAACAGAAGTGGGTGAAATGTAAAATTGAACAGAGTTGTGTAATTTTGAAAATTGCAAAAAGATTTTGTAAAAGAGAAAATTGTGTAGATTAGAGATTATATTTTCTAATTGTATTTTTAATGAAAAATGAGCATAACTCATCAACATGCAACGAGTTAAAGCTGTTGTATTATAGTATATTGCAATGGGTTATGGTCGTTGTATTATAGTATATTGCAACAGGCAAAACAAGTTGTTAAATATGCTTTTTACAACGGTTGATACATGTTGTGAAAAAAACTATGCAACTAGTATGGTTAGTTTATTGCAACAGGTTATGACCGTTGCATTATAATCTATTACAACGGTCATAACCCGTTGTAAAAAGGTGTTTTTACAACGTGCTTTGCCCGTTGTAAAATGTGGTCGATCTATTACAATGAGGCCTATTACAACTGGCACATGCCCGTTGTGAAAACCATATTACAACGGGCATTACCCGTTGTAAAAAGACTGTTTTGTTGTAGTGGACCTTGTATCCAAAAAATACGAATTTTATAAGAATATGAATTATAAGTATATATTAATTAACTTAATTAACTAGTTAATTTACCTAATCCACTCTTAAATCATCTTAACCATTACAAATTCTCCTTCAACTGTCTAATGGTAGAACAGAACTCCCACCACCGCTATCGCTCATTTGAATTTCATGACCTTCGACGATCACCACTTCAATCACCTCCCTAAGTTTAGTTGAACTATCCCACCGCCACCACCTTTTATCCCCACCATCGAAATGTGACTCCTCCACGAAACCCTTAACTACCGTTTGACTGAGCATCTACCCCGTCTTAGCCAATAATGGTGATCACCACCAACGTTGATTCCCTCTTCAGGCCGAGTCGCACATCATGTGTACCACCACTCCATGTCCGATGTACCACCACCAGATCTGACCCCTAGCCACCCCCTCCTCTAAGCTAGCCTCTTGCTGCCGCTACCATTTCATAGCTCTGCATCTCTAGTCATAAGCCAAGGAAAGAGCATAAATTGTCTTAAGGAGTGGAGGTTAACATTTTTGAGGGCGGTATGGTGCCTAATAAAGGTGAAAAACAATAAGATATTATATCCGAAAAGAGAGAAAAGTAGGGTGGTATATATGTATGTATATGTACATGTATATGTATGTTCTAGTTAAGTTCTTAAACAAATCACCATGCATTTTGAGCTCTACGATCACATTGTACATCAGATCGTTATGAAACTCATTGATGCACATCATCTTATTTTTTGGGGTCTCTAGGGTACAAATTTTATCGCCATCCAAAACATCTCTACGAGATGATAATTCATGCATTTCAAGGTCGTTTTGGTCATCGGTTCGTCCAATTTCAACAATTCCTCAATCTTATGTCTCATACTAAAGTCTCATCCTAGAATCACATGCCGTCAATCGAGATCCAGCTGGACCCACCTACGCATATATTTTTACAAAATGCGTATAACAATAAGTAAAACATAAAAATACGGAGACTCCAAACATAACGATCACTACAACAACAAGTATTTTTGGCGATGTATAAAAAGGCGCTAGCATAACTTACAGTAGCATTATAAAGAACGCCGCTAAAAAACACACAGCTAAGAATTCAGGACTTTCTGTTGCGTTTTCATAAATGCTGTTGAAAAGCAACATATTGCAGCGTTTTTAAACGCAACCAAAAATGTAGCGTTAAATAAACGCTGCTAAAAGGTATTACTGATGCTACTACAAAACAGTATAAAGCGTTTTTTGTCTGCCGCCGTATATATTTTGGAATCATTTATCAAAACACTGCCAAAATTGTTGATTTTTCGTGAAGATTTCCTCAATGTGGTAGCTCATTCAATGTCAACTTTATTTTGTTCACAATGTATATATATTATATAGTAATAATTAATATATTTTGATATGGAATCAACAATCGCTCGTAATTATCACATTCAAATAACTGAAAAACACATTAATCACATAATAAAATATGATTTATAAACAATTCAATACAAAATATACTAAACTTAGTCTTTGGCTTTTAAATATATCTTTTATGGAATACAATATACAAACAATTCAACGCAAAATACGATAATCGCTCTCACCGTTGTTTAAACAAACAAGTAAATGCTTTGAAGCACCATATTCACGCACTTCTTATATTTAAGACCTTGCATGCACCAAACCCAAGCACTAAAAGCACCGGACAACATTTTCAGACCAGTTTCATGTCTTGTTGGTCCATTTTTGTCTAATATTTCAAATTTTATGCATGCTTTTAGTCCACATCGCATGCATGTTTCGAGAAATAACAATATTTTAGCTCAGAATAGACCTGTTTAAGTACTCTTTTCAGCTCAAGTGACCTCATTTAGAACATGTCATATGCTTCAGCCAGTTCCTCTTTCACGTCTTTGTGTTCATGTCACATTCCGAACCATTTAGCCCAGTCGTGCCAATCCCGAACCATCTCAATAACCTATACATCATTGAAACAAACAATGTCACAATAAATATTCCCACAACCTGAACTTGCACCAACAACATTTCTTCCCTGAATCATGCTTCCTCCTTCACCACACAAAACAGCAAATTTACCAACCTGCATAACCAAACTAGCAAGATTAACATATAGTATCAAGCTGTATCTATTCTAAAATTTCAAAGTTTTACCTAACCTGAAGTGGAAGAAAATTAATATATGAGTAGAACAACATTGTACAAAAACATTCCATACATGTTATCTTATTTCCCCAGATACTTCTCACATCCATATATTAAGTTAGGTCTCAACAACCAAATACTGAAAATGTAATACACTACAATGTTGATTTTTAACCGCTTCACTGTCATGTAAATCTAATAACCAAGTTAAGCAATATGCAATGAAGAAAGATTGGAAGGAAAAAAATTTGAATTGCAGCTCAAGCATGAATTAGACAGATTAAAATCTCTTAGTTAAAACAATAGAACTAACTTGACATATAAGGAATAAATGTCTCTCTATTACCGGTAATAATATAACAAGTTATTTGATTCCGCAAGTTCTTTTCTCCACTAGATTTTGCAATACTATAGACTAGAGTAAACATACATATTCAAAATGCAGCTCAAGCATGAATTAGACATATGCAAGTTTTTAGTTAAAACGGTACTATTAAGTTCACATATGGTAGAAGGATTGTATTGCTATTATCGATAATAAATATATATAAAAAGTTATTTGATTTCTTTTCTCACTATTTTTTAGCAATAAAGAACCGAGAAAAAAATTCCATAAAGTATATGCCAGATAAAGGATTTATGCATGCTAATAGGCCATCAATTAACCGTTCTTTTGCCCAACAAACAATCAAAACGAGAATCTATGTAAGCATCAATCATTTTTGTCACTCATTCAAATTATTCACAGCTGTAAGCATTAATCATACTCCAATCTTTATTAAATATAAACACTTAAAATTACTTCCAAGTTGCAAAATGTTGATATTTAAATAGATTCGGGTATTTTTTTACAAGAAAATAAATTTGAAATATGTTAGATCTCAGTCCCTCAACCATCCTACCGAAGACATGCTGTAGGCAATACGCACACAGATTGTCATACTTAAAACGATTGGGATATAGTGACGAGTTTTTATCTATATTATACAACAAGTTAGATGTGCTAGTACAGCTAAGTTTCTACAGTATAAATAATAAAATAAATAAAAAGAAAGGAATTACAAAAGTGCAATTAAAGAGGGGTTTAGTGGCCAATGTATGGATCTCATACATGTGACCCATTAAATACTCTCTGACATTAAATGTTCTATAAGATTCAGTCAAGTATGGCACTTCTTATTATGGTATTAGTTTACATAGATTACATAGTAAAATCCTAAAAAAACATTTACCTTACATAGGTTACATAGATTAAATCTTCTAATAGGAGTTCTAGTCAACTATTAGATTACATAGTAAAGTATGGCACTTCTTATTATGGTATTTTAAACATCACCAAATGATAATTTAGCTTAAGAATTAAATTCCAAATTTTACCTTAGATTCTCCATCATTCACCTCAGATTTGTGCTTCTCAAAGTCTTCTTCATCATTTTGTTTACAAAAATGAATAATCTACCATTAGGTTTAAGAAATAAGGTGAACCGTTTAGAAATTCAAAGCAGCAGAAATAATGCAAAACATAAAATATCATATCTATACCTTAAGCTCCCCTTTCTCATATGTATTTACCTTTTTTTACATACTCGCCCTTGAATTTCTTTGCCTTAGTAGCACAAGGAGCCTTATCATGCAATTTAAACATGTTAATGAAATCCTAGAAATTAAATTGGAAGCAAAATTTTATATCCGAGCAAAAAAAAAAAAAATGATGAACATGTCCCTCACAGCATCAGACATGGACTTCCACGTTTCTCCATCAGCTTTGCTAATTTATTCAGAAAGACATAAAATTGTAGTCATTGAACTAATAGGAAAAATCAAAGAGACTCGTTTGCTTACAAGAGAGATAAGTTTTTTTGTTAGGATTTTCCTCCTTGAATAGCTGCAGCTAAGGCAAATTTGGACGAGCTAGCAAATAGAAAAAATATATGCAAAACTGCCTTTTAAACTCTCACAGAGCAAGGTCCTCTATCTCTTAATGTTTTATATGCTTCTATTGTGATGATTACCTTATTCACGCATTTGTTCAAGCCATATTATTGTTTTAATATGGTAAAATTCCCAAAGTATTCTTCGAATATGCAAAATAGGTCATACTTGGCAGCAAACAATATTCAAATATTAGAATTATATATCTAAATAAAGTAACACAATATGCATCTGTAAATTAATGATCAAACCATGAAATTTATTATTTAGCGATCAATTAACTAGTAGTGCATTTATTAACAACTATCATCATCATCTCTACCATCATCCTTATCGTCATTGTTATTATTTTTAGCCTCGTAGATAGCTAAGACATCTTAAAATACAGAATATCATTATCTCATTTTCAGAATCAGACTCTCTAACCATTTTTTGATGAACCATAGCTGCAAATCTATATTTATAGTCTACACGATTTGAGAGAAGGTTAGGAAAGATAAAGTTGAGAAAGCGTCATTGTTATCCTTGTAAGGAATGAAAAGAGCATCTTTTATGAGTTTTCTCTCCTTCGTAGGAAGGATTTTGTTGATATAATTGGAGATCCTACCTTTAGGTTTTTAGGTGAAGCTTTCAGTATAAACAGTAGCTTCAGGAGTTGGGATTTATTCTTCTCAAAATCAGACAGATGATAATGAAGTCTGGAAAATTTGTGATTTGACAAAGAGAGATCTTACTCTAGAACTAATATTCTCTTGACAAGTTTAGCATTTGTGTTTTTTAGTATTTGTGTACAATATTATTTTATAGCGTTCCTAGTTTTCTATAGCATTTATCAAAAGCTATAGAAAATTCTACTTTTCCTGGTTTGTTACTAATGGCATTACCACCCATTTCATCATTGCATATTATTAAATAACATTTTACATACATATATAAATGGAATAGCTTTGATATATGCAATCAAATAAAATCAAACAATACACAAATTTGAAAATAAAATAAACACCAAATATTTGATATAACTGCGTTCATACATAGCATTTCATCAATAATGTCTAAAGGAACAATAAAAGATTACATAATTACCATCGAATTCTTCATGACTTCCTTTTACATAATTACATAACTAGGATCACAAAAGCTCTAGACTCATATGAAGTAATAACTTTTCGAACACCTTTTACACAACTTCATTGTTTTCTTGCTTTCAAGCACAGATAAAATAATTCAAGTATGGTATATACATTATCATAACATTAATTTAAAATTATAGTTTAGATTCAAATATGAATAACATTGTTAACATAAAAAAAGCTAATTAGGTTAGGAAACATGAATACGCTAAGAGTTTGTTAACACTTGCATATGTTATTCGGAACACTTGCATATGTTATTCAATAGACTTGCATGACCAATTCACTACATGTTGAAGAAAACCTTTATAAATTTTTTGATTATGGCATATATTATCATAATATTAATGTTGTTGTTACCTAAGCTAGAGTGGATAATAAAGTAAATCATTAACCAACATTTCATCTAATTTTGTAGTGTTCAAAGCATCCAGCCGAGAACACTAGAAATGATGTGTTGCCATTGAAAAATATAAACACACTCCAAAGATATGTCGCCTTTGCAAAATTTAAGAAAAAACATAAAAGAAAATTACAATAATATATTTTATAGTCGTCTAAATAACTACAAAAATCAATACATTAAAAAAAGAATTATACCTTTCATTATGGTTTAAGTGCTGATTGATTGATGATAAATAAACTAAACATTTGATATCCACTCCATCCATTTACCAAGAACCTTGGTAATACGATGTCCTAATAAAAAGTAGTCATCTATCTCTTTTAGGAAATATAAGTAGACACCTGCTCATACAACAAATAGGATAAATGGATACTATTCTTACGGTGCCACTATGTTTCAAAAGAGAAAATTTTTGTACTATATGATGCAGAACGACCTATGGAAGCACAGGGCTTAGGTCACGAGTTAATGAAGGACGGCCCCGACCTAAAGATTCACGTGAGGAGGAGCTGCGAGTCAATGAAGCCGCTTTGAGTCATCTGCGACCTAAAGACTTAAGTCGGCTCGACATAAGGATACAGGAGGAGCAGCACGAGTGGAGCAACGACCTAGTGTGAGTCGTATGTGATAAGTCGGTCGTGTTTAGGTCGCGTGATGGTAGTTCTGTGTTGTTGAATCGTGTTATGTTATATTTTATGTCGTCACCGACCTATGTGTTGTAATATGGGAAAGGAATTATTGCTAAGTCGCTACCGACTCAAGGTGAGTCGTGAGTCGTGTTGTTTTTAAGATGTTCGGTTCTTAAGTCGGTTGTGTGTTAGGTCGCACCTAGTTAGGTCGGCCGTATATTGTAAGTCATACATTGTGTACAAATGGTTGTAATTGAGTCGTATGTGTTGTTATGTGGGTTTGTTAGGTCGGCAACGACTTAAGAAGTGTTAGGTCGGCAACGACTTAAGGGTCTGTGCTATAAATAGCGATTGTGTTGTAACTTTTTGGGTTGTTGATTTTTGAATAAAATTCTTGTTTGATTGATGTGTGCTTTCATCCTAAATTGGTAGTTGAGTGTAATCTACTATCTCCACTTTCGGTTATTCGAGTGCGCTCGAATCAACGATTGTTGAAGCCGATTCGCGGAATCAAGTGCGCTTGATCAACGCTTGAAGAATTGAAGATCTTCTTTCAAGGTATCGCGTGCGATCAACGTGACGAGGATAGCTAGAATTCGGTATCTTCGGATCAACGAATTTGGGTATTTCAGTATTCATCAATCCATCGGTTGCTATTTTTCATCGATCTATATCGTTTTTTATTATCCGCTGCGTCAGTTTTGGTATCAGAGCTTGACTTAGCCAATCATAGCTAAGACGAGTCTTGGAGCCAAGGAGTTGAAGTTTGGAGTTCATCGTGTTCATCTTGAAGTTGCAACAAGTTAGAAGCTTTCGATTCATTTCATTTTGGATCAAAGTTGGAAAGGTGTTGAATTTGAGCCGAGTTGGGTAGAGTCGTGCATCACTTGTTTAAGCCGAGAGTTTGAAGAGTAGGCCGTGTATACTTGTGAGAAGTAGCCGAGCCTAGGTGAAGTTTGTTTGAAGTTTGATTTGTAGAAGATTTTTGAAGTATTTGTTGAAGTCTTGTAAAGTTCAATCATGCCACCAAGGAGAGCTAATCGTCATCAAAATGTCGAAGCATTGTATAGAAGAGAAGAAGCCGAGCAAATGGAACAACATATTAATGAGAAATTTGATGAAGGCATTGGAAAGTTAGAGAAATTGATGAATGATTTGAATCAAAGTCAAAGGAGGAGATCACCAATCTCGAACCATGGAGGAAACAGAGTTTCGCCATCGGTTACGGAAGCGAGGAGGGTATCACCGCAATCTTTTAGAGAGAGAACAGAAACATCAATTTCGTCAAGAAGAGATCACCATGACTATGGACATGAAGAGAGAAGAACTCTACGTGAGTTTGAAGATGAGCCATATAGAGATGAAGAGAGACATAGTAGAAGAGACATGCGTGATCGAAGGGATGTTGATGGTCGAGATCGATATAGACATACATTTGATTTTAATGAAGAGGGTGATAGAGCAAGCATTCATAATCGAGATTGAGACCAAGTTCGAAACTTATATAGGAATGTTGATGATGATCGTCGATGGGAATCGGGTATGAAGATGGAAATTTCAAAATTCAAGGGTGGAATGGTAGCAGAAGAATTTCTTGATTGGTTGTCTAATGTTGAAGAGATCTTTGATTTCAAAGAGGTCCTGGAGAATCGTCGAGTGAAGTTGGTTGCTACTAGGTTGAGAGGAAGAGCTTTAGCATGGTGGCAGCAAACTAAACTTACACGGGAGAGAATGGGAAAGTCGAAGATTGAATCATGGGAGAAGATGAAGAAGTTGATGAAAGCTACATTTTTACCTTATAACTATCAATCACTCATGTACCAGAGGTTGCACAATCTGAGGCAAGGGACGAAGACTGTTAATGATTATGCTGACGAATTTTATCAACTGATTGCTCGAAATGACATAATGGAGACAGAGGAACAGCTGACTGCTAGATTTGTTGGAGGATTGAGGACAAAGATTCAAGATATGGTGAATATGTTTGATCCTAGATCTGTAGCAGAAGCACATCAGAAAGCGTTGGCTTGGGAGAAGCAGGGAAGGCGTGGAGGTGGTGTGTTTACTAATTCCAACAATAAAGTGAAGGGTGTTAGTGGAAGCTCTAATGTTCCTAAATCTATCAGTAAACCAGTTGTGAATGAAGTTGCAAAGACGAAGGTCAACAACAGTTTCAAGTGTTACAATTTCCAGGAAGTGGGTCACAAGAGTAATGAATGTCCTAAGCCAAGGAAACGAACTATGATTGTGGAAGTTGAAGGTGAGGATGTTGGGGAAGGTTATTCTAGTCCAGTAGAGGAGGATGAACAGGATATTGCGTCAGGAGATGAGGGATATAATCTAATGATGAGGAGGTCTTGTTTAATACCGAAGCAAGAAGAAGAGGCTAGTTGGTTAAGGAGTAACATCTTTCAGTCAACATGCACTATTCTGGAAAAGGTTTGTAAATTTGTGATTGACGCTGGAAGTTGTGACAATATTATTTCTACTGAAGCTGCGAGAAAGTTGAAGCTGAAAACGGAGAAGCATCCAAATCCTTAAAAGTTAGCATGGTTGAGAAATGGAAGAGAGGTGAAGGTGGACCGGCGAGTTCGAGTTCCATTTTCTATTGGGAAGAAATATAAAGATGAAATTTGGTGTGATGTAGTTGAGATGGATGTTTGTCACTTACTTTTGGGAAGACCATGGCAGTATGATCGAGCAGTGCAACATGACGGTCGGACCAATAGCTACAGTTTTATGTTTGAAGGTGTTAAAATCATTTTAGTTCCAAAGAAGAGACAGCAAGAAGAGAGCAAGTCTGAGGAGATTGAGGAGCTGAAGACTTTATTGACTTTGAAGGAATTTATTGAAGAAGTGGAAGAGAGTCCAGAAGTGTTTTTGTTGATTGGGTATGAAACCACTGAATCGGTAGAAGTTCCAGAGGAAGTAAAGCCGGTATTGGAAGAATTCAGTGATGTGTTTCCTGAAGAGTCGCCAACGGAGTTACCACCGTTGCGGGATATTCAACATCAGATAGATCTTGTGCCAGGGGCAGTATTACCACACAGGCCACATTATAGGATGAGTCCTAAGGAGCATGAGGAACTGAGAAGGCAGGTGGAGGAGTTGTTAGAACAGGGGCGTGTTCAGGAGAGCTTGAGTCCTTGTGCAGTGCCAGCTTTATTGGTGCCAAAGAAGGATGGTTCGTAGAGAATGTGTACGGACAGTCGGGCTCTAAACAAGATCACTGTGAGATACAGATTTCCTATGCCAAGGTTTGATGATTTGATTGACCAGTTGAGTGAGGCTGTTGTGTTCTCAAAGATTGACTTGAAGAGTGGGTACCATCAGATTCGTATTAGACCAGGTGATGAATGGAAGACTGCTTTCAAAACCAGGGAAGGTTTATACGAATGGTTGGTTATGCCGTTTGGTTTATCGAATGCACCGAGTACTTTTATGAGAGTGATGAACCAGATTTTCAGACCATACATTGGGAAGTTTATGGTAGTTTACTTTGATGATATTTTGATCTATAGTGGAAGTATGGAAAAGCATGTCTAGCATTTGCGTGAAGTACTGTTGATTCTACGACAGGAGAAATTTTATGCTGCAACAAAGAAGTGCGTGTTTATGACGGACAGTGTTTTGTTTCTGGGATATGTTCTATCGAAGGAAGGAATTCAAGTGGACGAAAGTAAAATAGAAGCTGTCAGGAGTTGGCCACAGCCAAAGACAATTACTGAAGTGAGGAGTTTTCATGGATTGGTATCTTTCTATCGAAGATTCATTCCACATTTTAGTAGTGTGATGGCACCTGTAACCGATTGTATGAAAGGAAAGAAGTTTGAGTGGTCAGAGGAAGCAGGGGTTGCTTTTGAGAAAATCAAGACACTATTGACGACAGCACCAACTCTAGTTTTACCGGATTTTCAGTTGTTGTTTGAGTTACATACTGATGCGTCGAAGGTTGGGGTTGGTGGAGTTTTGAGTCAGAAAGGAAGACCAGTTGCTTATTTCAGTGAGAAGTTATCTGGAGCTAAGTTGAGATATAGCACTTACGACGTTGAGTTTTATGCAATTGTTCAAGCAGTGAAGCATTGGAGGCATTATCTGTTTCAGAAGGAGTTTGTTCCTTATACGGATCATGAAGCTTTGAAGCATTTGCAAGGGCAGGAAAAGATTTCAGCTAGGCATGCTTCATGGGTCGCGTATCTGCAGCGGTTTACTTTTGTCGTGAAGCATAAATCAGGGATAACGAATCGTGTAGCTGATGCTTTGAGTAGGAGGAGTCATTTATTAACGACAATGAAAGTTGAAGTGACAGGTTTTGAAGTATTGCCAGAGCTTATTGAAGAAGATCCTTACTTTAAGAAATTTGCTGAGAAAGTCAAGGAGGGAAGTTCTGATGAATTTGTGTTGATTGATGGTTTCTTATTTAAGGGGAATCAATTGTGTGTACCGGATTGTAGCTTGCGAATGAAGATAGTAAAGGAGCTTCATGAGGAAGGACATGTGGGTAGAGACCGAACATTGCAGTTAATCTCTCAATCCTACTATTGGTCATCGATGAGGAAGGAAGTTGAAAGGTTTGTTCAGAGATGTCATGTTTGTCAAGTTTCGAAAGGGACAGCTACAAATGCGGGTTTGTATATGCCTTTACCTGTTCCTACAAAACCTTGGGTGGATGTTAGTATGGATTTCGTATTGGGATTGCCGAGAACTCAAAGGGGAAATGACTCTATATATGTTGTGGTGGATCGTTTCTCGAAGATGGTATATTTTATTGCTTGTAAGAAGACGGCGGATGCTGTTCATGTTGCTCAATTATTTTTCAAGGAGATCTATCGACTTCGTGGATTGCCAGAATCTATTGTGTCGGATAGGGATACTCGTTTTCTGAGTCACTTTTGGTTAAGTTTGTGGAAGATGGTTGGAACGAAGATGAAATTTAGTAGCGCTTATCATCCACAAACAGATGGACAGACCGAAGTTGTTAACAGATTGTTGGAAAATTTGTTACGATGTCTTGTGAAGGACAACCTGAAGAGTTGGAACATGAAGTTATGCCAAGCAGAGTTTGCTCATAATCATGCAGTGAATCGTAGTACGGGATTCAGTCCATTTCAGATTGTATATTCAAATTTACCAAGGGGACCGTTGGATTTAGCGGTAGTGCCACAACCAAAGGGGATGCTTAAACGAGCTGTAGATTTTGTTGATAGATTGACTGAATGTCATAAAATCGTTCAGGAGCGATTGGAAAAGACAAATGAGAAGTATAAACGATCTACATATATGAAGCAAAGAAGTGTTGAATTTAATGAAGGTGATTTGGTATATGCTATGTTAACAAAGGATCGTTTTCCAGTGGGCGCTTATAACAAGTTGAAAGCCAGAAAAATTGGTCCTGTAGAAGTTGTAAAACGGATTAATGAAAATGCTTATAAGTTGAAGCTGCCAGAGGATGTGTACACTTCTGACATGTTCAATGTTAAGCATCTTGTGCCACATTATGGAGATGAACAATCTGATGTGGAAGAAGTTACAAATTCGAGGATGAATTTTTCTCAACCAGGGGAGGATGATGCAGAACGACCTATGGAAGCACAGGGCTTAGGTCGTTCACGAGTTAATGAAGGATGGCCCCGACCTAAAGATTCACGTGAGGAGGAGCTGTGAGTCAATGAAGCCGCTTTGAGTCATCTGCGACCTAAAGATTTAAGTCGGCTACGACATAAGGATATAGGAGGAGCAACACGAGTGGAGCAACGACCTAGTGTGAGTCGTATGTGATAAGTCGGTCGTGTTTAGGTCGCGTGATGGTAGTTCTGTGTTGTTGAATCGTGTTGTGTTATATTTTATGTCGTCACCGACCTATGTGTTGTAATATGGGAGAGGAATTATTGCTAAGTCGCTACCGAATCAAGGTGAGTCGTGAGTCGTGTTGTTTTTAAGATGTTCGGTTCTTAAGTCGGTTGTGTGTTAGGTCGCACCTAGTTAGGTCGGCCGTATATTGTAAGTCATACGTTGTGTACAAATGGTTGTAATTGAGTCGTATGTGTTGTTATATGGGCTTGTTAGGTCGGCAATGACTTAAGAAGTGTTAGGTCGGCAACGACTTAAGAAGTGTTAGGTCGGCAACGACTTAAGGGTTTGTGCTATAAATAGCGAGTGTGTTGTAACTTTTTGGGTTGTTGATTTTTGAATAAAATTCTTGTTTGATTGTTGTGTGCTTTCATCCTAAATTGGTAGTTGAGTGTAATCTCCTATCTCCACTTTCGGTTATTCGAGTGCGCTCGAATCAACGATTGTTGAAGCCGATTCGCGGAATCAAGTGCGCTTGATCAACGCTTGAAGAATTGAAGATCTTCTTTCACGGTATCGTGCGCGATCAACGTGACGAGGATAGCTAGAATTCGGTATCTTCGGATCAATGAATTTGGGTATTTCAGTATTCATCAATCCATCGATTGCTATTTTTCATCGATCTATATCATTTTTTTTATTATCCGCTGCGTCACTATATCACCAGATCTATCCTTATGCACAAAATTCCTCTGTATTGTTTGAAGTTTGAACAACTGATAATAGAAAAGCTATATAGTGAAAAACCAAACAAAATCAACTTAACTTACAATGATACATAACATTTCAACATAATTACATTGAACATTAGAGCAAACTTTGCTTCTTTTCTTTTTAATTATGTAAAATAAAACTAGGCATAAGTAGTTCTCAATGCATTACACTGCTTCATGGAAATCTAGCAAACTATTTTGATCTACAGTATCATAACTACAATATAGTTCACCATTTTGTAGTTGGATATAGAATATATCTAGTTTTGGATAAGTTTTATACAGCAAACGAGCAATTGATGAGATTTACCAAACACCATTTTTTAAATCATTTTTTACATCAAAATATGCTTGTAGTTTTTAGAAATTTAGTTAAATTAGTTTGATTTTTTTATAAAACATAGTTACTTTCATGAATATATTTAAATTTTATAGAGCTCGGTTAACTTGGTCAATTTTGTAAAATTTGTTAATTTTACAAACTTAGTTGACTTAGTTAAATATCTATAAAACATAGTTAGCATTTATAAAATTGAGTGAAATCTTATAAACTTAGTTATCTTATAAATGTAGTTAATTATTTTAAAACATAATTAATTTTTATAAACTTAGCTTTTTTGTAACACGTTTATTTTTTTATAAAACTTAGCTAACTTAGTTAATTTCTATAATCTTACTTAATGTTTATCGAATTTAGTCAACTTGGTTGAATTTTTGTAAAACTTAGTTAATTTGTATACAATTTATTTAATTTTTATAAAGATAAGCTGTTTTGGTTAATTTCTAAAGTTTAGTTAATGCAAGTACGTTCTCATATCATATCTCATATCATATCATATGCTTTTACAATACCGGAAAGGAGATAACAAGCGGTTACAACCAAAAATCCTAAAACAAAATGATTGCTAGAAGCTTCCCTCCAACACCAACTGGTGTTAATGATGTTGGGCCGTATCATTTCTTACTCAATCAAGATAGACATTTCTAGTATGTCATTCTACTATAACTAACATTTCTTAACTCGCTTTTTTTGGCTCCTAATAAATAAGGTCCATCCATTACTCTATTTACTACCACTAATTATGGGATAAACTGTGCATTCCTACACAACAATAGGTAAGAAATATAAACTGTGCATATTTAGGATAACATAGTGAAAAATTGGCTTGGTGAAATTACTTTCCTACCACCTATATTGCCTTATTTAACCTTAAGTCAACCAATATCATTTATGTCTATTTTCCTATCTCATTACCCTCTTCTTCGATCATACTACTATCGTCTTGATAGTAATCTCAATCTTTAGTATTTACTTTCTGTTTCCTTGATTTTTCATGCAGGTATACCTTAGGACTTGCAAAAGTGTACCGTGATATCATTCCTCATTCCTTTAAGGGTTCTTCTTATGGATTCCACACATACCTAATCAAACATTCCTAGGTTTGTACCAATATTCCTTATATTCAACATAAATTCCTTGTTGCTTTCTATGAGCATTCTTAGCTATTTTATTCATAGCCTTGATTTATACCTTGTCTATCAAGGTAGTCATCCTTATTTACTCCATATCAAAAATTGGTTTGGTTTTCACAACTCTTTGTAAAACTAAAACTTCAAAATCATGAAGTACTTAATCCAAAACTTTTATATTTGAAAATATAAACTTAGAAACCTTTTTATTAAATTCAAAAATTACTTGGTTTCGAAAAGGAGCCATGAAAAATTTTCTATTCTAACCAACTTTCCCTTTTTAAGGACTTTCTACAACAAAGACTTACTACTTTAAAAGTAGAATTTCTAACCGAAAACATTTATTTTTGTTCAAAAGCTCAATCATCGTACCAAACCATTTTTCAAAAACATATTCTACAACTTTAAACAATGAAAACTAAAGTCGAAAGGATAACTTCCATTATAATATTTTCCTACTATTCATGCTATTTTCGCTTTTGACCTTAGCAGAGATTCTATTAGCCTATAATGGGGACTTGTAAATGATATGCATAATTAATGCAATATTCAAGGAAATTATCTATTTTCCATTTGTTCTTCTCTTGTATTATCTTTAGTTAGATTACTAACCCTATTTAAATATGAATTCCAAACGTTATTTCTACTTAAATTTCCTAATACTGTTACTATTTATATTTCTTTTACCTAAATATCATCCACTTAAATCATTATATTCCTCTTTTATTATTTTCTTCATTGATTCTTTATGGTGCATTCACCTACTCCTTTAGTTATTGGGCTTTTATTCATTAACATGAAAAGATATATTTATATATACATATAGACACATATATATCTAGTTGTTTTTCTCCATATTTTAGTTATACATGAATATTTTTTTCTATCTTCATTATCAGGCATTCTTACCCTTCCATTTTCTTTAACCCATTTAAATCAAGTATCATTTCCATTTTTCACCCTCAATTTAAAAAGAAACTTTTAATTTTTTTGTTAAATTCTTTCCTATGGGGTCACACTTAGAAGTGGACTTTTTTTGTCCTTTCCTTCTTTTCTATTCATTATTAACTCATGTTTATTAAGAATGTATCAAAATCCAGCTATCATCTTGTGATAGTTATGCATACCTTCTTACGGGGAACTTGCTCAATCCTTTTTCACATCTTACTTGCAAATGCTTGCAACACATGAGTTCTTACTTCCCATCTATCTTGATGAAATGTAGGCCTTCAATTGGTAATCCATCGAAATCAACAATCGTACGGCAGTCCACACCCTGCAAAGGAGTCATGTACCATCCAGTTTCAAGGATCCTTCTACATGTCATGCTCATGCTCTTCTTGGTTAGCACCTTACGGTACAACCAACACTCCATAGGGTAGTGATGCAGGGTATCGGAGAATTGGAGCAGAGAAACTTACCTTCAGACCATTACTGCTCCTAGGTCGCTCCACGACCTACGTTAGGTCGTTTGCCGACCTATCTCCACCAAACAACGACATACCGAAGCTCGCTGGATCTGGATCCACATCACCGGCTCCCACCCTATTCCGAAGTCGCGAATTCCAAAGGCCTAGGTCGTGACCATTCATCTCGCAAGCGACCTACTACCCACGGCGACCTAACTCTTTCCCTTTCTCCGCGACATACCCATAGCCGCGACCTAAAATCCCACCGCGACCTAGTTTTTCCCCTTCCCCGCGACCTAACTCCACGCCTCCTCCCTAAGTCACTACCTCCAGCGACCTAATCCTCGTGTATTTAGCTCGCGCAATTTATGTCGTTGCAGTGTATTTAGCTCGCGCAATTTATGTCGTTGCAGTGTATTTAGCTCGTGCAATTTTAAGTCGCGTGTGAAGTTTTTTTTTAGTCGCGTACTGCCTCCAATAGGCCGCGCTGTGTCCTAAGTCGCAAACGAAGAAAATGCAGTAGGTCGCGAGCAAATGTCACTGATTGATAGGTCGTTGTTGTTTCATTTAGGACACATACTTTGTTGTTTAAGTCGATTGTTTGTGATTTCTTATGTCAAGTCGTATTATATTGTAACCGTTTGTACTGTTTGTAATGTGTTGTACTTTGTGTAGTGTTGTGACGTTGTAAGCCTATAAATAGGCAAGTCGTGTCATTTGTAAGGGTTGTTGAAATTTGAATAAAATTGGTTTGTGCTTTGTTCCTCCATTTTTAAATTGGTAGTCGAGTGTTAACTCCTATCTCCACTTCGGCATTCGAGTGCACTCGAATCAACGAACGTTGAAGCCAATTCATGGAATCAAGTGCGCTTGATCAACGCTCAAAGAATTGTAGATCTGTCTACACAGTATCGTGCGCGATCAACGTGTCGAAGATTGCCAAAATCCGGTATCTTCGTGATCAACGGATTTGGGCCTTTCGGTATTCTTAAATCCATCGATTCTTCGTTGATTCACCGATTATTTCCGCTGATCGTGTGAGATCCTGGACGGATTCGATTTACGTTGTCGAATTCGCTTCCTACACTGCGTCAGTTTGGTACCAAAGCTAGATCGCAAGAAGTTTGGTGTTCATCGTGTTCATCGTGAAGTTGCAACAAGTTTGGAGCTTTCGATCCATATCAGTGTGGATCAAAGTACGAAAAGTGTTTGAAGTTGAGCCTTGCATCACTTTGAAGTGTTCAAGGCCGAGAGCCAAGTGTTGGAGTAAGCCGTGACTTGTTTGTTCAAGTTTGAGTTGAAGTTTTTGAAGATTGTTTGATTTGTTGAAGTTCAATCATGCCGCCGAGACGAGCTCAACGTCATCGCAATATTAATGCTTTGTATGGAAGAGAAGAGGCCGATGAAATGGAGCAACGAATCAACGAGAGTTTCACTGAGAAGTTGAATGAAGGGATTGGTCGATTAGAGAGAATGATGCTTGAAATGAATCAAAGTAGAAGAAGGGTTTCACCTGAATCGAGCCATGGGGAAAATAGAGTTTCACCACATTCAGATCGGGAGAGAAGAGAAGATCATAATCGTAGGAACGTTGACGATCGTGATAGGAATGTTGATGATCGAAATCGGAGAAATGTGGATGATCGTGATCGGAGGAATGTGGATCGAAGGGATGTTGGTGGTAGAAATGGTGGTGATAGAGATATTGGTGGTCATGATCGACATCGATATGCATCAGATTTTGATGAGGAGTTTGATGGTGGTAGTGTTCATAGTCGAAATCGAAGCCAAGGAAGAAATCATTCAGAATATGATCACAAATGGGAGTCCGGAATGAAAATTGAAATTCCAGAGTTTAAGGGTGGTATGCAGGCTGAAGAATTTCTAGATTGGTTATCTAATGTTGAAGAGATCTTTGATTTCAAGGAGGTTTCGGAAGATCGTAGAGTGAAGTTGATTGCTACTCGTTTGAGAGGGAGAGCTATGGCATGGTGGCAGCAAACCAAACATACACGAGAACGGACGGGGAAGTCGAAGATTGTTGATTGGGAGAAAATGAAGAAATTGATGAAAGCTACATTTTTACCTTACAATTACCAATCACTCATGTATCAGAGGTTGCAGAACTTGAGGCAAGGGACAAAGACTGTTAATGATTATGTTGACGAGTTTTATCAACTAATTGCTCGAAATGACATTATAGAGATAGAGGAACAACTAACTACTAGGTTTGTTGGAGGGTTGCGAATGCAGATCCAGGATATGGTTAATATGTTTGATCCAAGATCTGTGGCGGAAGCACACCAGAAGGCGTTGGCTTGGGAGAAGCAGGGAAGGCGTAGAGGTGGAGTGTTTACAAGTTCCAACATTCAAAGCAAAGGTGTTAGTGGGAGTTCCAATGTTACTAAAGCTGTCAATAAACCAGTTGTGAATGAAGTGGCGAAGGCGACGGTTACTAACAGTTTCAAGTGTTATAACTGCCAAGAAGTGGGTCATAAGAGTAACGAATGTCCTAAGACAAAGAAGAGAACGATGATAGCTGAAGTTGAAAGTAAGGATGCTGTTGAAGGTGAAGATAGTCCAGTTGAGGAGAATGAACAAGATATCGCGTCAGGAGATGAAGGGTGCAATCTAATGATGAGAAGGTCTTGTTTAACACCGAAACAAGAGGATGAGGCTAGTTGGTTGAGGCGTAACATCTTTCAGTCGACATGCACCATATTGGGGAAGTTTGTAAGTTTGTAATTGACGCAGGGAGTTGTGACAATATCCTTTCTACAGAAGCTGTGAGAAAATTGAAGTTGAAAACGGAAAACATCCAAATCCTTACAAGTTAGCGTGGCTGAGAAAAGGAGGAGAGGTGAAGGTGGACAGGCGAGTTCGAGTTCCATTTTCTATTGGGAAGAAATATAAAGATGAGATTTGGTGTGATGTAGTTGAAATGGATGTTTGTCATTTGCTTTTGGGAAGACCATGGCAGTATGATCGAGCAGTGCAGCATGACGGTCGAACCAATAGCTACAGTTTTGATGTTTGAAGGCGTTTAGATTATTTTAGTTCCAAAGAAGAGACAGCAGGGAGAGAGCAAGTCAAAAGAGATTGAGGAGCTTAAAACTTTGTTGACTTTAAAGGAATTTGTTGAAGAAGTAGAGTAGTGTCCTGAAGTGTTTTTGTTGATTGGACATGAAGCTACCGAACCCACTGAAGTTTCAGAGGAAGTAAAACCGATATTGGAAGAATTCAGTGATGTGTTTTCAGAAGAGTTACCAAAGAAGCTACTGCCTTTGAGGGATATTCAACATCAGATTGATCTTGTGCCAGGGTCAATTTTACCTCACAGGCCACATTACAGGATGAGTCCTAAAGAGCATGAAGAACTAAGAAGGCAGGTGGAGGAGTTGTTAGAACAAGGGCGTGTTCAGGAGAGTTTGAGTCCATGTGTTGTGCCAGCCTTATTGGTGCCGAAGAAGGATGGGACGTGGAGGATGTGTACGGACAGTCGGGCTCTTAATAAAATCACTGTGAGATACAGATTTCCTATGCCTAGGTTTGATGATTTGATAGATCAGTTGAGTGGGGCAGTGGTATTTTCAAAGATTGACTTGAAAAGTGGATACCATCAAATTCGTATTAGACCGGGTGATGAGTGGAAGACTGCTTTCAAAACTAGGGAAGGTTTATATGAATGGTTGGTTATGCCATTTGGTTTATCAAACGCTCCCAGTACTTTTATGAGAGTGATGAACCAGATTTTCAGACCATTTGTTGGGAAGTTCGTGGTTGTTTACTTTGATGATATTTTGATTTATATTGGGAGTACGGAAGAGCACATCCAGCATTTGCGAGAAGTATTGTTGATTTTACGACAAGAGCAGTTTTATGAAGCAACAAAGAAGTGCGTGTTTATGACGGGCAGTGTTTTATTTCTGGGGTATATTCTGTCAAAGGAAGGTATTCAAGTGGATGAAAATAAAGTGGAAGCTGTCAGGAGTTAGCCACAGCCAAAGACAATTACTAAAGTGAGGAGTTTTCATGATTGGTATCTTTCTATCGAAGATTCATTCCACATTTTAGCAGTGTGATGGCACCTGTAACTGATTGCATGAAAGGAAAGAAGTTTGCATGGTCATAGGAAGAAGGGGTTGCTTTTGAGAAGGTCAAGACACTTTTGACGACAGCACCAATTCTGGTACTGCCGAATTTTCAGCTGTTGTTTGAATTGCATACTGATGCTTCGAAGGTTGGAATTGGTGGATTTTTGAGTCAGAATGGAAGACCAGTTGCTTATTTCAGTGAAAAATTATCTGGAGCCAAGATGAGATATAGTACATATGATGTAGAGTTTTACGCGATTGTTCAAGCTGTGAAGCACTGGCGACATTACTTGTTTCAGAAGGAGTTTGTTCTTTACACTGATCATGAGGCATTGAAACATCTACAAGGGCAGGACAAGATTTCAGCAAGACTTGCTTCGTGGATAGCATATCTACAACAATTTACTTTTGTTGTGAAACACAAATCAGGGGTGACAAATTGTGTAGCAGATGCTTTGAGCAGGAGGAATCACTTGTTGAAAACATTGAAGGTTGAAGTGACAGGATTCGAATTATTGCCAGAGTTGTTTGAGGAGGATCCTTACTTTGCAAAGTTTGTTGAGAAAGTTAAGGATGGGGATACTGATGAATTTGTGTTGGTTGATGGATTCTTGTTCAAGGGGAATCGATTATGCATACCAGACTGCAGCTTGAGAATGAAGATTATCAAAGAGTTACATGAAGAAGGACATGTTGGACGGGATCGCACCATACAGTTAATTTCACAATCTTATTTTTGTCCGTCAATGAGGAAAGAGGTAGAGAGATTTGTGGAGAGGTGTCATATCTGTCAGGTTTCGAAGGGAACAGCGACGAATGTGGGATTATACATGCCATTACCCGTGCCTACTAAACCATGGATTGATATTAGCATGGATTTTGTGTTGGGTTTGCCGAGAACTCAGAGGGGAAATGATTCGATATATGTAGTAGTGGACAGGTTTTCGAAGATGGCACATTTTATAGCCTGTAAGAAGACAGCGGATGCAGTTCGAGTGGCTCAATTATTCTTTAAAGAGGTGTATCGATTGCATGGTTTACCAGAATCTATTGTTTCTGATCGAGATACTAGATTTTTAAGCCATTTTTGGTTGAGTTTGTGGAAGATGGTTGGAACGAAGCTGAATTTTAGTAGCGCTTATCATCCGCAAACAGATGGGCAAACAGAGGTGGTGAATAGATCGTTGGGAAATTTGTTTCGATGTCTTATGAAAGATAACTTGAAAAGCTGGGATATGAAGTTATGTCAAGCGGAGTTTGCAAATAATCATGTAGTCAATCGAAGTACTGGATTCAGTCCATTTCAAGTTGTATATTCAGCCACTCCAAAAGGACCGTTGGATTTGACAACAGTTCCATATCAGAAGAGAATTGTTAAACGGGCTAGTGATTTGGTGAATGAGTTACAGGAATGCCACAAAGTTGTAAAGGAACGATTGCTTAAAACGAATGAGAAGTATAAACAAATGGCGGATAAGAAACGAAGAAGTGTTGCCTTCAAAGAGGGAGATTTTGTATACGCCGTTTTGACGAAAGATCGTTTTTCAGTCGGAACTTACAACAAATTGAAAGATCGAAAGATTGGACCTGTAGAAATTATAAGACGGATCAATGAAAATGCTTATAAGTTGAAGCTGCCAGAGAATGTTTACACTTCTGATGTGTTTAACGTGAAGCACTTGATTCCGTATTATGCTGATGATCAAGAAAATGCGAATTCGAGGACGAATTCTTTCGTACCCAGGGAGGATGATGTAGGGTATCGGAGAATTCGAGCAGAGAAACTTACCTTCGGACCGCTACTGCTCCTAGGTCGCTCCACGACCTATGCTAGGTCATTTGCCGACCTATCTCCACCAAACAGCGACATACCGAAGCTCGTTGGATCTGGATCCACATCACCGGCTCCCACCCTATTCCGAAGTCGCGAATTCCAAAGGCCTAGGTCGCGACCATTCATCTCACAAGCGACCTACTACCCACCGCGAACTAACTCTTTCCCTTTCTCCGCGACATACCCATAGCCGCGACCTAAAATCCCACCGCGACCTAGTTTTTCCCCTTCCCCGCGACCTAACTCCACGCCTCCTCCCTAAGTCGCTACCTCCAACGACCTAATCCTCGTGTATTTAGCTCGCGCAATTTATGTCGTTGCAGTGTATTTAGCTTGCGCAATTTTAAGTCGCGTGTGAATTTATTTTTTAAGTCACGTACTGCCTCCAATAGGTCGCGCTGTGTCCTAAATCGCAAACGAAGAAAATGCAATAGGTTGCGAGCAAATGTCACTGATTGATAGGTCGTTGTTGTTTCATTTAGGACACATACTTTGTTGTTTAAGTCGTTTGTTTGTGATTTCTTATGTCAAGTCGTATTATGTTGTAACCATTTGTACTGTTTGTAATATGTTGTACTTTGTGTAGTGTTGTGATGTTGTAAGCCTATAAATAGGCAAGTCGTGTCATTTGTAAGGGTTGTTGAAATTTGAATAAAATTGGTTTGTGCTTTGTGCCTCCATTTTTAAATTGGTAATCGAGTGTTAACTCCTATCTCCACTTCGGCATTCGAGTGCGCTCGAATCAACGAACGTTGAAGCCAATTCGCGGAATCAAGTGCGCTTGATCAATGCTCAAAGAATTGTAGATCTGTCTACACGGTATCGTGCGCGATCAACGTGTCGAAGATTGCTAAAATCCGGTATCTTCGTTATCAACGGATTTGGGCCTTTCGGTATTCTTAAATCCATCGATTCTTCGTCGATTCATCGATTTTTTCCGCTAATCGTGTCAGATCCTGGACGGATTCGATTTACATTGTCGAATTCGCTTCCTACGCTGCGTCAGGTAGCTATTGTAGGCGTATAATGTTATCTCTATTTATTATTTCAAATCATAGTTGCCTTATTCGTGTTTTTAGAATATGGTTGCAATAACTTTTATAGTTGAAATTAATAGAGTTTGCAAATTATATATATATATATAATATTATAGGTAAAAGTAAAAATAGGTTCTCTCAACGTATCATAATTCCTATGATTGTCCAACCTAAACTCTGATACCAAAGTAATAACATGCACCTTACTGGGCTAGAAATTCGACTAAACCGAAACCTAAATCTACTAGGGTACGGATCATTAGTGTAGGTAACCTGAGATAAACATAAATATATTAGGGAGATATCTACATAAACTCACCGCAAAATGGAAGAATATAATAAAGCATATATATCGACTAAGGCTTCTATCTTATAATCAATATTAATCCTTGGATATCTAGTTGCCTTGTCAGTACTGAGCATGAATGAAAAGAGCTCTCCATCTATCATTCCTGTCTTGCACTAGTAGTTTGTCCCTCTGAATCTATCCTATGGGTTGTAATGAAGAAGGGTTAGAACAACGTTCTGGTCACTAGTAAATTACACACTTTATCCATAACGTTGGTTAATGCTGATGGATTTCTATTTAAGTTTTAGGTTTACTATTTATGGTTTATTCGTTTAATTCTATATACTCGTACGATATATCTAACCTTCTCCAGGGTATAACTATATATATATATATATATATAGGTATAAGAGTTGTACTACCTAAAAAGAAACCCTAACCACTTAATACTTCTTAAATACGAAGATGGTAGCCTCAACGACCATTCAATACCTCATCCCCGAAGCAGACCCTTTGTAACATAATCTCCAGTCAATCGGCCTTAGTTAAGTTGGCTGATGACCCCTAGATATATAACTTTATAATTTAATTAGCCATATTACTAATACGTCTCAAAGACTTATTTAAGGGCTAACAAAACCACCTTCGACAAACAAACAATTAACTAAACATTGAGTTCTTTACATATCCCATACGGATTCCACACTAGTTAGAAACAAAATCCATCGTTGCATAATCTAAGTCTTTTATAATGATCTCTTGGGATAAGTGGAGTCAAACCCTATATGCTAGCCCTAATTCTGGATACCAGTTTACTAACAACACTGACATAGCCAGCTGATCTCCCATAACCTAAATTCCGTTTAGACTTATCTAATATAAGTAAAGGAAAATGCCCACTTCAGTTACTTAATACATCTAGCTAGAAATGAAGTATACCCTATTTTCCAATCAGGCACTATCATATATTATTTAAGATTCCTAGATAGGGAGGAGGCAGACCCAATAGCCATTTAGTAACTTCCACGCGAAGTAAACCTCTTGACCATTTAATACATCACATCTGATGCGAACCGTCGGTATATTTTCCCACGCCTATACGTGAATGTATATTCCTTCCTCAAGGGTCCTATAATCAAAGATGTCACACATCAGTGGTACATATACACAACTATTGGCAGCCTCTAGGTAAGGTCGTACTTCAGTTGCGTAACTCTACTAATCTCGCATCCCAACCCATACTAAACCAAGCTATTTATCCTAAACATAAATATTGGGCTAGTCCCACTAGTTCACGATCGTTATAAACGTATTATTGAAGCCATATAATTTCCACTTAGTATCTCCTATGTCTATTTATTAGTATTTTTTGTTTATTCACGATGAATATATTCCTATTTTTTACGCTTATTTCCTACATTCTTCGTTTTCTTTCCATGTCACTTATTCCTTTACCTCTAATTAATTGTCAATAATAAATTATCATTATTATTCAAATTGGAAAATCACTAATAAAATTTATTTATTCATTTCAAATCTAACTTATTATGCATATTCTGTTTCCTCTATAAATGTTATGTTTAATTCTATAATTAATCCTCTTAAACACATTTATATGCCTGCTTGATTTCTATAACTCCCTATTAACTGTGCATTTATTGCCCATTAATACTACAACCATTATTCATAAATGTTGGAGTTACAACCTCTTTTTCATTGCAACCTCCTAATCCTATAATTTACTACGTTAATAATACTTAATCGTCCAAATTTAATCAGTAGGCATGGTCATAAGTAATATATATATATATATATATATATATATATATATATTTAATTCGTTAATCTCTATGCTAAGAAATCTTAGTATATACACCTATGTTTAAATTCTACAAAGAATGTTTATTTCCATATTTTAATATATATGAGTTACCCTTTTCCAAAAATGAAATTATTACCATTATAACTTTCCATAAACTATCTAAAAGTAAGACTTATGCTCTGTTTTGAAATTATAATGAATTATCTCTTTTGATTTCTATTGAAATAGACAGTGCAAACTACAGAGAAGGACGTCTGTACTTTATACATCTCTTTCATTTAGATATATTCCTTATTATTCCACAGGTGCACCTTTATATTGAGTGTAGAAAGTCTATGGAAATTTACATGGAAATAGGTACGACTAAGTTATACATTCAACACTCCCAATAAACTAAAACATTGAAATTACATTCCAAATCAAATAGGGCATCCAAATGGTTACTAAACAATTTAAATCTAATTAACATAAATTTGTAATAAATTTCATAAACTTATCTACATCATACTTTAAAATTTTAAGGGATTAATTTTCAAAATTTCCAGATTATGTTGTACATGTCATTCCATCACCATTACATAACTTACACAGAATATGTAGGTGAGATTTCAATTAAATCTATCATCCTAAGCCAAAAATTCAACAAGTCTTCCATAGGCATAGCGATCAAATAAAATTCAACGATATAAATTTCAATGTTATATATAAGTCACATAATTTTCCACTCACCTTTATAGCTTTCTATATCTCCAAATCCAAACCTATCCCTTTAGTTTATTCCCTTTTCCTTTCCATTCTAAAAACATGTATACATACCTACTAGAATTACTGATCTAAGAGGAGACTCGAGTTAAGTGGAAATTTAGATTTATAATTATAAAAATTACATTTTTTTGCAGAATTGATTCACTCCTTCTCTTCTTCTCCTTTATTTTCCACCCTTATCCGAGATATATATATATATATATATAATACTTTTAAAATTTCTAGGAATAATGGAGAAGAGAAAATGGTACAGCTTCGCTGCTCTGTTCAGAAAATATGAGAAGAAAAGTAAGGGGCTAGACCTATATTTAAGGCACTAGAATCAATTCTATCTATTAGGCTAATATTTATTAAATCTGGACAGTTGGGTTGTGGTTCAACCCCAACTGCCAGCACTAGAACCCGCCGACCACTCCCCTATGGGCTGTCGACCACTAGTGGTCGACTGGGCCAAGAAGGAGGTAGACCAGCGGGGTCTGGTTATTTCTTATTATTTATTTTCTTAGATTCCCTTTTAACTATTTTCGATTCAAAAACTTCAAGCTCTTATAACTTCTTCATTTGAACTCCGATCGCAAAACTTTATATATGAAAATTTCTTATAAAATCACTGCGAATGCAATGATGTAAGTTTCATAGTCAAATTCTAACGTATGCTCAAATTTCATTTTTGATCCTTATTGATTATTTATTAATTCTTTTCAGTTAATTACTATTCATTTCATGGGGTGTTACAATTGCATACACCGGTCTTAGTGGATGTATCGATATCTTTTTTCTCAAAACATCTTGACCAAAAATCATTTTAAGCAAAGTACTAGTTAGTTTATGATTTAATACTCATGATTACAACACTTGTAACTAAAACTATATGTACATTATTTAAGGATTTTCTACCTTTATATGTTTAATAATGTTATTCTTTACTTATATCACATATGTCATGTATGACAAAAAATAAAACCATAAGCTTACTTCATTTCAAACAAGATTTGGTCCAAAGTTAGGTTATGTAACAATTACATAATTTCAACTGACCCCCTAAACTTTCGATCTCCTAATTTAACTTGGGGAAATTTTGCATTCATATTCCAATATCTTCTATGTCGGTTGTCCTAAATTAATGGAGAAATAGGCCTTTGTAAGTGGATCCATTTGTTTATTGTATCTGTACTATCAATCCCACTTCTGTCTATTTACTTGATAAACTAATTATCATGTGGCAGTTATAAAATACTCATCTTGACCTTTTATGAGTTCTTATTCCATGTGCAACCTCAATTACATTATTTGAGCCACAATTCATGTATTATATATTCAATAGAAGAATCACTTTTTACCTCACTTATAAATTTATGCATGCATACTTTGTTATGCAATTATTCTTGCGTTGTATTCAACCTCCTAAAATATGCTTAATTTTATTGCTTAGAACAATTTTCGTTAAAAGACCTTAGTAAGGTTGAACTTCAAATTCTGGAGTCTTACTTCAATTTCCACATGGTGAAATTCCCAGACTCGATGCACACTGCATTAAATGCGTAATCAAATATGATTCGGTCCATAACATATGTGAAGGAAACTATTGCCAATGCATAAGGTAACTATCTCATATACCCTCATTCCATGAGAACAATTTTTTTTGGAATTTATACAATTCTAATGTTAGTGCCTTATACTATGGTTTCCAATATATCACAGATACGGAACATTTGCATTAAATCTTTAATCAAGAATAATATTAGAAATCATTTAACAAATTTTCATCTTTCTTTATTATAGAGACATGCTTCCTTTTCATTTTGAAGATGATCAAACTTTTTGATTATTTCTATCAAAGTACATGTTCCAACCTATGGATGTTAGATTTGAGATTTAAATCAATCTTAAATTCATAAACTCTTTACCTCTCCTAGTGATCTCGAGACATCTTGCTTGTGACACGCTAATAATCGTCTTTGAATTTTTGTTTAGAAAAATGTCATAATATGCACTCAACAAAATGTTTTTATCTATAGTGATAACTTGTGAGTATAGTCCTAATGGAATTAAATATGGTGTTCAACAAAATTGATTTTTCAACTTTGACATTTGAATTGACCAAATCATTTCTCAACCGCCTTGCTTAATAAGCCTATAACTTTTCAATTACAATTGTTTGTAAACGATTGATCATATCCCTTCTGGTACTACGCCCAAAATCATATTTTATCATTACACTAGGACTCACTCAAAGCTTATCAACATCACTCAAAGAGGCAGAGTTTACACTCTCCATAACTTTTATGCAACTGACGGGATTGACATTCAAAATCATATTTTCCTTTCAGCATACAAGATTTTCTATTAAACATTCTACAAATCCGTATCTTTATTGGGCAAGATTAATTTTGTATTATCTAAACATTTATTTTCATCTCATTATCTTGGATCTTATCCAAGTCAATAACATTACCACTAGTTTCCTAGATTGAAATTCCTCGGTTTGGATGTGGCATTTCTAGAAATATTGTTTTATTTCTCAGTACGATTTAACAAGCTTCTAAAATCCTATATAATTCATATAATAATAGATCTAGCCTTGAGTTTATTCAATTCATGCTTCAAACATATTTTGAAAAGCTTGTCTTAAACCATTAAAGATAAAACTTCTCACATATCATATCTTATATGATAATGCAAACTTAGCTCCAGATAATACAAGATTCAATGTATGTATTTAATTATAAATACATTGTCCTTATGAAATATTTAGCCTAATTTTACTCATGCAAATAAAATCATGTCTAACATAATTCGATTACTCCTTACATATCATAATGTATTACAAGGAGGGGTAACATTTGAGATAGGATCATATTTTGTTTAGGTGTTATTGGAACTCATATCCAATATTCTCACTTTACTTAATCAAATCGA
Organism: Allium cepa; assembly: GCA_030765085.1. NCBI lineage: Eukaryota > Viridiplantae > Streptophyta > Magnoliopsida > Asparagales > Amaryllidaceae > Allium > Allium cepa. The sequence continues at coordinate 878,750,126 of CM060934.1, forward strand.
ATTATTTTAACTATTTCGCATGTCTTTCATTTTACTTCTATATATACTCAATAAATTCATTACATATATTCCACTTTATGTATCAGTAAACATAAGCTTGCATTTTAGACAATTTGGCAGTGAATAAAAATGATGTAGGTAGATTCAATTTTGGTATTCTAGACTATGATATCTTTTTAGTCTATCACAAACTCCTTTGGGGTAGCCTTGCAAGATCCTTTATGATTTCAATAACACTTATCATGCTTCCATAGAATGTGAGCATCACTATTGATCATTCGAGGCATATTTCATATGTACAGCATGATTCATAATCATGTAAAAAGGGAAATATTCTTCATACATTACGTAAAATGTATATCTTAATGATTTATAGAATAGTCTAAAATTAAAAAATTAACTAATATTTAGTAGCTTATAAATTATCTTTAGATTGGACACTACATAGTTTAGAATACAAATACTATTAAACATATCATCACAATGTTATTTTATAACAAATATACAAGATGTTTATATACAAAAAAAACATATTTTATTTCTAATCAAATATAAAATGATTATTGTTTCTTAAGTAATATTGGTATTCATGAAATTGTTTATTCTAACTTAGACATGTCCATTGGTATACATTATATGTAATATGATAAGCTCCCACCATTTCTTTCACCACTACAACAATATCGACAAGGCGAAGTTCGATCACATTTTATAGCGGGCTTTCTATCTCATTCATTAGAACTAATTCATAGTCAAAATTTCGGATCCAATATTCAAAAGCTATATGAAATGGAAATCATATTAGATACTATTTTATAAGGTTATATTTATAACAGCTCGAAATTTTATTATTCTGATTTTTAATATTTAATTAATTTTAAATATTTAAATAGTTGGCTTTAAAATTTAATAACTTATATTTAAATATAGTGATTATTTAAATATTTGAATTGTGAATTGAAAAAGTAATTAAATGAATTTAGTAACCTAATTTAACTCCTTTTAATTAATAAATAATATTGGCAAGGTCATTTTGTAAATTTATTTATAATAATAAAGAGTTCGAATATATAATGGTATAACCAATTGTCAAAAAAATGACTTGACATTTAACGACGTATTTTTGTTTTTATTTATTTGAGTTTTCCATAATTTTAATTTGAAAAATATTTAAATTATTGTTTAAATGAATTTTACGGCAAACGACGGTAATTTTGAAATTTCGTAGAATGAAATAATATGTGTATTTTATTGTTGATGTATGATCGCATCATATTTTGGGGCACGATTGTATTTTTATTTCTTTCATCGTGGCTCATACGTGAATGCATTATTGTGTAGCAGTGTACCATAAAAAAATTTAACTTAAAATAAAATTACATGAAGCATATACGCATGCATAGATCATTCTACACCATAACTCATCACATGCGCATGTTTCTTGCTGACTTTGGTTTCTTTTCCTTTGAAGTAATTAAAGTATTTTCTCTATAAATATGGACTCTTGCATAGGTAATAAAGGAGGGCACACATAGATCACAAAATATGTAGTCATTTTCCGCTCTGCAAAAATTCAAATGTGCACAACTGTGACATCCCGGAAATTTAGTAATATTATTTTAACGAGTATTTAATCAGATAAAATGAAATATAGACTTATTATCTCCAAAACTGATATTATATGTATTTAATGTAAATAAAATATACTTTATCAGTATTTAAACATAAGAGAGGAATGAAATATGTTTAGAATATTAAATAATAAAAAATAGGTAAGTAAATTAATTTGGGTAATTAACTTGTAAAAGAAATAAGAATAAGTATTATATTAAAAATAAATAATATCACAAATAAATTTTGGATAAGTGGATATAAAATAAAATACACCTTATCAATAAATTGACAAAAACTTAACAAAACTTAACAGAAAACCTGAAAGGAAAAAAGAAGGGAAAATAAACATTTTTGCTTTGCAAACTCAAACATAATTCAAAACAGAAAAACAAAAGAAAAGCTTTCAGGAATCAAACCTGCAGTTTTCTTCATCAACATCTTGCTTTCTGTTTAAAGATTTACCTAGTGAGTAAACTTACAGTTTCTCTTTAAAAATTTAAGTTGGTAATTAGTTATAAACTTTGTGTATGTTGTATGATGTAAATATATGGATCTGAGATGCTCTCTGGAAAATTCGTATATGATGCTCCTTAATATTTAAAGTTCTGGGCAAAGGATTTAAAGAAAAAAATAAAACATCTTCATATATAATATCTTAAGCTTAGAATTTATAGATAAGGTAGGTTGTTTAAAACTTTAATTGTAACCTGACATGAATTTTAAAGCATCACAGTAACTTATAAAACTGTTTATACAGGTTTAAGTAAGAAATAAATTAAAAGCTAAAATTCGAAAGTTTTAATTTGTGAATTTGAACACATATCTTGATCACACACACAAAGTTAAGATTTTTAGTATAAAAATTATGATTTTTAAGTGAGTAATGAAAGTGTAGTTCAAAAATGGGACAAAAGTGTATTTTCATCAATCTCTGATGATTTAACAAGAATTTGATGTTGAAATTCATATTGAAGTTAGCTTAGTGATTTTCTAACTCTGGAAAAATGCCAAAAAATTATCTATTGTGTAAGTTGTTTGGACGAATTGAATATAGGGTTTCAGTTTAATTTTTTTTGTGTTCTGTAAATTACCATTTGTATCGTCGTCGCTTGATCGAGCCGTACGTGGCTTTGGGTGAAGGCCGAGGAAGGTATGGCCATGGCGTTGGCAAAGGGGCTTGGCCTCTGGTGATGGGTGGTGGCTGAACGTGGTTATTTTCGGTAGGGTGGTCGTGTTTCGAGTTCAAGCGTCGGGTGTTTTTTTCAATTTCGACCGTTATTCGAAATTCCGAGCTTTGACTTCGAGTATTGTGATTACTGCTGTTATTAACGTAAGCTAATAAGAAAAAAAGGAATCAGGAAGAAGAAGGAGATAGAGTAGAGAGGAGAGCTCGGGGAAAACAGAAAGAAGGCTTGGGTTATACTCGAGTAAACTGCACGTTTACTTCGGGTCTAATTTATTCTAGGAGTTAACTGAATTAAACCTTAAGTTAATTTGTTAAACAAGATTAATAATATTAAATTTATAAATGTTGTAAAGTTTTGAGTTAAGATTTATTTTAAATTCCATTAAGAAGTTTGCAAATGTAAGACGATAAGTAAATTCTAAATGTAAGTTAATTAAAAAAACAAATGTAAATTATCTTATACTTGTAATTAAACTAATAAATTTTAATTAAATTTGTAATTAGAAATTAATCTTGCGTTTAATTAATTTAACTTAAGAAATTTAATTAATTACTTACAGTTAATTAATGGTAGTTAACTTAAGTGATTAATTAAGGATTAAATGATTAATTAATTGACCATAAATAATTAATTGTTAATAAATAATTAATTAAATAATTTATGATAATTAAATAAGTAGTTAAATTTTATTAATTGATAAGTAAGTTATTAATTAATAATTAAGAATCAATTAATTAACAGAGTAATTAAGTAATAATTAATGAATAGAAGTTAACTAATTAAATGGTTAATTAAAGATTAGATGATTAATAAATTGGTAATTAATGATTAACTAAGTAATTAATTAATCATTAATAAGTTAATTAATCAGTAACTAATTAAGCAGAATAAAGTAGTTTATTCCTAAGTAATTAATTACGTTAAGTAAACCAAACTGGTTTGATATGAATTGATAATTCTTGTTTGATTGACTCTGATATCTGTTTGGTGATATTCTGTGATATGTTGTGATATATTCTGGATATATCTGTGATGACTGTATCTGATTTATGTGTGATATCTGTTATGTAAATTCTTAATATTGAATTAAACTGTTAAGAATAAATAGACAACTTGGCCCTTAAAATGGCGTTTGGATTTCGATGAGACCGGGATCAGATATTAATTCGATATTTCGAAAACCACATCGATCCAAATTAAACGATAGGTCGTGATAAATTGGAGATCGAGATGGTGTTTCAGAATGCAAGGGTTATCATCGTTAACTCTGAGGATGATTCCAAAATGAGTGTAACGAGATAATGCCTTCAGTTTCGTTCGAACCCGGAACGAACTTGTATGGATTGAATGCTTTCAGCACATCGTCAGGCGGATGATGAGCATTCTAAGAATAATGTTCTTTAAAGGTAATCGCAGCCTCACGCCTCATCAACCGAGAATGGCTAAAACAGGGGAGATGCAGCAAGGTTAGGTGGGTCATGCCCATGCAGGACAAGGTATACCCCTGTCTAGATGTCCCTTTATTTCGGCTGTGTGGGTAGTTGTTGGCCACAACTGCGGGGTTATCTTGTTTGGGACTGTATAGTAAGGAATGGTTCCGGCCTTGTGTTGTAAGGGGTCGGAAGTGATCCTCGGTACGGTGATCTAGACCCCGTACTGTGACGGGCGATACCCCAGTAGCCCTACCATTGTTGGAAACCCATTTTCCCTACGAGACCCTACGGTTTTGATTTGTATTACCCACTTTCGTGGCTAGTAGCTGGAATTTAATCATGTAACAATTTCGGCTATTTTTTATTACTTGAAAACCCTAGACACTATTATAATATCACTGGATTTCCTATAAAATGTTTTGGTTAGCGTAAGGTAAAAAGTTACCCGTATTTATGTGTGGGGAGTCTTACGTGATACCTTTAATTTCAAATGATTTTCAAAGTTAAACAATTTTAACCCGTTTACTCACACCAGACCCATGTCTGACCCGGAGTTTATATTTTGTTTTTCATAAACTCTTGGGTACTCAAATTTTTATGAGTAGCCAAGCGATAGGTATTTGGAGTATTGATTTTCTGGAGGAGCTTTGGAGAAGAAGACCATACGTATGTAACTATATATGTAGTTCTGCTGTGTAGTTAGTGTATGCTGTATTTTGGATGTATGTATGGGCATATATGTATATGACAGTCCTGTTGTATGATATTGTATAACTCTGATGTATGTAAAACTATGTAATAGTTATGTGATGTATTATATTTTGTTCCATTCCGCTGTGAGATTCTGATGTTGTTATTTCTTTCTTTCTATTCTTTTCTATTTCTATCCCTTTCTTTTTTTATGATGATACGTCTTTCTGGGGTTTGAAAGGCGGGTCGTCACAGCTGGTATCAGAGTGCTAGGTTGAGCGAGTGCCTAGGCTCTTGTGTTATATTTATCTTGAGAGTGCGTATTTGTATTTTCATATAATTATATATATCTATCTAAATTTGTTGAGTTACCTTTCCAGGTGGCCAACATGAGTTCTGAAAAAAGAGGTAGAGTTAGGGCCAGTACTTCAACAGATAATGGACGGAGTCAATATGCTAGTGAGGCTGTAAACCCAGTACCGCCTCAAGTTAGTTTTGCAGCTTTATGCAAAGATTTCAACAATCTTCGAGGCCAACCATTCAAAGGTTCAGAATTGATAATTGAAGTCCAAGCCTGGCTACGTTCTTGTGAGCGCATTTTTAAGAGCATGAAGTTGTCGGATGAACGGAAAAGAGAAATGGCATCGTGGCAATTGCAGGGTGGTGCAGCAGCCTGGTGGGATGCAACAATTGCAAATATTCCTGAGGATGACATTTCATGGGACAGATTTAAGGAGCTGTTTGAAGAGAAGTTTATGCCAACGACAGGGAAAACCCAATTGTATCAGGATTTTCTGTATTTGAAGCAGGGTAGCATGTCTATTTCGGAGTATGAAACAAAATTCAACGAACTCTCGTGTTATGGACCAGGACTCATCGATACTCCCCTCAAAAAGAATGAAATGTTTGTGCAAGGATCGAGGCCTGAATTCCATGAAAAGATGATGGTGCTTTTGAAAGGATCTTTTGTCGATTTGATTGATATGGCTTTGAGGTATGAAAACTTGATGAGTAAGAAATCTGTGGCACCAGTTGCAGCTTCAGGTGGGAATTTCACTAATCTGAATAAGCGAAAGTTCGACCCTAAATGGAGAAAGCCGAACAAGAAGAAGCCTGGGAATAACGACGGACCTCACAAATGCTACATTTGTCAACAGGAAGGACATTTGGCAAATAAATGTCCTAGAAAGGATTCCATCAGCAGCAGCAACCGCATTATAGTGATTCAGGATCAGCTATGGTTCAGAGATCGTTGTGCTTTAATTGCCATCAGCCTGGTCACATGATCAAGAATTGTCCACTTCTACAGAGGGCGCCCCAGAATAAGGTCTTTGCTTTGGAAGCCGGTCCATCTTCTTCTTCGAAAGGCAAAGGAGTATTAGAAGGTACTTTACTTTTAGATGGAAAATATATTAAACTTTTGTTTGATTCGGGTGCTTTCTTGAGTTTTATTTCTCTGGACTCTGTAGAGAAGTTCTTTCTTACCCCTAGTTCTGTTGACAGTCCTATCTTGGTATCTAATCCTATAGGAGGGGTGACCAAATTAGACACTATCTATAAGGACTTGAAGTTCTCTTATCTATCCCACAGCTTTTCTTGTGACCCGTATGTGTTGAATTTTAAGGGATTTGATCTTATTTTGGGAATATATTGGATGGATAAATATAGGGCAGTTCTGGATTGTGATGAGAGAACGGTTTCGTTGGAAACTGATCTGGGTAGAATTGCCAAAGTGTCGTGTGATAATTCTGGAATTCACTTGAGCAGTCTTTTGCATGGAATTGAGGCTTCTGAAGAGAAGATTGACGACATCGATGTGGTACAAGAATTTCTTGATGTTTTTGAGGATGTTAAGTGTCTGCCACCACATCGAGAGATAGAGTTCCGTAGTGATTTGATTCCGGGAGCAGTGCCGGTGATTCAGCCCAGTAGGAGAATGGCTCCTAGGGAAAGTGAGGAGTTGATTAAACAGACTTAGGATCTTTTGGATAAGGGGTTGATTAGACCCAGTTTTTCTTGTTGGGGCTCTGCGGCAGTGTTTGTAACCAAATCTGATGGATCATTAAGGTTCTGTGTGGATTATAGAGAATTGAACAAGGTGACTATCCGTAATAAATATCCTCTTCCTCGCATCGATGATCTCATTGACCAGTTGCATGGTGCTTCTAACTTTTCTCAATTAGATCTAGCTTCAGGTTTCCATCAGTTAAGGGTAGCTAAAGACAGTATTCCCTTGACTGCATTTAGGAGACCAAATTGTTTCTATGAGTGGTTGGTTATGCCTTTCGGGTTAACCAACGCTCCTGACTACTTTGTTGACCTCATGAACCATTAGGGATGTGTTGAATAAGTTCGTGCTGGTATTCATTGATGATTTCTTGGTCTACTCCAAATCTGAAGAGGAGCATGGGGAGCATTTGAGGATTGTATTGGAGACTCTGAGGAAGCATGTGTTGAAGGCAAAGTTCTCGAAGTGCCATTTCTGGAAATCGGAAGTTAAATTTTTAGGGCACATTGTTTCTGGTGAAGGCATTTCTGTAGACCCAGCGAAGGTTGAAACTATTCTGGAATGGAAACAGCCGGAGACACCGACGGAAGTTCGCAGTTTTCTGGGATTGGCTGGCTACTATAGGAAATTTATCAAGGATTATTCAAAGATTTCTTCACATCTGACTAAGCTGACTAGGAAGGGAGAAAAATTCAAATGGACACCCCAGTGTGAAGAAGCTTTTCAGGAATTAAAGACAAGGCTAACTAGTGCACCAGTGCTTGCTATTCCGGATGGGAAGAGCAAATTTGAGGGTTATACTGATGCATGTCTAGTTGGTTTGGGAGCAGTTCTGATGCAGAATGAAAGAGTAATTGCGTATGCAAGTCGTCAATTGAAGCCACATGAGAAGAACTACGCTACGCATGATCTTGAACTGCTAGCCATTGTTTTTTCTTTGAAGATCTGGAGACATTATCTTTTGGGAGAGAAATTCGAATTGTTCACGGATCACAAACCGTTGAAATATCTTTTCTCTTAAAAAGATCTTAATCTGAGACAGCAGCGGTGGGTCGAATTTCTAGCATCCTATGATTTGGATATTCTGTACACCCCGGGAAAGGAAAATGTTGTAGCTGATGCTCTTAGTAGGAATGCAGTCCTATCTTTTCTGGAAGTTGTTCCATCTCTTATTGAAAGGATTTACAAGCAAGCAAGAAGCAGATAATAGATTAAGAGGAATCATCAAAAGAGTTAGGAAGGGTCAGTGTTCCAGTTTTGAAATTGATGGCCAAGGAACATTGAGGATCAACGGGAGAATTTGTGTTCCGAATTTCAAGTATTTGAAGTAGGAAGTGTTGTCAGAGACTCATCATTCCATGTTGAATATTCATCCAGGAATCTCGAAGATGTATAAGGATATGAGAAGAGTATTCTGGTGGCCGGGCATGAAGAAAGATATTGCTAGATACGTAAATAGTTGTGCCATCTGCCAACAAGTTAAAGGTGATCAACAGAAGTCGGCCAGATTATTGCAGCCTTTAGAAATTCCAGATTGGAAATGGAAAATGATCTCGATGGATTTTATCGATGGATTGCCTAGAACCAGGAAAGGAAATGATGGTATATGGGTTATTGTGGATCGTTTAACTAAGAGTGCCCATTTTATACCCGTTAAGGCAACTCGTACTGCAATTTCTCTGGCAGGAATTTTCTTGAAGGAGATAGTCAGATTACATGGTGTTCCAGTCAGTATAGTAAGTGACCGTGATCCTATTTTCACTAGCAAATTTTGGGAGGCTCTGCAATCAGCAATAGGAACAGACTTGAGATTGAGTACAGCCGATCATCCTTAAACAGACGGACAGACGGAGAGGCTTAATCGTATTCTTGAAGATATGCCACGGGCTTGTGTTTTAGATTTTGGAGGATCGTGGGAAGACCATCTCATTTAGTGGAATTCTCTTATAATAACAGTTATCAGGCAAGTATTAAGATGGCTCCTTATGAAGCTCTTTATGGAAGATCGTGTAGATCCCCATCTTGTTGGATAGAATCGAAAGATCGTCTTGTGCTCGGACCCGATCTTATTTGAGAAGCTTCTGTGAAAGTTGAGCTTATCAAGAAAAGGATGAAAGCTGCTCAGGATCGTCAGAAGAAGCATGCTGACAGAAGACGAAGACCATTGGAATTCGAGATCGGAGATCTAGTGTTTGTCAAAGTTTCCCCAATCAAAGGTGCTATAAGATTCGAAAAGACGGGAAAACTTGCTCCAAGGTATGTTGGACTATTCCGAGTGTTGGAAAGAATTGGAGATGTAGCATACAGGATTGAATTGCCAGAGCGGATGTCTGGAATTCACAATGTGTTTCATGTATCGCATTTGAGGAAATTTGTTTATGACCCATTACTGGTTGTAGAACCAGTAGTTCGGGAAGATTTGCAAGTAGAACCCGATTTGACTGTGGTCAGAAATCCAGTTCGGATTGTGGATCAAGACGTGAAGCAACTCATGAGCAAAGTGGTGAAACTCGTCAAGGTGCAGTGGAGTGAGGATCCCAGAGATTGTACTTGGGAAACTCTCGATAGTTTTAGGAATGCTTATCCAGATTTTTGTCCGGATAACTAGTGATATTTGTTAGAGTAGACTGTTTGATTGTTTGCTATTGTATGGATGATATGTATGTTTGGATTGTTAATAAAAAAGCTTTTGAATTAACTGTTGTTTTAAATTTCGGGGACGAAATTCTTTTAAGGGGGAGGAATGTGACATCCCGGAAATTTAGTAATATTATTTTAACGAGTATTTAATCAGATAAAACAAAATATAGACTTATTATCTCCAAAACTGATATTATATGTATTTAATGTAAATAAAATATACTTTATCAATATTTAAACATAAGAGAGGAATGAAATATGTTTAGAATATTAAATAATAAATAATAGGTAAGTATATTAATTTGGGTAATTAACTTGTATAAGAAATAAGAATAAGCATTATATTAAAAATAAATAATATCACAAATAAATTTTGGGTAAGTGGATATAAAATAAAATACACCTTATCAATAAATCGACATAGTGTAAATCAAATATGGTTATAAATAAATATAAAAATATATCATTACTAGAAATAGGAAATGAGTAAGTATGAAAACAAATAATAAATAGTAAATTATATGTTGATAGTTTAACTTTAAAAAGAAATAAAAATAAATAAAATTTAGTTATGAAGATATTAAAAGAATAAACACTTAGCATATATAGGAAGCAATAAATGATGATAAGTATAAGACTTGTGAAACAAGAAAAAGTTATATATATAGTTATGCTCACCCAAAATCAAAGTCAGGCTGCACTCTTTTAAAATATATATATAAACGAATAAGCTTCAACCATAAGACATGTTAGGGAAACAATAACCTGTAAAATTCATTTGTACAAATAAAAACTTTTAACTAAAAACTATTTACATTACTGTATAATATATGGACATGTACAATGCAAGAAGACAAGTGCTTACAACATATTCAAGTTTATCTTTATTCTCAAAACAAATATCTTTGTATCAAATTCATGTGTCAGCTAATATTAATTATATGTTAACATAAATGAAGACATGCATTTAAGAGTAGCACAACTATTTGTCCAAGAAATCTTTCAGCCGAAATCTCAATATCTTTTCAATTTGCACCAATTAAAACCCAAAGATTTGGTCTGAACATATCAAGTAAGGCTGTCCTGATATAACCTACTCAAAACCCTTTCTATTTATATATCACACTGTATTTGTTCATTTATAAAAACTTAACAAAACTTAACAGCAAACCTGAAAGGAAAAAAGAAGGGAAAATAAAAATTTTTGCTTTGCAAACTCAAACATAATTCAAAACAGAAAAACAAAAGAAAAGCTTTCAGGAATCAAACCTGTAGTTTTCTTCATCAACATCTTGCTTTCTGTTCAAAGATTTATCTGGTGAGTAAACTTACAGTTTCTCTTTAAAAATTTAAGTTGGTAATTAATTATAAACTTTATGTATGTTGTATGATGTAAATATATGGATTTGAGATGCTCTTTGGAAAATTCGTATATGATGCTCTTTAATATTTAAAGTTCTGGGCAAAGGATTTAAAGAAAAAATAAAACATCTTCATATATAATATCTTAAGCTTAGAATTTATAGGTAAGGTAGGTTGTTTAAAACTTTAATTGTAACCTGACATGAATTTTAAAGCATCACAGTAACTTATAAAACTGTTTGTACAGGTTTAAGTAAGAAATAAATTAAAAGCTAAAATTCAAAAGTTTTAATTTGTGATTTTGACCACATATCTTGATTACACACACAAAGTTAAGATTTTTAGTATAAAAATTATGATTTTTAAATGAGGAATGAAAGTGCAGTTCGAAAATGGGACAAAAGTGTATTTTCATCAATCTCTGATGATTTAACAAGAATTTGATGTTGAAATTCATATTGAAGTTAGCTTAGTGATTTTCTAACTCTGGAAAAATGCCAAAAAATTATCTATTGTGTAAGTTGTTTGGACGAATCGAATATAGGGTTTCAGTTCAATTCTTTTTTGTGTTCTGTAAATTACCATTTGTATCGTCGTCGCTTGATCGAGCCGTAAGTGGTTTTTGGGTGAAGGTCGAGGAAGGTATGGCCATGGCGTTGGCAAAGGGGCTTGGCCTCTGGTGATGGGTGGTGGCTGAACGTGGTTATTTTCGGTAGGGTGGTCGTGTTTCGAGTTCAAGCGTCAGGTGTTTTTTTCAATTTCGACCGTTATTCGAAATTTCGGGCTTTGACTTCGTGTATTGTGATTACTGCTGTTATTAACATAAGCCAATAAGAAAAAAAAAGGAATCATGAAGAAGAAGGAGATAGAGTAGAGAGGAGAGCTCGGGGAAAACAGAAAGAAGGCTCGGGTTATACTCGAGTAAACTGCACGTTTACTTCGGATCTAATTTATTCTAGGAGTTAACTGAATTAAACCTTAAGTTAATTTGTTAAACAAGATTAATATTATTAAAGTTATAAATGTTGTAAAGTGTTGAGCTAAGATTTATTTTAAATTCCATTAAGAGGTTTGCAAATGTAAGACGATAAGTAAATTCTAAATGTAAGTTAATTAGAAAAACAAATGTAAATTATCTTATACTTGTAATTAAATTAATAACTTTTAATTAAATTTGTAATTAGAAATTAATCTTGTGTTTAATTAATTTAACTTAAGAAATTTAATTAATTACTTAAAGTTAATTAATGGTAGTTAACTTAAGTGACTAATTAAGGATTAAATGATTAATTAATTGATCATAAATAATTAATTAATTGTTAATAAATGATTAATTAAATAATTTTTGATAATTAAATAAGTAATTAAATTTTATTAATTGATAAGTAAGTTATTAATTAATAATTAAGAATCAATTAATTAACTGAGTAATTAAGTAATAATTAATGAATAGAAGTTAACTAATTAAATGGTTAATTAAAGATTAGATGATTAATAAATTAATAATTAATGATTAACTAAGTAATTAATTGATCATTAATAATTTAATTAATCAGTAATTAATTAAGCAGAATAAAGCAGTTTATTCCTAAGTAATTAATTAAGTTAAGTAAACCAAACTGTTTTGATATGAATTGATAATTCTTGTTCGATTGACTCTGATATCTGTTTGGTGATATTTTGTGATATGTTGTGATATATTCTGGATATATCTGTGATTACTGTATCTGATTTATCTGTGATATCTGTTATGTAAATTCTTAATATTGAATTAAACTGTTAAGAATAAATAGACAACTTGGCCCTTAAAATGGCTTTTGGATTTCGATGAGACCGAGATTTCCGAAAACCACATCGATCCAAATTAAACGATAGGTCGTGACATATAAATTGGAGATTGAGATGGTGTTTCATAATGCAAGGGTTATCGTCGTTAACTATGAGGGTGATTCCAAAATGAGTGTAACGAGATAATGCCTTCAGTTTCATCGTGGAACGAACTTGTATGGATTGAATGCTTTCAGCACATCGTCAGGCGGACGATGAGCATTCTAAGAATAATGTTCTTTAAAGGTAATCGCAGCCTCAAGCCTCATCAACCGGGAATGGCTAAAACATGGGAGATGCAGCAAGGTTAGGTGTGTCATGCCTAAGCAGGACAAGGTATACCCCTGTCTAGATATCCTTTTATTTCAGCTGTGTGGGCAGTTGTTGGCCACAACTGCGGGGTTATCTTGTTCGGGACTGTTTAGTAAGGTATGGTTCCGGCCTTGTATTGTAGGGGTCGGGAGTGATCCTCGGTACGGTGATCTAGGCCCCGTACTGTGACGGGCGGTGCCCCAGTAGCCCTGCCATTGTTGGAAACACATTTTCCCTACGAGACCCTACGGTTTTGATTTGTATTACCCACTTTCGTGGCTAGTAGCTGGAATTTAATCATGTAACAATTTCGGCTATTTTCTATTTACTTGAAAACCCTAGACACTATTATAATATCACTGGATTTCCTATAAAATGTTTTGGTTAGCGTAAGGTAAAAACTTACCTGTATTTATGTGTGGGGAGTCTTACGTGATACCTTTAATTTCAAATGATTTTCAAAGTTAAACAATTTTAACCCGTTTACTCACACCAGACCCATGTCTGACCTAGGGTTTATATTTTGTTTTTCATAAACTCTTGGGTACTCAAATTTTTATGAGTAGCCAAGTGGTAAGTATTTGGAGTATTGATTTTCTGGAGGAGCTTTGGAGAAGAAGACCAGACGTATGTATCTATATATGTAGTTCCGCTGTGTAGTTAGTGTATGATGTATTTTGGATGTATGTATGGGCATATATGTATATGACAGTCATGTTGTATGATATTGTATAACTCTGATGTATGTAAAACTATGTAATAGTTATGTGATGTATTATATTTTGTTCCATTCCGCTGTGAGATTCTGATGTTGTTCTTTCTTTCTATTCTTTTCTATTTCTATCCCTTTCTTTTTTTATGATGATATGTCTTTCTGGGGTTTGAAAGGTGGGTCGTCACAACAACACTTTTCCCTTAACCATTTCATAAAGAGAATAACTTTCCCAACACAAGTATCAGTCAAATTCACCAACGTGGAAGTTGTAGAGGATGAGAATAGCTACACTTTTCGTTCTTGTTATACTCGAAATGGTGGCGTATGAAGGCCTTAGCAGCTAGAAGTAGCTGATGCGATGACTGCGTTTTGCTCATCACAGGTGGAGCCAAGCTCAGTTTTGGATGCGGTCTTTTACGGGGGACTCATGTGACGACCCATATTTCGAAAGGTTTAAATCGAAAATAATCTACACTTGTCCAACTTAAACAATCCATGTAACATCCCGTATTTTCAACCATTCACATCCACACATGTCAGACTTGAATTGCTCAAAATATCAGATTGTTAATTCAAATTTGGCAAAATTCCGCACTTACAGTAAATAAATTAATCACAGAATCACAGATACAGAGTATTATAACAGAATGCAGTGGAATAGGTTAATTAATAGTAATTCATGAAGCTACTACAATAACAAAATTTCAAATACAATAGTCAAATAACAAAATTTGAATACATCACTGGAATCAACTGAAGGACTGAAAGGTGAATCAATAGTTGGATCTCCAAGCGAAGCTCCAAAGGTGAGTCTCAAATGCTGTATCACTCAATCTGACCCAAGCTTAAAGCCAAAAACATAAAACACTCGAGTCAGAATTAACATTCTTATATCAGTAAATCCAACTCGAGTGAAATATCAACTGAAATACAAGTAACTCAAAGGATGTTTGGGATAGCCATCCTCTAAGGATCCGTGGAACTAAACGTCATTATAACACCGTGGTCATTCCAAAATAATTTATACTTCAAAAACCAAAAATATCATTTCCATTTCAAATATATATATTCCAAATTATAGCACTTTCAAAACTAAATTGATAATTTCACACACACACATATATATATATATATATATATATATATCTTACTTTGACTTTATTATTATTTAGTTTGAAAATTCACTTAATATATCTATAATCATCTAAATAACCTTAAATTACATTAAACTAAATATTTCTTTCGATTTATTTAAAACTTATAATATCCATTTAAATCACTTCAAATCAAAATCAAGTTATAAAATCATATCTTAAAACCCTCAAATTCAATAAGTTTCAAATCGATTTAATTGAACAAAATTCTTAATTAAATAAAATTTTCGAATAAATACAAGTTTATCTTTCCAACCTTAACTTATAGAATCATTATAAAAATCTATATTTTTAAAATAAAATTTTTAAACAAATACTTAAACATATTGTATTTTACTTAAATCAAACTTTACTAATTTTAAAGCTTGTTATTAAATTTATTTTTATATTAAAACTTATTCATATACATTATATTTTCAAAAATAAATAAAACCATATATATTTCCTTTCAAAACCATAGACATCATTTTCAAAATATTTATATATAGACCAGCGGTGTCTGTATAAAATTTTCTACCTATGGTCAAGTGATACGGATATTTATCATTTCAATCCATAATTTAAATATATATGGGTATATATCATTTCAACCCGCAAACCCAAATTCAATTCAAATGAAAATCGTTTGGGTTTATCATTTCAACCCATAACGATTTTCTCCTATTCTACAGATCGTTCAGTTTGTATCATTTCAACCCATAAGGAATTCTATACTAACAGGGTACTTGTAGAGTGATAACAGATATGATAATAATAATATAACATGCATAAATCATCAATATAAATAAAAGATATATATAACCAACAGGATATGGTGTCATATCCCACAGGTGAACAGTTATAGATAATAGCATATATAACAATTTAAATAACTACAATAGCATATTTCAATTGTCGTTTCAGTTGAAATCCAATTTAATAAATACAAGAACGTCAATCGTGAGTGATTGCCCACCTTTCGAGGCTGGAGGATTTTGATAATGAAATGAGCTACGAATCCAAGCATGAATTTCAAAGAAAAGCACAATGGACACGGAATCAATGATTAAAGCAAAGCTGAGCTGGTAAATATGAATCGATGGAAATTAATAAAGTGAACTTGATATAAATTGAAACAAAATATATATTATATGACATTTCCTTCGAAAAATCAATATTAAATTTATATAAAATAATATATTTCCTCAAATCATTACATCATAAGTGCATTCTAGACTTTGAAACAAGACTCCCCTATTATCTTTGTAAATCAACCACATAAATAAAACACTTAAAAATCAGTATTTAATGAACATATATATTACCCTTTCAAACTTATATATATTATATTAGAAATCAAAATAATCAATACAAAATTACTTCATATACGTTTGAAAGCAACAATCAAGTAATATAAAAGTACTAATATAAACCTTTACAACATACACTGCTATATATATTAGAACTGATATAACTTATACTCAATTATAAACACAGATGCAATAATGTAAATTAGTATATAACCTATCTACATATAGTCAAAATATCTTTATATATGGGAACAAATCATCATATCAATATAATATATATATATATATACTTAAAACTCTAACTGCATATTTTCAAGTATCCGTAAAATAAAATATGACATATAATGTATATTGTAACTAATATATACATTACGTACGCTAACATATATAAAAATTTATATAAAGTATCATGTACAAGACTAGATAAAATATCTTATATTAACATGTTCTGCACATAAATTCTCAAATTTAAAACTATAAGATAAAATGAGGAAAACAAAGCAGCACTTAGATTTAAAAGTATAAGCGATTGCCAAGCTATGCATATATGAAATAACACGGTTATACAGAACCTGGCAAACCAAAATATATATTAACTAATATATATATATATATAACTTTTTATAAAAATCATATATGCACTTATAGAATATATATATATATACGCGGTAGGTAATAAACAAACTTATATACATATATTTCCAAATATCAATGTTTTATAATACATATATATATATATATATATAAATCAAACTTATATACTTCCATAACAACCATACCCATACATATGACTTACGTAACAATATATATAACATTCGTATATGTATATAGGATATCAAAACATTATCACTTTATATGCATATATATATAAAATGTATAAAAGGAAATATGGCAGTGCTGAGTTTTCAACTCAAACAGGCTGTAAAAAATGATGAAGAAACCACTTATATAAATAACTGTATATATAAACTATAACATATAAAACTTACAGTTTTAAAAAACTTATACAATATAAGACTTATAAAAATAAGTTTTATAGAAATTCAAAGGATAATTTGATATGCAAATGTATTATTTATACTGATTTCAAAGGTGATTTTGAAATGCTGAGAAATAATTTAAACTCTAAGAGTTTAATTGAAAATGTTTATGGAATTATAAATGGGTTTGAAAAACTTAAAAAATTTGAAGTTTGTTTATAATAAAATTTAACTTAAGAAGAGTTAAACTAAAATGGGTATGGAAACGAAATAAGTTGGAAAAGTAAACCCATTAAATATAGTAAATTAAAGGGATTAGTGAAGGGAATGTAAATAAGTTGGAAACTTATAGAAGTTTAAAATGAATGAAAATAGAAGGTAATTGAATCTAGTTAAATAAAAGTGAAGTTGAGGAAAATTCTAAGTAGACTAAATGGTATGGTTATTAAAATAAAAATTTATTAGTTGGATATAAATTTGTGAATGAACAAACGAATTTACATTTTTATGTAAACGGAATTGAAACTGGATATTGGAATTCATTTTTGAATTGTGTTGAATAAGGTGAAATGGAAAATTGGTCATGTTGGACTAAATAAAGCAAAGTATTGAAATTAAAATTAGTAAGTAAACTAATTGATTTAAATGGTAGAAAATGAGTGGAAATTGAATATTTGGATGATATTTAATTTAAATTGTGTAAAGTAAAGTGAAATTGAAGAATTAGTTTGAAGTGGACTAAAAATGGTTTGAGATAAGATGAATAAGATACAATATTTAAAATGAAAGGTAAATTGAATTCAGAATGGAATTGAAATTTAATTTAAATGAAAGTGGATATAACTTCCGTAGGTAAAGTGAAAATAAATATAAGAAGTATATAAAATATTTATATTGAACTTAACAAATGAATGGTGAAATTCTTAAGTAAATTTGATATTGGAAATTTACTAAGTAAGTTAACGAATGAAGGTTTAATAAGGGTGTTTGAAATGATAGGTGTGGATAAGTGAATAGAAATCAAAATAAACGTGAATAAAAAGAGAATTGATACAGTTAATAATCAATTGAGATAAATACGTAGGATGTACGTATGTTATTTTATTCGCATAACGATTTGATCCAGATTCGAGCATAGAATTTTGAGATAGTTATATCGATCCGAGTTGGGATATTTCACTCGATTTTTGAAAGTGAACCCTAGATATGGATTATTGATTGATTCTGGATATTTCTATCATAGTATATGGCTATGCAAAAAGAATAACGGTTTCTAATCAAGAAAACAGATCTGAGCCTACACTAGGAAGTCGGGTGGACGATACTGGTTCGAAAGTGGAATTGTGTGATCGTAAATGATTGGATTTGTTATTGCGTACGGATGATATATGTACACCGTATGGACGTAAGTAAAACTAATATTGAAAATTTTGTAAAGAAATGTATAAAATGATTTTGAATGCTATGATTGGGTATTATTGGTAGATAAGATACGGGTATTTAAGAGCAAAAGGGAAATTGATGATTTTGATTTCAGAAGATAAAATTGTATGGCTCGATAATAAGGTATGTGTTTAAATTGGCATATGAAATTTGATGATTTTATGGTCTAGCCACTTGGCTTTTTTTTCTTTTGAAATTTAGGGGCTTATAGAGGTATTTTGTAGTTGTACCGATCTAGCCGTGTAAATGAGACGCTGGCGAAATTTTTCGAAAATTTAGGGAGTTAGAAAATTTTGTGAAATTTGATAGTTTGAAATTTGGCTCTAAATTATAATTTGAATTGATGAGTAAGTAATATTGTTTGGAACTTATGGATGAGTTTGGAAAGTTAGTAGAGTGATAGTGTGTCTTAAATAAAACATTTGTTTTGGGAGGTTCTTGAAACTATTTGGATTAGGAAAATAGTTAACGGGTTATTGATCATTCTTCTTAACTAGTAATTTTGGGGACGAAATTCTTTTAAGGGGGATGAATGTAATGACCCGGAGTTTTGGATATTTGAAATTTGAGTATATAATTGATTTTAAATATTTAAAAGGTTAATTTTGACTTAAATTTCAAATATCACTAATTATGGGATAATCTAAATTATTGAATTAAATTATGGGAATCAGGTAAATTGCTGAATCAGAAATTTTATGCTTGTTAAAAATAATTTGAAGGCTTGTAAATCTATATTGATCATATTGAAGACAATAGAAATGTTAAAAGTGAATTTAAAAGTGTTTTGTTCAATTTTTAAAAAAAATATCGTTTAAATTGATATTTAAAAGTAGCCTTCTGAGGCGTAGTCTCGGATTTCGACGAAACCAGTTCCATTGGATCCATAATATTGTATTATTATCGGATTCCAATTTTCGTAGTGTTTGGAGTTGTTGTGTGATCGTACGGGATATAAACGCGCTGAAATTTAAATTGAAAATTTAATATAATAACTGGATTCAAAAAGCTATCTTCTCCATACGATTGAATTAGGACTCGAAACCTTTTCCACTGTGTTCATAATAGGGGTATAACCTTATAAACGCCTAGTGGGATGTCTTGATAGGAAGTCGAAAATTTTGAGCTGTTTTGTAAACAGGATATTTGAAATTTTATAATATTCAAGTCAAGCTGTCATTCTCAGAATTTAAAACGTGTCTCTTGCCTTCTCAATCATGCACCAGATGTCCACTTCGAATAAAAAAAATTTAATTAAAAATTAATAAACCAAAAAAAGGAAAGGTTATTCAAACACTCCACCTTCTTTTCCACGTCCAAGTCAACCGTTTCCTATCAACTCATAACATCTTCCTTTTTTCACGTTTTATATTCCCATTCCTCCTTTCCAAAATCATGAAAAAAATCCATGCCCCTTCATTTCAAATCCTCATAACTCAATTCCTCTTCTGAAATCACAAAACCAAAATTAAAAAAAAAAAAATTAGAGGGGAAATTGATTGGGTTTTACGAACTCGTGAACCAATGACAAGGCGGCTGATGTTTCCTCCGCCTTCTTTTTGAATCGAGAAAATGGTAGGCTGCGATTTCAAATCATGACGAATTTCATTAGTGCGCATGGGAATTCACGGTGATTCTTCGTGGGTGGGAATGTGGGGACGCAAGGCTATCAAGTCGCGAGATCGAATTTTGGGAGGATGGGCGAGTCGATTCGAGAATCTGGCATGGTCTTTGGACTCGCCTGGGAAGGAAGCATCTCCGGCCATATCGGAGATCATGCAGTGTCATAGGGGGAGTTGAGAGCAGGGGTAGCTGCGATGGTGTCGGTCACGATTCAGGGGGAGTTCGAATCGAAGCTGGGTTGTTGCGTTCGATGGTGGGTGTTCGTACGAGGCGAGGTTGATGCCGAGTTGTGTTAGCAGTGAGGTTTGAATTTTTTTTCTAGTTATTTCTGATTTAATATTTTTTTTTTCAATTTAATAAATATATATATATATCCACATACATGTCCTACTTTAAAGCAGAGAATATATGTGATTTTAGGAAGATATAGAAATTTTAAGATGTTGTAGAGATTTTATAAAAGTTAGATCTTTGAAATCTATTTTTATGAGTATATGTGTAGTCTCAAAAGTAAACAAATATACATATTATTTTAAAATAATGTATTGGGTAAATAAATTGTTAAGTTAACTTATTTAGTTACTTAGTTACTAAAGATAATTTATTAAAGGAATTTAGCTTAAAATCAATTTATTAGTTTAAAACCAAATGATTTGTTTAAATTAAATTATTGATTAATTTAATTTATTAAATGGTAAATTATGTGTATATTATCTCAGATGTTAATAAATTATATAATGTTGTGCAAGGTCTAAAACTGTGAAGAAAACAAGTGGGTTTGGATCAGATTTGCAAATAAAGTCAAAGGTGAGTTAATCTCACTCTTTTGGATTACCGTTAATTTAAATAGTTTAAATTTAAATTATTAGATTATTTGCTTGAATTAATGATTATCTGTCTGGATGTGATATTATATATAGTAGTGTGTGTGTGTGTGTGTATTGGAGTGACTGATATTCCCGCATTATGTAGCGGATGAGACCCTATGCGCACCGCATAATAGCAGATGATCCTTTATACCACGGTATCCCCCTCGAAGTGGGATTGGTATTTTTATATTGCGCTAACATCTGTGGATGCAGGGAAATAGGTTGGAGGGATCCAACTGGATTCCTCAAATATTGAAATTTGTTTTCATAATCTGTGTTATGATTGATTGCTTATCTGTGATCGATCATATTGGAAATTGGAAGTAATAAATGCTATGAGTTTTGCTGAACATAATATGAGTATTTGAAGATATCAAAATATAAAGATTTGATTTTAAAAGAGATATAAAGGAAGAAATTTAAGTAAAATAATTTTAGATAAATCAAAGGAATAAATTTGGAAAAGAGTAAAAAGTTTGATTTTAAAATCCTAACGAATAAATCCTGAATATGGGAAAAAGATTTTTAAATAAATGGGAATAAATGAATTTTGAAACTTAAGTAATACTGTTTAAAGAAATAAAGGATATTGTTTTTAAATTTAAAATTTAAAATGTTGGGAATAAATAAGAAGGGGAATTTTGAAATAAAGTATGAAATGGATATTTCAGATTTAATAAGGGTTTAAATCATAATAAAAGGGTAAATATGGAGTTAATGGATTTTGGAAACTGATTTGGGTAAATTAAGAAGCAAATTTAAAGGGAACTTAATTCAAAGAATCGATTTGAAAGATTGATTAAGTGATTGAAAAATGGTGACTGAAAAGGAAATGAGATTGTAAAATTTTTAAACAGGGTTTATAAATAAAGTGAAATATTTATCAGAGGATAATTTGGAAGTATAAATTCAAGATGGGAATTTATAAAGGAATGGGTAATTTGTTTTAAAAATAAATAGTGGTTTATTTTTAAAGGTGTGGAAAGAAAAGTGTATTTCCCTAAAAACCAAGTAAATTTTCAAATAAAGATTTCCAAGCATAAGTTAGAGGTTTTAAAGTGGTTTAAAAGAATGTTTTAGAAAGAAATTATTATTCGGTAGTTTTCAAATTTTTAAAAAGTAAATATTTATTAAGTTAATTATATAAGTAAAGTATTTTAAAAGGTTTAACTAGTATTATGATTTAAAAGATAATTATTTAATATTTGTACCTTATAGAATAACTTTTATTTTAAAATTAGTTTTGGCTTAAATTTTACGTGAGAAATTTTTATAAATTTTGATAACTAGTATTTTAAATAGTTTTTATTTTAAGTGTTTTCAAGTACATATTTTTGGATAAAGTGACTTAGATTATCTAAAAATATAAAGTTTTAAGACTTGATGATTTTCAATGGAAATAAAACAATTGGGTGGAAATTTATTTCGCGAGAGAAAAAGTGATTTAAAAACAATTTTCAAAGGGTTGAAGTGTGAAAAAATATCCTATGAAGATATTTTGAAATAAATAATTTGGAAAATTATTAAGGCCTGATGGTTGTTTGTGCATGTTATATGATAGTTAAATAACTAACTATCAATATTGGCCAATGCGCTGATCGTTTCAAAGAGATCGGGATCGGGATTAATTTCCCGAAAACTATTTTGATCCGGTTTGAACATTTTCGTAAGGAAGACAAGAGCTAGGAGTCGAAGATGGAGCAGTGAAGTGCAAGGGCTAATCGCTACTAATCTTGAAGGTGATTCCAAAATGGATGTAATAGGAGTAGTGCCTTCGGTTCTGTTCGGACCAGGAACAGACTTGTATGGATGAATGTTATTAGAACATCGTCAGAAGGACGATGAGCATTCTAAGTGAGATGTGTTCTAAAAAGGTAATGCATAGCCTCGAGCCTCATCAACCGAGAATGGCTAAAACAAGTAAGGTGCGGCAAGGCTAAGTGGCTAGCAACTAATTAGGGTAAGGTCATCCCTGTCTAGATGTCCCTTTTATTCGGTTGTGTGGGCGGTTGTTGATCCCAACCGTGGGGTAATCTTATTCAGACTATCTAGTAAGGGGTAGCTCCAGTCTTGTGTTGAAGGGGATCAGAGGGGATCCTCATTATGCTGATCTAGACCAAGTACTGTGACGGGCGGTACCCCAGTAGCCCCGCCATTGTATGGAATCCAATCTCCAATAAGCACCTGTATGGTTTTGATTTTGCCCAACTATTGCTGGAACGTGAGATGCAAGCATTTCAGCTAGATTCTATTTTACTTTCTATAGACACTATTATAATATCAGATGGATTTGATAAAAATGTTTTAGTTATCGTAGGGTAAAAACCGGACATGTTTATTTGTGGCGTGGTCTTACGGGATACCTTTGATTTTAATGGATTTTCGAAAACTTCAATAATCTAATTGTGTGGGTTTTCTCACGTTGGTTTTCCCGACTAACTCGGATGTTATTTTACTGTAATGCTCGGGTCAGACAGAGTATTATAGAATACATATTCTGGATGGATTGCTATGGAACTCAGGGGATGCACTGGATGGTGAGACGTATCACACGTATTTGACTTATTTCCGCTGTGTATATAGTTGTATAGTCAGCTTTTGTAAGGAAAAGTTAATATAACTGTCCAGTATTTTGCTATTGATTGTGTTGTATTTTGTTGATGTAATGTATTAAACAGATATTGTTCTTTTGTATAAGGATCAGTCATTTATCTATTATTTATTGCTCCGCTGTGTTTGTGAGATTCTGATGTTTTTTTCTATTTCTTCTTCTACCTCTTTCTTGTTTAACCCTAATGGTTCGTATTTTCATCCACTTTGAGTTGAACTGTTAGAGTATATTATCGGCTCAAAGGGGTATGGATTTGCGGGCTGTTACACCTTTATCTACTAAAATATATAGCCACCGATCCCATATTCGATACTCTTAACGCCTTTATTGCTCGGATCAACATAAAAGATAACTGGAATCGAAAAGTTAGTGTCTCAAAAGCCCCAAAGTCATCTAACTCCCATAGCTCTATAGCATACACCATCATTCAGATGCTGCATAGCAAGCAGAAGCAAGGAACGAGCATGGTAATCTCATTAATGAGAATGGTGATGTTGAACTATTTAGCTTAGGATAAGGGAAAACATTAAATGGGCATATTAAAGGTAGACATATTAAAGTAGGGATGATTAGCTCCCTGCAAATTGTTCCCCGTGTATCTTGTAGAAGCGGCCTCCAAATGGTTACAAAGGTATTCACAAGAAGAAATCTATTCTTAGATGGAAGGGTCAATGGATTTTCACAGACAAATCCTTGTGGGGTGGGAAACTTTAATGGACCTAAATGCCCTATGCTATGTTAAGCAAAGAGAAGATGAAACCTTATGCAGCTGCATCGAGTACTTTGAAAAAGAAGCAAAAAAGGATAGGGGTTAAAAGCGAGGATGCATTACCGATGGTAGCATACTCAAGAATAAAGAGAGATAAAGACATAGGGAATTAAAATAGTATGAAACTCAATAAGTGTATGAAGGCTTTTTACGAAAGGGAAAGCAGCTATATATTCACCAAAGAAGCAAGAGTAATTAGAGGAATTAAATGGGAAGAACTACTCCAGTACACAATCGAAGAAAGCGGAGGCAGAAGCTTACAATCATCCACCAATGAAAAGGACACAGGAAATCAACTTCACTACTAAAACTTCGTTCACCTACACCCAAGGTGGATCTATGAACTATCCAGGAGAAAATTAGCATATTACGTCCCACATGAAGCGAAGAAGGCAGAGCCAAACAAAGTTGGCGCATAGTTAGATTCCATAGAGCAAACAGACATCACTACTACCATCTGAAAAATGAGATCGGGAGGTTGGTAGAGAAAGGATACTGGGCACTAATTAGAAAGATAATCTAGTCATGCATATGCATAACCGGTCTCGCGAGCCTCATGAGGATTAGGTGCGAAACTCCGCAACTCTTATAGCTTTAAATCATGGAGGACCCCATCTTACCGGGCATAATAAGAAGGCAAAGGAAGGATACATCTAAGAAGCCAACCATGAGCATATGACCTTGTTTTATATCAAGTAGAAGCCTGTGCACATTATCAAATTCACCTCTACAGACTCAGTTGGATTTGCATTCCTACATTAAGACCCTCTAGTGTAACTGTGCAGATCAAACTACAGAATGAAGAAAGTTTTTATAGATTCAGAAATTTCATGAAAGTTATCTTTAAAGAAGCATAAGGAAAAATGGGGC
This sequence comes from Allium cepa, assembly GCA_030765085.1. Classification (NCBI taxonomy): domain Eukaryota; kingdom Viridiplantae; phylum Streptophyta; class Magnoliopsida; order Asparagales; family Amaryllidaceae; genus Allium; species Allium cepa. The sequence continues at coordinate 878,775,522 of CM060934.1, forward strand.
TCCCAACTGAGATCTTGAGCCAAGTATAGAACCGTTATATTGTATCAATAATATAGCAACTGTCCTAGTAGGAATAGCTCGACTTCTTGTTACTGTGGGGAACTTCACCACTACATAAATCTTTCTTAGCAAGCTTCCTCTTTATAGACTAGCGATCTCCATACAATGCACTCCTACGGAGACTTTCATTGATAGAGATGGGAACAGTTATCTCTCAAAAAAATTTGGTTATGAATTTTCACACCTCCGTAGAAGTTATGAGTGTATAAGGAGAGCAATTATTGGTTAGGGAACTATATAATGTAACTTTGAATCCTAGCAAAAAAATTATTCAAAATTATACTATTGTGTCCTCTGATTTATGGAAAAATGACAATAACAAGCCAATTCAAAGAACCGCATCAGAACTAAGCTCCAAGGAAGTTACTAAAGCAGGTTATACCACGACATAATATCTGTGAGAAAAGGGAAGAGGGATTATTTGCATATGGTTGGAACATATGAGTATGATTCTGTGTTTGTATAGTATCTATTAGACACTTCCCTACTCTAAGAAAAAACAATTTCATCAAAACTTCCAAAAGTAAACGTTAAGGTAGACTCTCATTTAGGAATAAAAAGAAAATACCTATAGCCAATAGATGACTCCAAAGACATCCAAATAGATCATTCAGATCTGACCAAGATCGCAAAGGTTGGAAAAAACCTAAGCAGCGAACCACATACCAAGTTAATTAATTTCTTAAAGAGATCCCATGATGTATTCACTTGGACACATTTAGATATGAAGGGAATCGACATGGCAATAATCTGCCATACCCTGAATATAGAACTTGATGCAAATCCAGTTGGAAAAAATAGCTTGTCCTAGATCAGGAAAGATACAATGCCCTGCATGAAGAAATTAAGAAGCTGAAGTAAAACGTGTTCATCTGAGAGGTGTATTACCCAAAGTTGATAACAAACCTAGTTTTGGTGACAAAAAATCTAATGGAAAATGGAGGATCTACATAGACTTCACAAACCTCAACAAAGCCTTCCCTAAGAAAACTTTCCATTATCGAGAATAGACCAGTTTAGTTGAAGCTACTAGTGGGCATGAGCTGCTGACGTTCATGGATACATATTCAAGATACAATCAAATAACCATGTTCAAACCCGATCAAGAATGCACAAGCTTCTCCATGACAAAGGGGGTATTACTATAAGGTAGTGCCATTCAGATCGAAGAATGCGGGGACCATGTTTTAGAGGTCAGTTAACATGATGTTTGAGGATTAAATTGGAAAGAGTGTCAATGAAATGTTGGTCAAATACAAAATAGCTTCGGCTCATAAACAAGACTTAGAGGAAAGCTTGGCAACCTAAAGGTAGTATAAAACGAAACTGAATCCACTAAAGTGTTATTTTGTAATCTGGTCTGGGAAATTTCTAGGATACATAGTGAATTCTAGAGGAATAGAAGCCAATACAGAAAAATTTGAAGCTATTAGGAAGATGAAAATCCCAGAAAAGTCCAAAGACATGATGAGTTGAAAGGAAAAATAATGGCTCTGAGCATATTTATTTCTATGACCACAGGCAAATGCATTCTTTTCATCGATTAAATCAAAAGGGTAAAAAAAATTGAGTGGAAAGAAAAATGCAAAGCGGCTTTTTAAGTATTGAAAGACCACTGGCCAATCCTATCATACTTTTGACGCCACTCTCAGGGAAGGATCTATTTGTATATTTGGATATAACTAATCAGGTTATGAGTGCAGCAGTTGTAAGAGAAGAGGTAGGTGTATAACGACTAATATACTTCACTAGCAAGAAACTTATGTAGAGCCGAACTAAATTATTCAATAGAAAAGCTAGCTTATAATTTATGCTTATAACATGAAAGCTTCAACCATATGTTCAGTTGTGTCCCATTAAGGCTCCGATAGACAAACCATTAAACACATACTTTATCAGCCTGAGATGTCTGGCCGCCTTTTAAAGTGGGTCATTAAGCTAAGCCAATACGATATTTCCTACTACCTTCAAAATGACATCAAAGGTCATGTGTTAGCCAATTTTATTATGGAATCACTACAACAAATAACACTTTTTACAGCGTGAAATAAACTATGTTAATAGTTTTAGCAGCGCAGTTATAAACACTGTTTTAATAATGAGTTTTAAAAGCAAATGGTAAAACGCTATACCCAGTTAATTATTGACAATGTTTACATTTTGCATTGAATAGTTTTAGTTTATGTAGTTTCTACAGCGATTTTGTTTTGATGTTATAGATTTTTCTGGTTTACTTTTATTGTTTTAGCATTTTTAGATGTCGTGTAAAGTTCTTACAGCATTTCATACCTTCTTTTACAACATTTCATACAACTGTAGTATTCAGTCAGGTGTTACAAAATACCATAAAACAATAAAGAACATTCTATAAAGTGCTATCATATAACAATGTGCACTAATATCAAAGAAATCTCAATATATAAAATCATTGACAACAATAAACATGAAAACACATTTTATAATTCCAACACGTTATAATAAACATATCCAAGTCTGTACAATATCCATGTACTAAAATTTGCACAAATGTCTTTTACCATAGTGTACCAAACCAAATAGAAATCATAAGCTCACTACGGTAAAATGGACTTCAAACACTTGGATAACGCAACATTGCGTTAATTATCTACTCTAGAAAATTTTAATTGCCTATAATTAAAAATATAACAATTAATGATACCTTAACAATTGATTTACTTGTATAAATAAATAATGATATCAGTAAATAATTATAAAAATAAAAGTAGTTAAGATGACTGATTTTGCGAAGGTTAAATCTTTTGTTATATCTTTGTACAAAGATAAGGGTCGATGGAAAAATGAACAAATTCGAGGCCAGGGCTATTGTGGGCTTTGTATGCCGTGCAATGGATTCAGCATATGTAAAATTTATGGCTATGGGTGATGACCACTTGCTTATGTAGTTTATGGAGAAGATGAGGCCTATTGTAGAGAAGCAATATGAAAGTATTTGAAACTGTACAAACATAAGATAGAATAGAATATTATTTAATAATACTTTCCACATCAAGAATATATATATATATATATATATATATTCAGAACTCTTCCCAAAGATGCATCACAAATGATACAACAAAAATAACTTTGTACTTGATAGTAAGTTACATGACCAAACTATAATTCTTAAAACCTCCAAACATTATAAACCCAAATTGGTAACTCAACATTCATACACAAAATGAAGATCTCATACGCCAACTCATTCCTCATCCTCACTCCTAACAATGACATCTTTCCTCACTCCAAGTCATAAACCAACAAAAAGAAACCTACCTACATCTCTACGTCTATGAAACATTGATATGTCCAAACAAAACTTCAGTAAATGCCCTAATCCCCAACACAAACAACCTCTATGAATTCTTGAAAGATTGCTCTTTGATTAATGATTGCAACTGTAGAAGGAGGAAGAAGTTTGTTCAAAGCAGAGAGAAGTGTCTGTTTAAAATACGACAATTGCAGTTTTATACTTACAGACTGAAACATGTCACATACGTCTATTCTTATGTCACATTGACGCAGCGGATATTTCAAAACAAACTTCAATTGATGAAATGTAGCAATCGGTGATTTGAAAATACTGCAATGCCCAAATCCGTTGATCCAAAGATGCCGGATTCTAGCTATCTTCGTCTCGTTGATCGCGCACGATACCGAGAAACAAAGATCTACGATTCTTCGACGTTGATCAAGCGCACTTGATTCCGTGAATCGGCTTCACAAACGAAGATTCGAGCGCACTCGAATGACGTAGGTGGAGATAGGAGATTTCACTCGACTACCAATTAGAGAAGAAAGCACAAAGCAATCAACAAGAAATTTTTATTCAATATTCAACCACCATTACAATGACATTACGTCCCTATTTATAGGGTTTATGACTCAACACAAAGACTTAAAAATTTACAACACAAAGGACTTATAAAATTACAAACAGTGACTTAACGTAACTGGCTACGACTTATGAAACACGGCTTCGACTCAACTACGACGACTCAGCTCCTTTACGCGACTCATCAATGTCCCGGTAACAACTCAACAGAAGGCGCTAAAACAACTTTCACGATTTACTGGAGCTTCATATGTCGTTCGCGACTCAAAAATTGGATCGGCAACGACTTAAGCAAGGATTGGAACGCGACTTAAGATTTAGGTTATCAACGACTCACTGGAGGAAGCATAGCTCGTTCGCGACTCATCATAACTTGCGCGCGCGGCATATGAGAAGGGGGGAAATCGCGACTTAGGGTTTTGGTAATTGGGGATTGGGATGAGTCGTGGATTGGTGAGGAGGTTGAATCGTTTGGAGTTGACTCGTGGGTGGTGGATGGAGGGGACTCGTAAGTCGGTGGTGGGGATAAGTCGTGGGGAAGTGGGGGTTGAGTCGGCACGGTGATGAGTTGGCCGTGATTGACTCGTGGGTCGTGGATGGAGGGGACTCATGAGTCGGTGGTGGGGATAAGTCGTGGGGAAGTGGGGGTTGAGTCGGCACGGTGATGAGTCGGCCGTGATTTTTGAGGTAAACGCTTCATCATCCTCCCCTTGTTGGAAAGAATTCGTCCTCGAATTCACATCTTCGCCTTCTTCATCAAGTACCTCCCCATAATACGGGACTAAGTGTTTGACATTGAAAACATCAGAAGTATGAACATTTTCCGGCAACTTTAACCGATACGCATTATCATTTATCTTCTTTAAGATTTCCACTGGACCGATCTTCCGAGCTTTCAACTTGTTATAAGTGCCAACCGGAAAACGATCTTTTGTTAACACTGCGTAGACAAAATCTCCTTCCTTGAAGACAACATTTCTTTGTTTCTTATCCGCCATTTGTTTATACCTCTCATTTGTCCTCTCTAATCGTTCCTGAACGATTCTATGGCATTCTGTCAACCCATCAACAAAATCAGCAGCCCGCTTAACTGTTCCTTTCGGTTGCGGCACTATTGTCAAATCCAGTGGTCCCTTTGGTAGGCTTGAATATACAATCTGAAATGGACTGAAGCCTGTACTCCGGTTATTTGCATGATTGTGAGCAAATTCAGCTTGACACAACTTCACATCCCAACTCTTCAAATTGTCTTTCACAAGACATCGTAACAAATTTCCCAACGATCTATTCACCACCTCTGTTTGCCCATCTGTTTGCGGATGATAAGCACTACTAAAATTCAGTTTCGTTCCGACCATCTTCCACAAACTCAACCAAAAATGGCTTAGAAATCTAGTATCTCGATCAGAAACAATAGATTCAGGTAAACCATGCAATCGATACACCTCTTTAAAGAATAATTGAGCTACTCGAACTGCATCTGCTGTCTTCTTACAGGCTATAAAATGTGCCATCTTCGAAAACTTGTCCACCACAACAAATATAGAATCATTCCCCCTCTGAGTTCTAGGAAAACCCAAAACGAAATCCATGTTGATATCCACCCATGGCTTAGACGGTACAGGTAGCGGCATATACAACCCTGCATTCGTTGCTGTTCCCTTCGAAACCTGGCAAATATGGCACCTCTCCACAAATCTTTCAACCTCTTTTCTCATCGACGGCCAAAAGTAAGATTGAGAAATCAACTGCAATGTACGATCTCTACCCACATGGCCTTCTTCATGCAACTCCTTGATAATTTTCATTCTCAAACTGCCCTCTGGAATACATAACTGATTTCCTTTGAACAAGAATCCATTAACCAACATAAATTCATCGGCACTCCCTTCCTTGACTTTCTCAACATATTTCACAAAGTAAGGATCTTCTTCAATCATCTCTGGCAACAATTCAAATCCTGTCACTTCAACCTTCAATGTTGTTAACAAATGACTCCTCCTACTCAAAGCATCAGCCACACGATTCGTCATCCCGGATTTGTGTTTAACAACAAAGGTAAACTGCTGTAAATATGCAATCCATGATGCATGTCTCGCTGAAATTTTATCCTGCCCCTGTAAATGTTTCAAAGCTTCATGATCAGTGTAAAAAACAAATTCCTTCTGAAACAGGTAGTGTCTCCAATGCTTAACAGCTTGCACAACAGCGTAAAATTCAACGTCATATGTACTGTATCTCATCTTTGCCCCTGATAACTTTTCACTGAAATATGCAATAGGTCTCCCCTGCTGACTCAACACTCCCCCAATCCCAACCTTTGATGCATCAGTGTGTAACTCAAACAACAACTGAAAATTAGGTAAAACAAGAATTGGCGCTATCGTCAACAGTTCTTTGATTCGTTCAAAAGCAATCCCGGCTTCTTCTGTCCATGAAAACTGTTTACCCTTCATGCAATCAGTAACTGGAGCCATTACGTTACTGAAGTGTGGAATGAATCTTCGGTAGAATGACGCTAGCCCATGAAAACTTCTCACTTCCGTAATTGTCTTTGGTTGTGGCCAATTCCTGACTGCCTCAACTTTACTCTGATCAACTTGAATACCTTCTCCTGAAACAACATAACCCAGAAATAAAACACTGTGCGTCATAAACACACATTTCTTCGTAGCAGCATAAAATTGTTCCTCACGAAGAATATTCAATACTTCCCTCAAATGTTGAACATGCTCCTCCGTACTCCTGCTGTAAATCAAAATATCATCGAAATAAACCACGACGAACTTCCCAATGAATGGTCTGAAGATTTGATTCATCACCCGCATGAATGTACTAGGTGCATTTGACAAACCAAATGGCATAACCAACCATTCATATAACCCCTCTCTCGTTTTGAAGGCCGTCTTCCATTCGTCTCCAGGTCTAATCCGAATTTGATGATAACCGCTTTTCAAATCAATCTTCGAAAAGATAGTTGCCCCACTCAACTGATCCAGCAAGTCATCCAACCTTGGCATAGGAAATCTATATCTCACCGTAATCTTATTTAATGCTCTACTGTCAGTGCACATCCTCCACGTCCTGTCCTTCTTCGGTACCAACAAAGCCGGCACAACACATGGACTCAAACTTTCCTGCACACGTCCCTGCTCAAGTAACTCTTCCACCTGTCTTCTCAACTCTTCATGTTCCTTCTAACTCATTCGATAATGTGGTCTATGCGGTAATACTGCTCCCGGAACAAGATCGATTTGATGTTGAATATCTCTCAGTGGCGGCAACTCCTTAGGCAACTCCTCTGGGAATACATCCTCAAATTCTTTCAAAACTGGTTTTGCTTCTTCTGGAATTTCAACCTCTTCGTTACACTCTCGTCCAATCAACAAGTACACTTCAGGTTCTTCTTCGACTTCCTTGACAAACTCCTTCAAAGTTAACAGAGTTTTCAATTCTTCAATTTCCTCCAGCTTGCTTTCTTTCTGTTGCTGCTTCTTGGGAACTAAAGTAATTTTAGTGCCTTCAAACATGAAACTATAGCTATTAGCACGACCATCATGTTGAACTGCTCTATCAAACTGCCATGGTCTGCCCAACAACAGATGACATACGTCCATGTCTACAACATCGCACCAAATTTCATCCTTGTATTTCTTCCCAAATGAAAATTTAACACAAGCTCTCCTTCCAACTTTCACCTCACCTCCTTTCCTCAACCAAGCTAACTTGTACGGTTTAGGATGCTTCTCAGTTTTCAATTCCAACTTCTTTACTGCCTCTGTAGAGATAATGTTATCACAACTCCCAGCATCAATAACGAATTTACAAACTCTTCCAAGAATAGTGCAAGTAGACTGAAATATGTTATTCCTCAACCAACTGTCTCCCTCCTCTTGCTTTGGTGTCAAACAACTCCTCCTCATCATCAGTGAATATCCTTCGTCTCCCGATAACAAGTCTTCCTCCTCAACCGGTAAGGAATTAGAACACTCAGCCTCTTCATCCTCATCCTCAGCTTCAACTATCATAGTTCTCTTCTTCGGCTTCGGACACTCATTGCTTTTATGACCCATTTCCTGGCAATTATAACATTTGAACCCACTATTAACCTTCGACTTCTCACCCTCCTTCACAATTGGCTTACTGACAGGTTTAGGAACATTAGAACTTCCACTGGCCCCCTTCACTTGATTGTTAGAATTAGTAAACACACCACCTCCACGCCTTCCCTGCTTCTCCCAAGCTAACGCTTTCTGATGTGCCTCTGCTACAGATCTTGGATCAAACATATTAACCATATCCTGGATCTGCATTCTCAATCCCCCAATGAATCTAGCAGTTAACTGTTCTTCAGTCTCCATAATATCGTTCCTGGCAATGAGTTGGTAAAATTCATCAGCATAATCACAAACAGACTTTGTCCCTTGCCTCAGATTCTGCAACCTCTGGTACAAAAGTGATTGATAGTTGTAAGGTAAGAAAGTAGATCTCATCAACTTCTTCATCTTATCCCACCCAACAACCTTCGACTTCCCCATCCGTTCTCGTGTAAGTTTAGTTTGCTGCCACCATGCCAATGCTCTTCCCCTCAATCTAGTAGCAACCAACTTCACTCGACGATTCTCCGGCACTTCCTTGAAATCAAAGATTTCTTCAACATTAGATAACCAGTCTAAGAACTCCTCAGCAACCATCCCACCTTTAAACTCCGGAATCTCCATCTTCATTCCCGATTCCCATCGACGATCATCATCTACATCTCGATACTGACGTCATGTTTGTTCTCTATCTCGATGCATACTCCCTCTGTCACCAACAAATTCCTCATCAAAATCTGAAGTATATCGTTGTCGTTCACGTCCTCCAACATCTCTACCACCACTCCTACTACCAACATCCCTTCGATCCCGATCATCAACATTCCTCCTACTTCGATTATCAACACTTCTATGCTCTTGACTTTCTCTCCTCTCCCGTTCTGAATGTGATGAAACTCTACTACCCCCACGGTTTGATTCAGGTGAAATTCTTCTTCTACTTTGATTCATTTCAAGCATCATTCTCTCTAATCGACCAATTCCTTCGTTCAACTTTTCAGTAAAGCTCTCGTGGATTCGTTGCTCCATTTCATCGGCCTCTTCTCTTCCATACAAGGCATTAATATTGCGATGACGTTGAGCTCGTCTCGGTGGCATGATTGAACTTCGCAAAATCTTTAAACAATAAACTTCAACAAATCAAAACTTCAACACAAAATCAAACAAGTCACGGTTCCTTAGCTTGGCTTCAAACTTCAAAATAACTTCACAAGGCTCGGCTACTTCTTAAGTATACACGGCCTTCCTTCAACAATAATAGCAAAGTGATGCTTCAACTCTTGGCTCAAACCCCTTTTCAACTTTGATCCGAAATGAAATGAATCGAAAGTTCTCCTCTTGTTGCAACTTCAATATGAACACGACGAACACAAACTTCAAACTTCAAACTCCAAACTTCTCGACAATTTGCAAATTCGATCTCTAAACTTCAACTTCTCGAAACCCAAATCTCCAAATGATGCAAATTCCTTGCAATCTCGCTCTGATACCAAACTGACGCAGCGGATATTTCAAAACAAACTTCAATTGATGAAATGTAGCAATCGGTGATTTGAAAATACTGCAATGCCCAAATCCGTTGATCCAAAGATGCCGGATTTTAGCTATCTTCGTCTCGTTGATCGCGCACGATACCGAGAAACAAAGATCTACGATTCTTCGACGTTGATCAAGTGCACTTGATTCCGTGAATCGGCTTCACAAACGAAGATTCGAGCGCACTCGAATGACGTAGGTGGAGATAGGAGATTTCACTCGACTACCAATTAGAGAAGAAAGCACAAAGCAATCAACAAGAAATTTTTATTCAATATTCAACCACCATTACAATGACATTACGTCCCTATTTATAGGGTTTATGACTCAACACAAAGACTTAAAAATTTACAACACAAAGGACTTAGAAAATTACAAACAGTGACTTAACGTAACTGGCTACGACTTATGAAACACGGCTTCGACTCAATTACGATGACTCAACTCCTTTACGCGACTTATCAATGTCCCGGTAACAACTCAACAGAAGGCGCTAAAACAACTTTCGCGATTTACTGGAGCTTCATATGTCGTTCGCGACTCAAAAATTGGATCGGCAACGACTTAAGCAAGGATTGGAACGCGACTTAAGATTTAGGTTATCAACGACTCACTGGAGGAAGCATAGCTCGTTCGCGACTCATCATAACTTGCGCGCGCGGCATATGAGAAGGGGGGAAATCGCGACTTAGGGTTTTGGTAATTGGGGATTGGGATGAGTCGTGGATTGGTGAGGAGGTTGAATCGTTTGGAGTTGACTCGTGGGTCGTGGATGGAGGGGACTCGTGAGTCGGTGGTGGGGATAAGTCGTGGGGAAGTGGGGGTTGAGTCGGCACGGTGATGAGTCGGCCGTGATTGACTCGTGGGTCGTGGATGGAGGGGACTCGTGAGTCGGTGGTGGGGATAAGTCGTGGGGAAGTGGGGGTTGAGTCGGCACGGTGATGAGTCGGCCGTGATTTTTGAGGTAAACGCTTCATCATCCATACATCTATGGATGTCTGAAAACAAAAAACTGGAATATGTCACAAACATCTGTCGCTATTTAAATTATAAAACCTTGGCGGTTTATTATCAAGATTTGCCGGTATGAAATCGTGTGTTATGATTAGTCAAGGAGATTGTTCAATGTATATCTATGACTATAATATAATAATATGATCTTACTTTTGAATAGTACATTCTTTTTTTCTTCAACTGTTTTTGAGCCATGATTTTGTTGAGCAACATGATCTTCTTCTAATATATACGTGTAATATGATAGTATGTGTGTGTATATATATCTTATATATGTGATTGTATAGTTGTTGTCATTGAAATCATAGAATGGAGGTTCTAACATTCTCTCACTTTTTGATGATGACAACTATACAATAGTTAGTAATAAATAGGTAAAAGATAGCTCCCCATGAATGTTATCTCCCTCAATGTATATACACATTTACCTACCCCTTTGGCGCTATCAAAAATAATAACAATAGAACTGTACTAAAAAACATAGCCATAAGAATCATGATGAAATAGTAATGAAAGAAATAATAAAAGTATCACTTGTACGAACAAAATCCAAAAAAACAAAAATAAAAAATCCTAAAAATGTAAAGAACAATCACTAATAGTCGTGATAACAGCAAGTGGATAAATCACCATAATTACCGGAATAATCATAGTAGGTGGACGAATTAGAATGATAGTTTTCGGCCATTGAGTATATTATTAATCTTCATGAATTGACAATCCTTCAAATGTCGAATGATTCATTTGATGTGTCGCTGAAGGATCGGGCCAAGACATATCACCGCTATCTTATTATTCTTCTTCCTGTTGTTCCTACACAATAGATTTACCTCTATCTTGGTGGGAACTTCCTCCATAAGAAGATGATCTATGAGGATGGTAAACAGGAGTTTATGTTGAAGGAGGTGGTGTTGGAGAAGGAGACGAGGATGATCTAGATAACGATCTACCACGAACTTTTCTCATAAATTTGTCCAAAGTGGAAATAACCTTTTCCAAAGTTTTCTCTAGTCTAGTAATTCATATAGAAAAAGATCTTTCCAAGCCGACCATTTTATTCTTTAAAGATTTTTTATTTTTCTCCAAAGCTTTCAGATTGACCGTGATCAATTTTTGATTTCGAAGCATTAAATATTGGATGGATTCATTTTGATTAGGTTCAGTGCGAACTTCGTAAATCTTCGAATCAGAATGATATTTGGTAGTATGGTGAGTAGAACCAGATGGTTGGGGAGAGGTGCTTGAGTTTATTGTGGTGGAACCTAATCCATTTATTGTTGTTGCTGATCAGTCCATTGAGCAAGAGAGATGATTGAAGGTGGAGTTTCCAAAAGATGCGTTAAGGAAAAAAATCTTATACTACTGTCTTTAACCAGAAGTTTTACGAAATGATATATATATATATATATATATATATATATGAAGGTACGCCAAGAGCTTGTAAAAACCGCATGATGTATGAAGCATATATAATTGTGCACCAATCCAAAAAATTTAATTTCATCGTAAATAAATTTAGCATAATTTACTTGAATTCTACCAAATACAGCACATAGGGCTTTGTGATTATTTTCATATATTTGTTGCTGACTTCAAAATTATCGTGTCAATTGTTATACGATTTAACAACCTAGCCTTTATTCATAGATAAACCTATTTTCCATTATGGCATTCTACCTTCCCATAGTTAGCATGTAACCTCATCACGAGGCAATTTTTTGTGATTGGGAATTTCCTTTAAATCAATTATAGAAGAAGAACAATCGAGTAAACGACCAATTGTGTTTACATTAATTTTCAAAACACGTCCATACACACTAGTCCATAACCATCCATCTTCATTTTTAGGTGTCCAAATATCACTACTACATAAGTTTGCATAATAAAGAAGGATGGCTAGTTTATCAATTTGTACCTCATTTCCATCGAAGTTAATTGGCAAGTAGGACTCGAATGTGTTTTGCTCGTATGATTGCCAAACATGATTATCCATTCAATACGACTGAACATGTTTACTTTCAAGAATTTGTTAAGAGTATTAATCTAATCGTTAAGCTCTATTCTAGAAATACAGTTCGTTGTGATGTGTTGAAACTTTATGCTGATATGAGAACTGAATTACAATAGATGTTTGATAGATTTTCTACTCGTGTTAGTCTTACTACTGATTTATGGGCATCTGAACATCAGAATATAGATTATTGTTGTATAACTTGTCATTACATTGATGATGAATGGAAATTTCACACAAAGATAATTGCTTATCATGAAATGCCTTCCCCACACACGAGACTTGCACTTAGTGCTGCTCTTAAAACAAAACTATTGCATCGGAATTTGGATAAAAAATTATTTTCAATTACTGTTGGTAACGCATCTAATAATGGTGTTATGATAAGAGATCTAAGGCATGGCTAGAAGGTAAAGGGGTCTTGATTTCAAATGGTGATTTGTTTCATATGCGTTGTTGCACTCATGTCTTGAATTTAATTGTACAAGATGGGTTAAAAGCCGTACATAGTCTTATTATAAAGATAAGAGAAAGTGTTAATTTCACAAAGTCTTCACAATCTAGAAATAAAATTGGGAAAACTCATTGGCACAAACTAGATTAGTTGGAAAAGATGTTTTTTATGATGTTCCGACGCGATGGAACTCTACATACCTTATGCTTGAAAGTGCGATTGAAGTGCGTCCCGCATTTGAGCGATCAGTTGAGTTAACTTCAGATTATATAAGTTTTCCTTCTAGAGAAGAATGAGAGATAGGAAAAGAAATTTGTGAATGTTCGAATATCTTTTATGATGTAACTCTTAAATTTTCAGTTGTTGAATATCCAACAGCGAATTTGTATTTTAAAAGCGTGTGTGATATTTATGAAAGTATTACTAGTTGGGAGCTAAGTGAGCATGATTATATTTGTTCCATGGCACAAATGATGAGAGTTAAATTTGAGAAATATTGGAAGAGTTGCAATTTAATGATGAGTATTGGAATGGTTTTCGATCCTCGTTATAGAGTGTCTTACATTGAATTTTTCTAAGATTTGATTTAAGGGGAAGATGCACAAGTTCGTGTTAGGAAAATCAATGATTGTTGAAATCTCTTTTCTATTTATATGAAGAAGAAAGTGCATCCTATAAAAATGTATCTTCTTCTTGTGCATTGCATGATAATGTTAATCATGGTTTAAAAAAGAGAACAAAAATGGATCTTAAGTGGAAGAATTATAGAGATCAAAAAATTGAAAGTTTGCAAATTTCAAAGACCGAGCTTGACAAGTATTTGGAAGATGAATTATTGTCGATGGATGAGGATGATGACAACTTCGATATTTTAATGTGGTGGAAAACAAATTGTCCTATATTTCCTACTCTCGCAAAGATTGCTCGTGATATTTTAGTCGTTCGCGTTTCTACCGTAGCATCCGAACATCGTTTAGTAGCGGTGGTAGATTGATTATCGAAAATAGATCCTCATTATCTCCTGACATAGTGGAAGCATTGAGTTGTATTCAGGATTGGTAAGCATCGGACATAGGTTAGTTATTATTACATACTAAAATTATTTTAGAAATTTAACTATTTAATATAATCAGTCTTTTTATTTAACAGGTAAAGATATAGAGCTTGTAGATGAAACATCAGCCCTACCATGAACTAACCATTGCACAATGTAAAAAATATGGATTTTTTTCTCATTTATGTGATGTTGCAGCACTTTCTGGCTGTAGCACTTGCACCAAGTGCTGCTGATGCTGCACTTTCTGACAGCGGCACTTGGTGGTCTCGCTGCTGCTGCACCAAGTGCAGCAGCACTTTCTGACAGCGGCACTTGGTGCTGCTGCTGCGGCACTAGCAGCAGAACTTCTAGTGCAAAATACAATATGAGTTTGAAGTTTGAATTATTGGAATCATTGGATCATATTTTGCTATGTTTTTTTATAGGATCGTGTGGAAAGCTCATGAGTTTGAAGATAGAACAAAGAATTGAATGTTCATTCTTCACTTTTGCAAAGAAATCGGACGCTTATTTGTCACCTTAGCTATGTTTATTTAGGTTTTATGGTTAATTATTTAAATTGTATAAGCTAATTAATTATACATTTTGTAACTCTATTATGATTTTGTGTGGATTGTTTGTTGTTAACTTGAAAACTGAAGCATATTAGTTTGTCGATTGACTATTATTCGAATGCAATGAATTGTAACTTTTTTGATTAAAATTTTCATTATATTATAATTCTCAATCTAGTTTACGGATGCGGATTTTCGGATACTTTCGGATATTCGAAAATATCCGAATTCTCTTTTTGGATGTGGATATTTTCGAATATCCGAAAATATCCACGGATGCGTATACGGATGTTAATTTTTGAATATCCTCGGATATCGGATGCGGAAGCTGATGTAGATTTTAATTTTCGGATACGGATGCGGATATTGCCATATCCGCATCCGTTTGCATCCATTGACAGGCCTAATTGTCAGAATTTATTTTAAATTGTTAAAAACATGAGTAAGTGCATTGTGCTCGAGTCCCACAGCATAGCGAATATCGAGAGAAATCAATATTTATAATGGTTTCATAGCTTCTGAGGTGGACCCTTTGAACATCCAATATTGTTTCCGCAAACAAGGAAGCATATGCATGACCCACTAGACGCATGCACTCCGATTGACTTGACCCGACACCATCGGGTTCTAGTGCGGTAATTGTAATTTTGATATAATTTTTTTAATGTTTTTATAGGCAGTTCTCAAATTTTTTGGAGACTGTTTTATAACGTTTATTTGGGATCCGTTTTCTCAGACCACGTGCTCCTACATTTCCCTACTAAACCATTAATATTCTCTCATTTTTCTGTTTATTTAATTGATGAATAGATGAGAAGAAAAGAAAACGTTGCACAATCATTTTCTTATCTGCCATGTTTCTTCCCGAAAACAAAAAACGAGCAATATTTTTCATCAGTCCAAGGATACTAACTCTGTTCGACGTACCTCGGTGTAAATGTCCATCGAATACTGTATTGTTTTATCTTGCAGACGACGCTACTTATAGCTTACCTCATACATTTTGGGTAGAATGACGATTACTTTTAAAGAGAGCAACGACGTACGCTACTGATCCAGCAATACCAACACACGGCTGTTCCTAATATAGAGCAATTTGGTTATTCTTTCTGAAGCTATGCATTTTGTGGTACCCTCACAAATTTTATTGATATTTCTATTGTGCGTAAATGTATATATTTGCACATGAGTCTTGTACACACACCGAGAATGATTTTGTTCACACTTTTTTCAAAGCGTGAACAAACAATCAACTCCTACTGAAGGAATTTAGGGGGTCTCATATGTGATCCACCAAATTCCTCCAATATGAGGAAAGTGTTTTATTCATACTTCAAAAAAAATGTGAACAAAATTGTATTCACATACACCAAGTTCACTAATTTTACTACTGAATTTAAAAATAATACCGTAAGGAGAGAGGGACATGGAAGAAAAGACACCACTACTGAAGCCGTATAAATTTGGAATATTTAAGCACTATCATGGGTGTGCATTTTTTATTTGTTTTTTCCCTACTTGATATTTTACTTTTGGAAATTTAGTTTTTAAAATATGCACTATAGTATTAGAATTTATTCACGACTCTATGAAGAAAATTGTATTATAAATATATCAGAATCGTATTGGCGCTCAGTGAACAACAAAAGGAGGGCTTTCGATATCGGAAGAAAATGGAGTTTTTAATACCGCTCATGGGTAATCAGTCAAAGCAGTTATTACTTTTTATTCTTGGTTTAATTCTAGTAGAAACTTTTTCTGCCCTCGTTTTGAAAAATGATAGAGGAACGTATATTGGGATTTATTTTGAACATATATTTTTCCTAAAGGCACGTGTTAAGATTGTTATGTCAGAAATTCTTTACTGTTCGATCTTTCATGATTAATGATGAACAATTCAAATAATAGCCCAAGGATCACCAATACCGAATATTTCACAAACAAAGGTTAATATGATTTTTTTTTGGTTTAAGATGACGTACCTTGATTAACAGCGAAAGATGTAATGGCTGTCATCTTCTTCTTATGACTTCTAATAATTACTCTTCTTCTCAGAATTCGGTTTCTCTCTCTAACTCTATTTCTTTATATGTTTCTTTATAGAGAAGAATACATCTATATACCAGAAGAGAGAGGACCCAATCCTTTATATAACATTTAACTCTAAATCCAGTACGTCCATCATGTACCAATTCAACGCTTAAGATTAATCACAGACCTACTGTTCTAATTATAGAACGATCTATTTATGACTTAATTAATCGGATCACATTATGATTGGAAATTGCATAACGTTAAAGGTAAATGAAACGTTCTATTTATGACCTAATTGATAGAGTCATATTAAGATTAGAAACTACATAACGTTAAAAGTAAATGAAACGATTGCAGTTTCTAATAGCAGTTTTCTAACATTCTCCCACTTGACCTGATTATTCATAATATCAAGTGTTGAACATCATACTATGATAAATTGCTGAGAGTTATGGCGGTTGTGCATTATTAATTCAATGCATTCCCTTCCATATACTACAATACCAGCAATCCATCACTTTATACTCATAATTTGTATAAAATAGCATAATGGTCCACATAATATCTTATATCATAATGATTAAACATAATATCTTTATAAGACTCTTTCTTGTTTAAAATTACATAAAGTACATACTACAACATTAAAATAAGAAACACGTAATTGTATATCAGAAACACACAAAGGAGCTCAGAATGTCACACATCAATTATTATTAATACAACCAAGACCCATTCTTTGAACATGTTTCTTAAATTGTCTTGGTTGTAACCCTTTCGTCAAAGGGTCTGCAATCATAAGTTCTGTCCTGATGTGCATGATTGATACTCTTTGTTTCTGAATCTCAACTTTCACAACAAGATACTTCAGTTCCATATGTTTGGCACATTTAGAGTACTTGTCGTTATTTGAGAAAAACACTGCTGTTGAGTTATCACAATAAATTTTCAGCGGCTTGCTAATGGTGTCGACAACAGCAAGTTCTGAAATAAAGTTTCGCAGCCATAATGCATGAATTGTGGCTTCATAACATGCCACAAATTCTGCCTCCATAGTAGATGAAGCAATGATAGTTTTTTTTGCACTTTTCCATGATATGGCTCCTTGAGCAAACATAAACAGGTAACCAAAAGTCGATTTTTTAGTATCGATGCATCCAGAAAAATCTAAATCGTTATATCCAATCACCTCCAATTCATTGGATCTACTATACATGAGCATGTAATCTTTGGTGCCTCGTAAGTACCTTAACACTTTCTTTGCAGCTTGCCAATGTTCCCTTCCTGGATTACTTTGATACATCCCTAACATACCGACCATAATCCGGTCTAGTACAGGTTTGAGCATACATTAGGCTACCAACTACAGATGCATATGGAATAGATTCCATTTCCTTTCGTTCAACATCATTCTTAGGACATTGCATAAAATTGAATTTATCACCTTTCTGTACAGGAACTTTCCCAAACATTTACTCATTCCAAACCTCTCTAGAATCCTTTCGATATATCCTTTCTGAGACAATCCCAATATTCCTTGTGATCGATCATGAAATATTTCTATTCCAATCACATACGATGCCTCTCTCATATCTTTCATTTCAAAGTTTGTTGAGAGAAATTCTTTAGTCTCATGCAATATGCTTAAATTATTTGCAGTAAGCAAGATGTCATCAACATAAAGGACTAGACAGATAAACTTACTCCCACTGATCTTTTGGTATAAACAGTGATCAACCGTATTTTCCTTGAAACCAAAAGATGTAATAATGGTATTGAAATTTATATACCATTGCTGGGATGCTTGTTTAAGCCCATATATTGACTTCTTAAGTTTACACACCAATCGTTCTTTACCTTTTATAGAAAAATCCTCAGGTTGATCCATATAAACATCCTCATCAAGATCTCCATTCAGAAAGGCTGTTTTCACATCCATTTGATGCAATTCCAAATCATAATATGCTACTAATGCCATTATTATTCTTAATGAGTCCTTTTTCGAAACAGGAGAAAGTGTCTCCTTGTAATCAACACCATCTTTCTGAGTGTAACTCTTAGCAACAAGTCTAGCTTTACACTGTTCGACATTACCACTAGAGTCGTGTTTGGTTTTAAAATCCCATTTACATCCGACTCTTTTACAGCCATGTGGCAACTCAATGAGACCCCAAACTTCATTCTATTGCATGGATTTTAGTTGTTCTTTCATGGCATTAATCCATTCCTTTAACTCTTTACTTTCTACAGCATGTGAAAATGAAACTGGGTCCTTATTGATTCCTATATCATAATCTGATTCTTGTATATAAACCATATAATCATTAGAAATAGCTGACCTATGATCTCTTTGAGATCTTCTTAATGCTACTTGTTGTGGTTCATGCATATCAGCATTATGTAAGTCATATCCTTCAGGAAGTACTTCTTCATTTATATGTTGTTCATCATCATGCTCTTCTCCAACAGCTGGAACTACATTTGGAGTAATAGTAGATGGAGGAACTATTCTAGGCAATGTAACATTTATCCTTGTTTCCTTTATTTCCACCATTTCTCTTCTAGTACTCCAACTGACTTCACCAATCTCAGTGAATCTTGCATTATCAGTTTCTATAATTCTTGGACTATGATTAGGATAGTAAAACACATATCCTTTATATTTTTCAAGGTAACCTAAAAAATACCCACTAATCATTCGAAAATCTAATTTCTTTTCGTGTGGATTATAAATTCTCACTTCCGTTGAACAACCCCAAACATGTAGGTGTCTTAAGCTAGGTTTCCTGTTAGTCCGTAATTCAAAAGGAGTCTTTTGAACAGCTTTACTGGGAACCCTATTCAACAAATAATTAGCGGTTTTGAGAGCATACAACCACAAATTCTTAGGTAGTGTAGAATCTGACATCATACTCCTAATCGTATCTATTAATGTCCTATTGCGCATTTCTTCTATACCATTTTGTTGTGGTGTATCTGGCATTGTGTATTGCGCACATATGCCATGACTTTCGAGTAATTTTGCAAATGGACCCGGACACTGGCCTGACTCATTATATTTGCCATAATATTCACCACCTCTATCAGACCTTATGATTTTCACCTTTTTATCTAATTGCCTCTCAACTTCCTTTACAAACATCTCAAGGACATTCACAGATTGAGATTTTTCAATGAGTCAAATAGACATAACCATAGCGGGAAAAATCGTCAATAAAAGTGATGAAATATTTTTTTCCATTAAAGGATGGAGTGTCTATAGGTCCGCAAATTTCAGTGTGTATTATTTCAAGAAGCTGGCCGCTTCTTCTAGTGGCTCCTTTCTTATTATGTTTGGTTTGTTTACCTTTAATACAATCCACACATAATTCTAGATCACTAAAGTTCAAATTTGACAAAATTTCATCACTTACTAATCTCATCATTCTTTCTTTGGATATGTGACCTAGTCTTGTATGCCATAAGAAAGCAGAATTTTCATTCAACATGCTACGTTTGCATCCAACATTATTTATTACATTCAGCAAGGAATTCGCATAAGTGTCATTCAGTTTCAATTTATATAAACCATCAATTAGAATACCAGAACCAACATTATCAGTATTCTTATATAAATCAAAACAACCAGATCCAAACGTACATCTAAAACCAGAAATATCCAACGTACTTACGGAAATAAGATTTCTAGATAACGAAAAGAGTACTATATAAGTCTAATACATATCCACTTTCTAGAATTAGACAATAAATCCCAATGCCTTCTATTGTGGATTTCATTCCGTTCCCTATAAAGAGAAAACGATCTTCATTTGGATTTATGGTTCGGATCATAAGAAATCCCTGCATATTATTGAAGACATGAGTTGTAGCACCAGTATCAAGCCACCATGTATTAATAGGAACTTTAGCTAAATCTGATTCAAAACATACGAAAGATAAATGATTACCTTTCTTTTCTAACCAAGCTATCCTTTTCAGACAGTCATTTTGATAATGTCCTTTTCTTTTACAGAAATGACATCGAACATCCTTTAGTTCCTTCTTTTCCTTATCCTGCCTATTCTTAGCAGGTGCCTTTTTCTTCTTGAAATGACTTTATTTTCCATTCTTTTCTTTACCAGCTTTATTGTGAAGACCCGCAAATCCGTACTCCTTGAATATACACTAATCTCCATAGATTAACTCAAGATGAACAGAAATACGAATTCTCAATGTTTAAGAAAAAGAAAGAAAAAGAAAAAGGTAGAAGAAGAGAGAAGAAGATAGAAAATAGATCGGAACAGAAAGAAAACAACAGAACAATAACAGAATCTCACAATCGCAGCGGAACAACATATAATAGATAAATGAATAATCTTTAAACAAAGAACTATATCAGTTATTACATTACATCCCATTTCATTACATCATATCATCAGAGTGTACAACATCAACAACAAACAAACAGCGGAAAAGAAATACTATATAAACTAGTAATACGCCATGCCATCCAGCTTGCCTCTTGCAACTCCAGAATATCCAGAATATCCTGATAAACCTTAACTCTTGACTGCCCGTGTGGAAATTGGTGGACACCTAGAGTTTAGGAAGGAAAACAATAAACTCCGAGTCAGTCATGTGACTGGTGTGAGAACTCAAAACAGTTTATTTATCTTTAAAATCAAAATAGAGGAATATTTTTAAAGTCAATTCGCAATGCTTTTAAAAATGAGACTACCATAAGGCCTCCCACACACACACACATGCAAACGCAGAATCGGTGGAGATTTCTCCTTATGATAGTCAAAGATGCTTGATACGCATTAAGAAGAACATTTGATATTATTACTAGTGCATAGTGTAGGAAAAATTTATTTCGAAAGTAGAATATAAATCTTAGCCAACATACGACCATTATCGTATGCCTACTATAGCTACTATGTTCAATAGCAGGTTACCGCCACATTCCATAGCAGGTTATACAACTAATACCGTACAAGATCGTATTGTTTCTTTGGATTTCCAACGAATGGTCAGGCCAAGGAACTTCCCATTGCCACATGAGAACGCCTCTGGAAGGACGTCCCCGAGAACCAAACCGGATCTCTGCCAACACAAGGTCGGGTTACCCCTAACTGGGTAACTACTGACACGAGTATGCCATCCCCCGGTCCTTTGGGACCTTTAACCGAGCACTCGTAATCAACATCACACCATAATAATAAGTGTTTCTACATGAGTAAGTATCTGGGCTCCATACCATGATACCACCCTTTTCCAGAAGGAAATGCACATACCCTAAAGGGAGCTACCCCTCATAACCTTGCTGCATCTTTCCTATTTTGACCATTCTGGGGTGTGAGGCTCGACGAAGTCTCGTCCACAAAAACACACTTTATACAAAAGCCGTGCTTTGGGTCAACAAATGATCATAGAAATGATCATCAAGATAAACGATCAAACAAATGATCCTATCACAAATGATCAACACAATGATCATTTCACAGCAACACTCACCATGTCACATTACCAAATTGGAAATATATCGCTGATAACCTTCAACTACATAACCTCTGAGCTCGTACGTCTCAGAGAAGGGTGTTAAACTAAGAGAATAAATTCTCCGCCACCAACAGAAATATATTTGAAAGAAATCGGCTTTATATCTCAATTTGTAATGTCAGACATACTATCCATACAAGTCTGTTCCGGGCTCGAACAGAACCGAAGGCACTTACAAAAAAGTCCTTGCAATCCGGATATCCACAATCCTGACCGGATTCCCCATCACATATGGAGAACTCTATACCGGAGCAACTCGGTGCAGAGTCAATCGACAGGTTATCATATCGCTCTCGCAAATATCGGGTCTTCAACACCGGTCATCAATGCTATCCATTATGTCGTATCACTATTCGAAATGGGTAATCCCAATAACCAGCGCAATAATTTAAAAATAACTGTGCATTCAAATTCAAGCAAATCACAACAAATACCTATTCAAAGGTAAATATTGATAGTCGGTTATTGAACTATCAATGGATATGCACAACATCACCAGATTCCAAATAATTTTCCAAATTATTTATTTTCCAAAAATATCTTTACAAGATATATAATTTCAATACTTCAAAAATAAATCAATATTTATTTGTAAACAAATTCCACTTTCTTTTATAAATTCCGTAGTGAATTTATATTTCACAATATCTATGAATATACGATTTCAATATTTAATTTCTAGTATTCATTTTCAATTTATCTTCAAAAAGATAAATTCTCAAAATATTCACTTTATATTGGAAAAACATTTCCATACTTATTTATTCATAAGTAATTCACAAATTTTATTTATTTTCAACACTTGGAAAATATTCAATATACTTAAATCGAAATTAAGTATATATTTCATTCTTTAAGGAAATCATTCTCTTAACCATATTTATTTGGGCCAAAACGAATGTTACGTAAAACATCGTTACAACGTCCCAAAATCACTAGTATAGGGATTCGAAATTAAAATAGATATATGAATCCCAATACTATACAAAACATTTCCTTTCGGAAATCATTTACTATAACAACAGTGTTATAGTCCACCATTTCCTTTATTTCTCGAAAACGTCTATTTCAACAATGAATGTTGAAATCTATGGTTTCGAATCTCAACACGTTTTAATTCTATTTAAAACATCATATCCAAAACATTTTCTTTAACATATTATTCACTATTCAAAAACGTGAATATACTACGTTAACAATTTCATCATTTCTATACGTTTCATTTTAAAGGATTATTCACTGTCTAAAACGTGAATATAACTCCATTAATAAGTTACAAAAATTAACTTATCAAAATAAGTCGTTTGCGGATTTATAAAACAACGTTTATAAATTCCAATTCTATTTGTTTTATAACTACTTCCTTTATAAATCTCCTTTATTAACCTATTCGATTTATAACTCAATTATAAACCAAAAGTTCACATTATAAGTTAAATGCTTATAAAACGATTATTTTACAAAATCGTTCTTTTTAAGACTTCCAAAGTTATAAATCTTATAACTTATAAGATTCATTTATTTACCCAAATATATTCTTTAATAACTTCACAAAATCTATAAATCTTACTATTTATAAATTTCATTTATAACTTCACCATTTATAATTTTATAAATTCCATTCACTTATGCAATCCATTTTCACTTCATTCAAACAATTATAAAATCTCGTTTTATAATTTCAATATTTCAATTTATAAATATCCATTTATAAATCTCTTATATAAATCAATT
Organism: Allium cepa; assembly: GCA_030765085.1. Lineage (NCBI taxonomy): Eukaryota > Viridiplantae > Streptophyta > Magnoliopsida > Asparagales > Amaryllidaceae > Allium > Allium cepa. The sequence goes on from CM060934.1 coordinate 878,799,470, forward strand.
TATATTATTCATTTAAAACATCTTTAAACTCCTTTATAATTTCACCATTTTGATTTATAAAATAATCAAATTTTATAAATCCTATATTTTCAACTTTTTATAATAATTTCAAAAATCCCAATTTAAACTATTTTATAAAATCATTAACCCCATATTTTCAAAAATCAACTTTTAACTATATTTCTCAAAAATCATAATTTTTATAACCTTAAAATTATAACGTTTATTTATTTATAATGGATCAATTCCAAAAATATTTTATAAACGTATACTTTCAAAAATCACTTTAAAAATCCTTTTAAAATTCCAAAATTTGTCCCAATGATGCTACACACCAAATAGTCAATCACGACAACAACGACATCATATATCGTATATGATAATCAACGAATATCAAAATATCCATAATCAATATAAATACTGTTGAGGAATCCAGTTGGATCCCTCCAACCTGTTTTCCTGCATCCACAAACATTAGCACAATACCAATTTCGTTCCAGTACGAAATTATCGCGGTATATGGGATTTAAAATATTATCCGCTTAATAGACGGCGCAATAGGGTCTCATCCGCTATACAATGCGGGATATCAATAACTGCAATATATACATATGCCAATATATATATATATTGCTATTATATATAATACCAATTTCACTGTTTATGAAATATTCGTGGTATATGTTTTTGATAAATAACATCCGCTTACTAACGACGCATAATGTCTATTTTAACAATCAATAGATATCAATCATCATTCAAACATGCATTCAACAATTTTAAATTTAACTATTTAAAATAAAAATCGAAACTGATTTGATTGAGTGAGAAGTTCTCACCTTGATTTCAATTTCGTTTTAGCGATTTATTTCGAATAAAATTAAACGAACGTTTAATTTTATCCGAAATTCTCACTAACTCCAAACGACTCCAATCCAATTCCATAGCGTAGTGCTCGTCCATACGATTCCAATGCAACTAGTTTCGCGCGTTTTCGACCTCGTATGAAAAGATATGCATTTATGAAGTTACACGAATTTTTATATAATAATTTACAACAATTTTCTTTATAATTTTAAACCTAACTATTATCTGCCGTAGATCCCTGCTCCATGCAATCCTGGCCGTGTGCTCTCTCCCCCTTCTCCCTCTTTCACGCGCGCGATTTCATCTTCCAGATAACAATACGCAACAAGAACCCATCATACATAAACTAGTGTTAATTATTCCGACCACCACACCACGCTAAAACTCGATCAACAACTGCCAATTTGTAGCCCTACGTCGCCCTCACCCACGCCCCCAGTAGCATCGAGCTCGGTCATCACATTTGCATGTAGTTCGAGAACGAACGCAGGCCTTTGAACGTAAATTTCCGTTGATTTGTAGCTCCAATTTCGATCTCCAACGTTGAACACAAAGATCTCGCTGCCCTCTACAATATTGTAGTTGAAAATATTTTCTAATTCCTCACAGATTGAAAGAAATTGAGAGGGGAAGGAAGAAGCGTTTTCAGCCATTGAATGTTATGAACGGCGGCTAGGGTTTTAAACCTAATAATTTTTTTTTTATTTTGTGAAGAGGCAAGGGCTATTTATAGAAAATTGAACGAAACACTATTCATTTTGGATTTTCCAAACTCCGATTTACGCGTGGTGACTGACGTGTCTAGGGTTTATCCCGCGTTCCGGACACAATGGAACAGGTTTCGGAAGCTAATTTGGTCATCTGTGCAAGTTATGGCAATAAACGTTCAATTTAAATTTAAACCGATTATACGATTTTCTAGGCGTTTCAGCTTGCACCGGACAAACGGTAAATCCAATCGACACGAAATTTGAAACCTTACAATAATATTACATTACGGATTCGATGAAACTGGTTTCGTCGAAATCCGAGACTGTTTGAAAAATGGCTATTTTAACTCGCCAAATTAATATTAAAAACAAATTCGATGCGTTTCGAGCTGCCACGATCAAACGATAACTCCGATTGCTACGAAAATTGAAATCCGGTAATAACTAACTATTACAGATCCAATGGAACTAGTTTCGTCCAATTCTGAGACTGTTCAAAAATTGGCTATTTTCACTAGTCGATTAAATATTAAAATATTCAATTTTCACAAATAAACTCTTAATTTGATTTTAAAAGTCCTAAAATATCGTTCTAACTCCAATATGATAAAATAAAATTTTACAAATCATTTTCAATCATATTTAACCCAAATTTCAATTATTTCTGTATTTTCACATATTAAATTATCGATTTAATTATCCAATTAAATCCAATTATTCGAAATAAAATTTATTCGACTTATAAATTTCACTTATTTATATTTAAAATTAATTAAATATTCAAATTTTAATTAATAAAAATTCTGGGTCGTTACATTTATTACTCACAAAACTTACTGAGTGATTCACTTGATTTTTCAAACGTCCTTCTGCCTGAACAAGTCTACTGGACAATTCATTAACATTCCACTTATCCTTTATAGTGTTATAGTTAATTTGAAAAGGTCCATATTCAAAAGGTGGCGAGTTCAGGATAAACTGGACAAGAAAAGAATCCTCTACTGTAAGTCCAAGGGAGTTTAACCTTGCTGCAAGATTAGTCATCTCTATAATGTGTTCTTGCATAATTTGTGATCCATCAAACTTCATGGTCGTGAGTTCTGCCATAAGAGTACCAGCGAGTGATTTATCAGCTGAACGAAAACGCTCTTCCACAAACTGCATATATTCCTTAGCACTTTCTGTTTGCGGAATTGTTGACTTGATGTTGTTAGCAACATTTATCTTAATAAACATGAGGCTCAATGTGATTTTTCTGTCTCAGTACTAACTGTTGCAACAGGTTTATCCTCAAGGAGGGCCAAGTCAAGATCCTGAACACCTAAATGAAAATTGACCTGTTCTCTCCATTCAGAAAAATTAATACCAGTGAACAATGTAACAGATGAAGCATGTGTATTCATGGAAACTACCGCAAATTAAAATAATAATTGAAATAACTATAAGCTCATAGCTAACGCGATTCAGATATGTACATAATAGTATAATATAGCACTCCTTTGGGTAGATACTATCTTATAATTAACATAATTAAATACCAAAACGTAAGTAAGTAATAAATATATACAATTAAATAAAACTGACATCTTTGGATGATCTGTATTTATTTAATCAAGATATCTATTAAACCTCATCATATCAACTAGTTATAGAACAGGACTTTCCTTTGGGTAAATTCTTAGGTTCTACAATTAGTGACGCCAGTTTTTTTGGCATTATTATAACCGGCAATTTTTATCAATAATCATTATGTCACTTATGCACTAAATGATTATTCTGATTTTGACCACTTTGGTGATTAACAAAACCATAAATCTCATGTGCATAATTGACTTATAACACATACTTGATTAAACATCATGAGTAAAGCATAGAACAGATCAATTGCAATCATAGAAAATATTCAGTTATTGATTGGTGGCTTTGATACCAAACGTCAGAAATTCTTTATTGTTCGATCTTTCATGATTAATGATGAACAATTCAAATAATAGCCCAAAGATCACCAATACCGAATATTTCACAAACAAAGCTTAATATGATTTTTTTTGTTTTTGTTTAAGATGACGTACCTTGATTAACAGCAGAATTTGTAATGGTTGTCATCTTCTTCTTCTGACTTCTAATAATTACTTTTCTTCTCAGAATTCGTGATGCAGCGCGTTACAATACTAGGTCGCAAATTTTAGGTCGCGAGCGACCTAACGACTTACGGGCTAATGAGACAGAGCATGCATTGGAACTAAGGAATGGCGAGTTAAGAGAGAAGGGAGAAGCAACTCGCAAGCGACCTAATGTGATACGACCTAACGAGCAAACCAAGCAAACCAAACCATTACTATCATTGCCAGCGCCCTACGACCTAGTTAGGTCGCGTGAAGAAGATTTCCAGGAGCCGCTTCTTTAGGTCGCTCGAACAAGCTAACATTCTTATGCCTCTTTCTTAAGTTGCGTACTTTGTTAAGTCGCGTGGGGATGATAACTCGTAGGTTGTTTGTATGTTATATGTTGTGTTGACGTCATAGGTCGTGAGTCGTATGTGCATACGTTGAGTCGCATTGTTCGTAAGTCGTGTGAGTTGTATTTAGGCCGTATATTTGTTGACTCGTGTAATGGGTTGTATGTGTATTTTCCTTAAGTCGTAACTCGTAAGTCGCGGTTATGTTAGGTCGGTGAAACTGTGTTGTGTTGTGTTGTATATGTTAGGTCGCTGCCTGTTAGTCCGTGTGATGTATGTAAGCCTATAAATAGGCATGTTGTGTCATTGTAAAAAGTGGTTGATTTTTGAATGAAACTTTGTTTGAGTGCTTGGTGCCTCTTTTGAAATTGGTAGTTGAGTGTTATCTCCTATCTCCACCTTCGGCATTCGAATGCGCTCGAATCAACGATTGTTGAAGCCAATTCACGGAATCAAGTGCGCTTGATTAATGTTCGAAGAATTGTAGATCTTCTCTCACGGTATCGTGCGCGATCAACGTGTCGAAGATAGCTAGAATTCAGTATCTTTCGAGATCAACGATTTTGGGCATTTGGGTATTTTCAATCCATCGATTTATTTTGCTTCATCTAATCGTTTCATCGATTAGTTTGACACGAAATATTCATTTCTTCGTCATCGTATTATTTCCGCTGCATTAGTCTGGTATCAAAGCTAGGTTCAGCCAATCATAGCTAAGCCGAGTGTTGGAGCCAAAGAGAAGTGTTTGTTCAAAGCCGAGTCAAACTTGTCCAAGTTTGTGGTAGATTTGTTCAAGTGTAGATCCAAGCTAAGTCAAGGCCGAGCTAGTTGGAGTTTGAGCCGAGTTGTACAAGTTGTTTGATCAAGGCCGAAAGTTGTGTTTGTTGAGAATTTGTTGAAGATTCAATCATGCCTCCGAGAAGAGCTAATCGTCATCAAAATGTTGAAGATTTGTATAAGCGAGTAGATGCTGAACAAATGGAACAACGCATTAGCAATAAATTCAATGAGAAGTTAGATGAAGGTATTGGGAGGTTGGAGAAATTGATGATAGATATGAATCAAAGGAGAAGGTCGCCAATCTCGAACCATGGAGGAAACAGAGTTTCGCCATTGGTTACGGAAGCGAGGAGGGTGTCGCCACAATCTTTTAGAAAAAGAAGAGAAACATCAATTTCATCAAGAAGAGAACACCATGAATATAGACATGAAGAGAAAAGAACTTCACGTAAGTTTGAAGATGAGTCATATCGAGATGAAGAGAGGCATAGTAGAAGAGACATGCGTGATCGAAGGGAAGTTGATGGTCGAGATCGATAGGGTGATAGAGCTAGCATTCATTATCGAGATCGAGACCAAGTTCGAAACTCATATCGGGATGTTGAGGATGACCAACGATGGGAGTCGGGTATGAAGATAGAAATTCCAGAATTCAAGGGTGGAATGGTAGCAGAAGAGTTTTTGGACTGGTTGTCTAATGTTGAGGAAATTTTTGACTTCAAAGAAGTTCCTGAGCATAGAAGAGTTAAGTTAGTTGCTACAAGGTTGAGAGGAAGAGCTTTAGCATGGTGGCAACAAACTAAACTTACGCAGGAGAGAATGGGGAAGTCAAAGATTGAGTCATGGGAGAAGATGAAGAAGCTGATGAAGGCTACATTCTTGCCTTACAATTATCAATCACTCATGTATCAGAAGTTGCAGAATCTAAGGCAAGGGACGAAGACTGTTAATGATTATGCTGATGAATTTTATCAACTGGTTGCTCGAAATGACATTATGGAGACAGAGGAACAATTGACTGCTAGGTTTGTTGAGGGATTGAGGATCCGATACAGGATATGGTGAATATGTTTGATCCTAGATCTGCAGCTGAAGTGCACCAGAAAGCGTTGGCTTGGGAGAAGCAGGGAAGACGAGGAGGTGGTGTGTTTCCAAGTTTCAATATTCAAAACAAAGGTGCTAGTGGGAGTTCCAATGTTTCTAAAGCTGTCAGTAAACCAGTTGTGAATGAGGTTGCAAAGGCGAAGGTCAACAACAGTTTCAAATGTTATAATTTCCAGGAAATGGGTCACTAGAGTAACGAATGTCCGAAACCGAAGAAGCGAACAATGATTGCTGAAATGGAAGGTGAGGATGTTGGTGAAGGTTATTCTAGTCCAGTTGAGAAGGATGAACAGGATATTGCATCGGGAGATGAAGGATGTAATCTAATGATAAGGAGATCTTGTTTGACACCAAAGCAAGAGGATGAGGCTAGTTGGTCGAGGAGCAATATCTTTCAGTCGACATGCACTATACCGGGAAAGGTTTGTAAATTTGTGATTGACGCGGGAAGTTGTGACAATATCATTTCTACCGAAGCTGTGAGAAAGTTGAAACTGAAGATGGAGAAACATCTAAATCCTTACAAGTTAGCATGGCTAAGGAAAGGAGGAGAGATAAAGGTGGACATGCGAGTTCATGTTCCATTTTCTATTGGAAAGAAGTATAAAGATGAGATCTGGTGTGATGTGGTGGAGATGGATGTTTGTCACTTGCTTTTGGAAAGACCATGGAAGTATGACCGAGCAGTACAGCATGATGGTCGAACCAATAGCTACAGTTTTATGTTTGAGGGTACTAAGGTCATTTTAGTTCCGAAGAAGAGACAGCAAGGAGAGAGCAAGTCAGAAGAGATTGAGGAGCTGAAAACTTTGTTGACTTTGAAGGAGTTTATTGAAGAAGTAGAGGATAGTCCAGAGGTATTCTTGTTGATTGGACATGAAGCTATTGAATCTGTTGAAGTTCCAAAGGGAGTAAAGCCAGTATTGGAGGAATTTGAAGACGTGTTTCCTAAAGAGTTGCCAAAGGAGCTACCACCGTTGAGGGACATTCAACATCAGATCGATCTTGTTTCAGGGGCTGTGTTACCTCACAGGCCACATTACAGGATGAGTCCTAAGGAGCATGAGGAACTGAGAAGGCAGGTGGAGGAGTTGTTAGAACAAGGGCATGTTCAGGAGAGCTTGAGTCCTTGTGCAGTGCCAGCCTTATTGGCACCGAAGAAGGATGAGACTTGGTGGATGTGTACGGACAGTCGGGCTCTAAACAAGATCACTGTGAGATACAGATTTCCTATGCCGAGGTTCGATGATTTGATTGATCAGTTGAGTGGGGCTGTTGTGTTCTCAAAGATTGACTTGAAAAGTGGATACCATCAGATTCGTATTAGATCGGGTGATGAGTGAAAGACTGCTTTTAAAACTAGAGAAGGTCTATACGAATGGCTGGTTATGCCGTTTGGCTTGTCAAATGCTCCTAGTACTTTTATGAGAGTGATGAACTAGATTTTCAGATCATTTATTGGGAAGTTCTTAGTAGTTTACTTTGACGATATCTTGATCTATAGTGGGAGTATGGAGGAGCATATCCAGCATTTGCGAGAAGTGCTGTTTTTTCTACGACAAGAGCAATTCTATGCGGCAGCGAAGAAGTTTGTGTTCATGACGCACAGTGTTTTGTTTCTGGGATATGTTCTGTCAAAGGAGGGTATTTAAGTGGATAAAAGTAAAGTGGAAGCTGTCAGGAGTTGGCCACAACCCAAGACAATTACTGAAGTGAGGAGCTTTCATGGGTTGGTATCTTTTTATCGAAGATTCATTCCACATTTTAGCAGTGTAATGGCACCTGTAACCGATTGCATGAAAGGAAAGAAGTTCGTGTGGACAGAGGAAGCAGAGTTAGCTTTTGAGAAGATTAAGACACTTTTGACGTCAGCACCAATTCTAGCTTTGCCGGATTTTCAGATATTGTTCGAGTTACACACTGATGCTTCGAAGGTTGGGATTGGTGGAGTATTGAGTCAGAAGGGTAGACCAGATGCTTATTTCAGTGAGAAGTTGTCCGAAGCCAAGTTGAGATATAGCACTTATGACGTGAAATTTTACGCAATTGTTCAAGCGGTGAAGCACTGGAGACATTATCTGTTTCAGAAGGAGTTTGTTCTTTAAACGGATCACGAAGCTTTGAAGCATTTGCAAGGGCAGGACAAAATTTCAGCTAGGCACGCTTCATGGGTGGCGTACCTACAACAGTTTATTTTTGTTGTAAAGCACAAATCAGGGGTGACGAATCGTGTAGCTGATGCCTTGAGCAGGAGGAATCATTTGTTGACAACAATGAAGATTGAAGTGACATGATTTGAACTATTGCCAGAGTTGTTTGAAGAAGATCCTTACTTTACGAAGATTGTTGAGAAAGTCAAGGATGGGAGTACTGATGAGTTTGTGTTGGTAGATGGATTCTTATTCAAGGGGAATCGATTGTGCGTAACAGATTGCAGCTTGAGAATGAAAATTGTAAAAGAGTTGCATGAAGAAGGACATGTTGGTCGGAATCGCACATTGCAATTGATTTCTCAATCTTACTATTGGCCCTCGATGAATCGGGAAATTGAAAAGTTTGTGCGTAGATGTCATGTTTGTCAAGTTTCGAAAGGGACAGCTACAAACGCGGGATTGTATATACCTTTATCTGTTCCTACAAAACCGTGGGTAGATGTAAGCATGGATTTCGTGTTGGGTTTGCCGAGGACTCAACGGGAAAATGACTCTATATATGTTGTGGTGGACCGTTTCTCGGAGATGGTACATTTTGTTGCTTGTAAGAAGACGGCAGATGCAGTCCATGTAGCACAGTTGTTCTTTAGAGAGATCTATCGCTTGCATGGTTTAACAGAATCTATAGTTTCAGACAGGCATACCAGATTTCTGAGTCATTTTTGGCTGAGTTTGTGGAAGATGGTGGGAACAAGGCTGAATTTCAGTAGTGCTTATCATCCGCAGTCGGATGGACAAACCAAGATTGTGAACAGATCGCTGGGAAATTTATTGCGGTGTCTCGTGAAGGATAATCTGAAGAGTTGGGATGTGAAGTTATGTCAAGCAGAGTTTGCTCATAATCATGCTATCAACCGTAGTACGGGTTTCAGTCCATTTCAGATTGTATATTCAAGCTTGCCAAAGGGACCGTTGGATTTAACGATAGTGCCACAACCGAAGATGACAGTTAAGCGGGCTGCTGATTTTGTTGATGGGTTGACAGAATGCCATAGAATCATTCAAGAACGATTGAAGAAGACGAATGAGAAGTATAAACAATCTACGGATCTGAAGCGAAGAAGTGCTGAACTTAATGAAGGAGATTTAGTATATGCTGTACTAACGAAGGATCGTTTTCCAGTGGGAGCATACAATAAACTTAAAGCCCGAAAGATTGGTCCTGTAAAGATTGTGAAACGGATCAATGAAAAATGCTTATAAGTTGAAGCTGCCGGAGGAGGTATACACTTCTGACGTGTTTAATGTTAAACATCTTGTACCTTATTATAGAGATGAACAATCCAATGGGAAAGAATTTTTAAATTCGAGGACGAATTTTTCCCAACCAGGGAAGGATGATGCAGCGCGTTACAATACTAGGTCGCAAATTTTAGGTCACGAGCGACCTAACGACTTACGGGCTAACGAGACCGAGCATGCATTGGAACTAGGGAATGGAGAGTTAAGAGAGAAGGGAGAAGCAACTCGCAAGCGACCTAATGTGATACGACCTAACGAGCAAACCAAGCAAACCAAACCATTACTATCATTGCCAGCGTCCTACGACCTAGTTAGGTCGCGTGAAGAAGATTTCCAGGAGCCACTTCTTTAGGTCGCTCGAACGAGCTACCATTCTTATGCCGCTTTCTTAAGTCGCGTACTTTGTTAAGTCGCGTAGGGATGATAACTCGTAGGTCGTTTGTATGTTATATGCTGTGTTGACGTCATAGGTCGTGAGTCGTATGTGCATACGTTGAGTCGCGTTGTTCTTAAGTCGTGTGAGTTGTATTTAGGCTGTATATTTGTTAACTCGTGTAATGGGTTGTATGTGTATTTTCCTTAAGTCGTAACTCGTAAGTCGCGGTTATGTTAGGTCGGTGAAACTGTGTTGTGTTGTGTTGTATATGTTAGGTCGCTGCCTGTTAGTCCGTGTGATGTATGTAAGCCTATAAATAGGCATGTTGTGCCATTGTAAAAAGTGGTTGATTTTTGAATGAAACTTTGTTTGAGTGCTTGGTTCCTCTTTTGAAATTGGTAGTTGAGTGTTATCTCCTATCTCCACCTTCGGCATTCGAATGCGCTCGAATCAACGATTGTTGAAGCCAATTCACGGAATCAAGTGTGCTTGATCAACGTTCGAAGAATTGTAGATCTTCTCTCACGGTATCGTGCGCGATCAACGTGTCAAAGATAGCTAGAATTCGGTATCTTTCGAGATCAATGAATTTGGGCATTTGGGTATTTTCAATCCATCGATTTATTTTGCTTCATCTAATCGTTTCATCGATTAGTTTGACACGAAATATTCATTTCGTCGTCATCGTATCATTTCCGCTGCATCAATTTGGTTTCTCTCTCTAACTCTATTTCTTTATATGTTTCTTGATGGAGAAGAATACATCTATATACCAGGAGAGAGAGGACCCAATCCTTTATGTAATATTTAACTATAAATCTGGTACGTCCATTATATACCAATTCAACGCTTAAGATTAATCACAGACCTAATGTTCTAATTATAGAACGGTCTATTTATGACTTAATTAATCGGGTCATATTAAAATTAGAAACTGCATAAAGTTAAAGGTAAATGAAACGTTCTATTTATGATCTAATTAATATGGTCATATTAAGATTAGAAACCGTATAACTTTAAAAGTAAATGAAACAATTGCAGTTTCTAATAGCAGTTTTCTAACATGTTAAACTACAGATACAACCCCCTGAATTTCGTTGTTATGCAAGAATAATCTAGGTATTTAAAGTAAAAAAATTCGTCCTCTAAACAATAATTACCATCATTAGCATGTGTCCTTAAACCACACATTGCCAGCACTCTTATTTTATAAACCTGTGGTTACTGGCATTTGTTATTTTTAGGTTTAAAGTTAGAGCTTTGTGCCTTGGTCAATGATAGCGATATCATGTGCATAACATTGAATACACAGTACCAAAATGACATTGAAGATGCCTAATAATTGATGTTCATTTTTTTAGTGGGAGCATTGTAAGGTTATTCGTCGTAAGGAATATTCACGTCTTAGGAGGTTAACAATCAACGAGATTCCACATTGTTGTGGATTTTAGACTTGTTGCTAGAAATGCAATAAATGCTTGTATCTTTTGAGGATCCAGTATATCAATCACTTGACGTGGGACTATTCTCAACACAGGTTTTGATCTAGTGGAAATCCACGGAGCACATGGATACCTTCTCAAGCATTTCATGGAAGACAGTGTGAACAATAGAACAGATGAATATCGAAACGGCTTAGTCAACCAATGCCGATTTGTACTTGAAATTGTGTCTTCTGTAGTGAATGAAATCGGAGCTCATCATGTTGGAGTTCGACTGTCTCCATTCGCAGACTAAGTGGAATGTTATGACTCAAACCCAAAAGAACTCGGACTCTACATGGCATACTCACCATTTTCAAAATAGCATATGTACATATGGTCGAACCACAAATGGCCAGATAGATGGAAGAAGGCAGATCCCACATAGATTGTTGCCTATGAGAAAGGCTTTTAGTGTAAGGTTCATTGCTTCTAGAGGATATGATAGAGAAGGAAAAACAAAGTATAGTGAATGAAGGTTATACTGATTTAATTGCTTAAGGAAGGATGTTCTTAGCAAATCCTGATTCACCAAAAAAAAAAAGATTAGAGATGAATGCAGTGTTGAATATGGATGATAGAACCACTTTTTATACTCAAGACACAGTAGTTGAGTATACAGATTATCCATTTCTTCAGTCTACCACCTAAGCCATGCATTGTATTTTGTATCACATTAAGGTGTGCATCTTACTTTGTCTTGCTATCTATTGTTGAGCTTGTTGTTTAGTTTATGTATTTTTACGCTTGGTACAGTTTGTTTGTTGAAATTGTCAAAATTACGGCGAAGTTGGATATTTTAAGGCCTTTCTGCTTCTGTTAATGTACATGAGTTTGTTAGGAACCTAAAGTGGAATTTGTGGTTAGGAGAAGGATGTATTAATTGAGAAGAAGAAAGGGGCGAAGTAAGTAGAGGAATTCGTGGACCGACTTCTTGCTTGATATTATTTGTTTTCCTGCTCGTTAGAAGTAAAGTTGCATTTGACTGATTGTTAGTTTCTTCTATGCCTGAGGATTTAACTTGTTTAGATCCCTGTTGCATAAAATAATCACAAAGCTTTACCTAGTCTTTGATTCTCCTTCTTATTGAAAAAGTATCATGCATTTTTAAGAAGATAGCAGTACAAAAGTATAGTGATAAAAGAATTGTTTAAAGCTCGCCCTCATTTATGACTTCAACAATAGTTGGTAACGATTGACACTAATAATTACGATCAGTGATTTAACCTCTCAGTGTGGGCTTACCATTTCCCTGATAACAATGCTCTACCTAATCATGTTTTTCAGCAGTTAGTTAGCCAATTTCACCTTTTTATAAATAATAATTTGAATACAGAAAATACACATCATTATGAAGTCAGTCAACCTTTATAGCTTATGAATACTCTGTATAAGATGTAGATGCACCAAGCTCCCACAATTTGGAACACTGATAGTGGTATTCTGGTCAAACTAAAGCTTAGTTCTACATTAATATGTTGTTGGGATTGTTACAAGGATACATACATTTCGATTTAGTAAAAGATAAAAACGGAGAAAAAATAAACAAACAAATTCCTCAAAACAAAATATTATAGAGAAAACTTATTAACTGACATTTTTGGTCTATGTTGCCTTAAATTATAGAGGAAATTGTTGATTCCCAAAGAGTCTTCGAGCAATACAGGCCATTGCTTGAGTAGAATCCTTTCACAATTAACGTTTGAACTTTCAGTTACTATCATTGGTAAATTCAATATTCCAATATGTACGTAGTTGCCGGTTCGAAGTCATTTATGTGATAGAAACCGATGAAAGAAGTAAAAGCGTTCCTAATTGTCAATGTATATAAGAGCAAGACAATCAATGAATATAGAGTAACCAATTTTCGTCAACAAATATAACCACCTCATTCACAAATAAAAACAACCAAAAATGCAAAGAAGAAGACAATAAACAAACATCAGATCATGTTCTAAGGACAAAAAGGCATGGCCAAGTTAGACCTATGACTAGGAATAGTAAAATGTCTCAACCTCCCTTCTTGCTCCTTCAAATACCCTTCACACAGAAACTCTTTGGAAAACTTATCCTCCACGATCCTATCCACGTCGTGAACAAAAACATCAGTCTCCCCAGAGCTCCTCCCTCTGGCAATCATCCCCGCTGTATAAATCGCCCCCATCCTTCCGGGTGCTTCCGGAATCCACCCCGTGGGCGCGTCCACCATTATCAAATCCCACTCCATCTCATACACCAAATCAGGCAACTTCTTCAAAGCCAGCTTACACCCAGAAGCTCTTACATCTCCTACGACCCTACACTCGGTTGATCTACCCAGTTCCAGTAACTCGTCTGCTTGGGTCAGTTTGGTATCGTACTGTACGTGGTAAGACTCTAACTGTGGGAATTGCTTCTGAATTGTTTCGATCCATGATTTGTCCTCTTCGAGGAAGATGGTGCGGCCGCCATGGTTGAGTGCAGTCCACATTAAGCTGTCGTGGCCCAGTCCGAAGACCAAGAAATTGCATGGCGATCTCTTTAGCAGGACTCTAGACGTGACCGAGATTTCCTTCATTGTTTGCTGAGGGGTTATGTTTGAGGTTGTGTAGTGGAGTATTGTTTCAAGTAGAGAAGGTGGGATTTTGGAACATGAGTGCTTGGGTTCAGTTTCCGACAGCGTTGTTAAAGTTTGTAGAGGAGGAGAAGGAGGAGGAGAGGATGATTTAATGATGATGGTGTAGAGGAGTAAGAGGAGGAGGAAGGAGAGGAGGAGGAGTCTGAGTTTGGAAGCGTTCTGGATCCTAATTTTGAGGTTTTTGTGAAGGGAAGCCATTGTGGAGATCTTGGTCATTGTTTTTTTATGTGAGGAGAAAATGGAGAGTGGTACTGGTTTAAGTTTATAGATAAATAATGTCTAGTTTGGTTGAAGAAGGTGAGAGTGGTTGGATCAAAAGAAATGATTTTTATTGTGGAATCTTAAAGATGTAGCAAAGAGAAATGAATGAGTTGTGAAATGAGCATGACATGATAACAACAAACCTAACTTGATTCAGCCTCAAGTCACATGTTTTTTTTCGACTACTGTGTTGAATTTGAGTAATATAAGAATGGTACTTGTGAACAAATATTATGATACTGTGTTGATTGCATAGTGGTGTTGAGTTAGTGCGTGGGTGGTGGAGATAAGTGGACTTGCATTTATTTTCTTCATATGCGTATCAATATTAGTATGCTTCATGGGTCCGTTGTAAACAGCGTTAGTGAAACTATTTGGGTTTAAACATGTAATTTACCGTTGGTCGTGGGTTTACAATTATATATGTTTTGTCACAGATGAACAATACATGAGATACCGGTACAATTTATTTTCAGTCGTAAGAATCCGTCTTTATTTCCAAACTTAATCCATGAAAAATGTTTTAGAAGAACAAATTTTAAATTGTCTTAATAAATTTATTTTCGACAAAAAATTTGCCTTTTTTTTTCATAAATTAAATATGTCATTAGACGAAGATTGGTATAATCGGAATTATTATTAATTTTTTCTTTCAAAATTGCAAACATTTGCAATTTGACTGGACTTAAAGATGGTTGATTCTTGTTAACTGAACTAAATAACAAAGGCATTTGCAATTTGATTAAAATTAATAACTACAAACCAACATTGTTTTATTGCACGATAATTTTTTATTTGTTGCAAACTAATATTTTATTTCCTACAAGATATATTCTTTTTATTTTCTACAAACTAAAATTTTATTTCTTGCAAAATAACTTTTGATTTTTACTACATACTTACTTATTATTTACTATAAGTTCATATTTTGCAATAAATGAAGATTGATATAACCAAAATTATTATTATTATTACTATTATTATTATTATTATGCAAAAAAGCAAACGTTTACAGTTCGGCTGAACTTAAAAAATATGACTGGTTACATTACAAAAAACACTGTCATGATGGCCAGGGTTTTCTCCAAACCTTACCATTTTCTTTTTTAAATTCGTCTTTTTATTTTAATCTTATTATTTCCCTTATCTTTCTTCTATTGCATCTTCTCATATTCCTATTCATTTGCAACACGGAATAACAAATGGAGAGGTGGAAGGCTAGACTGAGGTGACACGCTGGAAAGGGAAAAGGATGATAAACAGGAATGAATCTAGTGGAGGAGTTGGAGGGAATTAGAGTTTTGATAGGAAAACCAGTATTATCTTTCAGTGGAAATCTAGACCAGTAAAGGAAGGGGGCGAAATTCCAGATCCCTAGTGATGTAAAGATGACCACATATAGTGAGGCTGTCAAAGGCTCCATGAGGGAAGGTGAAGCAGGTTTAAGTTTTATAGATCCATGCTACGTAGATGGAAATAGGAGAGGAAAATTTCTAAGGAAGCTATCGGGGAGGCGGAAAGCTGCTGGGATAATTGCGTGATGTTATACATAGTTGGACCTAAACCTTGCTACAAAGTGTTAGAGGCTTTTGCTAAAAGGATTTGAAAAAAAATGCGAGTTTTGAGATTCAATCTAGAGATAATTGGTTTTTTATGATAAGATTTGGTTCGGAGAAGGATTATAACACAATTTTTGAGGGGCCATGGATTTTTGATAAAAACCTTATGAAAAAGCTTAACCCCAACCTGAAGATATATAAAGATTTATTTACATTGATGCCAGTTTGGGCATGACTTCGAGGGTTGAGTATTAGATTATGTGGTCCTAAGGCCATCATTGGATTAGTTAGTACAACCGGTGTTCTAATAAAGCTTGATAATGCCACCAAATAGAACTAGAATATCTTTTGCAAAAGCACTGGTTAACATTAATGGTGAAGTGGGTTTTTCCAATTTTTCGGAGGTTGTAAGGGAAGATGGGAAGGTATATAAGTAAGAAGTTGTCTATGGGAATCCATCCCTGAGATGTGTTAACTATCTTTGTTTTAGCCATTTGAAAAGGAAATGTCCATTGGTCAAAGGTGTGGCAACTAAAAAAAGGTAAGCAAAATGTGACAAAAGTAATGAGAGATATTACACACAAATCAGAGGCGGAGAATCAAGAGGAGGTAGCTAGGAGCAGTGGAGAGAATGTCACAAACGTGAAAGTGGAAGTAGAAAACCCGAACGGTGAGAATGGTAGTGAAAGTGTATCGGAGGACGCTGGGTTGGAAGCAGGTACTGAAAGTGAACCTAGTAGAGTGGAGAAGCCCTCCAAAGAGGGGGAGGGAGACTCGGTGAAAACTCTTAAAGAGATTGATGAAGCTCTGACATAATTATTTATAATTAAGGAAGCTTTACTTAAATAAATTGTGGACAAGTCGATGACAAAGAAGGATATTAGCATAGAGCAGGCGCTTTTACAATAAGCAAAAATAATCCAAAGGATTTAGCAAACCCAACGAGGAATGGTGGGAATATGGAATTTTTGGTTTTGTAAAAATATAGGAGCAACACTTGATGCAGTAGTATATGTTGTCTTTAAAGAAGACGCGGTCAAGCATGAAGCGCCGCCTACTGCCCCTGCTCAAGCTAGTGAGCCTTTTGCATCATCATCGAATGCCACCATTTCTAACATCGGATCGGATTCCCCTCTCTCTAGTACTGATAAACATACTTCTTTTGTTTCCCACGATTTAAATTGTAATCAAAGCATTATATCTATTTTGCAGGATGACTTTACCTCATCTTTGAAAACTAAGAAGATGCCTGGAAATACTATTTCATATGATTATTGTGATGTCCCACCTCTATACCCACGCTAGCCAAGGACACTACGGTGTAATGCCGTCAACTGGCGTGGAGAACAAGGTTGTAGAGGAGCGACCATCCGTGTAATTGCTTTGTGCGAGCACCGATATGTCAGATAGAATAACATGCAATTCATTTCGAGAGGAAATCCGACATACCGACGCAAACTCAAAGTTACTACACGGTGGCTATATATACTTCGGAAACAAATATAGAAATAAGCATAACACAAATCAATCACAGATAATTCATATCACAAAGGCGAAATAGATATGGATATTACACATAAAAGTGTATATTAGAGTAGTGGTCTAACAAGATTCACAATATCACAAAAGAATAGATACAAGTGCTAGACAAAAGAATATGTATACATCAAGGAGTCTCTATCTCGAATGTAAACAAAACAAAAACTACTAATCTAAAGTAGTTAGCCAAAATCAGATGATGGTCCCTGATAAGAAGTCAAGCAGAAGCACCTGTAAAATCTCAATCTGACCCGAGTATTATTTAAGAAGAAAATAATAAAAGGACCAGTCTAACTATAATTATCAGATAAAATGAGATATAAGAAGAGATGAAATAAAAACGTATGATAACCAAAAATGTCATACTGCGACAAGTATACATAGAAAATCAACTAAATCATACAAATATCTCAAGAATCTCATAGCATCAAAAAGAATATCATATTCTTTATTTACTTCACCAAGCCATAATAAATGAAATACATATTAATGCCAATAGTAAAAGTTGGTGAAACATAAATTACAGAAAACAACCACTAGAAATCCAGAGATCAAATAATTCGGAGCAACGACGTCGTACAACGTAACGTCCGATGATTCAGAAACACAATAAATAGGAACAACGACGTCATACAGTGTAAGGTCCGTTGATCCAGAAACACAATAAATAGGAACAACGACGTCGTACAGTGTAACGTCCGATGAACCCAAGCACAATAAAACGGAATAACGACGTCGTACAGCGTAACGTCCGATGAACCAAATCACAATAAAACGGAACAACGGCGTCGTACAGCGTAACGTCCGATGAACCAAATCACAATAAAATGGAACAACGACGTCGTACAGCGTAACGTCCGATGAACCAAATCACAATAAAATGGAACAACGACGTCGTACAGCGTAACGTCCGATGAACCAAAACACAATAAAACGGAACAACGGCGTCGTACAGCGTAACGTCCGATGAACCAAATCACAATAAAACGGAACAACGACATCGTAGAGCGTAACGTCCGATGAACCAAAACACAATAAAACGGAACAACGACGTCGTACAGCGTAACGTTGTAACGTCCGATGAACCAAATCACAATAAAACGGAACAACGACGTTGTACAATGTAACGTCCACTGAACCAAATCATAATAAAACGGAACAACGACGCCGTACAGCGTAACGTCCGATGAACCAAATCACAATAAAACGGAACAACGACATCGTACAGCGTAACGTCCGATGAACCGAAACACAATAAAACGGAACAACGACGTCGTATAGCGTAACGTCCGATGAACCAAATCACTATAAAACGGAACAACGACGTCGTGCAGCGTAACGTCCGATGAACCGAATCAAAGAGACATCGCGCATTGCTAGTCTAAACCATAAAATGATCAACATCGATCATCAAGAAGTGTCAATTACAGTAAGCAAGTAAATATACGAGTTTAGCTTCATGTCCCATAACCACTTGCTTAACTTAAATATTTACGAACAAATTGTAGATCTCCACTAGAAAATTTATCACAAGAGATTCAATCGAACAAGTCTAAGAATTAACCGACGAAGTGAACGCAAGCGTTTCATACCGCTTGTTTTACTAAGTCGTTTAATTAGATTTCTCATACGAGTGAGGTAAAGGTTTGTATATACTAATAGATTGGAAATCGGTTTTAAGAAACGAGCTTTGTAATAAAATAGTATTGAAATCGTTTTGATGAAAGAGTTTTGATATTTACTACTAGTATTGAAACCTTTACATTTTTAAAAGTGACAAATCAAATAAATGATTGTAGAAACAATCAATCATCAAAATTCACATATGAAGACGTGAATTAATTCCAAAGAAATCGATATCAAATCCATCAAAATGGATATTTCCAAAAATCCCATATTAGAAGTCATCAAAGTCGAATAACAATTGATACAACAAGTGGGAATAAACCCGAATCGATTAAATTTGGAAACACAAGATAAATAGACAAAAATAGGCATAATAGGCAATTAGGAGCAGGTCAGTCGACTGGCTCACTGAGTTCAGTCGACTGAACCAGAAACTTAAAATTTTCATTTCCTACAGTCAGTCGACTGATTATAGCTGCCAGTCGACTGATTGCAGGAAACAGAGACTCCTTGTCTCTGAAAACAGTCCCTAATACGCTCATGAGCTACAGCCAGTCGACTGACTGAAAATGTCAGTCGACTGACTGGCATTGGAGCAAATTTCCAGTCTATCAATTGAAGAGGAAACTCTTCGAAAATGCAACCGAACGAGCAATGGCGCTAGGGGTTTATGCCAATTGACAACCCGGACTTGTAGGCTCTTCGAGACACCACTAAAAGCATGATCAAACATCAAAGTTATGATTTTTAAAGATTTGGCTTCAAACACTAAAAATTGAACTATTCACAAAACCAATCCAAATCAAAAGCAATTGCACATGAATAAGTGTTAGGAATTCATACCCAACAATCAAAGATAGTTATAGACATAGATGTGAGATAAAAATCTCACCTTTTCACAAAATCAAGGAAGAAGAAGCTATAGAGCAATTGCAAGGACAATCACTCTTCAATTCCAATCCAACAAGCTTGAATCTAAGCTTAAAAGAGAAACATTTCCTAAGTTAGGTTTAGGAATTTCTGAAATTGGAAGGAGAATGAGTTGGAGAAGAAGAAGATGATGCTTACCAATAGCTTCTCTTAGAATTTGGAGCTAGATCTTGGATTTTGCAAATGAACTAGGGCTTGGAATTTCTATTTACCATTCCATTCCCTCATTTTTGATGAAGCTTGAGTATTAAGAAAATTATGAAGTAATGAAAAGGAGAGGGGGTGGAACTAGGGTCTTAAGATAGAACATTGGGCTGAAACCCAAACTCAAACTCAAAGTGAAAAAGTAGCAAAATTCGACTTACTCCAAACATATCGAAGCTTATACTCAAAAAAGTCGCAAACGTCATTTTGAACTCAATGGGAGTGGTCTCGAGTCCCAATTCGACTGTTTGCTAAAAGTAGTTTTCGGACTAAAATCTGACGAACGAAGAAATATTTAAATAAAATATTTAAATATAAAATCGATAAATATGCGGGTTGTTACAGACTCCCCTCTTTAAAGAAATTGCGTCCTCGCAATACTTAAGAAGAAAATAAATAGTAACAACCATAAAAGCATATCAACGCAAAAGAAAATTTGAAATAAGAAGTTCACCACAAGAAGCACGAAAGAGTAAGTCCGAACGTGTTCGCTCATTGAATTCTATGGACTCCCGAGAGCTATCCTCGAGATTTGAGAACCATTGAACTTTCACAAGAAGTACATCTTTATTTCGAAGGCGCTCAACCTTCGAAGAAATGATGCAAATAAAATGTTGCTCAAAAGTCAAATAGGTGAAACTTCCATTTCTTCAATAACACCTGGCTCAAGAATAAAAATCGGAATCTCTAAGGCATTTCCGTAGTAGAAAGATGTGAGAAAACGTCATGAATAACAGAAAATTGAGCCGGTGCAACGACGTAGTATAATAACAGTATGCCCGAGAAACTAGAAACTCGAATAATTTGGAACAACGGCGTAGTACAATGACGGTACGCCAGATGAACTAAAGCTCAAATAATTCGAAACATCGACGCGGTACAAAAACGGTACGTCCAATGAACCGAAGCTCAACTAATTCGGAACACCGACGCAGTACAAAAACGGTACGTCCAATGAATCGAAGCTCAAATAATTCGGAACACCGGACGCAAGCCCATAAAAGAAATGAGACGAAGCTCAATAAAACAAGGTACATCGAAACGTCCGATGAACTTGGTAAAAGATCATTCCATTCGGACATCATCAAAAGGACAACCACTTGTTGCTTACGACTAAGGGCATTGGCAACATGATTTCCCTTCCGGGAGTATACAAAGAATATTAAGATCATAAGATGTAAGGAACTCTAGCCAACATTAAGTTCCTTATGAGAAAATAAATATTCCAAAGATTTAGTAGAGAACAAATTTCTCATCCAAAAATGATTGTGCCAAATTCTAAAAGTGAAATCAATAGTCGCGAGCACTAGATCATGAATGGCATATCTAGTCTCGATAGGCTTTAATGATTTAGAAACATAAATGATAGCACGTTCTCCTTTGCAAGAGCACGACATTCAAACCAATACGATAAGCATTGGTACGAAAGATAAATTCTTGGTTCCCTTCGGGAATCACAAGAATAAGAGTATCGGAAAAGAGTTCTTTAAATAATCCTTTTTTCCCAAAAAGAAAAAACTTTCAAAATTACAATTATCTTTATGTAATTATCTTTCTAGAAAAATTTACATTTTTACAAGTCAATATATCATGTCCGACTGTCTCATCAAAGCGTTTAGGAAATTCCTATCGATAACGTTGATCAAGCGCATCGACCAAAATTCTTAAAGCACTCAATGGGCAATACAATCACAAAATCATCTTCTATATGATAAACATATCGCTTAAAATCTTTACGAATATTCTTTGTTCGTTTCAAGAACAAAATCTAATTATACTTATAAATAATCTAATGAAAAAGATTTGCAAAAAATTTTAAACTGCTATTTTCATCCAAAATCAATAAATGCAAGAATGGAGTCGTCGAAATATTCATAGAATACTCGATTCATAAAATGGATGAAATGGAATAGACAAACTGAATGGCATAATAAGTCATTCATAAGAATCATAACGAGTGCGGAATGCGGTAAGTGGAATGCTAACTTCCGCAACTCGTAGCAAATGAAAACCGGTGGCAAGGTCGAGCTTAAAAGACCTTAGGTGATGATCCTAAGACAAACTCCAAAAATACCGAAAAATTCTCAAACTACATGAATGAGAGAAATAACACTTTTCTCATCATGAGGGCTTAAAGAATAAAATGATGCCATCAAATTGGAATCGAAATCACAAAGAAAAATAGAAATCTGCTTAACAGATTGAAAATGTCGAAGATGAATAGTCCACTTGGGACATGAAATATGGCTTCATAATAATTGAGCCAATCCTTTCACACACAAAAATTCGAAGCCTAAGTAACGCATAAAATGCAAATCGGCTCGGTAAGAAAAAAATCACATAAAATAATTTCGACATCAATAGAAAGAAAATTGAGTGTTGCGGATCAACCATCCGGATTCGCAATTCTCAAAGAAGTTAACAAGCCCAAAAATGTTTAAAGAAAAAGAATCAACAAGTTCTTTTGATATAAAATAATAAGATGAATCCATATCAAAAAGAACTCAAATAAGAAGATCACGAAATAAAACAATGTCATCAAGGATTGAATAAAAAGTACCTTGACCAAGAGCAGTGTCACTAGGCGTTTGCATAACATTAAGCTCTCCCTCTCTCCTGCTTCAGAGTATGGGATATGTAGGTATAAGATGACCCAAACTTTTGCAATAACGACAAGAGAGGTTTCGGGCACTCCCTTGCATAATGGTCCATGGAACCACAATTGTAGCATTGTCCACGACTAGAGGTGGGAGTCTTCGCTACCGGAGTTTGTTGCTTCCCTTTCTTGTTGGGAGTGGGGCCTTTGAATTTGATAGTCCTCTTCATGTTATTGTTGAAGTTCTGTTTGGCACCGGCAACTTCAACATCGCTTTCTTTATCGGCCTCTTCAAGTTGAAGAGCGATTTCAATAAGCTGATCAAAAGAAACTTCTAGTTTTAGAAGTAAAGGCTTTTTAAGGTTCTTGTTCAACCCATAGACAAACCTTTGATTTTTCTTCAATGGGGTATTAATATACTCGACCCCATACTTAGAGAGAGATTCGAAAGATGCGACATAATCTGTCACAGAAGATTCATCTTGAACAAGGTCAATAAAACGCCGTGCTAAAGTTACCTTTTCAGCTTCCGGCACAAACTTTAATTCGAACCGTTTTCGGAATTGCTCCCAAGTAAGATTTGCTTCGATAATCTCCGAAGTCAAGAGCTCATACCAATCTAATGCTCTTTCTTGGAGCATGCTAGAATCCACTTGGACTCGATGGAAATCAACAAGATTCATGCGAGAAAAAATGCGATCGCACGATTTGAGCCAAGCTTAAATTTCTATAACGCTCTCGGATCCCATGAATGGCCTTCCACCCAAATCGATATAGTCTCTGCACAAGCGTGCAAACCCGGATCTAGGATGAGTAGGCTCTGGAATGGGTCCGGCAGCTTGAGCGTTCTTTACTAGATCAACAAGCTGCTGGGCAGACATAAATACTCCATCCTAGGGAGTAGCACTAGATTGTCCGGCACTGGGACGATTTGATCTAACCATTTCTTTTCTTTCAGAAAGAAAGAAAAGAAGAAGAAAAAGTTATTCTTAGAATGAATATCAAACATGCTTGATTGATAAAAAGGAATCATTAAAGAAAATAGGATAGAACGGTACGAAGACACGAATTAAATCCTAAGGCACAACTCCTAAGAAAGACTTAGGACATGATCCTTGCTAGATTATTCTACATTGTTCCGAAGTTTGGCTCTGATACCAAGCTGTGACGCCCCACCTCTATACCCATGCTAGCCAAGGACACTACGGTGTAATGTCGTCAACTGGTGCAGAGAATAAAGCTGTTGAGGAGCGACCATCCATGTAATTGCTTTGTGCGAGCACCGATATGTCTGATAGAATAACATGCAATACATTTCGAGACGAAATCCGACATACTGACACAAACTCAAAGTTACTACACGGTGGCTATATATACTTCGGAAACAAATATATAAATAAGCATAACACAAATCAATCACAGATAATTCATATCACAAAGGCGGAAATAGATATGGATATTACACATATAAGCTTATATCAGAGTAGTGGTCTAACAAGATCCACAACATCACAAAAGAATAGATACAAGTGTTAGACAAAAGAATATGTATACATCAAGGAGTCTCTATCTCGAATGTATGCAAAACAAAAACTACTAATCTAAAGTAGTTAGCCAAAATCGGATGAAGGTCCTTGATAAGAAGTCAAGCAGAAGCACCTGTAAAATCTCAGTCCGACCCGAGTATTATTTAAGAAGAAAATAATAAACGGATCAGTCTAACTGTAATTATCAGATAAAATGAGATATAAGAAGAGATGTAATAAAAACGTATGATAACCGAAAATGTCGTACTGTGACAAGTATACATAGAAAATCAACTAAATCATACAAATATCTCAAGAATCTCATAGCATCAAAAAGAATATCATATCCTTTATTTACTTCACCAAGCCATAATAAATGACATACATATCAATGCCAATCGTAAAAGTTGGTGAAACATAAGTTCCAGAATTCAACCATTAGAAATCCAGAGATTAAATAATTCAGAGCAACGACGTCGTACAGGGTAACGCCCGATGATCCAGAAACACAATAAATAGGAACAACGACGTCGTACAGCGTAACGTCCGATGAACCCAGACACAATAAAACGGAACAACGAAGGCGTACAACGTAACGTCCGATGAACCAAATCACAATAAAACGGAACAACGACGTCGTACAGCGTAACGTCCGATGAACCAAAACACAATAAAACGGAACAACGATGTCGTACAACGTAACGTCCGATGAACCAAATCACAATGAAACGGAACAACGACGTCGTACAGCGCAACGTCCGATGAACCAAAACACAATAAAACGGAACAACGACGTCGTACAGCGTAACGTCCAATGAACCCAAACACAATAAAACGGAACAACGACGTCGTATACTGTAACGTCCGATGAACCAAATCACAATAAAACGGAACAACGACATCGTGCAGCGTAACGTCCGATGAACCGAATCAAAGAGACATCGCGCATTGCCAATCTAAACCATAAAATGATCAACATCGATCATCAAGAAGTGTCAATTACAGTAAGCTAGTAAATATACGAGTTTGGCTTCATGTCCCATAACCACTTTCTTAACTTAAATATTTACGAACAAATTATAGATCTCCACTAGAAAATTTGTCATAAGAGATTCAATCGAACAAGTACAAGAATTAACCGACGAAGTAAACGCAAGCGTTTCATACCGCTTGTTTTACTAAGTCGTTTAATTAGATTTCTCATACGGGTGAGGTAAAGGTTTGTATATACTAATAGATTGGAAATCGGTTTTAAGAAACGAGCTTTGTAATAAAATAGTATTGAAATCGTTTTGATGAAAGAGTTTTGATATTTACTACTAGTATTGAAACCTTTATATTTTTAAAAGTGAAAAATCAAAGAAATGATTGTAGAAACAATCTATCATCAAAATTCACATATGAAGATGTGAATTAATTCCAAAGAAATCGATATCAAATCCATCAAAATGGATATTTCCAAAAATCCTATATTAGAAGTCATCAAAGTCGAATAACAATTGATACAACAAGTGAGAATAAACCCGAATCGATTAAATTTGGAAACATAAGATAAATAGACAAAAATAGGTATAATAGGCAATTAGGAGCAGGTCAGTCGACTGCCTCACTGAGTTCAGTCGACTGAACCAGAAACTTTAAATTTTCATTTCCTGCAGTCAGTCGACTGATTACAGCGGCCAGTCGACTGATTGCAGGAAACAGAGACTCCTTGTCTCTGAAAACAGTCCCTAAAACGCTCATGAGCTACCGCCAGTCGACTGACTGAAAATGTCAGTCGACTGACTGGCATTGGAGCAAATTTCCAGCCTATCAATTAAAGAGGAAACTCTTCCAAAATGCAACCGAACGAGCAATGGCGCAAGGGGTTTATGCCAATTGACAACCCGGACTTGTAGGCTCTTCGATACACCACTAAAAGCATGATCAAACATCAAAGTTATGATTTTTAAAGATTTGCCTTCAAACACTAAAAATTTAACTATTCACAAAACCAATCCAAATCAAAAGCAATTGCACATGAATAAGTGTTAGGAATTCATACCCAACAATCAAAGATAGTTATAGACATAGATGTGAGATAAAAATCACACCTTTTCACAAAATAAAGGAAGAAGAAGCTATAGAGCAATGGCAAGGACAATCACTCTTCAATTCCAATCCAACAAGCTTGAATCTAAGGTTAAAAGAGAAACATTTCCTAAGTTAGGTTTAGGAATTTCTGAAATTGGAAGGAGAATGAGTTGGAGAAGAAGAAGATGATGCTTACCAATAGCTTCTCTTAGAATTTGGAGCTAGAGCTTGGATTTTGCAAATGAACTAGGGCTTGGAATTTCTATTTCCCATTCCATTCCTCCATTTTTGATGAAGCTTGAGTATTAGGAAAGTTATGAAGTAATGAAAAGGGGAGGGGGTGGAACTAGGGTCTTAAGATGGAACATTGGGCTGAAACCCAAACTCAAACTCAAAGTGAAAAAGTAGCAAAATTCGACTTACTCCAAACATATCGTAGCTTATAATCAAAAAGGTCGCAAACGTCATTTTGAACTCAATGGGAGTGTTCTCGAGTCCCAATTCGACTGTTTGCTAAAAGTATGTTTTCGGACTAAAATCCGACGAACGAAGAAATATTTAAATAAAATATTTAAATATAAAATCGATAAATATGCGGGTTGTTACAGACTCCCCTCTTTAAAGAAATTGCGTCCTTGCAATACTTAAGAAGAAAATAAATAGTAACAACCATAAAAGCATATCAACGCAAAATAAAATTTGAAATAAGAAGTTCACCACAAGGAGCTCGAAAGAGTAAGTCCGAACGTGTTCGCTCATTGAATTCTGTGGATTCCCAAGAGCTATCCTCGAGATTTGAGAACCATTGAACTTTCACAAGAAGTACATCTTTATTTCGAAGGCGCTTAACCTTCGAAGAAATGATGCGAATAAAATGTTGCTCAAAAGTCAAATAGGTGAAACTTCCATTTCTTCAATAACACCGGGCTCAAGAATAAAAATCGGAATCTCTAAGGCATTTCCGTAGTAGAAAGACGTGAGAAAACGTCATGAATAACAGAAAATTGAGCCGGTGCAACGACGTAGTATAATAACAGTATGCCCGAGAAACTAGAAACTCGAATAATTTGAAACAACGGCGTAGTACAATGACGGTACGCAAGATGAACCAAAGCTCAAATAATTCGAAACATCGACGCAGTACAAAAACGGTACGTCCAATGAACCGAAGCTCAAATAATTCGGAACACCGATGCAGTACAAAAATGGTACGTCCAATGAACTGAAGCTCAAATAATTCGGAACACCGGACGCAAGCCCATAAAAGAAATGAGACGAAGCTCAATAAAACAAGGTACATCGAAACGTCCGATGAACTTGGTAAAAGATCATTCCATTCGGACATCATCAAAAGGACAACCACTTGTTGCTTACGACTAAGGGCATTGGCAACATGATTTCCCTTCCGGGAGTATACAAAGAGTATTAACATCATAAGATGCGAGGAACTCTAGCCAACATTAAGTTTCTTATGAGAAAATAAATATTCCAAAGATTTAGTAGAGAACAAATTTCTCATCCAAAAATGATTGTACCAAATTCTAAAAGTGAAATCAATAGTCGCGAGCACTAGATCATGAATGGCATATCTAGTCTCGATAGGCTTTAACGATTTAGAAACATAAATGATAGCACGTTCTCCTTTGCAAGAGAACGACATTCAAATCAATACGATAAGCATTGGTACGAAAGAAAAAGTCTTGGTTCCCTTCGGGAATCACAAGAATAAGAGTATCGGAAAAGAGTTCTTTAAATAATCCTTTTTTCCCAAAAAGCTAAAACTTTCAAAGTTACAATTATCTTTATGTAATTATCTTTCTAGAAAAATTTACATTTTTACAAGTCAATATATCATGTCTGACTGTCTCATCAAAGCGTTTAGGAAATTCCTATCGATAACGTTGATCAAGCGCATCGACCAGAATTTTTAAAGCACTCAATGGGCAATACAATCACAAAATCATCTTCTATATGATAAACATATCTCTTAAAATCTTTACGAATATTCTTTGTTCATTTCAAGAACAAAATCTAATTATACTTATAAATAATCTTATGAAAAAGATTTGCAAAAAATTTTAAACTGCTATTTTCATCCAAAATCAATAAATACAAGAATGGAGTCGTCGAAATATTTATAGAATACTCGATTCATAAAATGGATGAAATGAACTAGACAAACTGAATGGCATAATAAGTCATTCATAAGAATCATAACGAGTGCGGAATGCGGTAAGTGGAATGCTAACTTCCGCAACTCGTAGCAAATGAAAACCGGTGGCAAGGTCGAGCTTAAAAGACCTTAACACCACACAAGATATTGCTTAGGTGATGATCCTAAGACAAACTCCAAAAATACTGAAAAATTCTCAAACTACATGAATGAGAGAAATAACACTTTTCTCATCATGAGGGCTTAAAGAATAAAATGATGCCATCAAATTGGAATCGAAATCACAAAGAAAAATAGAAATCTGCTTAACAGATTGAAAATGTCGAAGATGAATAGTCCACTTGGGACATGAAATATGGCTTCATAATAATTGAGCCAATCCTTTCACACACAAAAATTCGAAGCCTAAGTAACGCATAAAATGCAAATCGGCTCGGTAAGAAAAAAATCACATAAAATAATTTCGACATCAATAGAAAGCAAATTGAGTGTTGCGGATCAACCATCCGGATTCGCAATTCTCAAAGAAGTTAACAAGCCCAAAAATGTTTAAAGAAAAAGAATCAACAAGTTCTTTTGATATAAAATAATAAGATGAATCCATATCAAAAAGAACTCAAATAAGAAGATCACGAAATAAAACAATGTCATCAAGGATTGGATAAAAAGTACCTTGACCAAGAGCAGTGTCACTAAGTGTTCGCATAACATTAAGCTCTCCCTCTCTCCTGCTTCAGAGTATGGGACATGTAGGTATAAGATGACCCAAACTTTTGCAATAACGACAAGAGAGGTTACGGGCACTCCCTTGCATAATGGTCCGTGGAACCACAATTGTAGCATTGTCCACGACTAGAGGTGGGA
Organism: Allium cepa; assembly: GCA_030765085.1. Taxonomy (NCBI): domain Eukaryota; kingdom Viridiplantae; phylum Streptophyta; class Magnoliopsida; order Asparagales; family Amaryllidaceae; genus Allium; species Allium cepa. The sequence continues at coordinate 878,828,669 of CM060934.1, forward strand.
GTCTTTGCTACCGGAGTTTGTTGCTTCCCTTTCTTGTTGGGAGTGGGGCCTTTGAATTTGATAGTCCTCTTCATGTTATTGTTGAAGTTCTGTTTGGCACCGATAACTTCAACATCGCTTTCTTTATCGGTCTCTTCAAGTTGAAGAGCGATATCAATAAGCTGATCAAAAGAAACTTCTAGTTTTAGAAGTATAGGCTTTTTAAGGTTCTTGTTCAACCCATAGACAAACCTTTGATTTTTCTTCAATGGGGTATTAATATACTCGACCCCATACTTAGAGAGAGATTCGAAAGATGCAACATAATCTGTCACAGAAGATTCATCTTGAACAAGGTCAATAAAACGCCGTGCTAAAGTTACCTTTTCAGCTTCCGGCACAAACTTTAATTCGAACCGTTTCCGGAATTGCTCCAAAGTAAGATCCGCTTCGATAATCTCCAAAGTCAAGAGCTCATACCAATCTAATGCTCTTTCTTGGAGCATGCTAGAATCCACTTGGACTCGATGTAAATCAACAAGATTCATGCGAGAAAAGATGCGATCGCACGATTTGAGCCAAGCTTAAATTTCTATAACTCTCTCGGATCCCATGAATGGCCTTCCACCCAAATCGATATAGTCTCTGCACAAGCGTGCAAACTCGGATCTAGGATGAGTAGGCTCTGGAATGGGTCCGGCAGCTTGAGCGTTCTTTACTAGATCAAGAAGCTGCTGGGCAAAAATAAATACTCCATCCTAGGGAGTAGCACTAGATTGTCCGGCACTGGGACGATTTGATCTAACCATTTCTTTTCTTTCAGAAAGAAAGAAAAGAAGAAGAAAAAGTTATTCTTAGAATGAATATCAAACATACTTGATTGATAAAAAGGAATCATAAAAGAAAATAGGATAGAACGGTACGAAGACACGAATTAAATCCTAAGGCACAACTCCTAAGTAAGACTTTGGACACGATCCTTGCTAGATTATTCTACATTGTTCCGAAGTTTGGCTCTGATACCAAGCTGTGACGCCCCACCTCTATACCCATGCTAGCCAAGGACACTACGGTGTAATGTCGTCAACTGGCGTAGAGAATAAGGCTGTTGAGGAGCGACCATCCGTGTAATTGCTTTGTGCAAGCACCGATATGTCAGATAGAATAACATGCAATTCATTTCGAGAGGAAATCCGACATACCGACACAAACACAAAGTTACTACACGGTGGCTATAAATACTTCGGAAACAAATATAGAAATAAGCATAACACAAATCAATCACAGATAATTCATATCACAAAGGCGGAAATAGATATGGATATTACACATATAAGTTTATATCAGATTAGTGGTCTAACAAGATCCACAACATCACAAAAGAATAGATACAAGTGCTAGACAAAAGAATATGTATACATCAAGGAGTCTCTGTCTCGAATGTATACAAAACAAAAACTACTAATCTAAAGTAGTTAGCCAAAATCGGATGATGGTCCCTGATAAGAAGTCAAGCAGAAGCACCTGTATAATCTCAGTCCGACCCGAGTATTATTTAAGAAGAAAATAATAAACGGATCAGTCTAACTATAATTATCAGATAAAATGAGATATCAGAAGAGATGTAATAAAAACGTATGATAACCAAAAATGTCATACTGTGACAAGTATACATAGAAAATCAACTAAATCATACAAATATCTCAAGAATCTCATAGCATCAAAAAGAATATCATATCCTTTATTTACTTCACCAAGCCAGAATAAATGACATACATATCAATGCCAATCGTAAAAGTTGGTGAAACATAAATTACAGAATTCAACCATTAGAAATCCAGAGATTAAATAATTCGGAGCAATGACGTCGTACAGGGTAACGTCCGATGATCCAAAAACACAATAAATAGGAACAACGATGTCGTACAGCGTAACGTCTGATGAACCCAGACACAATAAAACGGAACAACGACGGCGTACAACGTAATGTCCGATGAACCAAATCACAATAAAACGGAACAACGACGTCATACAGCGTAACGTCCGATGAACCAAAACACAATAAAATGGACCAACGATGTCGTACAACGTAACATCCGATGAACCCAAACACAATAAAACGGAACAACGACGTCGTATAGTGTAACATCCGATGAACCAAATCACAATAAAACGGAACAACGACGTCGTATAGTGTAACATCCGATGAACCAAATCACAATAAAACGGAACAACGACGTCGTGCAGCGTAATGTCGATGAACCGAATCAAAGAGACATCGCGCATTACTAGTCTAAACCATAAAATGATCAACATCGATCATCAAGAAGTGTCAATTACTGTAAGCTAGTAAATATACGAGTTTAGCTTCAGGTCCCATAACCACTTGCTTAACTTAAATAATTACAAACAAATTGTAGACCTCTACTAGAAAATTTGTCACAAGAGATTCAATCGAACAAGTCCAAGAATTAACCGACGAAGTAAACGCAAGCGTTTCATACCGCTTGTTTTACTAAGTCGTTTAATTAGATTTCTCATACGAGTGAGGTAAAGGTTTGTATATACTAATAGATTGGAAATCGGTTTTAAGAAACGAGCTTTGTAATAAAATAGTATTGAAATCGTTTTGATGAAAGAGTTTTGATATTTACTACTAGTATTGAACCTTTATATTTTTAAAAGTGACAAATCAAAGAAATGATTGTAGAAACAATCAATGATCAAAATTCACATATGAAGACGTGAATTAATTCCAAAGAAATCGATATCAAATCGATCAAAATGGATATTTCCAAAAATCCCATATTAGAAGTCATCAAAATCGAATAACAATTGATACAACAAGTGGGAATAAACCCGAATCGATTAAATTTGAAAACACAAGAGAAATAGACAAAGATAGGCATAATAGGCAATTAGGAGCAGGTCAGTCGACTGGCTCACTGAGTTCAGTCGACTGAACCAGAAACTTGAAATTTTCATTTCCTGCAGTCAGTCGACTGATTACAGTGGCCAGCCGACTGATTGCAGGAAACAGAGACTCCTTGTCTCTGAAAACAGTCCCTAGACCGCTCATGAGCTACAGCCAGTCGACTGACTGAAAATGTCAGTCGACTGACTGAAAATGTCAGTCGACTGACTGGCATTGGAGCAAATTTCCAGCCTATCAATTGAAGAGGAAACTCTTCCAAAATGCAACCGAACGAGCAATGGCGCTAGGGGTTTATGCCAATCGACAACCCGGCCTTGTAAGCTCTTCGATACACCACTAAAAGCATGATCAAACATCAAAGTTATGATTTTTAAAGATTTGGCTTCAAACACTAAAAATTGAACTTTTCACAAAACCAATCCAAATCAAAAGCAACTGCACATGAATAAGTGTTAGGAATTCATACCCAACAATCAAAGATAGTTATAGACATAGATGTGAGATAAAAATCTCACCTTTTCACAAAATCAAGGAAGAAGAAGCTATAGAGCAATGGCAAGGACAATCACTCTTCAATTCCAACCCAACAAGCTTGAATCTAAGCTTAAAAGAGAAATATTTCCTAAGTCAGGTTTAGGAATTTCTGAAATTGGAAGGAGAATGAGTTGGAGAAGAAGAAGAGGATGCTTACAAATAGCTTCGCTTAGAATTTAGAGCTAGAGCTCGGATTTTGCAAATGAACTAGGGCTTGGAGTTTCTATTTCCCATTCCATTCCCCCATTTTTGATGAAGCTTAATTATTAGGAAAGTTATGAAGTAATGAAAAGGAGAGGGGGTGGAACTAGGGTCTTATGATAGAACATTGGGCTGAAACCCAAACTCAAACCCAAAGTGAAAAAGTAGCAAAATTCGACTTACTCCAAACATATCGAAGCTTATACTCAAAAAGGTCGCAAACGTCATTTTGAACTCAATGGTTGTGGTCTCGAGTCCCAATTCGACTGTTTGCTATTAGTAGGTTTTCGGACTAAAATCCGACGAACGATGAAATATTTAAATAAAATATTTAAATATAAAATCGATAAATATGCGGGTTGTTACAGACTCCCCTCCTTAAAGAAATTGCGTCCTCGCAATACTTAAGAAGAAAATAAATAGTAACAACAATAACAGCAAATCAACACAAAAGAAAATTTGAAATAAGAAGTTCACCACAAGGAGCACGAAAGAGTAAGTCCGAACGTGTTCACTCGTTGAATTCTATGGATTCCAAAGAGCTATCCTCGAGATTTGAGAACCATTGAACTTTCACAAGAAGTACATCTTTATTTCGAAGGCGCTCAACCTCCGAAGAAATGATGCGAATAAAATGTTGCTCAAAAATTCAAATAGGCGAAACTTCCATTTCTTCAATAACATCGGGCTCAAGAATAAAAATCGGAATCCCTAAGGCATTTTCGTAGTAGAAAGACGTGTGAAAACGTCATGAATAACAGAAAATTGACCCGGTGCAACGACATAGTATAATAACAGTACGCCCGAGAAACTAGAAACTTGAATAATTTGAAACATCGACGCAGTACAGAAACGGTACATCTAATGAACCGAAGCTCAAATAATTCGAAACACCGACGCAAGTACAAAACCGGTACGTCCAATGAACCGAAGCTCAAATAATTCGGAACACCGACGCAGTACAAAAACGGTACGTCCAATGAACCGAAGCTCAAATAATTCGGAACACCGGACGCAAGCCCATAAAAGAAATGAGACGAAGCTCAATAAAACAAGGTACATCGAAACGTCCGATGAACTTGGTAAAAGATCATTCCATTCGGACATCATCAAAAGGATAACCGCTTGTTTCTTACGACTAAGGGCATTGGCAACATGATTTCCCTTCCGGAAGTATATAAAGAATATTAAGATCATAAGATGCAAGGAACTCTAGCCAACATTAAGTTCCTTACGAGAAAATAAATATTCCAAAGATTTAGTAGAGAACAAATTTCTCATCCAAAAATGATGATGCCAAATTCTAAAAGTGAAATCAATAGTCGCGAGCACTAGATCATGAATGGCATATCTAGTCTCGATAGGCTTTAATGATTTAGAAACATAAATGATAGCACGTTCTCCTTTGCAAGAGAACGACATTCAAACCAATACGATAAGCATTGGTACGAAAGATAAAGTCTTGGTTCCCTTCGGGAATCACAAGAATAAGAGTATCGGAAAAGAGTTCTTTTAAATAATCCTTTTTCCCCAAAAAGCTAAAACTTTCAAAATTACAATTATCTTTATGTAATTATCTTTCTTGAAAAATATACATTTTTACAAGTCAATATATCATGTCTGACTGTCTCATCAAAGCGTTTAGGAAATTCCTATCGATAACGTTGATCAAGCGCATCGACCTGAATTTTTAAAGCACTCAATGGGCAATACAATCACAAAATCATCTTCTATATGATAAACATATCTCTTAAAATCTTTACAAATATTCTTTGTTCGTTTCAAGAACAAAATATAATTATACTTATAAATAAATCTTATGAAAAAGATTTGCAAAAATTTTTAAATTGCTATTTTCATCCAAAATCAATAAATACAAGAATGAAGTCATCGAAATATTAATAGAATACTCGATTCATAAAATGGATGAAATGAACTAGACCAACTGAATGACGTAATAAGTCATTCATAAGAATCATAACGAGTGCGGAATGCGGTAAGTGGAATGCTAACTGCCGCAACTCGTAGCAAATGAAAACCGGTGGCAAGGTCGAGCTGAAAAGACCTTAACACCACACAAGATATTGCTTAGGTGATGATCCTAAGACAAACTCCAAAAATACCGAAAAATTCTCAAACTACATGAATGAGAGAAATAACACTTTTCTCATCATGAGGGCTTAAAGAATAAAATGATGCCATCAAATTGGAATCGAAATCACAAAGAAAAATAGAAATCTGCTTAACAGATTGAAAACATCGAAGATGAATAGTCCACTCGGGACATGAAATATGGCTTCATAATAATTGAGCCAATCGTTTCACAAAAAAATTTCGAAGCCAAAGTAACGCATAAAATGCAAATCGGCTCGGTAAGAAAAAAATCACATAAAATAATTTCGACATCAATAGAAAGCAAATTGAGTGTTGCGGATCAAACATCCGGATTCGCAATTCTCAAAGAAGTTAACAAGCCCAAAAATGTTTAAAGAAAAAGAATCAACAAGTTCTTTTGATATAAAATAATAAGATGAATCCATATCAAAAAGAACTCAAATAAGAAGACCACGAAATAAAACAATGTCATCAAGGGTTGAATAAAAAGTACCTTGACCAAGAGAAGTGTCACTAGGCGTTTGCACAACATTAAGCTCTCCCTCTCTCCTGCTTCGGAGTATGGGACATGTAGATATAAGATGACCCGAACTTTTTCAATAACGACAAAAGAGGGGTTTCGGGCACTCCCTTGCATAATGGTCCATGGAACCACAATTGTAGCATTGTCCACGACCAGAGGTGGGAGTCTTTGCTACCGGAGTTTGTTGCTTCCCTTTCTTATTGTGAGTGGGGCCTCTGAATTTGATAGGCCTCTTCATGTTATTGTTGAAGTTCTGTTTGGCACAGACAACTTCAACATCGCTTTCTTTATCGGCCTCTTCAAGTCGAAGAGCGATATCAATAAGCTGATCAAAAGAAACTTCTAGTTTTAGAAGTAAAGGCTTTTTAAGGTTCATGTTCAACCCATAGACAAACCTTTGATTTTTCTTCAATAGGGTATTAATATACTCGACCCCATACATAGAGAGAGAGATTCAAAAGATGCGACGTAATCTGTCACAGAAGATTCACCTTGAACAGGTCAATAAAACGCCGTGCTAAAGTTACTTTTTTAGCTTCCGGCACAAACTTTAATTCGAACCGTTTATGGAATTGCTCCCATGTAAGATCCGGTTCGATAATCTCCGAAGTCAAGAGCTCATACCGATCTAATGCTCTTTCTTGGAGCATGCTAGAAGCCACTTGGACTCGATGTAAATCAACAAGATTCATGCGAGAAAAGATGCGATCGCACGATTTGAGCCAAGCTTGAATTTCTATAACGCTTTCGGAGCCTATGAATGGCCTTCCACCCAAATCGATATAGGCTCTGCACAAGCGTGCAAACCCGGATTTAGGATGAGTAGGCTCTGGAATGGGTCGGTAGCTTGAGCGTTCTTTACTAGATCAAGAAGCTGATGGGCAGACATAAATACTCCATCCTGAGGAGTAGCACTAGATTGTCCGGCACTGGGACGATTTGATCTAACCATTTCTTTTCTTTAAGAAAGAAAGAAAAGAAGAAGAAAAAGTTATTCTTAGAATGAATATCAAACATACTTGATTGATAAAAAGGAATCATAAAAGAAAATAGGATAGAACGGTACGAAGACACGAATTAAATCCTAAGGCACAACTCCTAAGAAAGACTTCGGACATGATCCTTGCTAGATTATTCTACATTGTTCTGAAGTTTGGCTCTGATACCAAGCTGTGACGCCCCACCTCTATACCTACGCTAGCCAAGGACACTACGGTGTAATGCCGTCAACTAGCACGGAGAATAAGGCCGTTAAGGAGCGACCATCCGTGTAATTGCTTTGTGCAAGCACCGATATGTCAGATAGAATAACATGCAATTCATTTCGAGATGAAATCCGACATACCGACACAAACTCAAAGTTACTACACGGTGGCTATATATACTTCGGAAACAAATATAGAAATAAGCATAACACAAATCAATCACAGATAATTCATATCACAAAGGCGGAAATAGATATGAATATTACACATTAAAGTGTATATCAGAGTAGTGGTCTAACAAGATCCACAATATCACAAAAGAATAGATACAAGTGCTAGACAAAAGAATATGTATACATCAAGGAGTCTCTATCTCGAATGTATACAAAACAAAAACTACTAATCTAAAGTAGTTAGCCAAAATCAGATGATGGTCCCTGATAAGAAGTCAAGCAGAAGCACTTGTAAAATCTCAGTCTGACCCGAGTATTATTTAAGAAGAAAATAATAAACAGATCAGTCTAACTATAATTATCAGATAAAATGAGATATAAGAAGAGATGTAATAAAAATGTATGTTAACCAAAAATCATACTGCAACAAGTATACATAGAAAATCAACTAAATCGTACAAATATCTCAAGAATCTCATAGCATCAAAAAGAATATCATATTCTTTATTTAGTTCACCAAGCCACAATAAATGACATACATATCAATGCCAATCGTAAAAGTTGGTGAAACATAAATTCCAGAAATCAACCATTAGAAATCCAGAGATTAAATAATTCGGAGCAATGACGTCGTACAGCGTAACGTCCGATGATCCAAAAATACAATAAATAGGAACAACGACGTACCCGAGCACAATTAAACGGAACAACGACGTCGTACAACGTAACGTCCGATGAACCAAATCACAATAAAATGGAACAAGGACGTCGTACAGCGTAACGTCCGATGAACCAAAACACAATAAAACGGAACAATGACGTCGTACAATGTAACGGCCGATGAACCAAATCACAACAAAACGGAACAACGACGTCGTACAGCGTAACGTCCGATGAACCAAAAAACAATAAAACGGAACAACGACATCGTACAGCGTAACGTCCGATGAACCAAAACACAATAAAATGGAACAACGACGTCGTACAGTGTAACGTCCAGTGAACCAAATCACAATAAAACGGAACAACGACGTCGTACAGCATAACGTCCGATGAAGCGAACAAAAGAAACATCGCACATTGCTAGTCTAAACCATAAAATGATCAACATCGATCATCAAGAAGTGTCAATTATAGTACGCTAGTAAATATATGAGTTTAGCTTCATGTCCCATAACCACTTGCTTAACTTAAATATTTACGAACAAATTGTAGATCTCCACTAGAAAAATTGTCACAAGAGATTCAATCGAACAATTCTAAGAATTAACCGACGAAGTAGACGCAAGAGTTTCATACCACTTGTTTTACTAAGTCGTTTAATTAGATTTCTCATACGAGTGAGGTAAAGGTTTGTTTATACTAATAGATTGGAAATCGGTTTTAAGAAAGAGCTTTGTAATAAAATAGTGTTGAAATCATTTTGATGAAAGAGTTTTGATATTTACTACTAGTATTGAAACCTTTATATTTTTAAAAGTGACAAATCAAAGAAATGATTGTAGAAACAATCAATCATCAAAATTCACATATGAAGACGTGAATTAATTTCAAAGAAATCGATATCAAATCCATCAAAATGGATATTTCCAAAAAACCCATATTAGAAGTCATCAAAGTCGAATAACAATTGATACAACAAGTGGGAATAAACCCGAATCGATTAAATTTGGAAACACAAGAGAAATAGACAAAAATAGGCATAATAGGCAATTAGGAGCAGGTCAGTCGATTGGCTCATTGAGTTCAGTCGACTGAACTAGAAACTTGAAATTTTCATTTCCTGCAGTCAGTCGACTGATTGCAGTGGCCAGCCGACTGATTGCAGGAAACAGAGACTCCTTGTCTCTGAAAACAGTCCCTAGAACGCTCATGACCTACAGCTAGTCGACTGACTGAAAATGTCAGTCGACTGACTGGCATTGGAGCAAATTTCCAGCCTATCAATTGAAGAGGAAACTCTTTCAAAATGCAACCGAACGAGCAATGGCGCTAGGGGTTTATGCCAATCGACAACCCGGCCTTGTAGGCTCTTCGATACACCACTAAAAGCGTGATCAAACATCAAAGTTATGATTTTTTAAGATTTGGCTTCAAACACTAAAAATTGAACTATTCATAAAACCAATCCAAATCAAAAGCAATTGCATATGAATAAGTGTTAGGAATTCATACCCAATAATCAAAGATAGTTATAGACATAGATGTGAGATAAAAATCTCACCTTTTCACAAAATAAAGGAAGAAGAAGCTATAGAGCAATGGCAAGGACAATCACTCTTCAATTCCAATCCAACAAGCTTGAATCTAAGCTTAAAAGAGAAACATTTCCTAAGTTAGGTTTAGGAATTTCTGAAATTGGAAGGAGAATGAGTTGGAGAAGAAGAAGATGATGCTTACCAATAGCTTCTCTTAGAATTTGGAGCTAGAGCTTGGATTTTGCAAATGAACTAGGGCTTGGAATTTCTATTTCCCATTCCATTCCCCCATTTTTGATGAAGCTTGAGTATTAGGAAAGTTATGAAGTAATGAAAAGGAGAGGGGGTGGAACTAGGGTCTTACGATAGAACATTGGGCTGAAACCCAAACTCAAACCCAAAGTGAAAAAGTAGAAAAATTCGACTTACTCCAAACATATCGAAGCTTATACTCAAAAAGGTCGCAAACATCATTTTGAACTCAATAAGAGTGGTCTCGAGTTCCAATTCGACTGTTTGCTAAAAGTAGGTTTTCGGACTAAAATCCGACGAACGATGAAATATTTAAATAAAATATTTAAATACAAAATCGATAAATATGCGGGTTGTTACAAATTATACATCAGGCCCAAGTGGACTAGAAGAACAAAACAGCCATGCTAGTAAGACAAAAAAAGCTAGATGCCATAAAGAAAGATATTCTGGTTAAACGTAATCCAAAATGGATGGGGGAATCATACTGGGTTTATGTAAATCCCTAATAATCCAATACATTATAGTCATTTGGAAGTTTTGTTTCTACTTCTCAACTCCCTTCCGTGATGAACCGAACTATTAATCTCTTCCTTTTTTTCAATGATAATGGAGGTAAAGAAAATGATATATATGTATAGTGTTGATTGCGTAAGGATTTTGGAAATAAGTTTAAAGTTCATGAGCTGCAAAAGTTTCTTAGTTCACTTTAAGACCAAATGGTTTATGCTTATTAATGTGAGTTGTTACAATAAGTATAGAATTTTGATCTTGGTTAACAATGATATTTGAGAGGTTAATGTAGTGGGTATGAGTGACCAAGACATCATGATCGACCTAGTTAATATAGAGGGTGCTAGATGTAATGTGATTTTTGTTTACGCTTGTAACTTTTATTACTTGAGGCTGCCTTTTATGGAGGAACCTCGAGCAAGATGCATGTTTTATTTTTAGGCCTTGGATAATTTTAGGTGATTTCAAATGCATTAGGTCTTTAGATTAGTAAAAAGGTGGAAACCTGATCTCGTTCTGTAAAATAAAGGAGCTGGACAACATAATAATGAAGTTGGGTCTTTCGAAAACTAATATCAGTGGTTTTAAATTTAATTAGCTGGTGTTCTGGCCCAAACAAGAATATTCTTACCAAAATCGGTCGTGTTCTAGTGAACATGCTCTAGATCCAGAAGTTTAATCTCTGTCGAGCTTCTTTTCTATCTTTTGGCCCAAGTGACCACACCCATATTCTGGTAATTTTAGTGGAGCAGTTTCTGAACTTTCGAAAACCGTTCAAATTCATGAATCATTGAGTGTAATGTGATGATTATCAGATGATCTTTAAAGCTAAGTGGGATACACATTTTGAAGGTAGACATTTCTTCGAATTGATTCGAAAACAAGAAAGTGGTAAGAGAAAAGTTAAGAAATTGGAGTAAAGATGAGATTAGTACCGAGAAGGTGGTTGATGTGTAGAGAAGATGGTGTGATACTCTTCAGCACAAACTGAAAACTGTCCATGATGTAGAAACTGGTAAAGGGATGCAAGAGGTGGGAGCTAATTTGGAGAGAGAGCTATTTATCAAGAATACATATACACTAAATAGAAATAAAAAAGAAACAGGCTGCTCTTAGGTAATGAAGCTATCGCTTTCTTATATGCTAAGATGTCATCTAGAAGATGTCAAAACAATTAGAGAAATAACATTTCAATTAGTGGCGAAGTTAGTATATCTTAGGCTGAGTTTGTTGACAAAGCATTAAGTTACTATATTGCTTTGTTTAAACAGCCTATGTAGGTCACTAAACCGATAATTATTTGCAAAATTATTGTTATTTAATATGGTCAGAACTTTCTAAATGATAATTAGAGCTTGAGGAAATCAAAGATATGATGTTCAGCACAAAGGATAGCACTACACGAGGATCAAATAGAATGAATCTAAATTTTATAAGCAACATGGCCTATAGATGAAGGAGGTTCTAGTAGATGCTTTCAACGACTTATTTGAGAAAGGTAAAATGTTAAGGTAATGCAATTATGCATTCATACATTTGATCCCAAAGACTAAGTCGGCTACTAACATTCAATAGTTAAGGCCAATATTATGTTGTAATATGATATATAAGATCATCCCCAAGGTATTATGTAATCATTTGAAGTGGTTTATGAATGATGTGATTTCTGACAATCAATTTGCATCCATCCAGAGTCGATCAGCGGATGATGGCATCCTATTGGTTCATGAGATCTTAAGAGGGTTTCAAAGTCGACTTGAGGAAGTCAAACGATTCAATTAGCCAAGAGTTTGTTTTAAATATGCTCAAAGCTATACATTTTATGGAGAAATGGATTGTTATTATTAGAGAAATGATACGTAAACCTATGTTTTCTATTATGCAGTGGTAGTGCACATCATTTCTAGATTAGAAATGGGCTTCGCTAGGGCGACACATTTTCCCATTTCCTTTTCTTGCTTGTTGTGTAATGCTTTACTCTACTGATAGAGAATAAGGTAAAAAAAAGGAATGATTTCCCCATTTAAAATAAATAACTTCGAAACTTCTCATTTAATATACATTGAAGACATCATGATAGTTTGTAAAGCTGATGTGGGGACGGTTGTTGCCATTAAAGAGGTGTATTCAAAAAAATGCACGAAACAACTGGACTGCAGTTAAGCCTGGAGAAATCTAAAGTGATTTTTGGCAAGGGAGTTATTAATGAAGCAAAGATCATGGCTAATCTAGGAATTTCTCAAGGAAAATACGCCAATTAAATACTTAGGCATCCCATTTGGAACCAAGCCAGCCCAAAGTGCTAGTTATGAGCGATTTAATTTTTTTCCTTATTTGATCTTTATTTGGCCTATGAAATCTAATTCATTTAGAATATTTCTAAATATTATTTAAATAAAATATTTTATTTTATTAAATTTATAAGTTTTTATTTAATATATATGTGTGTGTGTGCACGTGGAACATGTGAACCCGTGCAAGGTATAACATGCATGTCTATAGATGTTGGAATTTACATCGCAATAAACACGTTAGCTCATTAGATATGCAGATATATGTTGTTCAAATATATGTATGTATATAAACTATTACTTATATATAAATGTTGTGTTTGTGTGTGTATATAAATATACATGTTAAGTTTATTTAAATAATTTTATGTAAATGTATAAAATATTTAAACATATATATATGTGTGTGTGTGTGTGTACATAAGATTTTATAAATAAAATAATATGTATATATTACCATACAATCTCTCATTAAAAAAGTACAAATATATTCACCATAAATCAAAAAAACTTCTCAACAAAAAATGGTCACTGTTGTTTGTTAATTCCTAATTGATTTCGCCACATCCCAACCAATAGCTCCCCTCTATCGCTTCCTTCAATCTTCTTATTCTGCTCTTCCTAGTCCCACTTTGTTAACATGAAAACTTGTCAACACTCAAAGCAAAGCTTGAAGTAATAATGATTCCCTCGAAACCTGCTTCCGAATCGGTGAAGGAAGCAAGCACTCTTGACGGTTGAAAACGCCTCTTTAGCACCTTTTGACACAATCGAAAGGCCAATTTTATCTTTAGAAAATCCTTTCGAGTAGGTTGGTTTGGGACTTTGTTGGAACCTAATTTTGACACTACCAGGACGGTTTAAGTAGGGGACTTAATGGCTCTACAGATAGTTAACATGAATGAGTTTCGACTTAGTCAAAAGGGTTAGCACCTACCGTCTTGTAGATCTGAGCTAAAACTCTTAGGAGATGTGTGAATTAGGGGTTTCAACCAAGTCGAAGGGGATCCATTCGATTAGTTTGACAGTTCACTAACATAATCTGTGTAAAATAAAAAGCTCGGAATAACTTCATAATCAAGTTTAGCATAATCTCCCTTTTAATGAACTCAGTTGGACAAATTAACCAAATCCCCAACTTGATTTGTGGATTAGGGTTAACAAGCTTTTAGAAAATATGAGTCAGAAGGAAAGAAATCAAATCCCTTAAAACTGACTGCTAGGGTCTTATTTATAGGTGCAGGTTGGCACCTTTCGACTCCATGCTTTCGACACGGTCGGAAGGTATATTTTCTTTCTTTCGCGCGTCCCTCTTGATTCATGGCTTTCGATATAGTCGAAAGGGTTGTCTGACCGCCCTTCTGCTACTGCCGAAGATTGAGCTTCTTTATGTCTTGCTTTTTTCCTTCTGACTTCGTCGGAAGGTATGTTGCCTGATCGCTCTTAACTTTGTCGAAAGGTTACACTTGATGTCTTTTTGACTTCATCGAAAGATAGATCGGTTGATCACGCTTGACTCCATCGAAAGGTGTATACATGTGCTCTTTACTTAGACGCCGGTGTGTCATGCAAGTTAGAATGGTGTTGTCCATCGATGTTGTCGAAACGTATTCTCCTAGGGCTTTGAATGAGTCAAAACATCTTAAAAGCTTTGCTGCAAAAGGTTCCCTTCGAAAGTAAGGATGGCTCTAACCAATTCGAAAGGCTAAGATATGCTTTCAGAAGGGCTGCTTTTGTTGAATATTCTTCCGATGAATGTAATTGGAGATGAAACCAATCATTTCGAATGGTTTGGCGCATGTGTAGAAAGTACGCTATCTATTGCCTTTGAAAGATAGCTCTTGACCTTGTCGGAAGTTCTTCCTTATTTGAAACATTGCTAAAGCATCCTTTTGGCCTCTTCAAAGGTTTTTTTGGCGCTATTATGTTCTTGTTGAAAGCTTTATCTTATGTTGAGATAGATCATTCTAATGCCTTCTGATCTTCGTCAATTCTCTTGCCTCCTTTTTCATACTTTTATTATTGAGAATAATTTTATGGATAACATTTAGCCCCTCCAGTAAGAAAGAAGATTTTGTTTTTTAGGACAAAAACTTCAAAGAATTTCTTTCTTTGTTTCATGCAAAATAGAGAATAACTTTTCTCGGGATCGTAACCTTATTATGAGACCTTTTTGGATAACCTTAAACTTATGAAGCTAATGTTCTAAATATTATTTGATGATATCTTTGAATAAAGCATTCCAAATAATATATGATCAAAGCCCTTTTGATTTACTAATATTAGGGATGTGGAACAATATCACATGGTCAGGAGGTATCAGCTTAAATAGATGAACCTTTCAAAAGAGCTACTATTCACTCCAAATCTCCCTTTCTTGAATTAAGGTTTCTTCAACCGTCAAGTATTTGTTTCTTGCTTTAGGTGGTTTTTACCTTGTGTCCTCACTATAACTCATTTTCATCCCCTAAACTTTGACAAAACCTCATCTAATATTGAGAAAATCTTGTGTCGAATTCCAATTCAGAAGTTCAATGGAAAATTCACATGTCATTATAGAAATTCCATAAAGGGACCAAAAATTCATAAACTACAAGTTCAATAAGAAACCATTATGAAAATCCCATAAAGAAATCAGGAGCATAAAATCCATAAATTACCATACAAATCAATCAGGAAATTTAAAATCCTTAAAATCAGAAATTTAGGAGAAAATCATAATGAAAATTCAATACGGAATCCAAGAATATGAAATTCACAAATCTTCATGAAAATCGACATGGAACTTAGAATCTACGAAATCAAAAGTCCAATAAGAGATCATCCAAAAATTCAATATGGAAATCAAAAATATGAAATCCACAAATCATCATAAAACCAATAAGGAAATCTAAAATTCACAAAATTTGAAATCCAATAGGAGATCATTGAAAATTCAATGAGGAAATCAGGAATGTGAAATCCATAAATCAAATCAATAAGAAAATTTAGAATTCACAAAATCAGAAATTCAATAATAAATCTACAAAAATCCAATAAGGGAACCAGGAATACAGAATCTACAAATCATCATGAAAATTGACAGGGAAATTTAGAATCCACAAAGGCAAAAATCCGATAAAAGGACATCAAAAAAATCAAAGAATATGAAATTCATAACTTATCCTAACAATCAATAAGGAAATTAAGAATTCATTAAATTATAAAATCATCATAAAAAAGAAGAACCAAAAATTCATAAATTTAGGAATGTAATCAGAAATTTGTTGGGATCTTATCTGCCAGAAATTCAATAAGAAATCTATAGATCATTATGGAAATTCAACAAAGAAGTCAAGAAATCAAGAATTCACAAAAACTAGAGATCAATAAGAAATCACTATGAAAATCCAATGGGGAAACGAAATATATGAAATCTATAAATCATCACAAAAGTCAATGAGGAAACTTAGAATTCATGAAACCATAAATTCGGTAAGAAGTAGTTAAGAAAATCCAACAAGGAAACCAAGGATATAAAGCTAGTAAATCATCATAAAAGTCAGTGTGAAAATTTTGGATTCACAAAACTCAATATGAAATCTTCATGAAAATAAATAAGGAACCTAAAAGTTCACGAAATCAATAATTCAGCCAAAATCTTGTCAGGGTCGCATCTAACGAATAAACTATTTAAAAATTCATCCAAGATAAGCACAAAATCATAAATCTGTCTGGAAATAATAATTTTAGTAGGTTTAAGCAGATGATTCCTATACCTATAAGTTTTAGTAGTATCATTGTTATATTGGAGCCGAGTAATTCTGTAAAGTCATGCAAACATACGGAATAGGGGTTCCATATTGCTGCTTGTTGTTTAGGTGTGCAATGGCCCAAATAACTTATAGTTACATACGTATAATATATATACTCTTCTATCCTAAGGGTTCACCTTATTTATGAGGATTCAAGAGTGGTTTACTCAATCTATTCTTCGAATGGAGTCACTTTTATCTTTGTAGTAAAAACATGTTATCTATTCCATCCCGTTAGCTTTTATATAGATCTCTGCTTTCCATTTCATGCTAAGGATTTTTTTTCTTATCTTGTGTCTCCTTTATAGATGCAAGTTTATTAATTTCTTGATGTGAGGATGAACTTTCAGGTTCTGGGTGTACTGAAATTTGCTAACTCATATTTGGTCCATTCTGATTGTAATTTTGGCGTATGTTTTCAGTTATGGCATTGGACATCTTTATCCTTCTGCCTTTGTCTGTACCACTTTCTTAGGTTTCATCTTTGTCTTAGATGGTGGATAGATTTCTTTCTTCAATCCTTTGTTCTTTTAAGTTTTGATTTTTGTTTTGAGATGTAGACATCTTTGTCTTTCTTCGTCTGTTTTGTTCCTCTTCCGGGCTTCCCTTGGTTCTAAAGGATGTAGTATATCTTTAGTTGACCTTCCTCCAGAAGGTTGCTGATGCGTGCTTATCTTGAACCCCCTCCTAAGAGGTGATATGGACATTAGGGGTCTCTTGATTTTGTGTGTTCTTTATCTGACCCTTCCTCTAAGAGGTGATATGGACGTTAGGGGTCTCTTGATTTTGTGGGTTCTTTATCCGACTCTTCCCTTAAGTGGTGATATGGGCATTAGGGATTTATTCCTCCCTCTAGGAGGTGCTCTAGAGTGGATGTCGGAGACTTATTCTCAAAAGCATTTTTCTCCAGATTGAATGACGGAGGCTCATTCTCAAAAACATTTTTTGCTTCGGATTGGACGTCGGAGGCTCATTCTCAAAAATTTTTTTTACTCCGGATTGGATGACAGAGGCTCATTCTCAAAAACTTTTTTGCTCCAGATTGGACGACGGAGGCTCATTCTCAAAAACATTTTTGCTTTGGATTGGACGTCAGAGGCTCATTCTCAAAAACATTTTTTATGAAAGTAATTTTGACCCTTCCTCTAGAAGGCACGAAAATAGTTTTGGAAACTTTATCCGAGACAATAGTTCTCTAAAAACTTTGTCTGGCACAATAGTTCCTCAAGAAGTTAGTAGAGAGTGGAGGTTCAAGTCCTCCTTCTAGCGCTAAAAATGTTAACAAGAAAGCTTGCCAACACCTCAAAGAGAAGCTTAAAGTAATAACGATTCCTTCAAAACCTGCTTCTGAATCAGTGAAGGAAATAGGCACTCTTCAAGTTGGAAAAGATAGTTGAAAACACATCTTTAGCACCTTTCGACACAATCGAAAGGATGATTTTATCTTCAGAAAATCCTTTCGAGCAGGTTGGTTTGTGACTCTGTCAGAACCTTCTTTCGACACTACCAAAAGGGTTTAAGTAGGGGACTTAATGGCTTTGGAGATAGTTGAGCTGAATGGGTTTCAACTTGGTCGAAAGGAGATAGCATCTGTTGTCTTGTAGATCTGAGCTAAAAATCTTAGGAGATGAGTGAATTAGAGGTTTTGACCCAATTGAAGGGGGTCCATTCGATTAATTTGACAATTGATTAACATATCTGTGTAAAATAAAAGGCTTGGAATAACTTTATAATCAAGTTTAGCATAATCTCCCTTTTAGTGAGCTCAATTGTATAAATTGACTAAATCCCCAACATGATTTGGGAACTAGGGTTTACAAGCTTTTAGAAAATACAAGTCAGAAGTGAAAGAAATCGGATCCCTTAAACCGACCCTTAGGCTCTTATTTATAGGTGCGGGTTGACACCTTTCGACCCCATACTTTCGACACGGTCGGAAGGTTTGTTTTCTTCCTTTCATTCATCCCTCCTCGTTCATTGCTTTCGACATAGTCGAGAGGGTTGTTTGATCGCCATTCTACTGCTGTCGAAGATTGAGCTTCTTTATGTCTTGCTTTGTTCCTTTCAACCTCATCGGAAGTTATGTTGCCTGATCGCTCTTAACTTTGTTGAAAGTTTTCGTTTGATGTCTTTCAACTTCATCGGAAAGTAGATCGATTGATCACTATCAACTCCATTGAAAGATGTATAGATGTGCTCTTCACTTAGATGCTTGTGTACTATGCAAGTTGGAATAGTGTTGGCCTTCAATGCTGTTGAAACGTATTCTCTTCGGGCTTCGAATGAGTTGAAACACCTTAAAAGTTCTGCTACAAAAGGTTCCCTTCGAAAGCATTCTCCTTGACTAGCACGGAACCATATTCTTTGGTGTTAGCAGATTATAATCTTTCCTTTATAAGTGAGGATGGTTCTAACCAATTTGAAAGGCTAATATATGCTTTCGAAAGAGTTTCTTTTGTTGAATATTCTTCTGATGAATGTAAATGGAGACGAAACCAATCGTTTTGATTGGTTTGACGTATATACAAAATGTATGCTATCTATAGCCTTTGAAAGGTAGCTGTTGACCTTGTTGAAAGTTTCTTTACTTATCCGAAATATTGCTGAAGCGTCCATTTGGTCTCTTCAAAAGGTTTTGCTGGTGCTATCATGTTCTTGTTGAAAGCTTTATCTTATGTTGAGATAAACCACCCTAATACCTTCTGATCTTCGTCAATTCTTTTGCCTCTTCTTTCGTACTTTTATTGTTGAGAATAATTTATGGATAATACTCTTCTTCATAGCAAAAACGAACAACGCGTTAACTCCGTATCCGTCCACAACAAGATCAGGTTGTGCTTTCAATGTTTCATCCATTGAGTCCATCCTTGGTTCGTCATCACTTGAGAACATTGCTACGATCTCTGATTTCCCTCTTTGGATTCTTCTTCATTAGCACATTTGAGTAAAATCTATAACCGCAGTTGCTCCAACCTAATTTTGCCTTCGATAAATACCTTCGCACTACTTGATTCTTCCTTGAATAACTATGACCCAAGTAGTTCTCCCACCTTTGGTGTGCCTGTTATTGATGTAGTGGATTGGGTAATTCCACTCTCGCCTATGTTGACTGCTTCATGTCAGACCAGTGGGAAAATACTAGTAATGGAAACGTTGATGTTGCATTGGGTAGTTCCGATGTGGTTGATGGTGTATATGAAAACATTGAGCCTGTACTTTTGTATAGCAAATTAAGCACACAATCTGCTTGTGTTATTGACCAATTGAAACCTACTGCATCTAATTTTATCAATCCAAATTCAAGTGTTGTACATACAACCTCCTTATCTGATAGTGTTTTGGGTTCTTCTCCCGTGTCTGGTTGTAAGCGATCATCATTTTTAGTGTGATGCCGAGGAATGATGATGAATACGTTCCACGTTATATTGATATTGAGGAGGTAGATGGGCTATGGTACACCCGTTGGAGGTTTAGGAAGCATGGGCTATTTTTTTGGTCGTAGTATTTGGTGGGATTTTTCCTAAATTCTAACTCTCCATATTAACCAATCTGCAAGAATTGCCGTCAACATTGGAATATTAGGGCAGCCTACAAGTGCACTTTAATAATAGCTTGTTCTTTTTCAAGTGCTTTAGAAAGGAAGAAAGTCTTCGAGTGCTAGAGGTTGATCCCTCCATTATAGCTGGTTAATCCTTCATTATTACCTCTTAGAGTTCGATGTGGACAAGGCTAAGGAGCAGATTCTCTCTATCCTGGTATAAGCTCATTTCTCTCTTATTCCTTATTTGTTGCAACTCATGATAGAGTTAAATTGGTTAGCGAGTGTTGTTGGTAAACTCAAATGTTTTAATGCTAATACTATCGCTCATAACAAGCTTGTGTATGCTAAGGCTCTAATTGTAGTAACTCCTGGAAAGCCTCTTCCCTCTAAGATATTTGTTCGTATATGATCGCCATGTTTAAGTTATTGATGTTCATTATAGTTGAAAACCAGAGATGTGTACGCCATATCGCACATTTGGTCACTTTGTTGAAGCCTGTTCTTCGTAATCTAATATCCGACCTATTCCTCTTTCACTTAGGATCCCTCTTCCTCGTCCTTCAATGAAGTGGGTACCGAAATTTTGCCCTCCTACAATACTTTGTCAACCTGAGATCATGACTTCGTCCATTCCCTCTGGTGATCTTACTGATGTTCGCTCCATTGATGCTGCTATGCTTTCAAGTCCTATGATCGTGTCTACTGTCATTGATGTTCACTCTTTCAATGTTATTGATGACAGTGCTCTGGGTATTCCGCATTCAGCTCCATTGTTAGGTGACTTCTTTTGGGGATCATTTGAGCAGGCTTGGATTTATGAGCCTTCTGAAATAAATTTTGACACTAAGGGTGGTAGGTTCTATAAGTACGTTGGAGGGGATGAAGGAAAACGACGGGTATATTACCATGTTGAGGGTGATGGCCTTGTGTTTTTGGTTATAGGACGGTTAGGTGATCTAAATCGTTTTGTTATCATGGATGCCATTTGGGATAAGAAATACCTCCGCTGCTCTAATTGTGTGGATTTTGTTCCTACGTTGGCTACTCTTTTCTTTGGGTAATCTCATGTTATTAGGTTTGAATCTTCAGATGAGGGGAGTGGATCTTCCTCCTAGGAGGGAGAGTAGTTTAGTGTTGGTTGGTTAGTAGTTTGGCATTTTGGCCAAACCCCTGTGCTTTATTTTTTCATATAAATGTTCTAGCGCATGTACCTGAACACCTGTTTCAAATTCTTTTATTCATGTGGATGGCCCACTATAAATGTCGGTTAGCTTTGCTAAAAATAAATAAAAATAAATGTATATTATTATAATATATCTATTTAAATGTAAATAAGTTAATTAAATATTAAATAAATAATATTTTTTTATAAAAGGGTGAATAAAATATGTATTGGTATATACATGATAATAAAATTATATTTATTTATTTTAATATATATACATAAATATATTTATAATATATATATATATATATATATTAATAAATTCCAAATCATATGTACAAAAGAAATTATTTTAAAATATATTTTAATTGAGTATTCAGTCAAAATTACATAAAATATTAATAAAAAATTATTTCCTAAACCTTTTTCAAATTTTAAATTTCTAGTATATCACAAATGATATTTTGAATTTTGGAAAAACTTTCACAATTTTTTGGTTAAATTTTAAATTTTACTTTTATTAAAATTTATTAATTTTCTACGGTTTTGAATAATAATTTAAAAAATAACAAAAAAAATTTAATTCTTATTTCCTGGCCAAGAGCTTATCTAATGTTAAAATAATTTAAAAAAAAATAAAAAGGTAATTTTCATAATATATTTGATTTTATATGACTTATTTATGTAGTGTATTAGTTAAATAATATTAAATAATTACAAAAATTATTTTTTTGGTCGAAAATTACTATTACCATGAAACTACATATATAAAATTATATGATCAATTTTAACCACAGTATAATGTTGTAATTAAATACAAACCAAATATATACGTAATTATAAAATATATTGATATATATAATTTAATGAAATATTAATTAATATGTACATTATGCTGGTGTGCTGAGCTGATATGTAAAAAATTGATTTTATTTTATTTTATTTTATTTCATAAGTACATACATACATATAACCAAACCAATTTGTGACAAAATTAGTGCATATTAGAATTATCACTTAACTAACAATATACACACATATAATAAAATATTATTTAGAGAATTATAAATCATAATTTTATAAACCATACCTAAGAACTAAAGCCTTGAAGTGTAACTTGAAATGATGGATTCTCCCCTTTGAAACCTTTTCTGATTCGCCAGATTGCTAGTCCTTGAACCATTGACCTTTGACTACCGAATTGGGATCGACTTTGACTTGATTTGAACTTGATATGATGGGTCACTAATAGGGTAATTTTAGCCAGCAAGATATGGTGGAGACGACATCTGAAAAGACCTAATCAAATTAGTTTATGTTTGCTTGTATAGTGGATAAAAAGGAGGGAAAATTTGGATCTCATCTCATACTAGTTCTCCCTTCATCCGAGCCATCAAAAATCTAGCATTTAAAACCTATTTTGAGCCATACCCCATGGAATGTTCCTGCTAAAAATTTCAACCATCATGGTGGGCCAAAAACTCATTTAAGCCCAAAGGAAATATTATTAAATCTAATTTAATTGCTTATCGATATTGTATATCGGTTTATAACTACTATAAATGTATTTAATAATATTTATTCCTCAAATCATAATAAAAAATTATAATTATTATTTCATGAATATTAATTAATTTTATTAATTTATAGCAACTATAAACTAATTACATTGTTTGTTCAAAAGAAAAATCATTATTGTGGTTGTGTAGGTCGTCGGATGTAAATTTATTCAGCGACTATACCAATCTAACGTTTACACGTCACTTAGTAGGTTTTGTGACATTTTGTCTAAATTTATCGCTTATTTGGTTTCGAAAAAATCCAATTTTACTTTGTTAAGCGTTACCAGATTATGATTTTTATTTACATTAATTCTCTTCGTCAAAACTATATCACTTTGGACTAATGGAATTCGTTATTGTTTAAAATCCCAATATCATCCATATTTAGCTCTATAGTCCAAACATAAAGTCCTTGGTTCAATAATAACAATTATTATTAACCAAAATATCTGGCCAGAGACATTGACTTTGAGTTGACCGTGATACTTACCTCGTATAACTGAGGAGACAAATCCTCTCTTGAATAGTTTTTCACTTTGAATTCTTCCACTCGACTCAACTATAGTCACTCGACGGATGTCGTACCATGATTTGACTATAATTAAAGCAAAACTTTCATATTGCAGGATTCTCAGGTCAATAGAACTATCTAAATTAGCAACATCGATATTTTCTGTCTGTCTATAGTTATAATAACCAATAGAAAACTATTGAGTATGTCATTCCGTAGTTATCCAATAACTAATAGTATGTAACCCCTAGGAGCATCCAGAAGTCATTAGTAATACATTTCCCAACATTTAGAGAGTATTACATACTCTAGTCTTAAAGGATACACCGATATCCTGTCTCGATGCATCTTGACTAGGAACATTTAAAATATTGTATTTTATAATATTGTGATACAATACTCATGATAACAACTATGTGTAATTGTTATCACAAGCACACCATTTATGGATTTTTTTTATTAAATATACTTTTAATTAAATTAATTAACACATTATATCAAGTATACAATAGAAAGAAAACACCATTTATTTTAAAAAAGATTAGTTATCGAAATAAATGTGTAACAACTTACATAATTTTCCCTAGGGCATACCTCTAACCTATCTATCTCTCACTTGTACATTGGGTCAATTACGGAATCTTATTCCAACTTCGCCAATCGATTTCCTTAAAAAACTAATTGGGTAAGTCCCTTAGTGAACAGGTATGCTATTATGTTTTAATTATCTACTCTGTCAATTAACTCTCTTTAATGTTGGTAAACTACCATTATCATGTGAAACAATCCGGAGTATGTCTCTCGACTTCTAGTGAGCCTTAAGTTCTGTTACAAACTATATTATGACATTGTTATCATGTAACAACGTTACGGGATTCTCAACATTTTTCAGTACCCTCGGCATAGTTATAAATTTGTATGTTTATATTTATATGCATTGTTTTTATTATGGCACTATTCAAGGTGGTGTACTTATCCTTTTTCATTGAATCAGCTGCAGTCTTTCATTTGGAACATACATAACTTAAAGATTCTTAACTTGAATTTGTTATTGATGTATTATACTCAATATCACTTTTGAAAGTTTGAGTTCGAACGCTCCTTCATAAGGAACTTGTTGTTTCTACAAACAATTCTCTAGTATTTTTAAACACACGAGAGACAATCATTTAGTGATATCAATTTAGATTTGATATTTTTTTATGTATCAAATACATAAACAAATAATGATATCGTAGACGACATAACATGTGTGATAAATCCTATAGCCAATGCATACAGAATCCATCTTACATGTTCCATATTAGACATTTTAATAAGGTGTCATTGTTTATCGTTGTGGGACATCCAATATCTTTTATGCATACTATAAAAGATATTATTTTCAAATCCAATGTTGAGTATTAAAACAACTAAAATTAACTTTAACATAAATACATCATTAACAATCATTAATGTGTTGTTTACTTATGATTTAGAAATATCTATGTACCTTTTAATGTTGTTTTTTATGAATACACGCTTCCACTCCATTTTGACTGATAATTAATGTATTTGATATGTCTATCAAAATACCTATTCAATTTTGATGCTTTTTAGAATGATACTTTCGTATTCATTCTCTGATCGTATCTGAAAAACCTACAAACTCAATTTCTCTCCCACCGACTTCGAGATATTTTGGTTATTATGTGCAAGCAGTCTAGTCTAAATCTTTATTTAGTACATTTTGCTTCAACGCATATATACCAAAAACATAAAGTCATACTAGGCGACAACTTTATGAGTAAAATCCAAACTGCCTTTAACACATCGAATAGTGACTTTGTTACGATAATTTCAACAATTGAAATTCGTCTTTCTACTAAAGACATATCTGAGGCTTATGGATCATATCCCTTTAGATACCACTATTAAAATCGTATTTTGAAATGCACTTGTAATCTATTTCAAATTTGTGCATCGTACCATATCACAGACTCAACATTCTTAATGGTTAATTAAACAACCGAGGCTTATTCATTCTTGATATGGACAAGAAACTCATGGTTTCTCTTTAATGCACAAGAATACTCATTAGACGTTCTAATGTATTTACGTTCATTTAGGTTTGGTCAATTTCATTTTGTCCCTTGTAATTAATTTTATCAATTGATCATATTCAAATCCATTGTTATATCCCAATAATTTCTTGAAGAAATTCCTTCGCTATGAAGTTGGTATTTCTTAAAATAACGATTACTTCTTAATGCAACAGAACGGGCATTCATAAACATTTTATGAATTGTCTTATATAAAACTAATTGTGCATTAGTTCACAACATAGATTAGTCATCTAATTGCTATAATCCTAAATATTTTTTGGGATGATTCACACAAGATTCCTTACGTATAATTATTATGTGTAGTCTTTTGACTCACACAACCTGCCAACTCCTTGGCCTAATATATGTCGGGTTTCTTGTAAACCCTTATCCTATATGATTTTGTAAACTATTATTTGGATGATATTAATTTTAACCTTGTGTACTACCCTTAAGGACATACCTTATAGAAAGAATTTTAACTCAACTTCACTCATCATCAATCATGCTTTGTCCAGCAAAGTTTGATTACTCCTTATCAATACATACCTGTGTATTATAGGAATGAGCAACCTTTGAGACTAAATCTTTATTCATGTTAGGTACATACAGAACTCCTTCCAATATAATCACTCATTCGATCAAATCAAATCATTTCTATTTCATGTTATTTTATTTACTTCAGTTTTATATTCTATGAGCTTATCATAGATATACTACATGTGCATCAAATACACATATCCATATTTGTGATAACTCATCGGTGAACATAACAAAGTATATGGAACCGTTTTGGTATTAATAGATTATGATTTCACATCTCTATGTATCAATTTGAACAATTCATCAACTCTTATGATGCTCCTACTAACTGAGTGCATATCCTTTAATTGTTTAAGATATAATCAACTAGTATCATATGATTCATAATCATTTAATAAAAATTATTTTTCAAAATTACATATTAATCTATAATTCCAAATAACTGTAAATAATTTTAGATGCTTCAATATTTTCCAATGCATCACTTTTTTGTGTGAACAAATTGCACATTATAGCTTTATATCATAGCAAATATTCATAATATTAACATTGGAATATAGCTATATCTATTTTTTAGTCGATAACGAAAAATAATCATTATTTCATAAATGATGTTTGGTATATTTTATGAAAATAATTTTCGTAACTTGATGCAATCAATAAGTGCTATATGGCATGCTCACACTATTTTCGCCTTTACCACAATAGCATACTTAATTCGGAGGTTCATCATTCACTAAATATGGATTATTTATTTCATATACTATAACTAGTTTACAGTAGAGAGTTCTTTGATTGAATATCTTGAACTCAAAAAAATAAATCTTATAGAAAACAATTTTCTATATGAAAATACATTTTGGAAATAGAAATCATATTTCTTATTCCAATATTAAGTATCAATTATTATTTTACAATTCTCGTTTCCAATGTTTCTTTATGAAGCGGAAGCTATTTGCTCTCTTCATCTCAATTGTACCTTAAATCACATCCACTCATGTATACTCGTTTTTCTTTCTAAATAGTAGAACCATTCAAAAAAATCCCTTACTATGATATCATAATAAACTCTTTAAAAAAAGTGTACATGATTATCCTTAACATTTAAGGACATCAAATACGTTGCAATTTACGTAAGCTGATCAAACTGACGTTTCAGTGATTAAGTTCTTAGATCTATATTGTAGTTTTGGTCTTATGTTACTTTTAGCACAATGTGATCCTTTAGTAATCAATTAAATTGAATCTTCAATCTCACATTACTGTTTATTGCTTATTTTGAATGAACTAACTTCATTGAAATATCATACATTACGAATTGTGACCATTCATTATATAACATTTATATATGATTTTATATGGATCAAATAGCCATAGTCTTGTATTGGTTTTAAGTTCGAAAATCATACAATGCAATATACGGTCTCGATCAAATAAACACATAAGCGATCAAAGTATGAATGTATTTAGTAGTTGTATAATAAGGTGGTTGCATGGGTATTGAAACGTTAACATGCATTAAACAATTGCAAGTAACTATATGTTATATTTCTATTTTCCAACCTTCAATTCAATTTATTTGAATATCTTAATTGATAAACGTTTTATCAATCATATTAAATGTGCCAATTTAGCAATGTAGATTATTATAGCATTATGTGGCATATGTTCTTACAATATTAAAAAGGTTAAATTTATCATTTCATTTTATTCTAAAAAGGATCCCATCAATCTTTTATGTTTCAACAATCCCTAAGTCGAAACATAGAAGTCTTTCGACTTCACTTGTGGATATTAAGACTCGTACAGATTCTAACCTTGAGGAAGGCTCAACAAAGCATAGGTCCACATATGATGATCATATTGCTCTGAAACCCTTAGTACCTTGTCCTAATTTCGCCTTTACCTTAAAGAAAGCTCGACAAGTTAAATAGTATTATTCACTCGGACCTATCATTTACCATTGGCCTAAGTATAATCCACATTCTTTAAGGAAGTCTCTACAAATACGTGCATTTATCTTACCACGTCTATTCTAAATATTAATAGTATTACATATAACACCCTAGTTTAAGGAAAGCTCAACAACTAAAGAGTATGCAAGTAATCTATTAATATACAAATGATAAAGGACAACTTTATACTAAAGATTCATAATCTTTAATATACTATATCGAGTGACATTGCCATATGGAATAATGTATTTCTTATAAATACTCTTGTGTTTTGAATGCCTAACACATCAAAAATCCCAGTATGCGTGCATTTACTTGTGCATTTATTTCTTAAGTCTATCAAGGGTTTCTTAATGTTTCACCTTTACTTATACATTCATATATATAAGTTTATTATTATATAACTTTTATATTTCATATTACTTATATAATAGACTTATGTATAATAGTATATTAATTAAATCTTACTTAATTAATCTTAATTAATTGGCAATGTAATTAATTTTACATTTTTAATATAACATTTATATTAAATATTTATTACATAAGATAACCTTTATACTATAACATATATATCATATATATGCATGTATATTATTTAATTATTAACCTTTTTATTTATTTATTTTTCATTAACTTTTAGTTTATTTATTTTATTGATTAACCTTTAATTTATTTATTTAATTAATTAACCTTTAATTAATTAATTTAATTAATTAACCTTTAATTTACTTATTGAATTAAACCATTTTAATTAAATTATATTAATTTTGCAAAATCATATTATATACATACATATATACTTATAAGATCGTAAACATTTTAAAATATCATAACATATAGCATAATATATATTACATGCATATATTTTCATTAACTAGCTCATTTCATTTATTTATTTATCTTCTTGATCTTATTAATAAATTTAAAATTTGAAAATTAGTTTTAATGTTATCAAACATTTTGAAAATTTTAGTATATGCTATAATTTTATACTATATGTATATCTTATTTTAAATTTTAAAAGTTATATTTTGATTTTAAACAATTTTGAAAATTAGCCCAAGGCCTAACTCAAATTTGGGCCTTTTTTTTACGGACAACCTTTGGGCTGCGAGCTTAATAGTTAACTCTAACATGGCTAATTCACACTACATAGACTATTAGGCTTTGATACCATTGTTGGAACTACACCAGCTCGTAGAAGAAATTATGGATGAATTTCCAAAAAAAATCCCTTTTAGAATCTTTATTGGACCTATGAAGTCTAATTCATCTAGGACATTCTAAATATTATTCAAATAAAATATTTTATTTTATTTAAATTTACAAATTATATATAATTTTATTGAATATATATATATATATATAAGTATATATATACACACACATATATATGTGTGCATGTGTAACATGTCAACCCGTGTAAGGTATAACATACCCATGTATAGATGTTGGGATTATATCACAACGGATACGTTAGCTCAACCATTATCGAATATATGCCATCCAAATATATATGTACGTATATAAACTATTACTTATAAAAAAAAATTTGTGTGTGTATGTGTGTGTATATTAAGTTTGTTTAAATAATTTTATGCAAACTTATATAATATATATGTGTGTGTATGAAATTTCATAAATAAAATTATATATATATATATATATATATATATATATGTATGTATGTATATTGTAATTTATCTATTTAAATGTGAATAAGTTATTTATATATTAAGTAAATGACAATTTCTATTTTATAAAACTGTGAATAAAATATGTATGAGTATATATACGCTAATAAAATAATATCTTATATTTATTTGAATATATATACATATATGTGCATAAATATATATAATACATATATATAAAAATAAAATTTGAAAAAAATTGTTTAAATTCCATATCTTGTGTATAGCACAAAAAATCCCATTATTATTTTTATTACTTTAAAATATACTTTAATTGAATATTCTTTCGAAATTATATAAAATATTAATAAAAAAGCATTTTCGAAACATTTTTTCCAATTTAAAATTTTTAGTAAATCACAAATGATATTTTGAAGTTTTGTAAAAAAAGTTCCATAATATTTTCAGTTAAATTTTATATTTAATTTATTCATTAGTTTTTCGACGATTTGAATAATAATATTAAAATAATAATAAAAAATATTCTTAATTTTTATTTTTTTCTAATAGCTTTATGATGTTAAAATAATTTTAAAAAATAATTTTCATTATATATTTGATTTTATATGATTTATTTGTATAGTGTACTAATTTAAATAATTCTAAATAAAAATAAACAATTATAAAATTATTTTTTTGTCGAAAATTACTATTACCATGAATTTTATATGATCAACTTTAACCATAATATAATGCTGTAATCAAATGGAAACCATATATATGTAATTATATATATATATATGTATGTATAATTTAATAAAATATTAATTAATATGTATATTATGCTGTTGTACTGATCTGGAAGATTTTATTTTACAAGTATATACATGCATATAACCAAACTAATTTGTGACAACATTAATTCATATCAGAATCGTCACCTAACTAACAATAATAATAATGTATAAGCACACATAATAAAATATTATTAAAAGAATTACAAATTATAATGTGATAAAACATACCTAAAAAATTAAAGTTTTTATAATGATCTCGATTTTTGAGTCAAATTTAAATTGATAATTTGTATAAATTTTTGGATTAAATTATGGATTAATTTGAAAATTTCAAATTTAATAAGATATATACTTATTTGTTTTAAAATTTGAATTTAAAACTCAAAATAAATATTTTAAATAGAATTGGATTGTAAATAAAATTTTGATTGGGAAATTCAAAATGTATTAAAGATGAATTGGATTTAAAATTTTGTTTAAAGTTAATAAGAATTTATTTTCTAATTATAATATATATAATATATTAAAGTCATATTTTAAAATTAATATAGTAAAATTTTATATTATTGTGTTTATTTATTTAAGTATAATTAGATTTTAAAATTATTTTCTTTAGAAATTATACAAATATTAATAATAGAAAATGTATAAGACATAACTAAGTATAATTTATTTAAATTAATAAGAGGTTTAAAACACTTTTCCTTTATATTTGTAATAAATAATTTGTATATATATTAATAAACATTTTAATATATATATATATATATATAAACATATATATATATATATATATATATATATATATCTGTGTGTTTGTGTAATATATGCTAATATGAAAAGGAAATATATTTAAAACATATAGGAAATCATTAATGCATGAAAGATTACATGTGTAAGTATTTTTACAATAAAATTTACACTTGTAAACATTTTAACAAGCATTTAAACAAGTGTAAAACATATAACAAGGAATTTAACAGGCGTTTTCTTAGTTTTATCATAATTAAACAAGTGTCTCTTGTTTTTAATTTAAATAAAAATGAAAACAAGATCTATAAATATATCTACTTCCTCTCTTCCCATTTTTCCTACCTTTCAAAACTAAAGAAAAGATCAGGCTGTTTTAGTTTAAAATTTCTCAAACCTGGAAACACATAGGAAAAAAAATCTGAAACAATCTTCAAGCCTGAAAATGAAAAAAAAGGGAATCAAACTAAAATCAAAATAAGTTCAGGCTCAAATCTGAAGCATGTAAACATCAAGTTCAACCAGGAGATCAAATAACTTCAAATGTTCATGTTTTATCAGCCCGAAAACCAAAGCATAAAGAAATCAAACCTGGAAAATAAGCTTCAGTTTTCAAATTCAAAAACCTGAAGACAGTAAACAAGCTTTCAATCTGGAATTTGATTCAATAGTGAATCAACTCAACAAAGATCAAGGATTCAGCTCAACCAGTCTTCAGATCAAATAAGTCATTCTAGATTAAAGTTTTCAAATTCAAAATATTCCAGTTTCAAGCTTCCTGTTCTATGTTTTGTCAAACTTCAGGTGAACAACTAACCAATTAAAGAGCTTGAATCCATGTATGCTTGCTTCTGTGAAATAAAGTAGTTAAAATTGTTTGCATGGATGAAAATATTGTTGGTGTATAAAGATGTTTAAACATGCATGCCTGTACATATGTATTTATAAGAATCTGTTTTAGTTACAGATTTAAAGAAAAAATTCGATAATCAATTTACTCTTCATCTAATCTCTTATAGGTCATGATTTACGAACAAAATATGTTTGTAATAACAAGATGTAAGGTTTAAAAATATTTATTAGTAAAATCAGTAAGCAATTTTACTAAAAGAATAAAATACAGTGGGAATTGGTTCAAGTCAGTAAAAATCGATCACCTTGAATTCAAGTTTTGATTATATAAATGGATTTGTGTTTACAAACTTTGATTTTTACGATAGAAAACAGGATTTTTAATGGGGTAATTCGAGAGATATTGATGGATGAACGGAATTTGGGTTTCATGCTTTTTCTGGTGATCAATGGAATTAGTATAGTCGGGGTTGATGTCAGAGGTAGGATGAAGGATGGGAAGCAGGGGAAAAATAGTGCGAAGTTTTCCTGATGTTCAGAGCAACCAGGTGATGCCATTTTAGGTTTTAATCCTAGTTCTGCTTGTCATAGTTTCAAGGGATAGATCGTCGTCATTGTGGAATCGGAATAGATCGGACCCTGGGGGATTGTTGCATCGCCGTATGGTGAAGTTGTGGATGGGATGGTGAGGCTTCAGGTGGTCTTGGTCGGCGAGGGGAGTCGAATTTTGTCACTGAAGTTTGGTTCTAGTTGGTGCTATCGTGCTCGATTTTGAGTTACGGCGAGTTTGAGGGAATCAGTTGGTCGGGGTTGTCGATGAGTTCATTTGCGACTTGGCGACGGTCTTGGCAATGGTCGGAGGGCATGAATTCACTGGTGCATGTACACAAGTGAATATGGTATCAGGTGATGTTGGGGTTTTTGGGGAGAAGAAGAGTGTCTCGGTGTTGATCTCGAGTATTTTGTGAATTGGCTTGGAGCAATGAAATAGGGGAAACTCGGGGCTAGACCCAAGTTGTCTTCGGGTGGAACCCGAAGCCAGTGTCGAGCAGTTTTAAAAAATTTAAAATCAAAGTTTTTGAAATTTAAAAACAAGTTTAGTTCAAACTTTCTTATATAAATTTACTTTATATATAATAATTGTTTTCTTTAACATTTGATTAAGAAGTTTTGAAATTGGTTTAATTTAAATTTTGTTATGTAAAATTTAAAGTGATTTTAAAACTTAAGTTATAAATGAAATTTTAAATTTTTTACAAATAGCAAGTTTTTAAATTGAATTAGTTTTAAACTATCACTTGATAAAGTTTTAAGTATTTAAAGTAAGTTATGATTTGTTAACTTTAATTTATCAAGTTAAATGATTATTTTATTTCAAAATTTAATTAAATGATTTAATTAATGAAGTTAGTTATAAGAATAAAATGTTTTAAAATGTTGATGAAAAATAAGTCATAAATAAAAATAATGTTTTATCTTAAAGGATAATTAAGGTTTTAATGATTTGAGACTAATTAAGTTAATTAAGTAATTTAAGTTTTATTAATTAATTTAATTAATTAATGATAAAGGATTAATTAAGTAACTAATTAAGAGTAATTAATTAATTTAGTTAATTAATGATTAAAGATTAATTAATTTATAATTAAAGGTGAATCAATTGATGATTAAAAGTTAATTAATTTGGGATTAAAAAATAATTACTTAATTAAGGGACAACTAATTATGTTATTAACTTGAAAATGATTTATTTATGGTAATTAATTAAGGATTATTAATTAAATGGTAATTAATTAAGAATTAATTAATTAATGTAATTAATTAAAGATATTTACTTAAAGATAATTAAATAATTAAAGGTTAATTATTTAGTGGTTAAAGGTTGACTTATTTATTAATTTAGGTTTATTAATTAATAATTAAAGGTTGTTAAATTTATTATCAAAGGTTAATTATTTTTAAAGGTTAATTCATTAAAATGGTTTGTAATTAATTAATGTTAATTAACCAGGATTATCAATTTATTAATCTGTTTAAGTTAAGTTATAATCAGGATTGAGCAATTAATTCATAAGTAATTAATTTAATTGAAAATTTAATTGAATTAACAAAGGATTAAACAATTAATTAATCCTGCATATAAATGATTATTGAATGCTTGGATTGCTTATGAATGTTTGTATGGTATGAGATGCCTTGAATTGATTGTCCAAGTTGATTTGTGATATTTTATTCTGTGAATTAAGCTGTGTATAATTTATTTATCTATCTGTGATACATTTGTATATTATCTGTAAATTTGTGAACAATAAGCATTATAGATCATATCGCTTATCGATATTGATGTTCTTGAATCTGTGATGATTGATGATGTTGCACTATTGTGTAAGAATCCTGGACTACACCATACACACACAAATATGGATTTCACGAGGAAATTGGTTAAGTCACGAATATTTGAATCTAATGTTATGAAATAGTTTTTAAAGATTGAATTTTGAATCCAAGATAGTTTTAGAAATGGAATTGGGTTAAATATGAAAAGCTTTTGAAAAGGAGTTTCGAAGATAAAAGTTATTTTGAATAACTTGATAAAGTTTTGAAATTTAAATAATTTGATTTGAATTTGAATTCAAGATTTGAAATGGAATTCTATGTTTGAAAATTATGGTTTAAAAAGGTTATACAAGTTATAAATGTGTTTATATGGGTTTAAACCATTTTAAAGTTATTGTTTTGGAAATTTCGATTTAACCCAAGTTTTGTACTTGTAGGGCTTTAACTTGTGCAAGTGTAATCAGATTTTTCTGAAATGAAACTATTTGTTTTCAAATAATAAGAGCTTTCATATAAAGAAAGGATTTCCAATTTGTGTTGAAAAGATTTCAAGTTTGAAATGGAATTGTTTCGAAAGCTATGAATTAATCTTTGTGGAAGATTGTTGAACCTTGTTTTGAAATCGAAAAGGATCTTAAAGGTATATATTTTGTATAAAAGATTTGGAATTGAAATAGTTTTGAAAACTATGAATGAATCTTTGTGAAAGATGGGTGAACTTTATGAAGTGAATCTTTTTGTTTAAAAGATATGGAAATGGTAATTTGTTTAAACCATTTGAAGAAAAGTTTTGGGTTAAAGTTGTGACTTAACTAAGATCCCAATATCCATATGTTTTTAAATATTGCGCTCATTATTCAGTTTTGCCGAGTGAGGACCTTGTGTCACATAACCTATTCTGAATAATGATACGATGTAAATGGATAGCATTTGAAGACTGGGTATTTTCGAGAACGAAAGGATTACCTGTCGAATGTCTCTGCACTGAGTCGCGCCGGTATAGAGATCTCCTTATGTGATGGAAAGTTTGATCGGGATTTTGAATACTAGGATTGCAAGGGCTTCTTTTGAAGTGCCTTCGGTTCTGTTCGAACCCGAAACAGACTTGTATGGATGTATGTCTGACGTTACACTTTGAGATGTAAAGCTAGTTTCTGTCAAATACATTTCTGTTTGGTGGCGGGGAATTTATTCTCTTAGCTTAACACCCTTATCTGAGACGTACGAGCTCAGAGGTTATGTAGTTGATGGTTACTATTGATACATTCCCAATTTGGTAATGTGGCATACGAAGTGCTGTTGATCATTTGTTGATCGAAGCATGGCTTTTGTGTAAAGCGTAGCTTTGTGGATGAGACTGCATCAGGACCTCACAACTCGGAAATTGTCCAAACAGGAAGAATGCAACAAGGTTATTTAGGGGCAGCACCCCTAGGGTATGTCCATTTCCTTTGGAAAAAGGTGGTATCATGGTATAGAGCCCAGATACTTAACTCATGTGGTCGCTACAAATTTATTACTTTGTGGTTGCTTTGTGGTTGAGAGCTCTCGGATAAAGGTCGCAAACGACCGGGGATGACATACTTGTAGGTGTTACTTCCGGGCAGGAGTAACCCAACCTTGTGTTGGCAGAAAGTCGAGTAGGTTCTCGGGACGTCCCTCCAGCGTGCCATGTGGCAATAGGAAGTTCCTTAGCCTGGCCATTTTTTGGAAATTCAATTACCAATACGCGTCTTGTACGGTTTTAGTTGTAGAAACTGCCATCTAATTTGGTAGCTATAGTAGGCATACTATAATGGTACATATGTTGTCTAAGATTAATATTATATTTGCAAATGTTTTCCACTATGCACTAATAATAATATCAAAAGGTTTTTGCATATCAAGCATGTTTGACTATCATAAGGAGAAATCTCCTCTAATAGTGCGCTTGCATTGTGTGTGTGGTGGAAGGCCTTATGGTAGTTTCATTTTCCAAAAATCATTACGGATTTCTTTTAAATTCTTTTGTTTTTCTCTTGTTAAAGATAAACTATTTTTGTTTGCTCATACCAGTCCCATGACTGACCCGAAGTTTATTGTTCCCTTTCTAAACTCTGGGTGCCCATAATTTTCCACACGGGCAGTCTAGAGTTAGATTTTCAGATAGTAGATATAGATTTAGAAGCCTTCAGTTTTTTGTTTGGAATTCTTTCGAGTCTTTGGATTTGGCGATAGCATTTGTTTACTTGGACTGACCTTAATTAGTTCAATGTGATGATGGTGGTTCGAGCTTATTGGATCGGAACCTTCGAAGCAATTTGAGTTGATCTATTTGGTTTTGGAGCATTAGAGATGGAGTTGCAATATGGACATCGGTTTTCTTTGAAGCCTTTGTTATTGGTGTAAATCTTTCTGCTGTTCTGTACCTCTGATTATGTGATATTCATTGTATCATTGTTGTATCGAATGTTATATATCAATGATATATATTCTTTTTTCTTTTGCTGTGTTGTTATACTGAATGAGTTATAAGCTCCGGCACGAATCGGATTTCAACGGTTAAATCTGCGTCATTCGAGTACAAGTGAAGTACGGGTGTCGATTTTCGAACACTAAAATTCGGGACATGAAATCTTGGTATCAGAGATGAACGTTGAAACTTTAGCTCAGGGGTATAACTCATTAGGTGACTCATTAGAGATAGGGCTACAAATGCCCTAGAATGAATATATTCCTAAGATATCCGTCCGTGCACCTCAGTAAATTCTCTTGCTATCCACTGATAGTGAGTATGAAAGAAAGAAGAGGACGAGATAGGGGACGGGGAAGTACCACTACAAATGGTCGATACCCTGCAACAACGGAAACATCTTTCTCTATCAATTTCTTTTGATTCATAATCCAATTTCAATCATTTGATTGCTTCGTGGCAGCTCCAGGGAGAAGCTTTGATGTAGTGTTGGCCCTGCGAATTGTCATGGATAAGTTTCTATTTCATATTCTATCCGTTGGTTTTCTATCAGCTTATCGTTTTTAACTTTAATGAATTTGAAATAAAATATGAAGATAGAATAATTTGTATCGATAAAACAATTTCGATTAAAACCAACTTTGAAATTTTATTGTGATTTATTGTGAAGATCGAATCCGAAGAGGGATAAGCTAGTGTGTACTTTGGGATATTCCAACCTAAATTGAATCCATTTATCTATTCTTTGAGGTCCCGATATATTCTACGAACTGTTAGATAGCCCTTCGAACTGACGAATGCCCCTGCGTATTTCGTAGACCGAGTGACCCGAGTATCTTGTGTAGTATTGTATAAGATCACTCTCATATTTATTAATGATATTCTGATTTGGTAAGTCAAATGCAGAACGGATTCAGTTTAATCCGGTAAAACATTTCTTATATGTTCTTCGTTGTCTTCCTGTCTAACAAATTTCGAGGACGAAATTTTCTTAAGGGGGGGAATTTGTAACAATCCTAATTTTTGAGTCAAATTTAAATTGATAATTTATATAAATTTTTGGATTAAATTGTGGATTAATTGAAATTTTCAAATTTAATATGATATATACTTATTTATTTTAAAATTTGAATTTGAAACTCAAAATAAATATTTTAAAT
The DNA here is from genome assembly GCA_030765085.1 of Allium cepa. NCBI lineage: Eukaryota > Viridiplantae > Streptophyta > Magnoliopsida > Asparagales > Amaryllidaceae > Allium > Allium cepa. The sequence continues at coordinate 878,866,728 of CM060934.1, forward strand.
AGAATAGGATTGTAAATAAAATTTTGATTGGGAAATTCAAAATGTATTAAAGATGAATTGGATTTAAAATTTTATTTAAAGTTAATAAGAATTTGTTTTCTAATTATAATATATAATACAATTTATTTCAGTCATATTTTGAAATTAATATAGCAAAATTTTTATATTATTGTGTTTATTTACTTAAGTATAATTAGATTTTAAAATCATTTTCTTTAGAAATTAACAAATATTAATAATAGAAAATGTATAAGACATAACTAAGTATAATTTGTTTAATTTAATAAGAGGTTTAAAACACTTTTCCTTTATATTTGCAATAAATGATTTGTATATATATATATATATATATATTAATAAACATTTAAATATATATATATATATATATATATATATATATATATCTGTGTGTGTGTAATATATGCTAATATGAAAAGGAAATATATTTAAAACATGTAAAAAATTATTAATGCATGAAAGATAACATGTGTAAGTATTTTTACAATAAAATTTACACTTGTAAACATTTTAACAAGCATTTAAACAAGTGTAAAACATATAATAAGGAATTTAACAAGTGTTTCTTAGTTTTATCATAATTAAGCAAGTGTCACTTGTTTTTAATTTAAATAAAAATGAATACAAGATCTATAAATATATCCACCTCCTCTCTTCCCATTTTTTCCTATCTTTCAAAACTAAAGAAAAGATCGGGTTGTTTTAGTTTAAAATTTCTCAAACCTGGAAACATAAAGGAAAAAAAAATCTAAAACAATCTTCAAGCCTGAATATGAAAAAAAACTAGGAATCAAACTAAAATCAAAATAAGTTCAGGCTCAAGTCTGAAGCAAGTAAACATCAAGTTCAACCAGAAGATCAAATAACTTCAAATGTTCAAGTTTCATCAGCCTGAAAACCAAAGCATAAAGAAATCAAACCTGGAAAATAAGCTTCAGTTTTCACATTCAAAAACCTGAAGACAATAAACAAGCATTCAATCTGGAATTGGATTCAATAGTAAATCAACTCAACAAAGATCAAGGATTCAGCTCAACAAGTCTTCAGATCAAACAAGTCATTCCAGATCAAAGTTCTCAAATTCAAAATATTCCAGTTTCAAGCTTCCTGTTCAATGCTCTGTCAAACTTCAGGTGAGTAACTAACCTATTAAAGAGCTTGAATCTGTGTATGCTTGCTTCTGTGAAATAAAGTAGTGAAATTGTTTGCATGGATGAAAATATTGTTGGTGTATAAAGATGTTTAAACATGAATGCCTGTACATATCTATTTGTAAGGTTCTGTTTTAGTTACAGATTTTAAAAAAAAATTCAACAATCAATTACTCTTCATCTGATCTCTTATAGGTCATGATTTAGAAAAAAAATATGTTTGTAATGACAAGATGTGAGGTTCAAAAATATTTATTAGAAAAATCAGTAAGCAGTTTTACTAAAAGAAGAAAATACAGTGGGAATTGGTTCAAGTCAGTAAAAATCGATCACCTTGAATTCAAGTTTTGATTATATAAATGGATTTGTGTTTACAAACTTTGATTTTTACGATAGAAAGCAGGATTTTTAATGGGGTAATTCGAGAGATATTGATGGATGAACGGAATTTGCGTTTCATGCTTTTTCTGGTGATCGACGGGATTAGTGGGGTCGGGATTGATGTCGGAGGTAGGATGAAGGATGGGAAGCAGGGGAAAAATAGTACGAAGTTTTCTTGATGGTCGGAGCAACCAGGTGATGCCATTTTAGGTTTTTAATCCTAGTTCTGCTCGTCATAGTTTCAAGGGATAGATCATCGTCATTGTGGAATCGGAATAGATCAGACCTTGGGGATTGTTGCGTCGCCGTATGGTGAAGTTGTGGATGAGATGGTGAGTCTTCATGTGGTCTTGGTCGGCGAGGTGAGTCGAATTTTGTGACCGAAGTTTGGTTCCAGTTGGTGCTGTCATGATCGATTTTGAGTTACGGCGAGTTTGAGGGAATTGGTTGGTTAGGGTTGCCAATGAGTTCATTTACGGCTTGGCGACGGTCTTGGCAACAGTCGAAGGGCATGAATTCGCTGGTGCATGTGCACACGTGAATATGGAATCAGGTGATGTTGGAGTTTTGGGGGAGAAGAAGAGTGTCTCGGTGTTGATCTCGAGTATTTTGCGAATTGGCTTGGAGCAATGAAGTAGGGGGAAACTCGAGGCTAGACCCGAGTGGTCTTCGAGTGGAACCTAAAGCTAGTGTCGAGCAGTTTTAAAATTTTTTAAATCAAGGTTTTTGAAATTTAAAAATAAGTTTAGTTCAAACTTTCTTATATAAATTTACTTTATATATAATAATTGTTTTCTTTAACATTTGGTTAAGAAGTTTTGAAATTGGTTTAATTTAATTTTTGTTAAGTAAATTTAAAGTGATTTTAAAACTTAAGTAAGAAATGAAATTTTAAAACTTTTTATATAAAAAGCAAGTTTTTTTAAATTTAAAATTGAATCAGTTTTATACTATCACTTGATAATGTTTTAAGTATTTAAAGGAAGTTATGATTTGGTAATTTTAATTTATCAAGTTAAATGATTATTTTATTTCAAAATTTAATTAAATGATTTAATTAAGGAAGTTAATTATAAGAATAAAATGCTTTAAAATGTTAATGATAATTAAGTTATTAATAAAAATAATGGTTTAACTTAAAGGATAATTAAGGTTTTAATGATTTGAGATTAATTAAGTTAATTAAGTAATTTAAGTTTAATTAATTAATTTAATTAATTAATGATAAAGGATTAACTAATTAATTAATTAAGAGTAATTAATTAATTTAATTAATTAATGATTAAAGATTAATTAATTTATGATTAAAGGTGAATCAATTGATGATTAAAAGTTAATTAATTAGGGATTAAAAGATAATTACTTAATTAAGGGATAATTAATTATGTAATTAACTTAAAAATGATTTGTTTATGGTAATTAATTAAGGATTATTAATTAAATGGTAATTAATTAAGAATTAATTAATCAATGTAATTAATTATAGATAATTACTTAAAGGATAACTAAATAATTAAAAGTTAATTATTTAGTGATTAAAGGTTGATTTCTTTATTAATTAAGGTTTATTAATTAATAATTAAAGGTTGTTAAATTTATTATCAAAGGTTAATTATTTTTAAAGGTTAATTCATTAAAATGGTTTGTAATTAATTAATGTTAATTAACCAGGATTAGTAATTTATTAATCTGGTTTAAGTTAAGTTATTATCTGGATTGAATAATTAATTCATAAGTAATTAATTTAATTGAAAATTTAATTGAATTACCTAAGGATTAAACAATTAATTAATCCTTCCTATAAATGATTATTGAATGCTTGGATTGCTTATGAATGTTTGTATGGTAAGAGATGCCTTAAATTGATTGTCCTAGCTGATCTGTGATATTTTGTTCTGTGAATTGAGCCGTGTATAATTTATTTATCTATTTGCAATACATTTGTATATTATCTGTAAATCTGTGAATGAACAATAAGCGTTATAGATCATACTGCTTATCGATATTGATGTGCTTGAATCTGTGATGATTGATGATGTTGCACTATTGTGTAAGACCCTTGGACTACACCATACACACACAAATATGGATTTCACGAGGAAATTGGTTAAGTCACAGATATTTGAATTTAATATTATAAAATAGTTTTTAAAGATTGAATTTTGAATCCAAGAAAGTTTTAGAAATGGAATTGGGTTAAATATGAAAAGCTTTTGAAAAGGAGTTTTGAACATAAAAGCTATTTTGAATAACTTGATAAAGTTTTGAAATTTAAATAATTTGATTTGAATTTGAATTCAAGATTTGAAATTGAATTCTATGTTTGGAAATTATGGTTTAAAAAGGTTATACAAGTTATAAATGTGTTTATATGGGTTTAAACCATTTTAAAGGTATTGTTTTGGGAATTTGGATTTAACCCAAATTTTATACTTGAAGGGCTTTAACTTATGCAAATGTAATCAGATTTTTCCGAAATGAAATCGTTTTGAAAGCTATGAATTAATCTGTGTGAAAGGTTTCAGGTTTGGAATGGAATCGTTTTTAAAGCTGAATCTTTGTGAAAGATTGTTGAACCTTGTTTTGAAATCGAAAAGGATCTTAAAGGTATATCTTTTGTGTAAAAGATTTGGAATTGAAATAGTTTTGAAAACTATGAATGAATCTTTGTGAAAGGTGGGTGAACTTTGTGAAGTGAATCTTTTTGTTTAAAAGATTTGGAAATGGTAATTTGTTTAAACCATTTGAAGAAAAAATTTGGGTTAAAGTTGTGACTTAACTAAGATCCCAATATCCATATGTTTTTAAATATTTGCGCTCACTATTCGGTTTAGCCAGGGGAGGGCCTTGTGTCATATAACCCATTTCGAAGATGTAAATGGATAGCATTTGAATACCGGTGGTGAAGACCGGGTATTTTTGGGAACGAAAGGATTACCCGTCGAATGTCTCTACATTGAGTCATGCCGGTATAGAGATCTCCATATGTGATGGGGAGTCCGATCGAGATTGTGAATACTCGGTTTGCAAGGGCTTCTTTTGAAGTGCCTTCGGTTCTGTTCGAACCCAGAACAGACTTGTATGGATGTGTGTGATGTTACACTTTGAGATGTAAATCTGGTTTCTATCAAATACATTTCTGTTTGAGGGTGGAGAATTTATTCTCTTAGCTTAACACCCTTCTATGAGATGTACGAGCTCAGAGGTTATGTAGTTGGTGGTTAATACTGATACATTCCCAATTTGGTAATGTGGCATACGAAGTGCAGCTGATCATTTGTTGATCGAAGCATGGCTTTTGTGTAAAATGTTGCTTTGTGGACGAGACTGCATCAGGGCCTCACAACCCGAAAGTGGTCGAAACAGAAAGAATGCGGCAAGGTTATTTAGGGGTCGCGCCCCTAGGGTATGTCCATTTCTCCAAGAAAAGGGTGGTATCATGGTACGGAGCCCAGATACTTAACTCATGTGGTCACTGCAAATTAATTACTTTGTGGTTGCTTTGTGGTTGAGAGCTCTCGAATAAAGGTCGCAAACGACCGGGGATGGCATACTTGTAGGTGTTACTTCCAGGAGGGGTAACTCGGCCTATTGTTGGCAGAGAGCCGGGTAGGGTCTCTGCCCGTCCCTCCAAAGGCGTATCCATATGGCAATAGGAAGTTTCTTAGCCTGACCATTTGTTGGAAATCTAATTACCAATACACGCCTTGTACAGTTTTACTTGTAGAACCTGCTATCTAATATGGTTGCTATAGTAGGCATACTATAATGGTACGTATGCTAGCTAAAATTAATATTATATTTGAATATTTTCCACTATGCACTAATAATAATATCAAAAGGTTTTTGCGTATCAAGCATGTTTGACTATCAAAAGGAGAAATCTCCTCCAATTGTGCACTTGCATTGTGTGTGTGGCGGGAGGCCTTATGGTAGTTTCATTTTTCAAAAAGCATTGCGGATGTCTTTTAAATTCTTATGTTTTTCTTTTGTTAAGGATAAATTATTTTTGTTTGCTCATACCAGTCCGATGACTGACCCGGAGTTTATTTTCCCTTTCTAAACTCTAGATGCCCACAATTTTCCACACGGGCAGTCTAAAGTTAGATTTTCAGATAGTAGATATAAATTCAGAAGCCTTCAGTTTTCTGTTCGGAATTCTTTCGAGTCTTTGGATTTGGCGATAGCATTTATTCACTTGGACTGACCTTACTTAGTTCAACGTAATGATGTTGGTTCGAGCTTATTGGATCGGAATCTTCGAAGCAATTTGAGTTGATCTATTTGTTTTGGAGCATTAGAGATGGAGTTGCAATATGGACATTGGTTTTCTTTCAAACCTTTGTTGTTTGTGTAAATCTTTCTGCTGTTGTGTATCTCTGATTATGTGATATTCATTGTATCATTGTTGTATCGAATGTTATATATAAATGATATATATTCTTTTTCTTCCACTGTGTTGTTATACTTAATGTGTTATAAGCTCCGGCACGAATCGGATTTCAACGGTTGAATTTGCAGCATTCGAGTATAAGTAAAGTACGAGTGTCGATTTTCGAACGCTGAAATTCGGGATGTGACAGTTTTAAAGTTCACCTTGAAAGGATGAACTCTCCTTTTCGAAACCTTTTCCAATTTGGCAAATTGCTAGTTCTTGAACCATTGACCTCAACTTATTGGACAGCGATTAACTTTGAGCTTAATTAAACTTGATAAGATAGAGCTTTGATGGAGTAATTTTATCCAAGGAGATATGATGGAGTTGGCAACCAAAAATACGTAATCAAATTAGTTAGTTGCTCATATAGAGGATAGAAAGAAGGAAAAATTGGTTCTCATCCCATACTAATTCTCCCTTCATCTGAGCCATCCAAAATCTATCATCTAAACCCTTTTTTAAGCTGCCCCAGTCATGCTGATGCCAAAAATTTCACCATCATGATGGGCTAAAAATCCATCTAAGCCCAAAGAGAATATCATTTAATTAAATCCAATTTAATCACTTATCGATATCGTATATCAGTTAATATATTTATAACTATAAATAAATTTATTGTCATTTATTTCTGAAATCATAATCAAAATTTTATAGTTAATATTTCATAAATATTAATTAATATATAACAATTATAAACTAATTAAAATGTTTGGTTAAAGGAGAGTTCATCGTTTTGGTTGTGTGACACGTTGGTTGTAAATTTAGTCAACGATTAATTTCAAACTGTTCAAAAACTAACGTTCATATGTCACTTAACAGGTGGTGTGACATTTTGGCCAAATTTAATGCTTACTTGGTTTTGGTAAAATCCAATTTTACTTTATTAAGCATTTCCCCATTGTGACTTTTATTTACATCCGTTCTCTTCACCAAAGCTGTATCACTTTGGACTTATGGAATTTGATGATGGTCAAAATTCTAATATCATCCATATTTAACTCTATAGTCCAAACATAAAATCCTTGGTTCAATAATAATAATAATTATTAACCGAAATGCTCTAGCCGAAGACTTTGACTTTGAGTTGACCGTAATACTAACTTCATATAACCGAGGAGAAGAACGCTCTTTTGAATAGTGCTTCACCTCTAATACTTCCACTCGACCCAACTATAGCCATTTGATGGACGATGTACCAAGATTCGACTTCACTAGTGGATGTTAGGACTCGTATGCTTTGGGATTATGACCTTGAGGAAAGTTCAACAAATTATAGGTCCACATATGATGATCATACAGCTTCAAAACCCTGGTACCTTGTCCTAATTTCACCTTTACCTTGAGGAAAGCTCAACAAGTAAAGTGGTACTATTCACTCAGACCTATCATTACGCGACGGCCTAAGTATAATGCACATACCTTAAGAAAAGTTATACAAATAATGCAGTTATCTTACCACGTCTATTCAATATATTAATATTATTGCACATAACATCCCTAGTTTAAGGAAAGATCAACAAATAAAGAGTATGCAAGTAATCTGTTAATATACAAATGATAGAGGACAAATTTATATTAAAGATTCATAGTCTTCAATATATTATAACGAGTGATATTGACATATGAAATAATGTATTTCTTATAAAAATACTCTTGCGTGTTGAGTGTCTGACACATCAAAAATCAAAATATGCGTGCATTTACATACGTATTTATTTCTTAAGTCTATCTAGAGTTTCTTAATGTTCCACCTTTAATTATACATTTGTATATATAAGTTTTGGCAAGGCTGACGAGATTGGATGGTCCCTACCATTTTATTGATGCACCAAGGCAAAAATAAAACAACAAAACATGTCAAAAAAGGACATGCACAATGAAGACTTACAAACACGATGCATCAACCACAAGGAAATACACACAAAACACAAAGAGGAAAAAACATAAAAAGAACAGATAAGAAAAACAAGGAGGAACAATCATCAAAGTGATAAGAGAATCCCTAGATCAAAGCTGAATTTCCTCAGCTTCAGACCTTCTCGTATTTCATGAATCAAGTGACTTTTGAGTTGAGCAAAGGATTTGGCTTCAGCAATATGAAAAATCCTTGTGTACCTTTCTTTCTAGAATATACGAATGAATTTCTTGAGAATGAAATTTACCGCTCTTGCTTTACCCTTCTTACCAACTGTCAGCCTAAAGATTTGCTTCCAAACCCATCACCTCAAGGAACTACTCCATTATCATTCAGAGACTCCATTAACATTTTCCACAAGTCATATATCTCATGGAAATCAAAGAATACATAGTCAAGAGTTTCAGGGTCCACATTGCAAAAAAAAAAAACAGCAAATGTTCAAATCATTCCTTTACTAAATAATTTGAATCTGGTATGCATAGCATTGTTGATAACTTTCCAAAGAGTAAGATTTTCAATAGCTGAATTGTCACCTTTCCAAATCCTTTCATACCATTTGCATGAGGGGATCTAATTAACTTTTGAAAGAGTGCTATATAAAGTAGTGATACTAAATTTCTTTCCATTCTCACACCAACTAAGTCGATCATCAAAGGCTTCATAAATTTTACTACTTTAAATTTGTTTCCATAACTCATTTATTCTTAGGTTAGATGTGTTTGGGAGCATAAAATTCCTACCATGAATCATAGAGGAAACAAATGCATTCTTGCTCACACTTGTCTGCTCAATCTTATTATGATAAAGTTATCTTTTGAGAATGATCTCATGTTCTAGTCAAGGGTCCTCCCAGAAGTTCACTTTACTAGAAGGAGTTATGTCATATTTAATGAGAGGAAGAACTGTTTCGTGCAATATAAAAATACTTCACCAAGTCCAACTCGAGTTTTGAGGTGTTGACATGGACCAGAAGTCTTCGCCATGCAGTACGTGAGATTTTGACCATTGCACCCATATGCTATCAGATTTTTTCAGGAAGTTATCAATGTGCTTGACAAAGGCAACTTTATTCCATAGAATGCTGTTATGAATGCTCAGGCCTCCCTTGTAGAGGGGTCTCTCAATATGCTTGAAGGAGGTTGGAGTTAAGTATCTACCATAATGGTATCAGTCCACAAATATTTCATGAATGAAGTCCTTAACATTCTGATCAGTTTAAGGGAAATGTTCTGGCCCAATATAACTGCATCGGAGAATATGACTGCTTTTATGAGTGTGATATGACCTGCCCGACTTAATTTTCTGCTAGACCAACATTCAAGTTTAGCTGTAATTATTTCACATAAGGGTCAGCATTGCAGTATGGTGATCCTTTATGTTGTAAGAGATAATCCCAAATAGGTGATGGAGTCATGATTTTTCTTTAGACTAGTTGCAGTATAAATTGAGTTTTCCTGCTCTTCACAAACTCCAGCCAACATAATTTTAGATTTTTGAAGATTGATTTTGAGGCCAGTGATACAGTGGAACTTTTGAGAGTGTAAGTAATGGTTTGAATGGTGATTTGATCCGGTTTGTAGAAAATCACTAGGTCATCAACAAAGAGAAGAGATGTCACCTGGGGGCATTTGGATTTAGGGTGATTTTGAAAAATTCTTTGAGCAACCTTTTTGTTAAGAATTTGAGTTAGAAGTTCCATCATAATGATAAAAATATATGCTGACATTGGGTCACCCTGCCTTATTCCTTGTTTACTACAAAAATATCTAAAACTGGAGCCATTGACGATGATTGAAAAGTTCACAGCAGACATACATTCATACACTCAAGGTATAAAATGCGATGGAAAGTTCATGTACCCAATAATTCTATCTATTGCATCCCACTGAACAGTGCCAAAGGCCTTCATTATGTCCAGTTTCATCTTAATTATATATAAGTTTTATTATTATATAACTTTTATATTTCATATTACTTATATAATAGGCTTATGCATAATAGTATATTAATTAAATCTTATTTAATTAATCTTGATTAATTAATAATTTAATTAATTTTATATTATTTTTATATAACTTTTGTATTAAATATTTATCACACACTATAATGTTGAATATGCGCTTATATGATTTTTGTTTGATGATAATAAACATATATACATTCGTTTAAATGTATTTGATAATATACTATTTTATTTTTCACAGATTAAATAAATATTTGCTGAATAAAATAAATAACACGAAATTTGAATTCAAACGAATATTTTATTCAAACAAATATTTATTACAATTTTGATAGTACAAATTCAAGCTCTCATTATACATATACATTTTTGATTACATCACAATTACATCACAATTCAGTTTACATTAATAACCTCACTACATATCACTCACACTCGTATTTATCTTCAACTTCATTCCAGTTTGAATCCAGCATCTGAGCAATCTGCAAAAATATAAACTAACGCAGTAAAATTGAAAAAGAAATATTTTTTGCAATTCAAAAATAGAAGATAATTTTTTGAATATATGATTTGCCTCAGTTATTTGGGTTGTTCGTCATAATTTAAATTTGAATTCATCATACACGAACAACTTGTGACATACACAGTGTATTACTGTATATGCCACAAGGCCGTGCTCGCCGATATATACACTTGATTGTTTTACAGGGACAGGTACGCACAGGTCAAACCCAAATGAAAAACCGGGTTCAACTCACGTGCAATAACATTGAAAATCACGACACGAGCACAAGGTCAAACTCGAGTTGTGAAACTGGATTCAACACAGGTGCAAATTCAAAAATAAATTCGAATGCAATAAAATGGTCGGGAGTACACATGCCCAGACTCAAGCCAACATGAAACAGCCCCAAAACCAAAGATGCAACAGATAATGATGCAGGGAAGACTCGAATGACCAAGTGCACCACTGACCATACAACAACTCAAATATCAAGCACATGAATTCGCAAATAAATTTCAGACTCAAAGAATCAACTACAAGCCTAATTGGCAACACAGCAGCAACATGTACACAGTAAACAAAGACCAAACTGCATGCACACGGCAGCTACAAAGTGCAAAGGCCATGATCAAGTCAACACAGCAACCATTAACTGCAACAAGGTGATATGCAAACTACAACAGGCCAGAGGTGAAAGCAATACACGACTGAAGTGATGAAGTGAATGCAAACAACTCGGCAATCAAATAACAGTGAAGTCCAGGCCAAACCAACCAGAAGTTCAAAGCAGTAAGGTACATGAAGCAAACAACAACACGAAGGCAACATGATCAAAAGTTCAGAGCAGACATAACAGTAAACCATGCTTCACGATGAACTTGTGGTCATAAACACAGTGACATGCACAGATGTATTCAAGAACAGCATGAACAAGTCAATGACTACAAGCTAACACATTACAACTGACTCAAAGCACAAAAGTGCACAGCAACCATCATGAGCTCAATGAAGACCACTAATATATGCAACATGAACATTTAAACCAGAATACACAGTGGCAACCACAAAATGCAGACAAACTCAAAGCAAGCCGAGAACAAACACCAAGTGCAACAGTATGAACAAAAGATCAAAGAAAAAGATGGTCAGAGCCGTAATATACAATGCATACATGAGTCAGTGCAGTAAACATGTGAAAGTGCAACAGTGGCAATGCAGTGACACATGATATACATGATGAAGCAACAGAACAACCAAATCAACTGCAGGAACTCAAAGTGTACATGGAACAATGCAACAGTATCGAGTACAATAAGCACAAGTCAATTACTACATAACAACAGTCAGTACCAACATGGACAGAAGGCAGTGAAACCCAGAGCATATGAAATGCAGACTTGAAGTGCAACTGTAATGGATACAAAAATGCTCAAGATTGCTAGAACAAAGCTACAGGAATGCAGACAGTGGCCGAAGCAAATTTACAAAATGTCGAAGCCGTGGAAGCATAACAAAGCCAAAAATCGGCACAGTCAATATTGAACAAGTCAATAATCGACACCGTGGTCATCACGAAATAAATCACCGAAAGCATATTCATATTGAACAAGTCAGAATCAATCTCAATCGTTCAAGAATAATAAAGTGGCCGAGATGAAGAATTTGACAAATTCAAATCAACATATACGAACGCAATTCTAGGAAATCAAATCCTATATAATACCCAGAATCATCATCGGCATATACATCCGAGTTCAAATACTAAAATTGAAAAGTAACGAAGCATAAATTCTTACCAGAAGCAAGAATCGAACTCATCGAAGTAGCCAGTGAGAGCAACGAGAATCGATCGAGCAAGGCAACTCTTGATCAACCAGAGATTCGATCAAATCTAATAGGCGCTTCGAAAAAGCCCTAATTTGTAAAAAGGGAAGAAGAACGAACAAAGAAACAGCGGCCGCCATTACGAACGAAAAAGAGACGGGCTGAATCACTAAAGAGGGCCGGGCTTATTCGAATTCTATTTGGGGTTTTTAAAATTATAATAAGGGTTTTATTTTTGAATTAGGGCTATTTTATTTAAATTGTCTTTAAATTGTATTTTTCTTTTAAACCGTTTTAAATTTTCTAGTCGTGTGACTAGGGTACAAACTACGTGTTGTAGTTTGGGAATTCGCAACTCGGTAGTTGAGTTGTGGCAGGGTTTTGAGCGTAGAGTTAGATTAGTCAATAGCGGGTATAGCGAGTTTACGTGTGTAAGCGAGGGACTATCTAATTTCTAGTAGAAACCTTGGGGGCAGCACGTAGGCAGGGTTTTGCCGAAGCTGGGTAAATTCTGTGTTGTTCTGTTTTTTTTCTGTTATTTATATTCTGCAATATCTGTGCTGCTATTCTGTGATCTGAATTGAAATTAATTAATAAGCTTCCGCGATTAATTTTTATAATTTATACCATCACCCTATTCACCCACCCTCTAGGGTGAAATCGATCCTACATATAACCTTTATACTATAACATATTTATCATATATATGCACATATATTATTTAATTATTAACCTTTTAATTAATCAATTAATTAATTTTATTGACTTTTGAATACTTTATTTGATTAGTTATCCTTTAATTAATTAATTGTTTTAATTAATTAAATTAATTAAACTTTAACTGTTTATTTAATTAAACAATTTTAATTAAATTATACTAATTTTGCAAAATCATATTATATATATGAACATATACTTATGAGATTTTAAACATTTTAAAATATCATAACATATAGCAAAATATATATATTACATGTATATATTTTCATTAATTAACTCTATTTATTTATTTTATTGATCTTATTAATAAATTTAAATTTTCAAAATTAATTATAGTATTATCAAAAAATTTGAAAATTTTATTATATACTTTAATTTTTATACTATATGTATATCTTATTTCAAATTTTAATTTAAAATGTTATATTTTAATATTCAAACAATTTTGAAAATTAGCCCAAGGCCTAACTCAAATTTGGGTCTTTTTTTATTAGGGATAACCTTTGTGTTGTGAGCTTAATAGTTAACTCTAACATGGCAAATTCAGACTGCATAAGCTATTAGGCTCTGATACCATTGTTGGTACTAGGCCAGCTCATAGAAGAAATTATGGATGAATTAAAAAAATCCCTTTTAAAATCTTTATTGGGCCTATAAAGTCTAGTTCATCTAGAGTATTTCCAAATATTATTTAAATAAAATCTTTTATTTTATTTAAAATTATAAATTATATATAATTTTATTTAATATATAGATATATATCATATACACACATATGTGTGTGTGCATGTGTAACATGTCAACCCATGTAAGGTATAACATGCCCATGTATAGATGTTGGGATTTATATCACAACGGACATGTTAGCTCATCCAATATGCAAATATATGTCATCCAAATATATGTATGTATACAAACTATTGCTTATATATAAAAATTATGTGGGTATATGTGTGTGTATTAAGTTTGTTTAAATAATTTTATGCAAATGTATATAATATATATATGTGTGCGTGTGTGTGTGTATAAAATTTCATAAATAAAACTATATATATTGTAATGTATTTAATTAAATGTAAATAAGTTATTTAAATATTAAATAAATAACAATATCCTTTTTATAAAACCTTGAATAAAATATGTACTAGTATTATATATATAATAAAATTATATTTTCTATTTATTTTGGCAAGGCCAACCAGTTTTATATTGGGCCGTCCACTTTTTATTACGAATGTAATAAAAACATTTTAATATAGGAGTAAGGTAGAAACACCCTAACTACTAATAAAAAGGAAAATATAACACAAGATTGTGACAGAGATGCCATAGCTACTTTAAATATCACATAGACTAGGTCTCCTCAGAAGAGGAAGAAGCACCATCGTCCGCTAACACCTATGCAGATTCCTCAGGGACATTCCCAATAATACGAGCAAAAGGGCGAAAAAGCACATCAAGACAAGGGCCATTATCCACAGTATCAGAAGAGTATATAAAAGATCAAGCCCAGGTAGCATCACCTAACATAACAGCATTCTAATTCGCATGTTGACAGTCTATACCGAGAACTAAAGAATTACCAGATGTATAGCAACGTAGGCATCTGAGGCCCAGATGATCATTGGAAACAAATCTAAAAATGGAATCCTCCAAGGGGTTATACCTCATATCAGATCTGAGATCAATCCAACACCTTTCGGAATTAACCCAAACAACAGACAAATTTGGAGGCATAGGATCGGGAGCAGCTAAAGTAATAGATGAAACGTCATAAGGGACCACCTGTCAAGGTCTGAAGGGGAGGCAGGCCTAGCAACAAAACATGGAGGTGGATCCGGACCAGTAAATGGCACTGCAGGAGGAATGACTGACTGAGAGGCAGAGGAAGAAGCCTTAGGAACCCATTTTAAGCAGGGGTTGAGGTAGTGGAATCTTTGGAGCCACTACGGAGATGACAGAATGCTTGCAAGAGACGGGAAGGTGGACAAAGGAATGACATGCGGTACATATGTCAGGTACCCATCCCTATCGAACACGGACATCCATAACATGCCCTACTGCAAACTGAGTAGGAATAGAGAAAGGGAGGAGCTTATCTGAGGTAATTTCAATTAGAGCCTTTGCATACACCCATTTTTCACATGCAACTGTATTAGAGTCAAATCATTTTAATTTGTCTACGTTACAAGCTAGACAATTCAAACTAAGCAAAGACTGTAAAGCAAAGAGAATATATGAAAAGTAAACCCAAACAAAAATAGAAAGAAACTGTTCACGAGCACTAGCTATTGTTGGAGACCATGGAATAATAATAAAAGGGTTTCCATCAAAAAAAGAAGGCTCACCCTCAAGCACAAGCCGATGCTCCTTGGAGGATGAATACTTAAGAAATACATGGAGTCAACAAGCAAAACATGTAATTCGCCATGAAGCTTCCAAGCCCTACGGCAAACTCTAGTCGCGTCATGAAGGTGGTGATTAGGATTCAAAAAGAAACCAACCAAATAATCCGACCAAGGTTTAGGGCAATTGGGGAAGGGATCATTATTCCATTTTCCTCAACGATTTCAATATCAATCGGCTTGTAATCTCCCACATTATGTGGCAGAGAAGTGAACAGAGATGACCATGGTTTAGAGCAAGTCAGGGCAGGTTTAGCAGGTCGCTAGTTTTGCACAGTTGGAACAGGTCTCTCCCCATCATTAAGTAAACCATCAGAGGCACCATAATCCTAAAAGCCAAAACACGTTTCATTGTTATTCGCATTAGTATTCTGTAACATCCCGCCTTTTTGTACGCTTTAAATCGATGATAAACCACACACGTCAGACTCAAACCATACAAAAGAGCGGATTGTTATTGAGGTGAATAAGAAAAAGCAGAGAAAGAAAAAGAAAAAAACAAAACATAATCTTGCAGCGGAACGACAACATATAAAAATCAAATAAACAGCTCATGAAGCTGTTTTACAAAACATTTGATTTTACTTATACAACACATATCAGAGTTACACATACCATAGAATAATAAAAAATAATGTAGTGGAACGGTATGAATGTAGTGGAATAATATAAGAAATAATAGTGATAAAATCTTTGTCTTCGTCCTCTAATAGTAGGGTCTTCAAATCCTGAAATGCTCAGGCTGACCCGAGCGAATTGAAAAGACAAAACACTCGAGTCAGAACTAAAAGATCTTATGTAAGTTAAATCAACAGTAAATAATATGAGTGGAACAGCGTTAGAGATGTTTACGGGATTTGGCATCTCCTATCCAGTGTCTAACGTGAGTGCAGTAACTTAAGAGATGCTTGGGATTCACATCTCCTAAGGATCCGTTAAACAATTTACTATGTAGTAATATACGCTATTATAATAATGTCTATAGTAAAATAAAATTACTTTTAAATAGCGTTAAGGCTTTACATTTTCCACCTTAACACATAATAGTCCCAGTAGTCCATCCAGTATCAACGTATCTCCAGATTGGGAGACTGCCCTAAATACTCCACGGGCTATGGGAGAAAACCAAACGCATACAAGGCGCGATAGGGTAGGTGACACGGCAAAACTAGGCAATGCCATGGTAGATATACCAATTACGCTTCCGGACCATTGGTAACGCATAGCAGCAACTACCGCCCACCTCGAGCCACACCTCCAAAATAAAAAAGGGTCCCAATAAATCACAAAGTAATAGAACGATATCGAAGGAGTGTGTCCGATAAAAGGTGCTACCTTCTTAGCCCGTCAATCGCTCCTATTTTAGCCATCTTATGCCAACTCACGAGAGTCGGGTCAACGTGTATACCTCAAAGTAAACACCGCCACCATCCTACTTCATTCTGGAATCTCCACTGCGTACACGGTTGTTAAAGTGGTTTGCAGAATTGGTAGAGAGTACGACAACTTCCGATCCCGGTCTCTTTAACAACCAAACGTTATTATAATACCGCAGTCATTTCAAAATAATTATACTTCAAAATCAGAATACACTATCCATTTCAAAACTTTATTATTCAACTTATTTTATATTTCAAAACAAATTTATACATAGCTAAAAATCACTAATAAAATAACATTTATATAGTATCTAAATCAATATTGATATAAAACCATATATTTCTTTACAAAACCATAGAAATTCATTTCAAAATATTTTTATATATAGACCACGATGTTTGTGTATAATTTTCTATCCTATGGTCAAGTGATATAGATATTTATCATTTCAATCCGTAATTTAAAATATAAATACGGTTATAAATCATTTCAAACCACAATCCCGAATGAATATAAAAAATCTATAGCAACTTGCAGTTTATAATAATATAAAATACAACATCCATTCATCCAATATCAATCATCAACATTCATGACAATCATCATCCAATTCAATCAATAACATCAATATAGAAGCGATAATAAATAACAGGCAATCACTAGCGGTTTATATTCAATAA
The DNA here is from genome assembly GCA_030765085.1 of Allium cepa. Lineage (NCBI taxonomy): Eukaryota > Viridiplantae > Streptophyta > Magnoliopsida > Asparagales > Amaryllidaceae > Allium > Allium cepa. The sequence continues at coordinate 878,884,114 of CM060934.1, forward strand.
TAAATTAAATAACTATTTAACAGGCAGTTTATATGCAATAATAAATTAAATAAAAATTTAATTCAAATAAATTCAATTTAACTGGGATGATGATTAAAAATATGCCAAACAGTTATAAATAAATTTCTAATCACATCATAAATCAATTTAACAAACATAAGAGATTTTAGAAATTGTGAGTGGGTTAAAACAATCACTTGTTGAATTTAAATCGAATTTAAATTCAAATTAAACCCAAAATTTGAAAAGTCTCAGAATTCATCCAAACAAGCGTCAGAATGTCAGAAATTTTATTACGATTCCAATGGAGAAAACCACGCATGAATTGGATCTCGTATGTGAAAGTTATGCGTATTAAAACATTAAACAATTTGAATTTTAAGATAAGAAAAAAATTAAATTAATGCAAGTACCCCACATCCATGTCAGCACGTTCACTAGATTGCTCTCATTCGAATCCCTATCAACTATCGACATCGAAACCTAGTCGTCTTCCACCTTCCTCCAATTATTGCCGCCGATCGCCAACGTTCAGCTACGATCCAATATCGCCGAGCACTTCTCCATCAACGGCCGACCCCATCAGAACACTCGCGGCCACTCGAAGTCAATCAAAACAGTGGCGCCTCCGCCACCTTGAAAAGATGATTATGGAGAATTACAATCGCCAGACGACGAATGACGAACATCGAAGGGCCTGCTCTCCACCCTCTTAGCTCCAGCGCCGACCGATCGCCAAACCGTTGAGGATCCACCGTCGAAATGGAACCCTTGGATGGATGGCCAAGAATAACTCGCCAATTCTGGCCACACAACAACCCAGATCGAAAAATGAATCACATATTTGACTTGCGCTCATCGAAAATCGATATATAATTCGATATGTATTTGTGGAGTTTGATTGACTTTGAATTTTATTTGAAATTGCAATTGGAATTTTGGTTTTGTCTGCCATTGGAATGAGGAGGAGCACTGGAATTGTACGTATAGAAAAATGAACATAAGAAATAGGCTAGGGTTTATAAAGAGGTATATAAAGGTGAAGCTGAAATTAGAATGCCCGGATTGATTTGGATTGAAAGTTGAATGAGAAATGGCCCAAAAAGCGCGTTCTGACTACGGAACGAAAATGGGTCAACCCATATATCACAATGGATGTTTTTGAATATTTTAAACGCAATGGAATAGGTTTCAAGTTCAATTCCATTGTATGAAGAAGTTATGCTAAAATCAAGTTATTTCAAATTGATTTCAGTTGATTTCAATTTCATTGATTTCTAGGCGTTTCGAGCCCTTACGATCAAACGACAAGTCTGATCACTACGAAACATGAAATCCTACCATAATTCACTGTAACGACCCTGACTCGACCTTCGAAAATCGACACCCGTACTTCACTTGTACTCGAATGCCGCAGATTCAGGCGTCGAATCTGGCTCGCCGGAGCTTATAACTCATTAAGTATAACAACACAGCGGAAGAAATGAATATATCAATATACAACATTGATATAATATCTGATACAACTGAATATCAAATACAAATGACTATCAATATATACAAGATAGATACAAGACAATAAAAGAGACAATAGTAGCGGAAAGACAATGTCTTCAATGCCAACTCCAAAAAACTCCATCTCTACTCCAAAGCTAGCTCGAACCCCCATCAAGTTGTACTAAGCAAGGTCAGTCATCCAAGACTGAAGAAGATTCCCAAATACTGAAAGCTACCAAACCAAAGACTTCGAAGGCTATCGAATCTACACCTATTATTTGACTATCTGAAAAACCCAACTCCAGATTGTCCGTGTGGAAAATTAATAGGCACCTAGAGTTTAGGAATGGAACACTAAACTCCGGGTCAGTCATGGGACTAATATGAGCAAACAAAAACAGTTTATCTTTAAAACAAACAACAAAAGAATTTAAAATTGAAATTCGCATTGTTTTTTGGAAAATGAAACTACCATTAAGGCCTTCCGCCACACATACAATGCAAACGCAGAATTGGAGGAGATTTCTCCTTATGATAGACAAATATGCTTGATACGTGAAAACCATTTGATATTATTATTAGTGCATAGTGGAAAACATTTGCAAGTATAATATTAATCTTAGCCAGCGTAAACATTTTGAACTATGCCTACTATAGCTTCCAACTAAACAGTAGTGACCACCATAAGTAAATGGCAGGTTCTACAACTAAAACCGTACAAGGTGCGTATTGGTGATTGGATTTCCAACAAATGGTCAGGCTAAGGAACTTCCTACTGCCACATGAGTACGCCTCTGGAGGGACGTCCCGAGAACCTACCCGCCCTCTGCCAACACAAGGCCGGATTACCTCTGCAACTAGGTAACTACTACTCGAGCATGCCATCCCCCGGTCGTTTGCGACCTTTATCCGAGGTACCTCTACACCAACAACCACAAAGCAATCACAAAGTAATATATTTGCAGTGACCACATGAGTTAAGTATCTGGGCTCCATACCATGATACCACCCTTTTCCAGAAGGGAATGACACACTCTAAAGGGCGCGACCGTCATAACCTTGCTGCATCTTTCCTGTTTCGACCATTTCCGAGGTGTGAGGTCCTGATGCAATCTCGTCCATAAAGCTACACTTTTTCACAAAGTCATGCTTGATCAACAAATGATCAACAACACACAACAGCACTCAGCATGTCACACTACCAAATTGGGATATATCACTGATAACCTTCAACTACATAACCTCTGAGCTCGTACGTCTCAGAGAAGGATGTTAAGCTAAGAGAATAAATTCTCCGCCACCAACAGAAATGTATTTGAAAGAAATCTATTTTATATCTCAAAGTGTAATGTCAGACATACAACCATACAAGTCTGTTCCGGGTTTGAACAGAACCGAAGGCACTTCGTCCAATAAAGGAAGATCCCTTCCAATCCGGGTATCCACGATCCCGACCATCACATATGGAGATCTCTATACCGGAGCAACTCAGTGCAGAGTCATTCGACAAGTTATCCTATCGTTCTTGAAGACACCCGGTCTTCCCCACCGGGCTTCAAATGCTATCCATTTACGTCGTATCACTATTCGAAATGGGTTATATGACACAAAGTCCTCTCCCGGCTAAACCGAGTAGTGAGCAAAATATTTTAAAACCATATGGATAATGGGATCTTAGTTAAGTCACAACTTAAAACCCAAAACTTTTCTTTCAAATGGTTAAACAAATTACCATTTTTAAATCTTTAAATAAAAAGATTCACTTTACAAAGTTCACCCATTTTTCACAAAGACTAATTCACAGTTTTTAAACAAAAGATCTATCTTTGAGATCTCCTTTGTTTGAAAACAAAGTTTCACAAATATTTCACAAAGATTCCTTTATAGCTTTCAAAACAATTTCATTTCAAAACTTTTATACAAAGGATATACCTTTAAGATCCTCTTCGATTTCAAAACAAGGTTCAACCATTTTTGACAAAGATTAATTCATAGCTTTCAAAACTTTTTTAATTTCATTTCAACTTGAAATCTTTCAACACAAATTGGAAAACCCTTTCCTTATATGAAAGCTATTTAATTTAAAAACAAATAGTTTTCGTTTTGGAAAAATCAGATTACATTTGCACGAGTTAAAGCCCTTTTAAGTATAAACTTGGGTTGAATTTAAATTCCCAAAACAGTACTTTTTTAAAATGCTTAAAAACCCATATAAACACTTTTATAACTTATATATCCTTTCTAAACCATAATTTCCAAACAAAGAATTCAATTTTAAATAATTCAAATTCAAATCAAATTATTTAAATTTCAAAACTTTATCAAGTTATTCACAATAACTTTTATCTTTAAAATTCTTTTTCAAAAGCTTTTCATATTTAACCCAATTCCATTTCCCAAAACCATTTGAATTCAAAATTCAATTTTGAAACCATTTCAAAAATCTGTGACTTAACCAATTTCCTTGTGCAATCCATATTTGCATGTGTATAAGTGTGGTCCAGGGGTTTTACATAATAAAAGTGAAACATCTTCAATCAGCACAGATTCGAATACAGCAACATATTTGATAAGCGGTATAAACTATAACGCTTATCTTTATTCACAGATCATAGATAAATAACAAAGGTACATCATAGATAAATAAATTACATTCATCACAGCTTGAATTAAAACAATTCAAATCACAAAGCATCACACAGTAAAGATATCAAACAATTCACAACATTCAATAGAATATAATCATCTATAAGTAAGACTAAGTAATTATCTGATAAATTTAAATCAGATTAATTACTTATAGATAAACTACTAATCCTGGTTAATTAACATTAATAAATTACAAATCATTTTGATTAATTATTCTTTAATCATTTATCAATTAATCTTTAACAATAAATTAATCAACCTTTAATCATTAAATAATTAATCCCTAATTATTTAATTATTATTTAATTAATTAACCCTTAATTAATTACCATTTAATTAATTATCCTTAATTAATTACCATAAGTGATTATCCTTAATCACTTATACTAATAAATCTCAAATTAATCTTAATCACTTGATTAATCAACTTTAAGTTATCAATTTATTACTTTTAATTAAGTAATTTATCTTTAAGTAATTAATTACCTTTAATTACTTACATTAATTAATCTTAGTTAATTAATTAACTTAAATGTAATTACACAAAGTGATTATCCCTTTATCATATTAAGTAATTACAAATTAATTAACTATTAATCATCATTTATTAATCTCAAATCATTAATTAATTCACTTTTAATTAATCAACTTACTTTTAATTAATTAATTAACTACTTAATTAACCTTTAGTTTATTATATTAATTAGTAAATCACATAAATTAATTATCCTTAAATAAATTATGTAATAAATCCTTTAATCACTTCTTAATTCAAACTACATCTTATTTATTTTAAAAACCTTATGAAGTTACTTAATTAATCAAATATGTACTTACTTTTAAAACAAACTTAAAACATTTTAAATCTTTGAAAACACTTAGAAATTAATTACAAAAGTATTCAATATTTATATATATAAATATAATTATTTTTAATCAAAACAAAACAAATTTAAAGCTTTTAACTCTAAAACTTAATAATATTTTCAATTTTCTTTCATTTAAGAAAAATCTGGTTTATTTAGCTTTAAAACAAAACCCGAGCCAACTTGCGATTTTCTCGAGCCTAACATCAAATTTCTCAAAGCAACTTATTTTCTAATTTTCTTCGAGTCAATCCATCGGTTGCACGAGCTCGAACCTGAGAATTTCTTTATCTTCCTCAAATTCGAGTATCTGCAGACACGAAAACATGTACGTGCACGTTGCACGCCACTCAGACCACCTCTAGCCACCATCGCCGTTACCTGCCCATCGTCTTTGACACCGATAAGTAAACTAAACATCCAATTTGACGAAAATGCCAGAGAATAAAAATCGAGCAAACCTTCGAACTTCCTGGAACTACATCGTCTGAAAAACCTTTCGCCTCGCCGCTACATACCATCATAACCCACGTCATTCTGGCCGAAGGTGCTTCGACCCACCACAAACTCAACCCCCCTGGTGCGATCGACTGGACCGTAGTGACGACGACGCAAATGCCACACGACTTCGACCAACTAAACACAGGGCTTAAACCATAATTCAATTCAAATATCTAACCACGATGAATTTAAAAATTATCTTGCATTTTTCCTATGATCTACGATACTCCAACTACCACCATGCTAAGTTTCAATCTTTGATAGTTAGCCGATCTCCAAAAACTCACGAAAACCCATTTTTCATTCAACTCTCGAATACTACCCCAATTCAATGCTAAAAATCCAAATTTGTTTTAAAAATCCTTGATTTCGAAATAGATTTGGGTGGTGTAACTCAATCTCGAATTCATGCAGGTTGAACATTGGACAAATTTTGAATTTATACCATAATATACAAATTTCGAGATATTAAATCAATATTTTCACTTGTATTTATTGTTAAAAATGATGTTATATTCATATGAACATCTTTCATTCAATAACTATAATCTAAAATTGTTTGGGTAGGATGGTTTGAATTTTTGAACTAAATTTTCAAACCTGTTAATATGAAAGAGTAAATATTTATACACAGATATATCATCATACATACATTCACACAGGCATGCAAGCAAATTTACCAAACATTTCCATTATACTTTAAGCATTAACCATATTATCAAAGGACATAGGTAAGTTTGTTCACCTAAGTGTGAAGACAGAGAGCAAAGCCTAAAAAATGTTTTTGTTCCTGAGTTTGTAATTTGTTGAGTTGATCTGTGTAACTTGATTTTGAAGTTGTTTGTTGGTTTGAGATGACCTTTGCTTTGATTTCTACTTTTCTTTTGATCCAATGTTTACTTGATTTCTAGGTTTTTAAGTTACAGGGTTTTGATTTTTTGAACCTGATCTTGTTTTAACTTGATCATCTTAGGTTGTAGTTGTTTTTATTTTGCTTGCTTGATCTTCCTGCTTCCAGGTTGAAACAGATCTTTTTTTTCCATTTTGTTTTGATGTTTGAATCTGCTTGCTTTGTATATTTTCCAAGCTCTTGTATTTGAATCTGAAATTTTGCTTTCAAATTTATACATTTTGGACTTTGTTTTGTTTTAGACCTGAAGCTTGTTTTGTTTTCAGATTTGAGAGGATCTGAAATTTTCTTTGGTTTTTATTTCTTTTATCTGGTTTTTCAATTTACAGGCTTTAATTTCTTTTTCAGTTTTGTAGTTTGTAGATAAGAGGAGAATAACCTGGTTACTATCTCAAATTCAAAATGTTTTCTCTAACTCAAATTAAAAGATAAATGCCACTTGTAATTGTTGAGCTAACACATGCAATCACATATGTTAATTTTCTTACAAATGTTCAAATCCATACAATTTGTTTTAGACCTTTATTTAAATAAATTTAAAATATGGTATAAACCTTGTTTATGAATTACTCAAAATTTTACATATATGTTATGTATTTTTAAACCTTATATTTACATAAGTTTGCATTTTTAAATCTTTATGTATACACTATTATTTGTTAGGCCTTTTTGTACTAATACTTTTCAAAGTATATATTCAAATTAAGGCTTTATATTTATTTACATATATACTAACTATATCTTCAAGTATATATAAAAGAAAGTATTCTTAAACTTTTATTAATTCTTATTTAAATTAATCTTAAGTTAAAATATTCTTATGCATAAATACAAATTTTATTTTCAATTTTAAACTCAAGTTACTATTCTTTTAAACAAATAAATATCTATTTCCAATGAATTTGAAAATATTGACTTTGAATAACTCTTTGAAAAAGTAGTAAGTTTAAACCATAGCTTCTTTTGAATATAAAGACTATTAACTTCAATTTTATTTATAAAACATCTACATTTGAATTTCCAAATTTAATTCTTTATTTGTAAAACAATACAAATTATGTTTATATCCTTACTTCGGTTTATTTTATAAATTTTGTTTTGGACCTTGCTTTATTTTAATTTTATGAAACATGTTTTTATGTTTTCTTATGTATTTTAAACTTTAACATTCAAAATATACATTCATATCAAATCTTTGTATTAATAAAATTTTAATATGTATACTAGTTTATTTTTAGTAATATATATATATATATATATTTATATTCTCTAAAGAAATATGATTTAAAAATCAAATTGTACTTTAACACATATATTTTATATGTACTTATTCCATTTTGAATCCTAATTAATGCCTTTCCTTATGTATATATATCTAAAGCTTTCATTCATTCTTGTTTTAAAATTTAAATTCAAGTTATTATACTTTTAAATGAATAAACACACATATGTATATTATAGAATTTAGCTTTAAACAATCGTTTTTGAAAATCATTTGTATTTAATTCAAAATATAACTTTATAAATATATTACATATGTCTCTTAAAATTAGAAAACAAATTTCTATAAAATTATATAGTTTTCAAATCCAAATTTTATTTATTTATAAGATGTTAAATATAGAATTTCAAACCCACAATTAAATTTTAAAATCAATGTCCAAATAAACAAATATCTTATTTAATCTTGGAAAATAAATTAATTTACAATTTAAATTCACAAATTTATATCAATTACTAAATTTAATTTTACTCAAAAATCGGGATCGTTACATTCACTGTTACAGATTCGATGAAACTAGTTTCGTCGAAATCCGAGTTCGTGGCCAAAATGGCTATTTTAACATTAATTAAATAAATAATAATTAATTAATTAAATCAAATTTTAAGTGTCAATTCTATAATTGACAATTTTTATCATTTCAAAATTTCTTAATCATTTACACTTATTTAAACAAATTTAGCTGTCAATTTAGAGTTAATTAATTTATCAATTTCAGTGTTAATCACAATTTCATTAAATTCAGAAATTATAAATTTAATTTCCAATAATTCCATTTAATTTAATTTTCATTCTATTATTCAATTCATTATTATCAAATGGATGAAATTGACATTGGATTCGTAATCTATTACATTAATATTCTCACATTCCATCTTTATTTCGATTAACGTAATATTTAGATATTTAATTTCATTTATTTGCAATTAATCAAATTTTTATAGCTCAAATCCCATTAAATTGATAAGTCTTCATTTCCATTCTTTTAATTCAACAAATTGTCCTATTATGGATAATATTGACGTTATTTTCAAATATTACCTTAATTAACATTGACGTAATATTTTATTTAGATTTATTGCAATTGATTCCAATTCAATTTAATGGATTAAAATATATCGGTAACTTATAATAATTGTTGCCACTAACTCTTAATCATACTTTTATAAGTTATCATTCCCAAACAATATTATAATTACTTACAAGACATTGGTTTTATTCAATTACTATTTATTATTATTAATTTATTAACTAATTCAATATTTACGTTTATTTTCTTATATTCAATTTATAGCCCAGTATAACAGTTTACATTACTTCAATTAATCGTAATTTCATTTCAATTGTTAATACTTAGCTTTAATTTCCATGGTTGCATTTCATTTTTTCATTCATTTCATCATTAAATTACAAAAAATTTGTTTCGTCTTAATTTATTAATCAAAACCTTAATAAACCAACTAATCTAAATCATCGAAAATTACGGGTCGTTACACTCTCCTCCATTCAAAGCTTTTCGTCCTCGAAAAGGAAAAGAAGGAAAAAGAAAGAATTAAGTAAACAATGCATCTTATTCAAAAATACTAACTTTATAAATAATTAAATTTACAAAATTAATTAATTTAAATAAAATATACTAATTTATAACCATTAAATCTTTTATACTCAAATTAATAAAGTTTGGAAAACATTTTTCAAAATTTTTGAAATTTTTTGGCAGAGTTTCCTTTTTACAAAGAGGCTCGGAAGAAAATATAATATCAAATATAACAATATATATCATAATATCTCAAAATAATATCTCCCAACAACGGGAAAAACAATATAATAATGCTATAAAACCATAATCCGAGAGCATACCTATTTGTCGGGCCATTAACACTTACTTACGAAACCAAAAGTAGTAGCAATTACTTCCATAACCTGTATTTCACTTATATCATCTAAAAAAAGTTAATAATTATATAAAATAAAATATTTAAAGTTGTTTCAACCACTAACAAACAAATCAATATAAACAACAATCACTTGCAATAAAGCATACAACCATCACAAAATCAACACAAATCAATTATCCATTCATATCAAACAAACAAATAGTTGTTCAGGTTCAAAACTTTAAATTATACATAATGAAAAATAAACTACTAAGTGCACCATTTACCAACAGTCTTTGATGAAACTAAATAGATTATTCATACATCCCAAAAAATTTAAGTATCCATACCCAAACAACCATAAACCAAACAAACAACAATTCCAAACAAAAGATCAAGTTCATTCTTTTTAATTTCATTTCATAATATTTGTTGTTAGATCTCCCTTTCATTCATATAGTGGTTTATCTTTTTAATTTACATTTATTTCTTGCAAATTTTCATTTCCATCCATTGATTCAGTGTTTATTTCAGTTATTTGCACTTATACTTACATAAATTCATTTTTTATTTATTCATATCATATAAAAAAAATTCATTGCATTACATTCATTCATTGAGTCTCAATTCCATTTATTTTCATTCATTTATTACTTAATTTCATTTATTTACAGTATTCATCTTTCTATTTATTTTTATTATAAACAACTTCAACATTTACTTACATTTATTATCATTTCTTTATAACTTTTCTATTATATTAAATTAGTGGCCTTTCAGTCATACCTAAGTTTACAACAATTATAACATTAAATTCTTATTTATAAAGAAAATTCATTGAATACTTTCATTACTTCAAATTTTACTTGTAAAATTTCCTATTACATTTTCTTTTAACATTTTAATTTTTAATATTTGGTAAGTTATATATATGCTTTTAAGGATGTAATTAAAAGTTATACAAGTTTTTCTCATTTCTTTTAATTAATTTAATGTTCAATAATCATATCCTTTGTTTTTTATAGATTGCAAATTTCAACTTTCTTGTTATTTCATTTATAACCTAGCATTTAATCTCTTATTTTAATTAGAGGTTCCAATTATTAATTAGTTACATTCCATTTTACTACAATAATTGAAACTATTAATTAATGGAAACATAAGAACTAAATACCGGGTTAAATTTCAAATCAATTTAAAGTAATAGATAAATGTATATACTTATAATTTATACATCCAATTATATTCAAAACAATTTAAAATTTATATTTGTTTATCAAAATAAATCTACAGTAATAGAATGGTACCGCCCACCTCGAGCCACATCTCCAAATTCAAAAAGGGCCATAATCGATCATAAAGTAATAGAATGGTATCGAAGGAGTGTGTCCGATAAAAGGTGCTACCTTCTTAGTCGTCGATCGCTCCTGTTTTAGCCACCTTATGCCAACTCACTGGAGTCGAGTCCACGTATATATCTCAAAGGTAATGCCGCCACCATCCTAGTTTGTTCCAGAATCTCCACTGCGTACACGATTGTTAAAGTGGTTTTCGAAGTTGGCAGAGAGTATGACAACTTCTGATCCCAGTCTCTTTAACAACCAAACGTTATTATAAAACCTCGGTCATTTCAAAATAATTATACTTCGAAATCAGAATATACTATCCATTTCAAAACCATATAAATACGATATCATTGCCCTTTTTAAAACAAAATCAATACGATATCATTTTTATTTCAAATATATCCTTTTCTAAAACCATAACACTTTCGAAGTTATAATATTTCGAAACCAAATCCTTGAAATATAACCTTTCAAAACATAAAACTTTGACTTTCATAACTTTGAAACATAACTACACCACTTAAATGGCTTAAATATTAAATTACTTTATATAATAAAATAGCTTCTTCAATTTCACAAATCAATTCCAAATACAGATTTGATCGCCCAAATAAACCATTTCAATTTCCATATATTTCAAAGCTTTAAATATTCCACCATTTCAAAACTAATATTTTGATAATTCCATATATATCAAATTCAATTACTATTATTTAGATTTGAAATGTTTACACAATAAATCCAATATCATTTAAGTAAAACTTTTCAACTTTAAGTAACTGGATATTCGTTCAATTTATTTAACTTGATATATTCATTTAAATCAACTTGGCATTCATTTAAATCACTCTAAACCAAAATCAAGTTATAAAAATCAAACCCTTTGAAATCTCAATTTTATTTAAATTTCAAATCAATTTATTTGAGTATAATACTTAAATAATTTAATTCAAATCAATTTCATATTTATCTTCCAATCCAAAAATTTTTAAGTGATTATAAACTCTATGTACAATATAATTTAAACAGATACTTAACCATATTATATAAAACAATCAAACTTTATTATTCGACTTATTTTATATTTCAAAACAAATTTATACATAGCTAAAAATCAATAATAAAATAACATTTATGTAGTATCTAAATCAATATTGATATAAAACCATATATTACTTTACAAAACCAAAGAAATTCATTTCACAATATTTTATATATAGACCACGGTGTCTGTATATAATTTACTATCCTATGGTCAATTGCTATAGATATTTATCATTTCAATCCGTAATTTAAAATATAAATACGGTTATATAACATTTCAAACCGCCATCCCGAATGAATACAACAAATCCATAACAACTTGCAGTTTATAACAACATAAAATACAACATCCATTCATCCAATATCAATCATCAACATTCATCACAATCATCATCCAATTAAATCAAGAACATCAAATAGAACAGATAATAAATAACAGGCATTTACTGGCAGTTTACATTCAATAATAAATTAAATAACTATTTAACCGGCAGTTTATATGCAATAATAAATTAAATAACAATTTAATACAAATAAATTCAATTTAACTGAGATGATGATTAAAAATATGCCAAACAGTCATAAATAAATTTCTAATCACATCATAAATCAATTTAACAAACATAAGAGATTTTAGAAGTTGTGAGTGGGTTAAAACACTCACATTTTGAATTTAGATCGAATTTAAATTCAATTTAAACCCAAAATTTGAACAGTCTCAAAATTCATCCAAACTAGTATCTGAATGTTAGAAATTTTATCACGATTCTAGCGGAGAAAACCACACGTGAATTGGACCTCGTATGTGAAAGTTACGCGTATTAAAACATTAAACGATTTGAATTTTAAGATAAGAAAAAAAACTAAATTAATGCACGTACCCCACATCCCCGTCAGCACGTTCACTAGATTGCTCTCGTTCGAAGCGCTATCAACTATGGACATCGAACCTAGCCGGCCGCCACCTTCCCCCAATTATTGCCGCTGATCGCCAACGTTCAGCTATGATCCAACATCGCCGAGCACTTCTCCATCAACGGCCGACCCCACCAGAACACTCGTGGCCACCCGAAGTCAACCAAAACAGCCGTGCCTCTACCACCTTGAAAAGTTGATTATGGCGAATTACAACCACCAGACGACGAATGACGAACACTGAAGGGCCTGCTCTCCACCCTCTTCGCTCCAGCGCCGACCGATCGCCAAACCGTTGAGGATCCACTGTCGAAATCGAACCCTTTGATGGATAGCCGAGAATAAAGTACCAATTCTGGCCACACAACAACCCAGATCGAAAAACAAATCACATATATGACTTGCACTCGTCGAGAGCTCTAAATCGATATATATTCCATATGTATTTATGGAGTTTGAATTTTTGACTTTGAATTTTATTCGAAATTGCAATTAGAATTTTGGTTTTGTCTACCATTGGAATGGGGAGGAGCACTGGAATTGTACGTATAGAAAAATGAAAATAAAAAATAGGCTAGGGTTTATAATGAGGTATATATAGGTAAAGCTGAAATTAGAATGGACCGGATTGATTTGGATTGAAAGTTGAACGACAAATGGCCCAAAAAGCGCGTTCTGACTCCAGAACGAAAATGAGTTAACTCATATATCAAAATGGATGTTTTTGAATATTTTAAATGCAATGGAATAGGTTTCAAGTTCAAATTCCATAGTATGAAGAAGTTATACTAACATCAAATTATTTTAAATTGATTTCAATTGATTTCAATTTCATTGATTTCTAGGCGTTACGAGTCCTTACGATTAAACGACAAGTCCGATCGCTATGAAACTTGAAATCCTACCATAATTCACTGTTACGGCTCCGATGAAACTGGTTTCGTCGAAATCCGACTCCGTGGCCAAAATGGCTACTTTTACATTAATTAAATAATTAACAATTAATTAATTAAATCAAATTTTCAGTTTCAATTCTATAATTGACAATTCTTATCATTTCTAAATTTCTTAATCATTTACACTAATTTAAACAAATTTAGATGTTAATTTAGAGCTAATTAATTTATCAATTTCAGTGTTAACCTCAATTTCATTAAATTCAGAAATTATAAATTTAATTTTCAATAATTCCATTTAATTTACTTTTCATTCTATTATTCAATTCATTATTTTCAAATGGATGAAATTAACGTTGGATTCATAATCTATTACATTAGTATTCTCACATTCCACCTTAATTTTGATTAACGTAATATTTAGATATTTAATTTCATTTATTTGCAATTAATCCAATTTTTATAGTTCAAATCTCATTAAATTGATAAGTCTTCATTTCCATTCTTTTAATTTTGTCCTATTATGGATAATATTAACGTTACTTTCAAATATTACCTTAATTAACATTAATGTAATATTTAATTTAGATTTATTGCAATTGATTCCAATTCAGTTTAATGGATTAAAATATATCGGTAACTTATAATAATTGTTGCCACTAACTCTTAATCAAACTTTTATAAGTTATCATTCCCAACAATATTATAATTACTTACAGGACATTGATTTTATTCAATTACTATTTATTATTATTAATTCATTAATTAATTCAATATTTACATTTGTTTTCTTATATTCAATTTATAGCCTAGTATAACAATTTACATTACTTCAATTAATCGTAATTTCATTTCAATTGTTACTGCTTAGCTTTAATTTCCATGGTTGCATTTCATTTTAGCATTTATTTCATCATTAAATTACAAAATTTTGTTTCATCTTAATTTACTTACCAAAACCTTAATAAAACAACTAATCTAAATCATCGAAAATTATGGGTCGATACATATTCTCTTTGGCGTTAATACAAACATCTGTAGCACATAGTTCATTACCTGATTCAACTGCTGGAGATACACACTTAATTCGTTCAAACAATACTCCCTCCACTCATGCCTCGATAGCTGATATATTCCCATAAGATGACATCACAACATCCATCTGCTGACAACCGCTGTCGGTGGAAACAGTTAAGGGGGTCAATTGGGAACCAGGGAAGCTTCTCTGTAACCGGCGATCCATACATTTGCATATAACTAGACGAAGCTTGAAAGGCTGCTAAATGATTGGCACTCGGTGCCTTTAAATTAGAAACATCAAGGACAAAGGCTGATTGTTTACATGGATTGGTGGCTTTGAGCGGAGGGAAGTCATAATCTGAAAGACGGAGCGGCATAGCTAAAAGAGAGTAGAAAGGTAAGCATTAAATAGACGCCCCGATCTAGTAACAGAAGGACAGGGCGGCGGATCTAGAGATGGGAAACAGGAGAATTAGCAGGCATAGTGGAGAGATGGGGAAGGCAAGGTGGAGGGGAGGCGAAGCGAAAGGGGGCGGATCGAGGAGGCACAAACAAATGCGGTAGTCAAAGAAGTGAGAAAGAGACAAGCGCCAGAGAACGCGCCATGAAAATAATAAATTGTAGTTTATATTTATTTTAATATGTGTGTGTATATGTGTATATGTGTACATAAATATATTTATAATATATATGTATTAATAAATTTTGAAAAAAATGTTTAAATTCCATATCTTATTTATAACGTAAAAAAATCCTATTATTATTTTATTATTTTAAGATGTACTTTAATTGAATATTCATTCGAAATTACATACAATATTAATAAAAAAGCATTTTCGAAACCTTTTTTCAAATTTTAAATTTCTAGTAAATCACAAATGATATTTTGTAGTTTTGGAAAAATTTCCATAATACATTCGATTAAATTTTATTTTTAATTTATTTATTAATTTTCGATCGATTTGAATAATAATTTTAAAAAATAATAAAAAATGTTCTTAATTTTTATTTCTTTCTAAGAACTTTCTGATGTTTAGATAATTTTGAAAAATTTAAAAATAATTTTCATTATATATTTGATTTTATATGATTTATTTATGTATTTTACTAATTCAAATAATATTAAATAATTATAAAAATTATTTTTTCTGGAAAATTACTATTACCATGAATTTACATACATAAAATTATATAATCAACTTTGACCATAGCATAATGTTGTAATCAAATAAGTAACGATATATATGTAATTGAATTATATATATATATATATATAATTTAATAAAATATTAATTAATATGTATATTATGTTGCTATACTGATCTGAATGATTTTATTTTATAAGTATATACATGCATATAACCAAACTAATTCGTGACAACGTTAATTCATGTCAGAATCGCCACTAACTAACAATAATAATAATGTATATACACACATAATAAAATGTTATTCAAAGAATTACAAATTATAATTTGATAAGACATACCTAAGAGATAAAGTTTTGAAGACTTTGAAAGGATGAACTCTTCTTTTTGAAATCTTTTCCGATTTGATAGATTTCTAGTCCTTGAACCATTGACCTTGAGCTATCAGACAATGATTAACTTTGAGTTGAATTATACTTGATATATAGAGATTTAATGGAGTAATTTCGTCCGGCGAGATATGATGGAGATGGCATCTAAAAACACGTAATCAAATTAGTCCAGCTTTGCTTATATAATGGATAGAAAGAAGGAAAAAGTGGTTCTCATCCCATACTAATTCTCCCTTCACATGAGCCATCCAAAATCTAGCCTCTAAACTCTTTTTTTGAACCGCTTCCATGTCATGCTAATGCCAAAAATTTCACCATCATGATGGGCCAAAAACCCATCTAAGCCTAAGGAAATATTATTTAATTTAATCCAATTTAATTGCTTATCGATATCGTATATCAGTTAATATATTTATAACTATTATAAAAAAAATTAATATCATTTATTCCTGAAATCATAATCAAAATTTTAAAGTTAATATTTCATAAATATTAATTAATTTATAACAATTATAAACTGATTAAATTGTTTGGTCAAAGGAGAGTTCCTCGTTTTGATTGTGTAACTCTTTGGTTGTAAATTTAGTTTGCGACTAATTTCAAACTGTTCAAATACTAACGTTCATACGTCACTTAACAAGTGGTGTGAAATTTTGGCCAAATTTACTTCTTTCTTGGCTTTGGTAAGATCCAATTTTACTTTATTAAACATTACCCGATTGTGACTTTTATTTGCACCCGTTCTCTTCGCCAAAGCTATATCACTTTGGACTTATGGAATTTGTCAATGGTCACAATTCTAGTATCATGCACATTCAACTCCATAGTCCAAACATAAAATCCTTGGTTCGATAATAACAATTATTATTATCCGAAATGCTCTAGCCGAAGACTTTGACTTTGAGTTGAGTTGACCGTAATACCAACTTCATATAACCGATGAGAAGAACCTTCTCTTGAATAGTGCTTCACCTCCAATACTTCCACTCAACCCAACTATAGTCATTTGATGGACGTTGTGCCATGATTTGACAATAACAAAATGGAGATTTTATATTGAAAATCAACAGTATTCTCACATTGAGAGAAGTGTGTAAATTAGTCACGTTGATTTTTTTTGTTTGACCATAGCTATATTAACCAACAGAAAACTATCTAATGATATATTTATCCAATAACTATTAGTACGTAACCCTTAGGTGCCCTAGTAGTCATGAGTAATAGTTGTCGAATATTTATAGAGCATTACACACTCTTATCTTAACGGATACACCAATATTCAGTCTCGATGCATCTTTACTAGGAACATTATAATGATGTATTTTGTAATATTGTGGTATAATACTCATGATTACAACTATTTGTAATTGCTATCACATATACACCATCTATGGATTTTCTATTAAATACACTTTTAATTAAATTAGTTAATTAAGATAACACATTATATCAAGTATATAATAGAAAGAAAAAACCTTTTATTTTGAACTAGATTGGTTATCGAGTTAGATATATGTAGCGAATTACATAATTGCCCTCAGGGCATACCACCAACTCTATCATCTCATTACTAAGTTTGAATCCAATGGGCAAGGATTGTATAAGTCTTGTAGGCAAAATCGAAGGTAAAATAGAAGGTTGGGAAGCTAAATTGCTTAGTCAAGTAGGGAGACTAGAGCTCATTAAGTCAGCTATTTACCAAATTATTCAGTATTGGCTCCAATGTTTCAAAATTCCAATCGCAATGATCAATAAGATAAAACATCTATGTTAAATTTTTGTGTGGAAAGTGAAGTTGAGTATGGACCCTTGGGATGTTTAATGTAAAGACTAATCCGAAGGGGCATTGGGACTTAGAAGATTTGAGGACATTAGTAAAACATTATATGTTAAGCTTATTTGGAAGCTTGTTAGGATAAATTAAAGAAATAGATGTATTTTAAGATCAACCTTTTTTGGAAACAAACATTAGAACTCGGGATGTGGAAATTCATGATTCATAACAGAGAGGAGGCAATTAAATGCATGGGTAAACGCATTATAGACCAAAGATCCGCATCTTTATGTTATGATCCTTGGCTTTAGGGTGCTAGATTGATAAATAAATTAGGGTGTGAAACTATGGAGAGAAGCAAGGCTAAAAGATTGTACGTACGTGACATTTTGGAAGACGAGTTTCAGCGAATAGACAAAGCGAATTTCCTTGGTGGCTTAAAATGGTTGAAGATGGTAAAATATAGCTTAACAGTGAACATGATTATTGGGCCTGTAATTGGGGTAATATATTCAAAGAAGTGTGGTATACTATTAAACTCTCTTTCAACAAAGTCCCATGGGCTAAAATTATCTGGAACAAGGTTCGTTTTCCAAAAATTATGATATGTGCATTTAAAAGCATTGATAATTTTTTACTGACTAAAAAAGGCTTATCCAAATATGCTTAGTTATTTACTTGTGAAGGGTGAGCTGACTCGCTATTTGAATGAATATGAAGTGTATAGGTGCTTATTTAAACTGTAGTTTTGTTGCTTAAATATATATTGCTATATCTTGTTGCGCTTCTTGCTTCGAAAAGCAATTGGCATATGTAATCGATAAACTTGTACTTGTACGACTTCCTCTGACTTGTTGCATAGCCTTAGTATGAAACACATAGGGTTTGGTTGGACTTTTTGTGAGTTGGACTTGAATTTGAGGTGGTTTTATAGCTATAATCGCTATAGAAGCACTTAGGAAATGCCTTGTATTCGGCATTTTCTGTAGAATTTTATAAAGAGATTCCTAAGGGTTTCTCATCATGTTTATGAAGTATATCGTGTATATTGTTTACTATAAAAAAGTTGGAAGCTAAAACGTTTGTTCGTATATTGAAAAATGGAGAAATTTTTAAGTATGTAAAACTAGCCTGGTTAATAGTCATTTACAGCATCGACTATCACTTTTAAAACGTTGTAGTATCTCTGAACCTCTTTTACAGCATTATGTAAATGCTATAGTTTCTGTTTGCGACTTTAATTTGTTTTGAAATAACTTTAAACTAAGTATTTCTCTTTAATCTTTCTAGTAGTCTTTCGTAACTTATATTAGAGTATTCTAAAAGCGATTTGGAATTTATATATATTTTTAATAATCAATTATGAATTATCAAAGTAGAAGGTTTATTTTAAATAAAAAGAAAACATGTTTTCTTGTTGTTTTAAATCAAGTATAAAATATATATTTTTAAGAAATATTTTAAAAAAATGTTTAGACCATAATTATAAGTATTTTAAAGTATAATTTAAGTATATATTGTTTTTAGAAAATTAGTTAATTATTTTATTAAAGTACTAAATTTTTTATATAATATTTTTAGACAGTTTTTAAATATATTATCTTATAAATAAATTGGTATACATACATACATATATATATTTATCATTTTAAAAAGGGTTTTAGATTATAAACAAATGTTTAAAAAAAGAGGTTTAGGAGTAGCTTAGTGGCTTAATCATTTTGTTTGTTTAACTTGTTTATGGAAAGTAATTAACTATACTTAATACTAACAGCCGATGAAGTAGGATTGTCTATCTGTGAGAGTTATGAATGATGTTTGAGTAGAGTTTAGAAGCAATAGTCTCTAACCTACCGGCTTCACTCTTGACCAAGCGATAGTAAGCTGAGAAGGACAAAAACGTGATAAGTATACAAACTTGATTTCCATAAGCGATTTTTACTGGAACTAGATTATTGACTAATCGAACTTGACCATTTAACTCACAAAGTACATGAAAGCTTCACTGCTTCATATGGTTTGAGATCCCCTAGGGAGGACTCATTGGTATGAAACATCTCTAGCTTCAAGAATTGTATTTATACGAGATCCCTCAAGGAGGACACTTTATATACATTTCGCTTACTTTTAAAGAACTGGAATTGTGTTAATCGAAAATTCATCGATTTATTTTTGAAGAGTTCAAGATTGGTAAGTGTTTTACTTATCAAATACCACTTCAAAACTAGTATATGAGTTTGTGTTTTGGAAGTGGTTGCGAAATGGAATGTTAAAGAGTTAAACTGTCTATCCTAAGGTTAAATCCAAGGGAGTGGTCTGCTTAACATTTCAGATCAATGCTATAAAGTTGAACTGTCTATTCTGAGATTAAGATCAAGGGAGAGGTTAGCATTAGCATTTGTCAATCGACTTGTGCTGGAATCTATAGAGAGATTCATATTCTGTTCGAGCAATGATGACTCATGTGAGAGATACCGAACGTGACCTCGAAATCAAAAATGGCTAAAGATAGAGTAAAATGTATAACTTGGGATTTGGCTAACCCAAAATGGTGTATAAACTCCATATTTAGAGTATGCTTATTGATATTGATAGCGGGAGTTGTTAATACTTGGTTCCACGTGTTAGGCGTAGGCCTGTTGTGTTTGACTTATGGTATATTTATCTAAAGATATGTGTCGCTTAGAAGGTAACTTCTAATCCATATGCATGGGGCCAACTTCATTTCACTAAGGGGTCCTCCATGGAAAATCCATATGCAAACATACCTTTGTGGTTTTAGATGTACTTCTAATATTTTTATGTTGTGAGATGCAAGCTGGACATCTATTTTTTTATTTATATTCTACACGCTAGAAATTATCTATTATATTACTATGATTACTTAACAGATGGTTTGATTTTTTTAGGGGAACCTGTTAGGTAATTCGTACAGTCTCAAAAGTTACTGTTATATTGATTTATATACATTGAGTTTCTCATACCAGACTTATGTCTGACATATGGTTTCCTTTAATTCCTCATGTACTCTTTCGAGTGGGCTGAGTAAAGCAGGTTTTACTTTGGACGCTTCATGGCTTTAGGAGACTAGTTGGAGGCTTCCTTTGTCTATAAATATTTCTATTTTTGTTGTACTACTATTATGTATGTATCAACATTATGAGGAGTGGCAGTTATAACTGTTTAGACTGATGATAGTACTTGAGTTTTGTAACTTTGAAATTACTCAGCATTTTGGAGCAACCCATTGTACTGTCTTTTGGATATTATATTTTATTGTTCCGATATGAAATTTTATTATTGTGTTCTTTCTTGTTCCTTTCCTTTTAATTTTATTTTACCTTAACTATTTGCTTTTTGGGCACTTGGGTGCTCGGTACATGAATAAAGTGGATGTATTAGTGTCGGCATTCGAGGGTCGAAAATTTGGTTTACATTTGGTATGAAGCAAAGGTTTAGCGAACACCTTGGCTTTGGTTGGGTATGGCTCATTAGAGATAGGGTAAGTGACACATAAGAATGTGTTGAGTGTATTATATGTACGTACACATACATACATATGTGTGTATACATATATACACGAGAGCGTGTTTGTAATTTTCTATAAACCTTTCCCTTTGTAATATTTCCTTAGGAATAACTCTTTCTTTAAAATAATTCTATCCTTAAGTATCCTAAAGATGTTTTGTTATGTTCAGGTAGTAAGAACTAAGAGTACTAGAGCTGCTATTTCTAGAGGAGGAGGTAAAGGTGGAAGACGTAATGTAGTTACTAATGGTGGAAATCGGGTATCGAGGAATGCTGCTCCTAACGAGGAACCGATGGTGAATGTTATGGAAGAAGTTGTGCAGGTTCGGCTATAGAGAACTTTGCTTCGCTATACCGTGACTTTGAGAGGTTGGGTGGTATGAGGTTTAATGGCATTAAGACTATCAGAGAGGTTCAGACTTGGCTTAGTTTGTATGATAGGATATTTGGAGACAAGGAGTTGGATGATGCGATGAAGCATCGTTTGGCATCGCAACATCTGACTGATGCTCCATGGATTAGAGGGGTTCACTTACTGCATATGTCTAGGAGAACAACTTAATTTGGGCCCAATTCAATGAAGTATTTGAGATGAAGTTTTTTCGAAAGACTGGAAAGACTTTGTTGTTTAGGAGCTTCCTAGGTTTGAAGCAGGGGCTACGTAAGCTGCTGAGTATGAGATCAGGTTCAACGCATTATCTTAGTTTGGGTTGGGTAGTATATACACCGTTGAAGAAGAATACGATGTTCATTGCAGGTATGCATTTGAGTTTCAGAGAGACATGACAAATCATTTCCAATGATTGTTTTTGAATTTGGTAGGTATGGGTTTGAAGTTCGAGAATTTGGCTCCAAAGTAGTCTGTATTTGCACCAATTGGGAAAAACAAATATAAGTTTTAGCTGTTGAAGGATATTTTTAGTTTAGCTTGCTATAGTATGGACATAAGGGATATTTTGCTTAGAATTGTAGGTCAGGTGGAGGGGGACAGCTGCTAAAGGCATAGATAGTTAAAGCGCCGTTTGCAAATATACCAAAGCTTTAGCTACATGAAGCCAAAGCACTGTCTGTACCGAGGAGATGATATAATTGCCATCGGCTAGGTTATTTTGTTAGAGATAGTCCTATGCTTCAGGAAGAACAACAACCTAAGGTTTTTGCTCTTGCTACACCTTCCACTTCTGCAGCTGCAAAGGAGAAATAGGTCATGAAAGGTATATTATATTTTTATGGCATTCATGTTCATGTTTTGTTTGATACTGACGCTTCTCTTAGTTTTACATCCCATAATCTTGTTGATAAACTGAAATTGGAGCCAATTATGGCTTTGGACTCTATCTGTATATTGAACCCTGTAGAGGGCTCAACCAATCTTAATATGATATGTTTGGGAGTTCCAGCTACTTATTTTGACCAACACCTTCCATGCGATATGTATGTTCTTGATTTTCTGGGGTTTGATGCTTTGCTTGGAATGGATTGGTTGTCTTGAAATCATGCAGTCCTAGATTATGTTAAGTGAATTTTGGTATTGAAGAATGGAATGAAGCTTCAGCTAGTGTCTTATGAAGGGCCTAGCTCGCTTATGAGTAGTTTTCTTTATTATCTTGGTGTGATGGAAGAGGAGTTGGGTTTGATATTTTTTTGCAGGAGTTTGCGGATGTGTTTGAAGAGGTTTGTGGTTTACCACCACATTGTGAGATTGAATTTTATATTGATTTGGTTCGGGATACTAAACCAATTGTTTTTCCCGTGCAAAGGCTATCACCGAAGAAGTTAGAGTTAGCTAACCAGGTTAGCAATTTATTGTGTAAAGGCTTGATTCTACCTAGTCGATCAAATTAGGGAGCACCCATAGTCTTTGCTACAAAGGTGGATGGTTCGTTAGACTTCATGTGGATTACCATGAGCTTAATAAACAACAAGTATACTTTGCCTGGGATAGATGACTTGTTCGATAAACTTTATGGTGCTTGGGTATTTTCTCAGCTTGATCTTGCCATAGGGTTTCTGCAGTTAAGGATAGTAGAGAAGAGTGTCCCTTTGATAGCTTCCAGGTTTGATAAGTTTTATGAATGGTTAGTATGTTGTTCGGCCTAACTAATGCTCCAACATATTTTGTGAACTTGATGAATCGGGTTTTTTGGCATATGTTGAGTAAGTTTGTTCTTGTGTTTATTGATGATATTCTGGTTTACTCCATGACCAAGGAGGAGCATACACACCATCTAAGGATTGTGATTGAAACACTGAGAGAGTATATGTTAAAGGCTAAGTCCTTGAAGTGTCACTTCTAGCGGTCTGAAATTAGATTCTTAGGACATGTTGTCTCGGTGGAGGGTATTTCTGTTGATCCAGCAAAGGTTGTGGCTATTCAGGATTGGAAGAGGCCGAAAAGCACGACTAAGATTTGGAGTTTCTTGGGATTAGCTGGCTATTGTTGATATTTACGTTGGATTTACCAAAAATTTCTTAAATCTTGACGAGTTGATGAAAAAAGATGTCAAATTCATTTGGACGGATAAATGTGAGTAAGCATTCAATGAGTTAAAAGTAAGGTTAACTAGTGCTTCTGGTTTGATAGTTCCAAATGGAGGTGAAGGTTTAACTGTTTATACAGATGCCTTATGGGATAGGCTTAGTGTAGTGTTGATGCATCACGAAAGGGTTTTAACTTATGCTAGCCAGCAACTCAAGTTGCATTAAACGAGGTATCCGACTCACGACTTGGAGTTGTTAGCATTTGTTTTTGCATTGAAGATGTGGATGCAATACCCCCATAAAATGAACCATAAATGAAGTAAATTAAATTAAACGTGATAAAGTAGAAAATAGAAATTTTATAAAAGTTGGAATTTGACCACAAATCTTATCATATTGCATTTGTGGTGAAATTATGATTAATTTCCATAAAAAATATGCTAAAAACTGAGCTTCAACCATGAAGTTATGAGTGTTAAGTTTCAAATTTAAAGTAATTTGAATAGGATTCAAATAAATTATTAATTCCCTATTATGAAATTTGAAACTAATTTTGATAGACTTGGAGGTTAAGTAACGTTAAAAACTAGTAATTAATGTTAAATGTTAACTAGGGTATGAAATCAATAAATAATCAAGCAATGGTAAAATAAAATAAATACCTTCCTAAAATAAGCGAAGAAGTTGAACCAACACCTCAAGTGGTTGACCTAAAGGTCGATTGCTTGGAGCATGGGGGTTGACCACTTCCTTGTTATGGTGCCTATTTTAATGAGTTGTACTTTCCAAATTTATCAGTTTTTAATCTATTCTAATCCAATGGTTCTGATGTGTTTCCAACCACTATAACTAGACCCTAGACCTTTCATTTTTATCCCAAAATATTTTAGGAACAAGAGCGAAACTCTGTCATTATTTTCTCTCCAAATTAGATTCAGAAACTCCATAGAGAATTGAGGTAATAATCTACTCTATTTTCTATTTACTTGTACCTACAACCTATTCTTATTATATTCTCCTCAAACTATTATGAATCTAATAAATATATATACCTCTTCCCTATTGTGTGTGTGTGTGTATTAAAAGAGAGAGATTACGGAAAAGATTATAAGGCATGCAAATCCAAGGAAAGTGAAGCTAAGGTTATTCTGTAAGTGGAAACCTTAGTATTTCTTTCAGCAATTGTTTAGTGTATTACATTTTGGATTTGAATATAATTTAGGGATTTTGGGATTTCAAAAATATGATAGATAAAATCCCTCAAAATTCCTTTTTGTTTTAGTATGTCAATTCCATGTTGAGATTCCCAATTATTTACCTTAATTTGATGGAATTTGTTTGTTTATGCAATTTTTTATAATTTCATAGCCTATTCCACTTCTCCTTCTTCTTTGGTCAAACTATGATTCTTCAACAAAATAAGGGGTTTAGATTACGAATTCTATTTGTGGTTTAAATCACTTATTCTTATTTATTTCTTCATAAGAGAGGAGTTGAATAGAACATTTGGTTTCGATTGCAATTCTTATTGTTTAAGATATTCCATTGATGTAACGACCCGAAATTTTCGAACCCGAAAATACCAGATAGTTAGGAAGAAAGAAGAAAGAGATAGAAAAAGAAGAAGAAACATCACATCTCACATTCGCAGCGGACAAAATATAATAATAAATAATAACAGTTTACAAAGAATATTATATCTGTCGATTACATTTTATTACATCAGAGTTACACATATATACAGACACTAGATATACACAATTACCATGCCTCACATATACAATAATATAATATAGCGGAAACACTCCGTACGTTCCTGCCATCCAGCTCGACTCTTGAGCTCCAGAACGTCCTTACCTAGAAATCTGTAATACTCGGTCTGACCCGAGCATTACATCAAAGTAACACCCGGGTCAGGCTGGAAACCAGCGTTAGTAAACCCATCTAATAAAAATACAAGTACAAAAAGCTTACTTAAAACCCAGGGTAAGTCGTCTCAATTTACAAATTCAAAATTTGCTATAGACATTACTTACTCTCCACATCAATTTCTAAGTACCAACACTTAGATTAAATGGTTCACTTCACTTAAATCATTCTATTCCAGCCTATTGATTTACATATCAAGTCTACATAGAATCGAAGTGGTTTCGGGTATTAACTAATACCCGACTCCGGTCTCTTCGAATTCAGTTCATCTTAACAGATGTTATTCAAGTGAAATGCAATTTAACTTTAAATAAAAGATGTCACCTTTTTACCCGGCAATTCATCATTGATAGATAACCACATTATCATTGTCCACCCAAACATATCATATCACAAACCATTTCATATCAGAGGTATCAATCAATTCAGGGCATTTAATCATCATTTAATCATACATAAGCAAGATAAATCAATCACACCATCTCGAATAAATCTAATTAACCATAAATGAATTAAATCAATCACCTTTAAGTCCTGCTTATTGATTAATTACAACCCAATTGATTTGCAATCCCATAATCATTCATCTTAATTAATCATCCTTGATTAATTATTCTTTAATTACATTAAGATTATCATCATTATCTAATTACTTCCATTAATTAATTATACTTAACCACATTCCATGAATAATTAACCTTAATTAATTAATTGAACTTAATTAATTGTATAATAAACTTAAGTTAACGTCCTTCATAACAATTCTTTAATTATTCCTCTACAGTAATTAAATTTAGATTAACCATTATTAATTAAAAATTAATTATTCTCAATTTATTAATCTTAAACCTTAATTGATTAACTTAAATTCTTAATTATTAAATTAATTAATTATCCATTTTAATTACCTGAATAATTTAATAAACCTCAAATCCTACTTAATGTTAAGATAAATCTTATTCTTACTTATGATTGAATTATCATTAATAAAGTATTCAAAACAATTATGAATTATCCACAAATACTTAAAAGTCTTCTTTAAATTTTAATTATTAAAAACAAGTTATAAAATTAATTGATATGATTTATTCATCTTAATTAACATTTAAAAGTCTTCTTTAAATTTTAAAATCCATTTATTATTAACTACAAAACTTAAATGTTGATTAATTTTATACTTAACTTGAATTATCTACTTAATTAAAATAATAATTAAGAGTTAAAACATTGTTAAGCATTAACTAAAATTATTAACAATTGTATTAAAGTTTTAACTTAAATTGTTTAACACTTATTTAGTTTACAATGCTTAAACCTACTGAAACTCAATTTGCTTAACTATATTTCTTTTTGTTGTTTTTTTATAATACAACAGTTCTGAAAAAAAACCCAAGACTTCCCCTGATTTAACTCGAGTTACACTTCGAGTTTTCTCACCATTTCACCCGAGACATGCCTCACGCACTCCATCTTCTTCTTCTTCTTCTTTTTTTCTCTATAGTTAAGTTAAGTTTTAAACATAAGTTAAAGTATCTGGTAACTTAGTCGAACGCTCGAACACAAACTCGAAGCAATCGACTCGTTTACTCGAGTAACGACTCGAGGCACCTGACATCAACGATGCTGACACCATCCTCACTGCGCTGTACACGTGCACGGCGACGCGTCCAGCTCCGGCGTACTCAAAGGCCACCGACAAGTCACAAATCACCCAAAATCTCGAAACTAAATTCGAATCCCCTCCAAACATTTCAAATCGAAATTTAGGCATTCGCTCGAAAAACTGTAACCAACATCCCCTCGGCACCACGCCTCATCACCGCCGCACAGACCACCGGAGATGCTCAAAATCCATCCACACCACGACAACACACCATTCTTCCATCCTCCAGAGTCTTGCGCAACTCGATCACGTAGAGTAGACGAACACACCTCGTTACAGTCATGCCCAAAAGTTTGAAACAAAACCCTAAAGTGAATTCGATCGACCAATTCTTGCATTTGAAAAATTATTCAACAATTTTCCCAACATCATAGATGTTCATACTAGCTTCAAAACAAATTTCAACATTTATTATTGATTCGATCGTCTGAAAATGAGAAAAATGCAAATTTGTTTCAAATACAAATTGCTCTTAAAATACCAAACTAAAAATCTTCGTTTTTGTTTTAAAAATAATAAATTACAGTAAGCATTCAAGATATAAACTTGAATTAGCTTCGTATGACAATCAAATTTATCAAATTTTTACTTGATTGCCTGTAAAACAATATTACAGTGGTATACTTTTACAAAGATGGTTTAAACAGCTTTACAAAATCTTAGCTTAAGTTTAAAGATCTTGTTTCAGTTGCAACTTAAAGCTTAACAATGATTTGAAGAGAATCATTTGAGTTTTTGAACAAAATATGCAACCTGTAACAATTTACAGTGAAGTACAGAGCAACACAGTATTATATTCAAGCTAAAGCATATGCAATACCACATAATCAGTGAATCATCTTTATTGTTTTAATTTAAACTTAAAGCTTTTAAGTTGATGTTTACTCACCTGAAGATACTGTGAACAGAGAATAAATTTGATGTTTTTGAAAACCTGAAGTATGAATCTGCCCCTTGAATCTGTCTGTTTTTGTTTGAATTTAAATTCGAGCTCGCTTCGTTTTGTTTTTCTCAGGTTAGCAAAGTTTTTTTGCTGAACGAACTTGTAATAGCAAGATGCATACAAATATATAGAAGATAACATGATGTATAAAGGGAGGTATTATCTAGTCAAGTGTTTTCTTCTTTTGATTGATCAGATTTTCCTGAAATGTAAAGATTTGAAAATATTTTGAAATGACTAAAATTTGGCTTGAGAAGATAGCATTAAATGCAACGATTCCCCTATTTTTTTTAAATACTTATTATTATATTTTTGTTGTATCTATAGATATTTTTTATGAAGACTTCTAGCTTGAATAATTTATACATACATGTTTGTAGGTAGGTATTTGGGTTTTGTATATGAAGATAATTGTTTTATTGCTTTCACCATATACATATGTTTGTGTCAGGTTTTATTTTATACTTTGTCTGATTTTAACTTTATACATTTGTGCTTCACTAAAAAAATTGTTATAGTTGTTTACATATATTTATCCTATGTTTCTTACACACCAAATCACTTAATTCTTGCTTTTATTTATTTTATTTCTATTTTATATTTTAACTACCAATACTTAAATTATATTCATATGTTTGACTTACATTTTATACTTATATTTTATATTTATAGAATTAAATTTTATTTTAAACATTATTATCTATATATATTTATACCAAATGTTAACAAGGTAAAGTATTTTAATTTAATTATATAAGATATATTTTATTGTACATATTATTAAGAGGTTTATTTTAAATTTTCAAAATCAAATTTTCTTTTTCAAAATACAAATCTATATAAACATATGCAAATATTTCCAAAAGTCTTCTCTTTTTTAAAATGATAAGTTTACTTTATTTAATTAAATTAAACATTTATTAAAATAATGTTGCCAAAATACCGGGTCATCACAATTGAGCTGGTGTAATAAATTGAGTTTCTATTTTATTTACAAGTTTATTATTGCTATTTTGGTTATAAATATTTATATCTTCTTTTGGATATAAGAATCCCTTGAAATCTTTGGAATTTAAAGAAAAAGGACTTGTAATAATAATTGGTGAGGGAATTGGCATTTAACGCTAATTTTGGGCGTAAAATCCATGCATTTAGAACTTATTAGGTGTGAATATTTTTTTTCTCTATTTAAGTAATAAACATACAATTATTGCGTATATGGCATAGTTAATTAGGCATTTACTTACATTTAATCCCCCCATCAGGAAGGTAATTGATTGTGAGGCGAAAATAAGAAGAAACTCTTATATAGCCTAATTATTATTTTAAAGCGTAATAAGGAAGATTCCTTATGAGGCCTTACTTATGAAGTAGTGAGATGAGTAAGTATGTGTGTGTGTGTGTAGAGATAATTGATTTAAGCTAAGTCATTAGGATGTGAGGTCATTAAAGTTACATGACGAAAGTATGCCCTTCACTTTGAGTCTACCAGTAGTTGTGTACATTTTAATTGATGTGAGACGTCCTCATGATTAGTATTTGCGATGGTGTGAGGTTGGTCCCAAATTCTGAAGGGGAAATCTACCCAGCTAATCTAACTATCAGTTCCTACTAATAGTCAGACTAATGTGAGACGTCATTATTGATCATAAGATGAAGGGCCTGCTTTGGGGTCTTAAGGTATCAAGTGGTTGCACCGGTCTCTTTTCCTTAGATGAAATATTAAATGGCCAAGGGGACACGCCAGGTGGTATGTCTATTGGAGTCCATTTCCGAAAATAGGTCTTAAAGGATGGGGTCTGCTTTGATTAGGGTATTAAATGACCAGTGCCTGCCTATTTTCCATTGAAAGTATTAAGTGGCCTATGAGATTCCATATAATGTCAGCAAGATAGTACCATTAAGGAGCGTGCCTTGGAAATACGTCTTAAATTATGCGATCTGCCTTAATTAAGGTACTAAATGACTAAGCCTGCCTATTTTCCAATAAAAGGTATTATGTGGCTTGTGTATCATCCATCAAATTATTAGTTATTTATGATGTATGATTGGGATATGCGATTTTAGAAACCTACTTTTGTAATGCAAGATATTAAGTGGTTGGACCCGCCTCCTTTTCTTATAAGAAGTATTAAATGATTTTAATGGTTTTATGTTCGTAGACATATTCGTATTTTGAAATATACTGTCTAAGTACTAAAAAGATAGGACTCAAGGTTTTTATTCACTTGACACTTGTTGTTATGACTCCCTCCTCATTACAACATAGGTTAAGGATGGAGTGATGGTAGTGACAATGCTTAGAGATGGAGAAGCTTGGATTGTGATGGTATTTATTATTATTATTATTGCTTTTATGCGTACCCATGGATTTAGACAATTGTGCAATGGATATTATGTTACGATTTTTTATGGAATTTTGTGCTATGACATTTTTATGGTTTTGAAATATAAAGGTACACCTTACTATCATATTTTATTTCATCCACTATGAGTTCTGAAAGTTTAGTTATGGCTCTGTAATATTATTTCTTTTTACTACCAACAAATTGCCTTATAACGGATCTAAGATTCAATGGGCCTCTTATAGGTTTAAATTTAGGCATGCTCTGGGGTGGGTTGTTGACTTTGGTATCAAAGCCTAGGTTAACCAATCAACAAGGAAAGTATGCTATACATATGAGTGGCGTACTTGTTATTTCTAAAAAGGTTTTTCAAAAGATTTTTCAAAAACTCATACTATATATATACTTATTTTAAATTTATGCTTAACTCTATAAGTTCCGACTATAGAAGTTGCTGCTACCATTTTCCGAAAGGGTAGATGAAGAAATTATGGGTCGGAAAATAAATAGGGTTAAATTTATACTTTTTTGTAGGACCTAGACTTTGTATCATTGTAGGCCTTATAAGTATTAAGGTAAGAGGGATATGAATCGTAGATGGAAAGGTTGGCAGGAAATAAAAAACCTTAAGGAAATGTCCGTTAGGCTAACAATTAATATGGACAAAATAACATTTATGAAGGTTAAAAATAAAAGTGCTATGTATTGTTAAAATATGGAAGTAAGGAAAGGAGCAAACTTCCGTAAGACAAAATACATTTATCACCACAGGGAGGAAATTAGATTCTTAAAGGTAGAGTACAAAGGTTTAAAAAAGAAAAAAAAATCCTACCATTTGGGGTATAATATGATAAAAAGATTTTTTTAGAAAACCCTGGAAAATTTTGAATGTACCTTTCAAAAGATTTCGAAATGAAAATCTTATATGTTAGAAATTTTTGATAAAAAGTGATTTTAGATGACTTTTAAATCATACCACCATTTTTTTAGTAAAAAGTTTGAAAAGAGGTTATAAATTTAAAATGGCGGTGGAACATTTTTGGCAGATGATTTTAATTCAAAATTTTGATGATTTGAGAAGTTGAAAAAAAATCTTCCATTTATTAACTTCTCAATTTAGAATTTGATTGGATTAGAAATGCTTTCAAATTCCTTGTTTTTGTATTCTTCTATTTTTTATGTTATATTTTATATGCAATAAATTTAAAATTTCCTCCCTTTATAACATTTAGAGGCTATATGAGTTGGAAATTGTTAACCCGCCTTTTGATAAGACAGTACACAGGTGAATTTAACCCAACAGACTTCATAATCATCAAGGCAGAAAGCCTAAAGAGATGGTTACAAGGAATAGAGATCAAGTATATTTGGAACTATGTACGATATTTGGATGGATTCGAATGGACAACACTCAAAAATTGGCTAAGTATGGAACTCATACTTCCCCAAGAGGAGGGATCGGAATAGAGGGTTGAACATGAAGCACATAACACAACTCAATGATGATTGCTGCATAACTCAACAACCACAAGGCAAATTGAAGCCAAACTTTGGAAACAAAAAGAAGGGACCCGAGGGATCAACCATCAAATGGAGGAGTTTGGAGGGATTAGCCCTCTTCCCTATGAAGGATCGACCATATTCAAGTTCATAGTATTGGCCGGTCAGTAACTCAAAATCCACAAATGTAATCAACATGAAATTTGGAGGGGAAGTACATTACAACATGGGGGACCCATTATAGGGATCACAACCCATCAATCACCCAAAATAGAGATCGGCCCTATCCCTATTATGGGCTCTGTTGGCTCTAAACTTTTTGGGTAGGCTTGTCTTAGCTTCAAGATTCCAGATCCAAGTTTTGAGCGAGATATTTTGACATCTTCTCTTATAAATACAACAGACATAGCTTCAACAAAGGGATCTTCTTTTTGCTTCATTCTATCTCTACTAGACTATATCCTGCCATCTTTATTATGGGATTTCATGGATTTGTAACTATAACAACAGCATAAACAAATAGAAGAAAAATCTTTGGAGTGGACGTAGGTTGGAGTTAGCCAAACCACTATAAATCCACGTCTCGCTTAACTTGCTTTAGTTTTAGTTTTATTATTCTTTGATTTACACTCTCTACATTATATTATATGAGATCTGTGACTGGATATTGGTGCTTTCACATAACTGGGTGTTGGTGATTATTTTTGATGCTAACATTTTGGTGCTTTCACTGAGAGAGCTAGCCCTCGTAGATTAGGAATTTGGAATTTGGAAAAGTCCTAAAGCTTAGATTTAGAGCAATGGTGAGACAATCAACAAAGAGAGTGCTACCGAAAAGGAGACAACGTGTAGGGAGTCAGAAGCCTTCCTTAGAAGCTACAAAAAATCAAGCATCTATCTACATCACTAGGGATGAAATGGAAATAATTGTGGATGCTACGCAAGAAAGGATGCTGAAAAGACAAGAGGAGACGATGTAGAATTTACTCCGATGGGTCAGACAAGCTAGATTGGAGAACCAAGGAAATGGAGTAGCAGGAGCAAATGACAACTAGATCAAGGAGCTAATGCAGTATGGATCGCTGGAAAGTAAAACCGAGAACGTGGAGACGAAAACAGAGATATTGGAAAAAGGAATAAAATAGAACAGCCGATGGTAGTCCCTGGCAATTTTAGAAGGATCGACCCTGATCCCCAAAAGCTTGGGGGCATGCCCGGGTCTTGTCGATCGTGATGTTGGAAAACCCGTGATCGATCCCATCGAGCTTGGTCCGAATCAAAATTTGGATGCTCGTCCAGAGGAGTACGTATCAGAATTTTCTCATGGACTCGGGGGTTAATTTGGAAATGATGATAGGAGATTACCGCTGGATGATAGTGACAGGTTTGCATCGATGATCAGGCAACTATGCATGGAGGATTGGAGAACAGGGATATGGAGGGTGTAAATAGAACATTCACTCTTAAAATCAAGAATGCTAGGAATCCACTAGAGTTTAAACTGCCAACGCTAGAAGTATATGACGAAAAGTCGAACCCAACTACATAAATGATGAGATATATACAACATACGGAAGTACTGATGGCATCATAGGAAGTCATGGCACGATGCTTTCCCCTTTATCTAATGCGTATTGTTGCACTATGGTTCAGGCAATTGGAGAGCAGTTCTATTTGCATATGGACGAATTGGTCAAAAGATTTATAAGGCAGTTCAGGGTTCACATTCCATGACCCAACAAAGTGATGAGTCTGGCAACATTGAAACAGAAGCGGAAGAGTCTCTAAGGAGTTTTCTAACGCGATGTAATGCCGCGACGACATCGGTGGATCAGCCAGATCCATCCGTGGTTTTCATGGTAGCTGTATGAGGAATTTCCGATGGCATGGTTTTTAAGGGTTCATTGGCATGGGATCATCCATGGACCTTGGGGAGTTTTATCATGAAGCAGAAAGCTTCCTGGGGTAGGAAGACACACGAGCCGACAAACCAAAGGTGAACGCTGTGCTAAGCGAAAGATCACTAGGAGATGAAACAAGAATGATAAAGACAAATGGAAACTAGATGATCGATATGATGGAACGAAAAGGCTATGGAAAGAGCAGGAGACGAAGTTCCCCTCCTAATTGGGTTTGGCAGAAAGCCTAGAACGGATTTATCTAAACACTAAGGGCAACTCCCCTAACCGAATCGGCTAGGAAGGGTCCTATGAAACGAGAGCTATGTCTAGGAAGTACAACCTATTCCACGAATTGAATGGGCACATAACAGGTGAATGCAGGCATTCAAAATATATGATTGAGAAGCACATCCGAAATGGTAGATTGCTACAGTATGTGAGTAAGTGGAACAGGAGCAGCCACCGTCCACATCAAATGGAAACAGGAATGACCCTAGGTTGGGGTCACGGATCGTCATCAACTGATCGTGATGGTAAGAGATGAGTTCAAGACTTGGATTCTGGCTTAATAATAATATACTCTATAATAAGGCGGCTAAGTCACTTACATATGTACGGGATCGAGGATGGTCCCTAGGCATGCTCTGAGATAATGATGAACCATCGTGCCTAGAGAGGTATCCTTTAGCTTTTCTAGTTTTTTGGATTTCTAGATGTACGAACTTTTATTTATTAGGTTATTTCTGATTTGCATTACTACGATAAACAAAATAGGACATGCTTATTGCCCCGATCAGAGTGACGGGGGGATAGCCACAAGGTGTGAGTCCCTTCATCGGAGAGGAGCAGAATGACTCGTACATGAATTAAGTACTTGACTAGAGAATGAAGGCTAGAGAATAAAAACCAATAGGGCATTTGGTATGGATTATGCTTGGCAAGGAGTAAATCGCTCCATCGAAGAGCGATAGAATCGGCCTACTCAGGTCGTCGAGTATGGATTATGCTTGACAAGGGTCCGAAGAGACCACCATCAGCCTAGGATTTTGAGAAAAACACCACTTAATGTTTAGGGACACTGAACCAGAGTATAGGAAATTAAGTTGCTTTGCCGAAGAGCGGCAGGATCGGCTTACTCAGACATCGAATATGGATTGTGCTAGGTGAGGACCCGAAGAGGTCATGGATTTGGATACCAGCTTCGAATGGCTATGGATTTGGATATGGACCCGGAGAGGTCATGGATTTGGATAGGGACCCAAAGTGGTCCAAGATTTTGCTAATGACCTGGTGTGGTTGAGGATTTAGAGAAAATGATTCGGAGAGATCGCGGATTTGCAATGGATATGGGATTTGATATCGGCTTAGAATGGTCATGGATTTCACTAACGATCCACAGAGATCGTGGATTCCAATTGGATAATATAGCTATCAATAGATTATGGACTTCGTATTTATGATTTATGACAATTCAAAACACATCCACCTATTGAAAGGCATGTTTTGGTAGGCAAAGTGTTAACTTGCCTTTTACCAAGGTAGTACACATGCGGATTTAACCCAACGGACTTCACGATCATTAAGGCAGAGAGCCCGGAGAGTGTTACCAGGATTGGTGATCGATTATATTTGGAACTATGGATGATAATCAGATGGATTCGGATTGATAACACTCAAAAAATAGCTAAATATGGAACTATTACTTCCCCTAGAAGAGGGATCGGTTTAACAGGATACACACAACTCAACTCAATGATGATCGCTCCATAACTCAACAATTACAAGGCGGATTGAAATGAAACTTCGAAAACAAAAATAAGGGACCCTAGGGAGTCTACCTTAGAGATCACACATCAATGGAGGAGTTTGGAGGGATCGACCCTCTTCTTTATGAGGGATCGGCCAAACTCAAGTTCATAGCAATGATCAGTCAATAACTTAAAATCTACAAATGCAATCAACATGGAATTTAGAGGGGGGGTACATTACAACATGGGGGACCCATCATAAGGATTGCAACCCATAAATCCCCCAAAATAGGGATCAGCCTCCATCCTTATTATGGGCTTTGGTGGGCCCAAAACTTTATGGGTAAGCTCGTTTTGGCTTTAGGGTTCTAGATCCGAGTTTTGAGCGAAATATTTTCAATCTTCTCCTATAAATACAGTGGACATGGCGTCAACAATAGGACCTTATTTTTGCTTCATTCTAGGCAATACTCCACTATTTTTATTCGAGGATTTCAAGGATTTTTAACTATAACAACAGTATAAATGGATAAAAGGAAAATCTTTTGGAGTGGACAAAGGTCAGAGTTAGCCGAACCACTATAAATCTATGTCTCTCTTTACTTGCTTTCTGTTTTAGTTTTATTATTATTCAATTTATATCTACATTATATTATCTGAGATTTGTGACTGGATATCGGTGCTTTCACATAACTTGGTGTTAGTGGCCATTTTTGATGCCAATAGAAATTTTAAAAAATATAAATATGGTTTAGACAGCTTTTGAAATATACCTCCATTAATTTTAGGAAAGGTTGGAAAGATAATGCAATTTTCAAAAGCTATGAATTTCTTTAAAGCAAAATGGTGGATGATTTTAATTGTACATTAATGACTTGAAAAGTTTTCACTCGTTAACTTTTTTAATTTGAACAAAAGGTTTTCAATTTTTGGTTCTTTAATCCTTATATTTTTCCTTGTTTATAAACCTAAAAGTTTTTTGTTTACGATTCTTTTTAGGGGTTTATAGATAGAAATAAAACCCATTTATGGATAAAGAAATAGAAAACAGAAAGAAAGGAATGCTTGACAGTATATGGAGGAAAGCATTCCCATATAAGGTGATGAAGAGAATAATGGCTTGAGTTTCGGTATAATAGAATTATGGATTCTGGTAGATAAGATATTGAAAGAAGTAATAGTGTAAGATAGAAGTTATCTTTATCTACTTCATTTATTTTTCTATCGTATAAAGTTATAAAAGGTATCTTTGACCATTGATTGTATTTAAATCATAATTGATAAAAAAGTTAGATGTTTTTTTATATGGATAAGCATTTATGTAAATATGAGAATTTATATGTTTTCCCTAATTTAGATATAAAAGTTACTTGAATAATAATAATATTGGATTTGATAAAGAAAAATAATGCAAGAGACATAAAGAGTTTTTGAGCAAAGTTATAAGATATATTTCATCAAATAATAATATATTTTGAGTAATTAGTAACAAATATTGTTGTATGCTTTAGAAGGAAGTTACTATTATTTTGAAATGATGATTGTGAAAATTTTACTATTTAGTAAACGATAATTCTTGTAGTTACAAAACTCTTTGAAACAAAAATGGTCTAATATATTATTTTGGAAATATAATTAAGTTTTGAATATTTTGTGTTAAAAATCTTATTTTTAGAATAGAGTAAATCCTTATTTTAGTAAGCTATTGAAAGGAAAGTTTCTCATAAGTTCCTTTTTGAAAAACCAAGAAAATTTTAAATGCCATAAATTAGAAAGTCTAACTTTTAAGGATAAAAAAGTTTTGATAAGGAAAGTTTTACAAAGGAAGTTTATTTCATTCATATTTTGGAACAAAGGAATTTTGAGTCTTTGGTAAAGGTTTTTATTAAATTCTAAAATTTTAATGATGGAGATATTGAATTTGATACTTTAGGTTTTAAGTATTGAAAGAATTGAAGTAATAAATGCTTATTTTTAAATAAGTTTATTCATATGAAGATATTTTATTTGGTGTGCGAAAGTTATGATTGTATAAATTTTTATGGAGTAGATATGGATTATGACCTTGGCAGGATAGATTAAGGTTATTTAGGATTTGATTAAAATAGAAATAGAATGTACAACCTAATCTGGAAATTTGAAGTCAGCCCCAAACCTCTATTTGAAGAAGTTGGTAAAGTGTAAAGATATTCCAAATATATAATTGAATTATAAATTAGGCTGCCCATATATTATGAATTTCCATATTTTAATTTTGGAGCAATTTCAGTTCAATTTCCATAAATTATCCAGTTTCCAAAAATTTGTACAAAAGTGCACTGTTTGTAGTAATAAGACTAGAAAGGAAAGACATGTGTAAGAGATGGATATTCTTTTCCATAGTTTACACTGCCTATTTCAACAAAAAGAAAAGGAAATAATTCCTTATAATTTCAAACAAAGAAAAAACTTCATTTGCAGTTAATTTATGAGAAATTATTACGGTAACCTTTTTGGAAGAATAGCTTTGATAAATTAAAATATGGAAATGAGTATTCTAGTTGTTGAATTAGTAGTTATATATAGATATCGTACATCTAGCTAAAAGACTAGAATATATATACGTAGCATAGATTATGACTATATGTGTATTAGTAGTAATTGACGAATTAGGATTTATAAACGTTAATTAAAGCTTGGGTAATAAGTTTTTAATTAATGAGAGGAAAAGTAACCTAATGGGGACTGATTAAGGAAACTTGATATTTCATATGAGGAACAAAGAAATTTGAGTAATGAATGTATTTTGGAAATCTGAAGAAGGTTAAGAGATTGAAGAAAAATTAATTTGAAATGGTCCAATTCTGACAGTAATGATCAGCTCCTATGGATATTAATTGAAGCAGTAAATAGGCCACATCTGTTAAGGATTGAAAATTGGGGAAATTAAGAAGATGGGTAACAATGGATTGAAATATTAAATACGGCCCATCTAAATTTAGAAAGAAGTGTTAGGACCTCAAAACCAATTATATTAACTTGTAATAAATGGCAACTTCTAGTATAATTTTCTTTTGGAGTTCTTGGATTACAGTCGCTAGTTGCCTTTCTTAGTTAATGGAAAAGTGGATGACGTGGTATAAGATATATTCCCGTTTTATTCCTATTTAAACTTTATGAATGAGATTTAAACCACTTGATATATGCCGGGAAGCAAATTAAATAAGGAAACTTTATGAAAACTGTAACACCCATAATTTTTAATAACATTATTCAAGAGATTTAATTAGATAAATTAAATAGAATAATGTAAATATTAGAGAGATAAGGGGATTGAGATTTGAATAAATACTTAGTGGCTGAGCTTAATTATATAAATGGGCTTATGAATGGTTTTATATGTTAATTAAAACAAGGGCTTATTAGGAATGCGCACCATAACTCCTTAATACCTTAAACCCATGTTTCCTTCCATTTCATGTTTATTTTTACAAAACACAAACAAATGTAAATCAAAGGAGAAGACAACCATTGCCAAAGGGGGAAAATCATTCTGAAGCTTAGTAATCAAGAAAGGGTAATTAACCTCAATCAAATCTCAAGTTCCTTATCCTAATCAAGTTGAATAATAATCAAAACTAGCTCTATTTATGTTTTTATGATCATTTGATTTCTGGTTTAAGTTTAAATCCATTTTGATAATTTTTGATGATGATATGCTTGGAGTTCATGATATGGTATATTCAAACGAGATTTTTTGATAATTGCTTTATACGATTTTAAGGTTAAAATCATTTATTTTAGATTTCGAATGCCATGAGGAATTTATATGTTAAGTAAAATATTATTTTGGAGATGGGTTTTAAGTTTTATAAATTTTCCAAGCTATGGAAAATTTATTATGAGTTTTTGAAGGAAGAAATGGTTAATTTGGGCTTAACATTTTTTTGGCTGTTATTTGGAAGAATTTGGGTTTGAATTTTTATATGTTAGATAACATATTATTAGTGAATTTATGTGATTTTTGAGGATTTTTTCTAGGTAACTTACTATGGAAACAAAATTATTTTAGATGGAGGACTTAAATGATTTAACTGTTTTGGTTGAAGTAAGGGCTTATTTGTTAAATTAATCTTTGGTTTAGATCTGAAGTACTTGCAGCGGTTTTTAAGAAAGAAATTGAAAAGTTTATGGTAAACTATGTTTACAAATAGGCAGGCAAGTTAAAAAACAATTACATAAATGGCATTATATCACTCTTTACCTAGAAATTATGTTCTGCCTCTTTCAGAAGCCACCTTTGACCCTATGCTTCCGCCTCAACCAAGTCGAAACTAAACAAGTCGAAACCGATACACAAGATATCAATACAAAGGTAAGTAGTGGATTGGAGAAGGGCGAAAGGCATGGTGTCGAAACCAATGCTTTCAAAGGGGTTGAAGCCTTTGTTTTACTTTTAAAAGATATGTGCCTGACTTGTTTTCCAAAGAATGCTTTCGAAGAGGTCGAAACCCCATCAATGTTGCTTTTGAGGAAGTTGCTTTCGAATATATTGCTTCCTTTTTATTTAAAGTGTAGCTTTCGAATGAGTTACTTTGTTTTTAAATCAATGCTTTCGAAAGGGTAGGTTGAACCTAGTCGAAACGCTGCTACCGACCTTATGCCTTTTGGATGGATTAAAGTCATCAACTAGTTCGAAAGGTAGATTTTGTTTATTAATGTATTAAGTCGCTTCCTAAAATCTTTTGAAAGTTTTAATAGTTTTGAAGGCAATGGCTTTGAAATGAGTTTCGAAGCTATCCTTTAAATGTTTTACTTAAATGAAAAGTGCTTCGAAAGGGATGGTTCTGAAGCCATCAGTTTTCCCCAATCATTTTATTTAAAGGTTAATGGTTTCAAATGGGGTGCTTTCATTTATATTCACCGTGACCCAAAAGATATTTCTAACGATAAACCCAATGGTTCAAGGAGGGATACTATCAAAAGGTTATGAAAAGGGTACTTTCAGTGGTTTCGAAGCTATGCTTCCAAGATTTAATTAGTGATACTTTAATACTTTTGAAAGATATGTTTTGACGGTTTCGAAAGAGATGATTTAAAGTGTTTTGAAAGGCAAATGTTTAGTGTTTTGAAAAAAAAATTGAATGCTTTCGAGGAAGGTTATCCAATGGTTTCAAAAGTAAATGTTTAAGGTTTAGAAAGCCTTAGTTTTCAAAACAAAGAATCCAATCTCATTTTAAAAGGAAAAACCATGGCATAAGTAGATAAGTTTTAAAATAGCTTTTAAGTATAAATTTTGAAGAAGCTTTCCTTGACAACAAAATAGGTTAAAGGGATTCGCCATGTTTTATATGAAAATGATTTCAATGATATTAAAGAACACATGTTGGTGACTATTATGTTATTATGCTTGCTTCCTCTAATATATATATATACGTACGTATGTATGTATGTATGTATATACATATATTCACTTTAAAACGGGACCATAATTGTATTTGGGGAAAGAGGGCAAAATAACCGTTAGGTTGACCCAGTAGTGAATATAAATTGATTTAACTCCTGTGTAAGTAGAATTACATTCATGAGGTCAGATAGAGAATAATATAGTTAGTCTAAATACTGATTAAAGAAGTTGTTAGATAGACAGGTTCAAAGTAACCCATGTAAACTATGTTCAGGAAAATTTATTGGCAAGGGCCAATAGGTTCATAGTAAACCCATGAAAAACACGATTAGAAAGAGTTATTAACAGGGGCCAATAGGTTTGTAGTGAACCAATGAAAACTATATTCGGATTAAGTCATTGACGGATGCCAATAGGTTCCTAGTCAAGCCATGAAAACTAAGATAAGAGGAAAGTTATTGAAGATACCAACAGGTTCAGGGAGAACCCATAAATAAGGGAGTTGTTGGCCGAGGCCAATAGGTTCTTAGTGGTCTGACATAAACTATAAAACTGGATAGGGAGTCCATAAACATTAAACAGGTTATTAGTCTGCCCTTGAAAACTATTAGGTTAATAATGACCCTAGAAACTATAACTGGACAGATTGTCAAAACGAATGGGGATGGATAATCCAGAATTGATTTATTTGTTTACATATCACCATAATATTTTATTTTTTTATGTTTTAACCATTGTGGATGCAAGAGCACAGTATATGGTTTTTAAAAAGTTTTAAATAAGATTTAGTGAGGGAAAATCCGTTCCGCTAAGCGGCATAGTCTCACTAGGTGTCCAAATGGTTTGAGATGGTAGGGTATTATTCATACCAGGCTTTATGTCTGACTCGAAGTTTATGTTTACCCCTTAAACTCTCGTGTGCTCAATTGATTTTGAGTAGTTTGAGAGTTGAGGTTTTCAGATACCTCTTTAGACGAATAAGCTTATTGAGACATGCAGGAGGCAAGGTAGCTATTAAGTGTTCTTTTCTACTTTGTTTCAACCCTATTTTGTTGTAAATGCAAAGTTGTTTAATTGCCTAGTTATATATACTCTAATCATCGAAGGATGCATCTTCATATGTCGCTCTAGGCGTATGTTGTAATAATTATATTTTTTTTTAACGTGGTTCTCGTAGGGATTATGTAATAAATTTGAAATGATTTAAAATGCAATGAGAAAGTTGTTTAACGATTTTAAATTTTTTTTCCATATCCATGTATTCCTGTTATATCAATGTATCTAGCATTACCGTATTTGGTCATCGAGGATTAATAACTATAGACGACTACAACATCCATAGCCATTCGTTTGAGCATCCATGTGGGGGATGTTACAAGTTGGTATCAGAGCGTAGGTTTATGAAAGCTTAAAAAAATTTAAACCTAAAAGATTTTTCAAAACATAATCCAATGAATCAGAAAATAAGATTGGGGTTTGGTACAATTCTACAACAACGTACTTGTATTTAATATATACATATATACATATATACATATATATATATAAGTACATACTCCCCTCTCTCTTAGACCGTTCTTCCGTATCTTACTAAGGCTCGTATGTAGATTTACAAGAAAGAAGACATGGAAGCAGGAAATGAAAGAGGGAATCTCGATAGGGGTAGCACCACAAGCAACGAAAATGCACGACCCACCTGGAGGAAGCTGGGTCATCGAGGTAATGCTAATCAAAATGCAGATGTCAATATAGGTGCTCGAAATCCACTAGTGGATATGGGGATGATGTATCAGTTCTTCATTGATCTGATGCAAGCTGGAGCATCTACTGGAGTTGTTGCGAATGTTGGAGGAGATTATCCTATGGCCCAAGTTGGGTATAACTATGCTAGGTTAAGCAGAGACTACACTAGTCTTGGTGGAAAGCTGTTTATGGGACGGAGGATGCAATAGAAGTTGAGAATTTTCTATTGCATTGCGAGAGAATCCTTACCGATTTGGATTAGATGATGAGCAAAAGAGGAGGTTAGCCTTTAAGTAGTTTCAATGGACAGTGCTTCATTGGTGGAATAGTGTTACTACCATAGTTTCGGAAGAAGAATTGACTTTGGTGGAATTTCGAAGGAGATTTAAATAGAGGTTTTTATCTGCAGTTGCTAAGTCAGTGCTGATGATAAAATTTATGGACTTGGTGCAGGGAGAGATGTTAGTAATTGAATATGCTACTTAGTTTGATGAGCTATCCCGATATGGGTATGCTATTATAGATACAGTCATAAGGAGGAATGAGAGGTTCATCGGGGATTGAGGCCCAAGTTTGCTACGGCGACCCTGCCACATCCCCGAGACCCATGTAATGTAGTTGTGGAGATGGCAATTTGACATAAGAAAATGCTTGCTATTTGTGGGAAAGAAAAGTCGGTTGAAACCCAGGGTCCTTAAGAAGAGAAAATTCTTTAAGAAGAAGGGAGACCAGAAGGGAGAGGCTGCTAAGAAGGTAAAGGCTGATTTAGTTCGCTTCAAGTGTGATAAGAAAGGTCATTATGCTCACGAGAGTTGGTCAGGCGAGGGAAGAAGGCTGTAGAAAAGAATGGTGTGAATTGCTTCAACTATGATCAAGTTGGGCATTATCTGAATCAGTGTCCAGAACTAGTCAGGGCGGACAAGGGAAATTTTTTGTTATTGGACCATCATCTCCTAGGCCAACTACAGCTGAAAAAGGAAAGACTGT
The DNA here is from genome assembly GCA_030765085.1 of Allium cepa. Classification (NCBI taxonomy): domain Eukaryota; kingdom Viridiplantae; phylum Streptophyta; class Magnoliopsida; order Asparagales; family Amaryllidaceae; genus Allium; species Allium cepa. Next base: position 878,928,385 of record CM060934.1, read on the forward strand.
GATGGAAGGTATGCTTTTTTATTCAGAGTATACTAGTTAGTGTAGTATCTGATACCAGTGCATCACATTTATTTATATCTTAGTGTTTAGTTTATAGGTTATGTTTAGAACCCACATACCTTTTTACTTCCTTAAGAGTAGCGAACTCGATAGAAGGTTATGCAACTTTAGGAATGACGTGTGACCAATTAGAACTTGATTTGTTAGGTCATAAGTTTGCATGCAGTCTGTATGTTTTTAATTTCGTAGATTTTTGGATCATCTTTGGTATTGATTATTTAGGTAAGTATAAGGCTAGGATATTCTGCCGAAATAGAGAAATATCACTAAGGCACCTCGATAGTCATAACCGAATCATATTCTCAGTGGAGAACTCAGAATGGAGTAGTTATGCTTTGTTAAGTGCTATGGAAGTAGGAGAAGAGTTAAGTCAGGTTTGAGTAGCAAGAGTTTGCAGATGTGTTTGAGCCGGTTGCAGGACTACCACCGATACGAGCTATTGAGTTTTGGATAGATCTTGTGTCAGAAGCTAAACCTGTTAGTACACCACCTAGAACGATGACACCAACCAAATGAAGGGATTGGAGGTGCAACTAGTAGATCTAGAAGGAAGGAATTTTATTAGACCAAGAAGTTCGCCTTGGGGAGCAGCCGCAGTGTTTGTGAAGAAAATGGATGGGTCGTTGAGGATGTGTATCGACTATCGTAGGTTGAATGAGAGGACGACTAATAATAAGTATCCATTGCCGAGAATAGACAATCTCTTTGATCGGTTTGTGTAGAGCTAGGGTGTTTTCCCAGTTGGATTTGGTGACAGGTTTCCATCAGTTAAGAGTGCTAGAGGACAGTGTTCCATTGACTGCATTTCACACTAGGTATGTTGCCTATGAGTGGTTGGTAATGTCGTTCGAGTTAACGAACACATCTGCTTTCTTTGCGGTTCTGATTAACTGAGTTTTCTGAGAGTACTTAGACAGGTTTGTGCTGGTATTTATAGATGACATTTTAATGTACTCTAAGGATGAAAGGGAGCATGAAGATCATCTTAGAGTAGCGCTTGAGACACTGTGGCAGCATCAGCTAGAAGCAAAGTTTTCAAAGTGTCATTTTTGAAAGAAAAAGGTTAAGTTTCTTGGTCATGTGGTTTCAGAAGGGCTTGTCGGTCGATCCAGATAAGATCGAAGCTGTTAATAATTAGAAGAGACCGGAAATGGTGAATGAGATTAGGAGTTTTCTTAGACTTGCTGGCTATTACCGGAGATTCGTCAAGGATTTCTCGCGGATAGCAGCACCTTTGGCTAAGTTATCCAGGAAGGACGTGAAGTATGTCCGGTCCGACAAAATGTGAGGAAGCACTCCTTAAGCTAAATCATTTGTTGACCAATGCACCATGTTAGTAGTTCCAAATGGAAACCAAGGGTTGGTGGTGTATACTGATGCATGTGGGACCAGATTAGGAGCTATGTTGATGTAGAAAGGTAAAGTTATTTTCTACACTTCATGCCAGCTTAGACCGCGTGGACTAAGATATCTTATTCATGATTTGGAGTTGGTTGCACTGGTCTTTGCATTAAAGATTTTGATACATTATCTCTTCAGGGAGAGATTTGAGCAATAAACAGATCATAAGTCCTTAAGATATTTGTTCTCTCAGAAGGAGTTGAATATGAGACAATAGAGGCGGCTGGAGCTTTTAGTTGCTTATGATTATGGCATAGAGTTTACACCTGGAAAAGGAAATAAGGTAGCGGATGCTCCTAGCAAAAGATAACAAAATGTGGCGTCAGCTATACTGGCAGAATGGAAAGATTTAGAAGCTTTGACCACTTGTAGTGTGCAGTTAAGATCTACTTCTAGTTCTAGTCAGAGCACCGCCATTTGTCTGGTTTAGAAGTTCGACCTGTGTTGATTGAAAGGATTACTTCTAAGCAGAAAGGGGACCTAGTATCAGCCAAGAAAATTAGAAGGCTTGAGGTAGGAACTGAGATTGATAATTTAAAAGATTTTAGTCTTGACCAGAGAGGATGGTTGAGAAAGAAAGGGTGGTTGTATGTTCCAAATTTTAAGGACTTTAGGAAAGAAATTCTTGGAGAATGTCATCAGTCCAAGTTTACGTTCACTCTGGAGGGACCAAGATGTGTTAAGATATGAAGAGGAGCTTCTATTGGGAAGGAATAAAGAGGGAACATCGGAAGCCGAGTGGGTTGCTTCAGCCTTTGGAGCTTCCAGTTTGGAAATGAGATTCGATATCCATATATTTTATAGACGTTTTCCAAGGTCAAATAGAGGAAATGAAAGTATATGGGTCATAGTAGACAGGTTGACCAAGAATGCCCATTTAATTCCAATTAAATCAACTAGAATGACACCTGTTCTAGATAATTATTTCATGAAGAACATAGTTAGACTACATGGTATTCCTAGTAGGATAGTTAGTGACCGAGATGCTTTGTTCACTAGTGAATTCTGTAAGAGTCTACATGATGTGTTAGGCACTAATCTCAACATGAGTCCTGCGTATCACCCTCGGGTGAATGGGCCAACATAGAGAGTCAATAAAGTATTCGAGGATTTATAGAGAGCTTATGTATTGGACTCTGGTAGATTTTAGGGAGATCACCTACATTTGGTTGAGTTTTCCTATAGTAATAATTATTAGAATAGTATGGGAATGGCGCCTTTTGAAGCTTTATATGTAAGGCCATGCAAATCACCAGCATGTTGGTTGGGAACTGGAGACATATTAGTCTTTGGTCCAGATTTGGCTAGAGAGGCGACAGAGAAGATTGAGTTGATCGGAGAAAGGATAAAGGAAGCTGAGTCTAGACAAAAGAGTTACGCAAATAAAAGGCATAATGACCTAGAAATCTCAGTTGGAGATAAGGTTTTCATTAGTATCATTGCTGAAGGGTGTGGTACGATTTGGAAAGTCAGGGAAAATGGCACCGAGATATGTTGGTCCGTTCCAAGTTACAGGGAGGATCAGAAAGCTTACATACAGAGTATAATTGCCGAGCAGTATGGAAGGTGTCCATTATGTGTTCATGTGTCTCATCTTTGCAAGTATTTGCATGATCCTGAGGCTACTATTCCTCTGACAGGGTTGGAAAACATGATAGTAGCGCCTAATTTGACTTTTGTTAGATAACCAGTTCGTCTTATTGCAAGAGATGAGAAAAGATTGAGGAACAAAATAGTCAAGTTGGTGAAAGTTCAATGGAGCAAGAATGAAAAGGACAGTACTTGGAGGACAGAAGATAGGATTAGAGATGCTTATCCTTATCTGCTTTAAGGGTATAACTATATTATCTTTATATAGATAGGTTCTAGTTAGGCAGGCTAGTATGGTTGTTAGGAGTTGTTACAGATGATTACTATGTTTAGCATTTAGTCCTTACTGAATTTCGAGAATGAAATTCTTTAAGGGGAGGAGACTGTTACACTCCTAATTTTTAATAACATTATTCATGAGATTTAATTAGATAAATAAATAAAATAAAATAAAATAATGTAAATATTATAGAGATAAGGGGATTGAAATTTGAATAAATACTTAGAGGCCGAGCTTAATTATATAAATGGGCTTATGAATGGTTTTATATGTTACTAAACTAAAACAAGGGCATATTAGAAATTGCGCACCATAACACCTTAATACCTTAAGCCCATGTTAACTTTAATTTCACATTTATTTTTACAAAATACAACCAAACGTAAAGCAAAGGGAGAAGGCGAACATTACCAAAGAGAAAAAAAATCAATCTAAAGCTTTATTAATTAAGCAAGGGGAATTAATCAAAATCAAATCTCAAGTTTTTTATCCTAATCAAGGTGAATAATAATCAAAACCAGTATTGTTTATGTTTTTATGATTATTTGATTTTCAGTTTAAGTTTAAATCCAATTTTATAATTTTTGATGATGATATGCCAAGAGTTCATGATATGATATATACAAACAAGATTGTTTGATAATTATTTATACGGTTTTAAGGTTAAAATGATTTATTTTGGATTTCGAATGCCATGAGAAATTTATATGTTATGTAAAATATTGTTTTGGAGATGGGTTTTAACTTTTATAATTCCCCAAGCTATGGAAAATTCATTATGAGTTTTTGAAGGAAGAAATGACTAATTTGGGTTTAAAATTATTTCGGCTGACATTTGGAAGAATTTGGGTCTAAAATTTTTATGTGTTAGATATCATATTAAAAGTGAACTTTTGTGATTTTTGGAGATTTTTCCCAAGTAATTTACTATGAAAATTAAATTATTTTAGATGGAGGATTTAAATGATTACCTGTTTTGCTTAATGGAATGGCTTATTTGTTAAATTAATCTTTGTTTTAGATTTGAAATAATTGCGGAAGTTTTTAAGAAAGAAACTGAAATGTTTATGGCTATTAAATGTTTACAAAAAGGCAAGTTAGTTAAAAGCAATTACTTAAAAATGCATTAAATCAGTTTTTACCTTGAATTATGTTCCACCTCTTTCGGAAGCCACCTTTCGACCCTATGCTTCCGCCTCAACCAAGTCGAAACCTACCAAGCCAAAACCATTACACTAGATTTCAATACATTGGTACGTAGTGGATTGGAGAAGGGCGGAAGGCATGGTGTCGAAACCAATGCTTTCGAAGGGGTTGAAGCCTTTGTTTTACTTTCAAAAGATATGCTCTTACCTTGTTTTCAATTGAATGCTTTTGAAGATGTTGAAACCCCTTCGATGTTGCTTTTAAAGAAGTTGCTTTCATACATATTACCGCCTTTTTGTTTAAAGAGTAGTTTTGAATGGGTAACTTTATTTTTAATTCAATGCTTTCGAAAGGGTGGGTTGAACCGGGTCGAAACCTTACTTTCGACCTTATGCCTTTCGAATGGATTTAAGTCATCAAGTGGTTCGAAAGGTAGCTTTTGTTTATAAAATATATTAAGCCGCCTCCTAAAAGCTTTCAAAAGGGTTAATGGTTTCAAAGGCAATGGCTTCGAAAGCGGTTTCGAAGCTATCCTTCAAATATTTTACTTAAATTATAAATGCTTTCGAAAGGATGGTTCTGAAGCCATCAGTTTTTCCCTAATCATTTTATTTAAAGGTTAATGGTTTCGAAATGGGTACTTTCGTTTATATTCACTTTGACCTAAAATATATTCTTAAAGATAGAAGCAATGGTTTCGGGAGGGATACTTTCGAAAGGTTTCAAAAGGGATACTTTCAATGGTTTCAAAGCTACACTTCTAAGAGTTAATTAGTAATACCTTAGTACTATCGAATGGTATGTTTTTATTGTTTCGAAAAAGATGATTTGAAGTGTTTTGAAAGACATATGCTTAATGTTTTGAAAAGAAGATTTGAATGCTTTCGAGGGATTATCCAATTGAAAGTAGAAGTTTAAGGTTTCAAATCCTTAGTTTCCAAAACAAAAAACCCAATCTCATTTTTAAAGGGAATACTATGGCATAAATAGCGGAGCTTTAAAATAGCTTTTAAGTGTGAAGTTTTTAAAGAAACTTTCCATGAGAAAATAATAGGTTAAAGGGATTAACCATGTTTTGTATGAAAATGATTTCAAGGATATTAAACCACAGATGTTGGTGATTATTATGTTATTATTCTTGCTTCCTCTAATATATATAATCACTTTAAAATGGACCCATGATTGTATTTAGGGAGAGAGGACAGAATAACCAGCTAAGTTGACCAGTAGTGAATATAAAATGAGTTAACTCCTGTATGAATAGAATTGCATCCAAGAGAGCAGATAGACCAGAATATAGGATGTCTAAATATCGATTAAAGAAGTTGTCAAATAGACAAGTTCATAGTAAACCCATGAAAACTATGTTTAGGAAAAGTTATTGGCAGTGGCCAATAGGTTCATAGTAGACCCATGAAAACAATGATTAGAAAGAGTTATTAGCAGGGGCCAATAAGTTTATGGTGAACCTATAAAAACTATATTCAGATTAAGTTGTTAACATATGTCAATAGGTTCCTAGTCACCCACGAAAACTAAGAAAAGAGGGAAGTTATTGGAGATACCAATAGGTTTAGGGAGAACCCATGAATAAGGGAGTTATTGGTAGGGGAAAATAAGTTCTTAGTAATCCCATGAAAAGTTTGAAACCAGATAGGGAGTCCATAAACATTAAACATGTTATTAGTCAGCCCATGAAAACTGTTAGATTAATAGTGACCCTAGAAACTATAACTAAGACAGATGGTTAAAATTAATGGGGATGGGTAATCGATAATTGATTTATTCGTTTTCATATCAACATAATATTTTGAATTGTTATATTTTACCATTGTGGATGCAGGAGCACAGTATGTGGTTTTTTCAAAGTTTTAAATAAGATTCTAGTAAAGGGAAAACCCATTTTGCTAAGCAGCGTGGTCTCACTAGATATCTAAATGGTTTGAGATGGTAGGTTATTATTCATACCAGGCTTTACATCTGACTCGAAGTTTATGTTTTCCTCTTAAACTCTTGGCTGCTCAATTGATTTTGGGTAGTTCGAGAGTTGAGGTTTTCAGGTACCTCTTTAGACGGATAAGCTTCCGGAGACGTGCATGAGGCTAGATAGCTATAGAGTTCTTTTCTACTTTGTTTCCGATGTGTTTAGTAAAGGCAATGTTGTTTGATTGCCTAGTTATATAAACTATGATCATCCAAGGGGCATCATCCTATGTCGCTCTTGGCATATGTTGTAATAATTATATTTTCTCTAAACATAGTTCTCATATTGGGATTATGTAATGAATTTGAAATGATTTAAAATTGAATGAGAAATTTGTTTAATGATTTAAATTTTTTTCCTATCCATATGTTTCTGTTATATCAATGTATCTAACATTATCGTATTTGGTTGTCGAGGATTAATAACTATGGATGACTACAGCATCCGAAGCCGTTAGTTTTAGGCCTCCAAGTTGGGGATATTACAAGAACACTTAAATAGCGATAGACCAAAGGTAAAACCAAAAGTTACTAAGGAAATTAGGTTAGCGGTCTAAAGTGAGTAAATATTTCAATCTAAAAACCTTATATTTGGGAAACATAAGGGATTTAGCTCACAAAATTTTACCATGCAAGGAAAAGAGAAAATGTATAGAAACGGGGATGGAATATTCCTATTGACCCGGGGTTAAGAAGAAGGTGACAGAAATTTTCCGTTAGAAGCAGTGGAACCACAGCACTCTAACATAGCTTTAAGGAGTTGCGCTTTGCATCGTTATTAATAGGGACCCTTGGTTTATTAGCAAATTTGGACGGGTTGGCTAGTAGCTTTAGGAACTAGCTTTATGAACTTTGTTGAATCGGAGCATCGCTTACCGACTGAAGACGGACAGACAACTAAAGGAATGGTTAGAAACTGGGAGGATTTGTTGAGAGCTTGCATCTTGCACTTTGGAGGACCTTACGAGTAGCACTTACTCTTAGTAGAATTCAGTAGGGTTGTGGTCATCAATAGACGATTGGTATAACACCCTTGAAGCATTTTTTGGAGGCCATGCAATTCTCCAAATTATGGGTGGGAAATCACTAATAAATTTACTCGGACCAGATTTGTATTGCAAGACTTTCGAAAGTCGAAATTGATTAGGCAGCGTAAGATTTAGGTAGCTGGAAAGTAGATGCCATATTTATTAGGCCTTTTCCCAATATGGAAAAAATAAAAAATAAATTATGTTGGTTGGAGTCCATGACGTTTTTGCATTTGAGGAAATACCTTTGTAGCATAACAATTGTTGTAGGACCTAATCAATTGGGGAATTTTAAAATGGAGCTAATAGTGTCCTGTAATACTAAATGCATCTTAGAGCATGGAACCCGAAAGCTCCACGATAATGAATTAGATGGGTCTGAGTGCAATGGTGAGAAAATATGATGGGAGGGATGATGACTCTTCATCCTAATGCTTTCTCTGGAAAATTTCTCTCCAAAATTAGGATTTTGGTTGCATCATGGTTACTATATTAGATGTTAGGGGATGGTTGCCACACTTTTTCACAGCCACTTTACGCTCATGTAGAAATTTTTATGCATGTTTAGGGTATTTTCATACATACTTTCATGAAATAGTTACACACTCATGCTAGGTTAAGCTTATTTTAGTATGTCTGCAGTACATAATCACATTGCATTATTGGTTAAGTGGATGGTTATGTAAATAACTTGATTATATAACATGGATGTTATTGCACTTTACGTTGTTCGCCCCTTGAAAGATTTTAGGATGAAATTCTTTTATGGGGGAAGAATGTAACACCCTGTAAAATGAACCATAAATAAATGATTTAAATTAAATTAAACGTGATAGGGTAGAAAATGGAAATTTTATAAAATTCGAAATTTGACTATGAATCTTGTACCATTGCATTCGTTGTGAAATGCTGATTAATTTCAATATATAATACGCTGAAAACAGAGTTCAAACGATGAAGTTATGAGCATTTGAAGTTTTTAGATTTAAAATAATTTGAATAGGATTCAAATAAATAATTAGTTCCCAAATTTCAAATTTCAAATTAATTATGATTAGACATAGGGGTTAAGTAACGTTAAAAATTAGTATTAATGTTAAAAGTTAATTGGAGTATGAAATCAATAAATAATCAAGCAACGGTGAAATAAAATAAATACCCTCCCAAAATAAGGGATGAAGTCAACCTGGCACATCAAGGGGTCGACCTAGAGGTCGACCGTGGGGCCCAACTGCTTAGAGCACGGGGTCGGCCACTTCCTCGTTGTGAAGCCTATTTTGATGAATTGAAGGTTCCAGAATTTTCTTTTTTTAATTCATTCTCATTCAACGGTTTCAGTGCGTTTCCAACCACTATAAATTAGACATTAGACCTTTCACTTTTATCCACAAATTTTTGGGAATAACAGCGAAATTCTGCCATTGTTATCTCTCCAAATTAGATTAAGAAACTCCGTAGAGAATTCAGGTATGAATCTGATCTATTTTCTTTTTATTTATTCTTCCTCCAACCTATTCTTATGCTATTCTCCTCTAACTATTCTAAATCTAATAAATATATGTACCTCTTCCTTATTGTGTGTGTGTATATCAAAAGTGAGAGAGAGATTCTGAAAGAGATTATGAGGCATGCAAATGTAAGGAAGGTGAAGCTAAGACTATTCTATGAGTGAAAACTTAGTATTTCTTTTCAAAATTGTTTATTGTATTTCTTTTGGATTTGAATATGCCTTAAGAGTTTTGGGATTTCGAAAATATTATAGATAAAGTCCTCCAAAATTTCTTTTTATTTTGATATGTCAATTCTATGTTAAGATTCCCAATTATTTACATTAATTTGATGGAATTTATTTCGTTTATGCTATTTTTGATAATTTCATAGTCTATTCCACTTCTCCTTCTTCTTTTGGCCAAAATGTCATTCTTCAATAAAATAAGGGGTTTAGATTACGAATTCTACTCATAACACTTATTCTTATGTATTTCTTTGTAAAAGACAAGTTGGATAAAATATGGGGTTTAGATTGTGATTCTAATTGTTTAAGATATTCGGTTGAATAAGCTTAATAAATTGAGTTTCTATTTTATTTACAAGTATGTTATTGCAGTTTTGGTTATAAACATTTATCCTCTATTTTGGAAATTAGAATCCCTTGAAGTCTTAAGAATTTGAAGAAAAAAGACTTGTAATAATAGTTGGTTAGGGAACTGACATTTAATGCTAGTTAAGAGCGTAAAAACCGTGCGTTTAGAACTTATTAGGCGTGAATATTTATTTTTTACTATTTATATAGTTAATGCATAACTATTGCATATATGGCATGGTTAATTAGGCATTTATCTACATTTACTTCCCCAATAGGAAGGTAATTGATTGTGAGATGAAAATAAGAGGAACTCTTAAATAGCCTAATTATTATTTTTAAGGTGTAATAAGGAGGATTCCTTATAAATCTTTGTTTATGAAACGGTGAGATGAGAGTGTATGTGTGCATATGTATGTATGTGTATATATATGGAGAGTAATTGATTTATGGCTAAGTCATAGGGATGCGAGGTCGATAGAATTACATGACGGAAGTCTGCCTTTCACTTTGACGCTACCAGCAGTTGTCCACACTTTAATTGATGTGAGATATCCTTATGATAAGTATTTGCGATGACGCGAGGTTGGTCCCAAATTCTATAGGGGAAATATGCCCTAATCTGGCTACCAGTTTCTACAAATAGTCGGACTAATTGAGACGTCATTATGAGTATGGGCCATAAGACGAAAGACTTGCTACGGGGTCTTGAGGTATTAAATTGTTCGACCAGCCTCTTTTCAACGGATGAAGTATTCAATTGCCATGGAGACACATTAGGTGGTATCTCTACAGGTGTTTGCTTATGGAAATAGTTTAAATGATGGGGTCTGCATTAACTAAAGTATTAAATGACCAGAGTCTACCTATTTTCCACTTGGAAGAATTAAGTGGCCACTGCAGCTAGATAGTACCATTGAGGAGCACGCTTTGGAAATAGGTCTTAAATGATGGGGCCTTCCTTAATTAAGGTACTAAATGACCAGAGTTTGCCTATTTTCAAATAAAAGGTATTAAGTGGCTTGGGTACTATCTCTCACGTTATTAGTTATTTATGACATATGATTAGGATATAAGATTTTTGAAACCTACTTCTAGAATGGAAGGTATTAAGTGGTTGGACCCACCTTCTTTCCTTGTAAAGAAGTATTAAATGATTTTAATGGTTTTATGTTCGTAGACATATTCTTGTTTTGTACTATACTGCCCAAGTATAGAAAGGTAAGACTCGAGGTTTTTATTCACCAGACACTTGTTGTTCTAACCCCTCCTCATTACATCACAGGTTAAGGATGGTGGAATGGTGGTGACGATGCTTAAAGATGGAAAAGCTTGGCCAATGGAAGTATTTATTATTATTATTTTCTTTTATGTACACCTATGGATTTGGACAATTGCTATAATGGATGTTATGTTATGGCTTTTTATGGAATTTTGTATTATGACATTTTTATGGTTTTGAAATAAATAAGTACACTTTCCTATTATATTTTGTTCCATCCGTTGTAAGTTCTAAAAGTTTAGTTATGGCTCTGTAATGTTATTTCTTTTTACTACCAATAGCTTGCCTTAAGATGGATCTTAGTTTCGATGGGCCTTTTCTAGGACTAAATTTAGGCTTATTTCAAGTAGGGTTGTTACAGTGGAGGCATTCTTGGGGAGAAGTTCGAGTTTTATATGAACCACAAATCCTTAAAGTATATTTTTACCCATAAGAACCTAAACATGAGACAACAACGATAGTTGAAGTTTCTTACGGCTAATGAACTTAATATTTTGTATGTGCCTAAAAAGCGAATGTTGTAGCTGATGTGCTTGTAGGAGGTATGCAGTTATGGTAAATTTAGAAGTTCATTTGACCTTGATTAATCATATTAAAAGGAATCTGCTGAGAGATCTTCGTATTAATAGGATAGCTAAAACGGTGAGTGAGATTGAGGCATCGGAGAGGAGGCAGGTATTTATGGTTGATAGCCATGGAATATTGAGGATGAATGAAAGGCTGTGTGTCCCAGATATTGATAAGATTGGGAAAGAGGTATTGATAAAGAGTCACCATTCGCGACTTGCGATACATCCTTGAGTTACGAAGATGTATCAAGACATGAAGCAGACTTTATGGTGGGAAGGCATGAGAGGGATGTTTCCATATTTGTAAATAGGTGTTCTAAATGCCAAAAATTCGAAGGCAACCGCTAGAAGATAGCTGGACTACTTCATCCACTTGAGATCCTAAAGTGGAAGTGGGAGCATATATTTATGGACTTCATCAATGGTCTACCCGGGTCGAGGAAAGATAACATAGGTGTAACAACCCGCATATTTTACGATTGAATATTTAAATATTTTATTTAAATATTTCATCATTAGTCGGATTATAGTCCGAAAAGCTATTTTTTGCAAATAGTCGAATTTGAACTCGAGACCACTTCCATTGAGTTTAAATTGGCATTTGCGATCTTTTTGAGTATAAACATCGATATGTTTTGAGTTGAGTGAATTTTGCTATTTTTCACTTAGGGCTTTGGGATTGGGTTTGGGTTCAGCCCACTAACCCAACTCACCTTATATCATTACTCCACCCCCTCTTCCCTTCATTCCTTCATAATTTCCTAATACTCAAGCTTCATCAAAAATGGGGGAAGAGAAAAAGAATTAGGAAATCCTAAGCCCTAGTTTCCATTTGCAAATCCAAGTTCAAGCTCCAAATTCAAGAAGAAGCTTTGGTAAGCCTTCTCTTCATCTTCTCCATCTCTATTCCTCTTTAATTTCAGAATTTCCTAAACCTAACTTAGGAAATCTTCCTAAACCTAACTTAGGAAAATCTTCACCTTTGTTTATAGATTGAAGATTCTAGAGGTGTTATCGAAGAGAAATAAACCTTAGCTTGTTTTTAAGCATCTCTCTTGTGTTTTTGAGTATAAAGATGAGATTTTTATCTCACATCTAAGTCTATGATTATCTTTGATTGTTAGGTATGAATTCCTAACACTTATTCATGTGAATTTGATTTTTTACTTGGATTGGTTTTGTGAATATTCCAGTTTTTGGTGTTTTGAGTTCAAATGTTCAAAAATCATAGCTTTGTTGTTTGAACGTGCTTTTGGTGATGCATCGAAGAGCCTATTGGGCTAGGTAGCTGATTCACGTAAACTCCTAGTGTCATGACTCGAGTGATTGCAATTTGGAAGGAAATAGCCTTCATTTACATGGGCTTAGAAGTGCAGGAGACAGGTTTCAGTCGACTGGAATTTTGGGCCAGTCGACTGACCTGCTACCAGAGCACATCCCAAGTTATGGTCCAGTCGACTGTGGCCCTGAGTCCAGTCAACTGACCAGCATCCCGCGGATTTTCCAGGACTGAGTTCAGTTGACTGAACTCAGTGAGCCAGTCGACTGACCTGCTCCTATTTGCCTATTATGCCTATTTTTGTCTATTTTTGTTGGGCTTCCAAATTTAATCGATTCGTGTTTATTCCCACTTGTTATTATCATTTATTATTCACTTTGATGACATTTTCTTCGGGATTTATGTGAACATACATTTTGATGGATTCGGAATTGATTTCTTTGGATTTTATTCACGTCTTCGAATGTGAATTTTAGTGATTGATTGTTTCTACAATCATTTTTGTGATTTGTCACTTTAAAAATATAAAGGTTTTCTATACTAGTAGTAAATATCAAAGCTTTTCCATTAAAATGATTTCAACTCTATTTTATTACAAAAATCGTTTCTTAAATCGTTTTCCAATCTATTAATATATACAAACCTTTACCTCACTCGTATGAGAAATCTAATTAAACGAGTTAGTAAAACAAGTGGTATGAAACGCTTGCGTTTACTTCGTCGGTTAATTCTTGGACTTGTTCGATTGAATCTCTTGTGAAAATTTTTTAGTGGAGATCTACAATTTGCTTATAAATATTTAAGTTAAGCTAGTGGTTATGGAACATGAAGATAAACTCATATATTTACTAGCTTAGTGTAATTTACACTAAACCTCGAGTGGAAGTCTACGATTTGTTCGTAAATAATTAAGTTAAGCTAGTGGTTATGGAACATGAAGCTAAACTCATTTATTTACTAGCTTAGTGTAATTTACACTTATCGATCAATGATGATCATTTTGTGATTTAGACTAGCAATGTGCGATGTCTCTTTGTCTACGACGGAGACTAAACCCCTTTTTAGTGGAGCTTCGGCTTGGTGGGGTAGCGACCCATGGTCTTCAGGCCATTTTAGTAGAGCTTCGGCTCATGGTCTTCGGGCCGTTTTAGTGGAGCCTCGGCTCATGGTCTTCGGGCCGTTTAAGTGGAGCCTCGGCTCAAAATTAATGATTAGCAACCATGGAATAACTTTCCGTTTTGTGATACACGTGTTGGTGAGTTTTCATGCTCCCGTTCTAGTGATAGGCCTCTTTCCCCTTTTTGTGATTTCTGGATTTCTACTGATCGATTTCTAGAATTTGCATTTGACCAATTTTCGTGATTTGCATTGATAAGCTTTATCAATTTTTCTGCATTAGTGAATTTGTGTTTCACCAACTTTTCCGATTGGCATTGATATGATCGTCAATAATTGTGGTTTGGTGAATAAAATAAAGAATATGACTTTCTTTTTAGTGCTTCGAGATTCCTTGAGATATTGTATGATTTTCGTTGTTATTTAATGTATACTTGTCGTAGTATCATACGTTTTTATCATATCTCTTCTTATATCTCATTTTACCTGATAACTATAGCTAGACTGATCCGTTTATTATTTTCTTCTTAGATAATACTCGGGTCAGATCGAGATGTTACAGGTCCTTCCTCTTGACTTCTTATCAGGGACCGTCGCCTTATTTTTGGCTAACTACTTTAGATTAGTAGTTTTGTTTTGTATACATTCGAGATAGAGACTCCTTGATTTATACTTATTCTTTTGTCTAGCACTTATATCTATTCTTTTGTTATATTGTGGATTTTGTTGGACCACTACTATGATGTACACTTTTATGTGTAGTATTCATATCTGTTTCCGCCTTTGTGATATGGATATATGTGACTGATTTATGTTATTCTTATTTCTATATTTGTTTCCAAAGACCATATAGCCACTGTATAGTAGCTTTGAGTTTGTATCGGCATGTCGGATTACCTCTCGAAATGAAATGCATGTTATACTATCTGATATATCGGTGCTCGCACAAAGCAATTACATGGATGGTCGCTCCTCAACAGCCTTATTCTCCATGCTAGTTGACGGCATTACTCCGTAGTGTCCTTGGCCAGCGTGGGTATAGAGGTGGGGCGTCACAGCTTGGTATCAGAGCCAAACTTCAGAATAATGTAGAATAATTTGACAAGGATCATCGTCCTAAGTCCATCATAGGAGTCGTGCTTTAGGATTTAATTCAAATCTTCGAACCGTCTTATCCTATTTTCTTTTGTGATACCTTGTTTTATCAATCATGATTGTTTGATAATTATTTTGAGAATAGCCTTTTTCCTCTTCTTTCTTTCTTTCTTAAAGAAGAAGAAATGGTTAGTTCTACCAGTCTTAGCGCTGGTCAATCCAGTAGCCCTTCTCTGGATGGCGTATTTATGTCTGGCCAACAACTTTTGGATCTTGTAAAGAATCAAGAGTTTATTTGTGCTTTGAATAAGAACCCCGAAAAAGTTCTACCTTTGAAACTTGAAGTTCCTTTCAATCAACTTGTGGATGTTACTCTTCGACATGAAGAGGTTGGTAAAAGAGGTGATTGTGATATTGGGATTTCCAAGAAGAGGCATATTAAGTTCAAAAGCCCTTATCCCAATAAGAAGGTGAAGCAAACTACTTTGGTAGCAAAGACACCAATCCCTAATTATGGAGGATGCTACAATTGTAATTCTAAGGACCACTATGCAAAGGAGTGTCCGGAGCCACTCTTTTGTCGTTATTGCAAAAATTCAAGTCATCATATTTCTGCCTGACCCATACTTCAAAGCAAGAAGAAAGGGGAACAAGAAACTTCGGTAGCAAAGACTCCTACCTCTAGTCGTGGACAATGCTACAATTGTGGTTCCACGGACCATTATGTAATTAAGTGCCTTAAACCCCTTTATTGCCGCTATTGCAAAGGCTCGGGTGATTACTTATCTACATGTCCTAAACTTCAAATTAGGAGAGAGCAAAAGCTAAAAGCTCCTAGTGACACTTTTCTTGGTCAAGGTATTTCTCATTCAATCCTTGATGACATTTTATTTGTGATTATCTTTTTCGAGTTTTTTTTTTATATGAGTTCATCTCTTTATTTTGTATCAAAAGAACTTGTTGATTCTTTTTCTTTAAATATTTTGGGCTTGATGACTTCTTTGAGAATTTCGAATCCGGTTGGTGGATCTGCACTGCTCAACTTGCTTTGAATTGGTGTCGAGACTATTTTATGTGATTTTTCTTTCCGAGCTGATTCTTACTAAGGCTTCGGAATTGATTTTTATGTGGATTGGCTTAATCATTATGAAGCCATATCCTATGTCTCGAGTGGACTATTCATCTTCAACATTCTTAATCTGTTAGGCAGACATCTATCTTTTTTGTGATTTCGATTCCAATTTGATAACATCGTTTTATTCTTTAAACCCACATGATGAAGAAAATGTTATTTTTCTCATTCGGGTAGTTTGTGGAATTTTTCGGTATTTTTAAGCTTGTCTTAGGATTATCACCTAAGAAATCTTTTGAGCGGTGTTAAGTCCTTTTCAGCTCGACCTTGCCACCGGTTTTCATTTGCTACGAGTTGCGGAAGTTAGCATTCCACTTATCGCATTCCGCACTCGTTATGATTCTTATAAATGACTTCTTATGTCATTAAGTTTGTCCAGCTTATTTCATCCATTTTATAAACCGAGTATTCTATGAATATTTCGATGAGACCATTCTTGTATTTATTGGTTTTGGATGAAAATAGCAATTTAAAAATTTTACAAATCTTTTTCATAAGATTTATTTATAAGTATAGTTGGATTTTGTTCTTAAACGAGCGAAGAATATTCTTAAAACCTTTTAAGAGACATTTTGTCATATAGAAGATGATTTTGTGATTGTTTTGCCCATTTAGTGTTTTAAGAATTCCGGTCGATGCGCTTGATCAACGTTATCGATATGAATCTTCTAAACGCATTGATGAGACAATCAGACACAGTAAATTGACTTGTAAAAAGTAAATATTCCTAGAAAGATAATTGCATAAAGATAATTGTGATTATTGAAAATTTTTGATTTTTGGGAAAGAATATTATTTAAAGAAACTCTTTTATGATACTCTTATTCTTGTGATTCCCGAAGGAAACCAAGACTTCATTGTTTGTACCAATGCTAGTCGTATTGGTTTGGGTGCCGTTCTCTTATGAAAGAGAATGTTCTATCATTTATGCTTCTATTCAATTAAAGCCTATCGAGACTAGGTATGCCACTCATGATCTAGTGCTCGCAGCTATTGTTTTCGATTTTAGAAATTTGGTATCATTATTTTTGGAAGAGAAATTTGTTCTCTATACCGATCATAAACCTTTGACGTATTTATTTTCTCAAAAGGAGCTTAATTTGCGTCAACAACGTTGGTTCAAGTTCCTTGCATCACATGATCTTGATATTCTTTATACTCCCGAAAAGGGGAATCGAGTTGTCGATGCACTTAGTCGTAAGCAACAAGCGGTTGTTTCTATGATGATATCCGAATGGAATGATCTCGGGGTTTTATCCACTTGTGAGAATCAAGATCGTGTTTCCGATTTATGTTCATCTTTGGCTTTATGTAGCCTTGAGGCTCGTCCTTCTCTTTTAGACCGCATTCTTGAAGCTGAAAAGGTAGATCCTGAATTGGCTCTTCTTGGCCAAAATTTGAGAGATAAAATTAGTATTGAAATTTTGAAAGACTTTGACATTGATTCCCGTGGCGGGATTCGAAAATTTGGTAGACTTATCGTGCCAAGTATTGATAATCTTTGTAAAGATATTTTGGAAGATTCTCATCATTCTAAATTTACCATTCATCCCGGTAGTAGTAAAATGTACGTGGATATGAAGCGACTTTATTATTGGGTTGGAATGAAATATGATATTGCTAACTTCGTTAAGCATTGCATGGCTTTCCAACTCATAAAGGCCGAGCATCAAAGGCCCGGTGGGTTATTGCAACCTTTGGACATTCCAATTTGAAAGTGGGACCAAATTTTCATGGATTTTATTGACGGCCTTCCCTATTCTTGTTCGGGTCGTGATAGTCTATGGGTGATAGTTGATAGACTTACTAAGTCCGCCCATTTTATTCTCGTTCGGTCTAATCGGACCGTACCCCTTTCGGCCAAGCTCTTTACTAAAGAAATTGTTAAATTACATAGAGTTTCTACTTCTATTGTTAGTGATCGTGATCCATTGTTTACTAGTGGATTTTGGAAGAGTCTTCAAGAAGCTTTGGGAACGAATCTTTATTTTGGCACCGCTTATCACCCCCAGACCGATGGACAAACCAAGCGTGTGAATCAAAATCTTGAAGATCTTCTTCGTGCATGTGTTCTTGATTTTGGTGGAAGTTGGGAAGATCATATTTCTCTTATTGACTTTTCCTATAATAATAGCTTCCAATCTAGTATTAGTATGGCACCTTTCGAGGCACTCTGTGGAAGGCCATGCCGATCTCCTTCTTGTTAGCTTGAGGCCGGTGAGAAGCTGGTTTTTGGTCCTGATTTAATCCGTGATTCCACAGAAAAAATTGACCTTATTCGTCATAGGATGAAAGAGGCTCAAAGTAGGCAAAAATCCTATGCCGATAACCGAAGAAGGAAATTGGAATTTTGTGTGGGAGATTTGGTGTTTATTCGTATTTCACCGATGAAAGGTGTTGTGCATTTCAGTCGGTTGGGAAAGTTAGCACCTTGATATATTGGCCCCTTTCCCATCACCGAACGCACTAGTTCCGTGGCTTATCGCCTTTTATTACCGGCTCAATTTTCTGCTATTCATGACGTTTCCCACGTCTTTCAACTACGAAAATGCCTTTGGGATTCCGATTTTTATTCTGGAGCCCGGTGTTTTTGAAGAAATTGAAGTTTCATCTATTTGACTTATAAGCAACATCCTATTCGCATCATTGCTTCAGAGGTTGAGCACCTTCGAAATAAAGATGTTCTTCCTGTGAAAGTTCAATGGTTCTCAAATCCTAAGGATTTCCTTGGGAATCCTGAGAATTCAGCGAGCAAATACGTTCGGGCTTACACTTTCGTGCTCTTTTTAGTGAACTTCTTATTTCAAATTTCTTTTGTGTTAATATGCTTTCATGGTTGTTACTTTTTATCTTTTTTCTTATGTATTGCGAGGACGCAATTTCTTTAAGGAGGGGAGTCTGTAACAACCCGCATATTTTACGATTGAATATTTAATATTTCATCGTTAGTTGGATTATAGTCCGAAAAGCTATTTTTTGCAAACAGTCGAATTTGAACTCGAGACCACTTCCATTGAGTTTAAATTGGCATTTACGACCTTTTTGAGTATAAACATCAATATGTTTTGAGTTGAGTGAATTTTTCTATTTTTCACTTATGGCTTTGGGATTGGATTTGGGTTCAGCCCACTAACCCAACTCACCTTATATCATTACTCCACCCCTCTTCTCTTCATTCCTTCATAATTTTCTAATACTAAAGCTTCATCAAAAATGGGGGAAGAGAAAAAGAATTAGGAAATCCTAAGCCCTAGTTTCCATTTGCAAATCCAAGTTCTAGCTCCAAATTCAAGAAGAAGCTTTGGTAAGCCTTCTCTTCATCTTCTCTATCTCCATTCCTCTTTTCAGAAATTTCCTAAACCTAACATAGGAAAATCTTCACCTTTGTTTATAGATTGAAGATTCTAGAGGTGTTATCGAAGAGAAATCAACCTTAGCTTGTTTTTAAGCATCTCTCTTGTGTTTTTGAGTATAAAGGTGAGATTTTTATCTCACATCAAAGTCTATGATTATCTTTGATTGTTAGGTATGATTTCCTAACACTTATTCATGTGAATTTGATTTTGACTTGGATTGGTTTTGTGACTATTCCAATTTTTGGTGTTTTGAGTTCAAATGTTCAAAAATCATAGCTTTGTTGTTTCAACATGCTTTTGGCGACGCATCGAAGAGCCTATTGGGCTAGGTGGCTGATTCGCGTAAACTCCTAGTGTCTTGACTTGAGTGATTGCAATTTGGAAGGAAATAGTCTTCATTTACATGGGCTTAGAAGTGCAGGAGACAGGTTCCAGTCGACTGGAATTTTGGGCCAATCGACTGACCTGCTACTTGAGCACATCCCAGGTTCTGGTCCAGTCGACTGGCGTACTGAGTCCAGTCGATTGACCAGCATCCCGCGGATTTTCCGGGACTGAGTTCAGTCGACTGAACTCAGTGAGCCAGTCGACTGACCTGCTCCTATTTGCCTATTATGCCTATTTTTGTCTATTTTTGTTGGGCTTCCAAATTTAATCGATTCGTGCTTATTCCCACTTGTTGTTATCATTTATTATTCACTTTGATGACATTTTCTTCGGGATTTATGTGAACATACATTTTGATGGATTCGGAATCGATTTCTTTGGATTTTATTCACGTCTTCGAATGTGAATTTTAGTGATTGATTGTTTCTACAATCATTTTTGTGATTTGTCACTTTAAAAATATAAAGGTTTTCTATACTAGTAGTAAATATCAAAGCTTTTCCATTAAAACGATTTCAACTCTATTTTGTTACAAAGTTCATTTCTTAAACCGTTTTCCAGTCTATTAGTATATACAAACCTTTACCTCACTCGTATGAGAAATCTAATTAAACGACTTAGTAAAACAAGTGGTATGAAACGCTTGCGTTTACTTCGTTGGTTAATTCTTGGACCTGTTCGATTGAATCTGTTGTGACAATTTTCGAGTGGAGACCTACAATTTGTTCGTAAATATTTAAGTTAAGCTAGTGGTTATGGGACATGAAGCTAAACTCATATATTTACTAGCTTAGTGTAATTTACACTTAACCTCGAGTGGAAGTCTACAATTTGTTCGTAAATAATTAAGTTAAGCTAGTGGTAATGGAACATGAAGCTAAACTCATTTATTTACTAGCTTAGTGTAATTTACACTTATCAATCAATGATGATCATTTTGTGATTTAGACTAGCAATGTGCGATGTCTGTTTGTCTACGAGGGAGACTAAACCCCGTTTTTAGTGGAGCTTCGGCTTGGTGGGGTAGCGACCGTTTAAGTGAAGCTTTGGCTCATGGTCTTCTGGCCGTTTTAGTGGAGCTTCGGTCATGGTCTTCGGGCCGTTATAGTGGAGCCTCGGCTCAAAATTAATGGTTAGCAACCATGGAATAGCTTTCCGTTTTGTGATACACGTGTTGGTGAGTTTTCATGCTCCGGTTCTAGTGATAGGCCTCTTTCCCCTTTTTGTGATTTCTGGATTTCTACTTATCGATTTCTAGAATATGTGTTTCACCAATTTTCGTGATTTGCATTAATAAGCTTTATCAATTTTTGTGCATTAGTGAATTTGTGTTTCACCAACTTTTCCGATTGGCATTGATATGATCGTCAATAATTGTGGGTTGGTGAATAAAATAAAGAATATGACGTTCTTTTTAGTGCTTCGAGATTTCTTTAGATATTGTATGATTTTCGTTGTTATTTAATGTATATTTGTCGTAGTATGACATTTTTGTTATCATACATTTTTATCATATCTCTTCTTATATCTCATTTTACCTGATAACTATAGCTAGACTGATACGTTTATTATTTTCTTCTTAAATAATACTCGGGTCAGATCGAGATGTTACAGGTGCTTCCTCTTGATTTCTTATCAGGGACCGCCGCCTGATTTTTGGCTAACTACTTTAGATTAGTAGTTTTTGTTTTGTATACATTCGAGATAGAGACTCCTTGATGTATACTTATTCTTTTGTTTAGCACTTGTATCTATTCTTTTGTTACATTGTGGATCTTGTTAGACCACTACTCTGATGTACACTTTTATGTGTAGTATTCATATATGTTTCCGCCTTTGTGGTATGGATATATGCGACTGATTAAGTTATGCTTATTTCTATATTTGTTTCCGAAGACCATATAGCCACTGTGTAGTAGCTTTGAGTTTGTATCGGCATGTCGGATTACCTCTCGAAATGAAATGCATGTTATGCTATCTGACATATCGGTGCTCGCACAAAGCAATTACATGGATGGTCGCTCCTCAACAGCCTTATTCTCCATGCTAGTTGACGGCATTACTCCATAGTGTCCTTGGCCAGCGTGGGTATAGAGGTGGGGCGTCACAATAGGCATATGATTTATAATGGATAGACTAACTAAGAGCACACTTCTTACCAATGAAGACTACGAGGACAACTTCTAGTTTGACTTGATTGTATGTTAAGGAGATCGTCAGACTTTACAGGGTTCCTTATGATATCGTGAGTGATAAAGATCAGATATTCACAAGCCAGTTCTAGAAAGGGTTGCATGATTCCCTTGGGATGGACTAGTTTGAGTACAGCTTACCATCCTCAGACTGATGGAAAAACAGAAAGGGTTAACCGTATCTTGGAAGACTTGCTTACAGCTTATATATTAGGTTTTGAGGGTTCGTGGGAAGAACATTACCCTTTGTTGATTTTTTGTACAATAAAAATTACAAGGCTAGCATCAAAATGACACCTTTTAAAGCATTGTATGGCAGGCCTTGCAATTCTATATAGTGTTGGGTGGAACCTGGATATCGTTTTGTGCTTGGATCGGACATGATTCGAGAGGCGTCTGATAAGGTAACCGAGATTTCGAAACATATTAAGGAAGCGTAGAATTAGCAAAAGAATTATGCAGTTGGGGTATGTTCATAAAGGTTTCTCTAATGAGAAATATTATTCGGTTTGGAAAGGTTAGGAAGTTGGCTACTCGTTATATAGGATCATTTCTAATACTGGAGAGGATTGGTACACTTATGTATACAGTTGATATATCGACTAAGCTATCGGGTGTGTGCAATATGCTTCATATATCACATTTGTGTAAGTATGTGCATGATCCTTCTTTGATAGTGAAAGCATCGCAGAAGGAGGACTTTAACATTGTGCCTAATTTGATTATACTAAGGTAACCCATTCACATTTTTGGTCGAGATGCAAAATGATTTAGGACTAAGTTTGTGAAGTTGATTAAGGTACAGTGGGGCGAGGATTCTAAGGATTGTACATGGGAGACGGAGGATAGTGTGAAGGAACCCTATCCGTAGTTGCTTTTAGATTAATGGTTTCTTATCTTATCATAGCTTTTGTGGGGTACTCACCGCTTGAGGTTGAGTAACTTTTTATGCATTTTAGTTATGAATAGTTTCAGTAGTACCCTATATGTGTACTTGTTCTACTCTTCTTTGATTATCGTTCGTGTTTGAATTTCAAGGAAGAAATGACTTAAGTGGAGTAGAATTTAGCGACCCATAATTTTGAACACTTCGTCTTTGAATATTGAAACTTTTGAAATATGATTAAGTGTTATAAACATCATTTTATAATCTTGTTAAACTCCTTTTAATTAATAACTATTGATAAGAAACTTGTTTTTTAAATTGGTTTACAAAAATAAATACTTTAAAGAATATCGACTAATGTAACCGAAAATCATTTTATGGATAAATAGCTTTTTATTGAATATAAGTTGTTCAAACCTTGTGTACATGTCTAAATAACATAAGATATCACGAATAGCTCATAATTTTTTTTTGACTAATTATGGTTGACTAAGTGATCTTCTAGAAGCTTTTAGAAGGAATTGGATATTTGTGAGTGAAGATATTTGTTTTGGCTCATGAGGTGGAAAGGAAAGGTACATAGGGTGGTAAGGGGTCTTGGCTGGCTAGAAAGGTAAGGGGAGAATGTAAGCTTAACATTGAATGCATATATAAGGGAAACTATAGTTCATAAAATCAATTTTAAAATTTTTAAGCAATTATAAACTACCTCTTCATTCACTTTTCGCTTCATAAATTACTAAGACAAAGCAACAAATGAACTCAACTCTTCACCAAACTCTTACTAGAAGCCTACAAAAAAATAGCAGCATCTATTAGCAACTTGGAGCTAGAAGATTCAAAGAACACACACCAAAACACCCTAGGGTCGTGAGCAATTTCTCGGCATTTTGGCCAAGGCCGTGAGAAAAACAAGGAGAAGATAGCAAGTTTGGGTGCTTGCAAGGTGGTGGTAGGAAGTGGAAGCTTATTCTTGGTTGTTTACTTGTTGAAGCATGAGGTGACTCACCAATTGAATGAATTTGAAGTGTATATGTGCTTGTTTAAACTATAGTTCTGTTGCTTGAATATATATTGCTATATGTTGTGATTCTTGCTTCGGAAAGCAGATGACATATGTAATTTATGGACGTGGAATTGTATGACTTTCTATGACTTATTGAATAGCCATGACATGAAGCACGGGGGTTTGGTTGGACTTTGATTTGAATCGGAATTGAATTTAAAG
Organism: Allium cepa; assembly: GCA_030765085.1. Taxonomy (NCBI): domain Eukaryota; kingdom Viridiplantae; phylum Streptophyta; class Magnoliopsida; order Asparagales; family Amaryllidaceae; genus Allium; species Allium cepa. The sequence goes on from CM060934.1 coordinate 878,952,478, forward strand.
TGGTTTTATAGTGGTGGTTGCTATAGAAACACTTAGCAAATGCCTTATGTTTGGAATTTTCTATAGAATTTTGCATATAGATCCCTACTAGTTTCTCACCATGATTATGAAGTATATTGTGTATGTTGTTTATTGTAAAAATACAAGGTGATAAAAAATTCGTTAGCATATCAAAAATGGAAAAACTTTTAAGTATGTAAAACCGGCCTAATTCATAGTCATTTACAGTAATCTGCCATAGCACTTTTAAAAGGTCATAGGTCCCTAAACCTTTTTACAACATTCTGTAAATGTTATAGCTTCTGCTTAAGACTTTAATTTGTTTTGAAATGACTTTAAAATTTAAGCATTTCTCTTCAATCATTTTAAATATATTAGAGTATTTTAAAAGTGGTTTGGAATTTAAATATATTTCGAATAATTAATTATGAATTCTTAAAGTAGAAGGTTTTCTTAATAAAAGAAAACATACTTTTTATCGTTTTTAAATTAAAGTATAAAATATTTTTTTAAGTAATAACTTATATAAATGTTTAAACCATAAGTATAAGTATTTTAAAGTATATTTTAAGTATATATAGTTTTTAGAAAACTCATCAATTATTTTATTAAAATGTTAGAAATCTTATGTAATATGTTTTAAAATGTTTTTAACTGGGAGCATGTGAATTTTGAAATAAGATACTCTTCAAAGTACGATAGTTATTATATGTTTGTAGGTAGTGATGGTAAGGAAAGACATTTATATTACCATGTTGTTGGGGTCAATCTTTTTCTTGCTTCACTAGGTATGGATTGTGTCGACAATAGAATTGTTTTGGCTGACGAAACCTAGAATCAGAAATACTTAAATTCTAGTGGCTCTGTGGATTTCGTTCCAAATTTGACAGCTCTTTTTTCTAGTCATGCTCATATAATTGATCCTATGTCGGATGATGAAGACAGTGGCACCTCCTCTAAATAAGGGGTCGTGGTCTCTTGTAGTTTATAGTAGTTTAGGTATCTCTGCCTAGCTCATGTTCTTTTCATTTCTTTATTAGATGTTCTGGCGCATGTGTCAAACACCTGTTTAAAATGAGTACTAATATAGCGGACGGCCCACTCCAATGCCGGTTAGCCTTTGCTAAAAAAAATGTTTTTAAATATCTTATCTTATAAGAAAATTAATATACATACATGTATATATTTATATATATATATATATATATCATTTTAAAATGGGTTTTATATTATAAACTGATGTTTTAGAAAGAGGTTTAGGAGTCGTTTAGTGGCTTAATCATGTTTGTTTGTTTAACTTGTTTATGGAAAATAATTAACAATATTTAAGACTAAAAGCTGAATGAAGTAGGCTTGTCTATATATAAGAGTTAAGAATGATGTTCGAGTAGAGTTCAAAATAAAATAGTGCTTTAGCCTACCAGCTTCACTCTTGACCGAGGGATAGTAAGTTTAGATGGTCGAAAACATGATAAGCATACGAAACTTGATTTACTTAAGCGATCTTTTTTGGAACTAGATAGTCGAATCGAGTAATCAAACTTGACATTTTAACTTAGGAGGTATATAAAAACTTCATGGCTTCATATGGTTTAAGATCCCCTAAGGAGGACTCATTGGTATAAAATGTCTCCCGCTTTAAGAATTGTACACATAAGAGATCCCCCGAGAAGGACTCCATTATGTACTATTCGCTCACTTCTAAAAAACTAGAACGGAGTGAACTGGAAATTCGTCGATTTAGTTTTAAAGTCCGGGGTCAATAAGTGCTTTACTTATCGAATACCACTTCAAAATTAGTATATGAATCTACGTTTTAGAAGTGGTTGTGAAGTGGAATGTTATAGAGTTGAACCATTTATCCTATGGTCAAGTCTAAGGGAAAGGTCAGCTTAACATTTCAGACTAATGTTATAGAGTTGAACTTTCTATCCTAAGGTTAAGTCCAAGGGAAAGGTCAACGTTAACATTTGTCGGTTGACTTGTGCTAGAATCCATGGAGATATTCGTACTATATTCGAGTGACAAAGACTGATGTGAGAGATGTTGAATGTGACCTCGACATCGGAAACGGCTAAAGATAGAGTTGGATACACAACTTGGGTTTAGGTAACCCAAAGGGGTATATCAACTCCACATCTAGAGTATGCTCATCGATGTTGCAAGTGGGAGCTATTGATATTTAATTCCATGTGTTAGGGCACGGGTCAGTTGCGTTTGCCTTGTGGTATATTTTATCCATAGAATATGATGCTTGGAAGGTAACTTTTGATCCTTGCGCAAGGGGGTTGGCTTCAGTTTACTGAGGGGACCTCCACGAAAATTCATATGTGAATGCACCTTGGCGGTTTTAGATGTACTCCTAATATTATTATACTGTGGGATGCGAGCAAGACATATATTTTTTATTCATATTCTACACCCTAGACATTACCTATTATACCATTATGATTACTTAATGAATGGTATGGTTTCTTTCGAGCAAAATACTGTTGTGGTGATTCATACGGCCACAAAAGTTACTGCTATATAGATACATGTATCTTAAGTTTCTCATACCAGACTTATATCTGACATATGGTTTTTATTTTCCTTAAATTTCTCGTGTACTCCTTCGAGTAGGCTGAGTAAAGCAGGTTTTACTTTTGACGCTTCAGAGCTTCAGAAGATGGGTTGGAGGCTTCCGTTTATCCATCGATTTCTATTTTCGTTGCACTACTACTATGTATGTATTAGAATTGTTAGGATAAGTAGTTATAACTGTCCAGGCTGATGACTGAAATTAGGTTTTGTAATTTTGAAATTACTAGTTATTTTGGAGTAACCTTTCATACTATCTTTTGCATATTGTATTTTATTGTTTCATTGTGAAATTCTTATATTGTGTTCATTCCTTTTCTATTTCTTTTTATTTTACCCTAACTATCTATCTTTTCGGCACTTGGGTGCATGAATATTGCTATGTATTAGTGTCAACATTCAAGGATCGAAAAGTCGGGTCGTTACACATGCCAATTGAACTGATATGCCTTTTGTAACTAAGAAAAAGACGAAAAACATTTTTTTGTGAGTGAAGATTTAGTGCTTATGTTTGAAAGTGTGTAGAATCAAATTAAAATGGTATCTCCAACCGTTGTGTTGAGCTTGGAAACTGAAATTGAAAATCTTCCTTGCATTTTCAATTAAAATTGTAAACGTAAAAACATAGCTCTAATAACATTCCATATGTGTTTGGGCTATACAGAAAAACTAAACCATTGAGTTTTTGGGAGTAGGACAACCTCAATAACATCGGATTGCAAAAATAATCACAGAGCATGTCAAGGTACAAGCAAGATAATCCAAGCATCAAACTTACATAGATCGACAATGACAAAGAATCTTTCAAGAATGGGAATAATTTTACCTGTCTTTCGAATTTGATTTCCTCTTACTTGTTGTATGATCATATTATTGGAACCGGGCAAGCTCGTAGTGGAAGATATGGGAGAATTTCAAACAAAAAATCCTTATTGGATGTATATTAGGCATGTAAAGTCCTAATTATTTAAGACATTTCGAAATTTAATTTAAATAAAATCTCTTAGTTCAATTAAATTTATAAATTATAGATAGAATTTTATATAATGTTCATTCATTTAAATATAAAAGTACATATATGTACTATATACATATATATACATGTGTATGCATGTCTAACATAATAATTCGTGCACGGTATAACACGTCTGCACATAAATGTTGCGATTTACATCGCAACAGACATGTTAGTCATCCTATATGTATTGTATGTTGTCTAAATATATGTATATATGTAATTTTTTTACTTATATATATATCATGAAAAACTATGTAATATATATATATATATATTATTTATATATAAAATACAAATGATTTATATACACATATGTTATAGTATTTAATTTTAAATAATATATACATATATATATGCACATATAATATATAAATTCTTTGAATCAATATACATATATATGTATTACAGTATCAAAATTTATATTTTTTTAAATATTTATGTGTGTTTATAAGTATATTTATAATATATATATGCATGTATTTATATATTTAAAATTTTATATTAGTTATGAAATTAAATAAATAAATAAAATTGAACTTTTCCATATTGAATACACAAAATAGAAAATTTTTAGTTATAATTTCATTATATTAATATATATATGCATTAATCAGTTGGACGTTAATAAAATAATAATAAAAATTATTTATGATATATATTATTTAAATTTTAAATTTTTAGAACATTAAGCATATTGTTTTAAAGTTGGGAAAAAAATTCCAGGATTTTCTCAATCAAAACATTTCTTTTACTTAATTAATTGATTTCAGACATTTGTTAAAATGAATATTTTAAAATAAAAAATGATTTTTAAATTTTGGTTTTTGTCCTAAAGTTTATATGATGATAAAATAATTTTATAAAATTTAAAATTTTAATTTTTGAAACATATTTTATTTTTCATTAATTGTTTAATTATTATATTGATGTAAATAATATTAAATAAGAGTAAATGATTACCAAAAATTAATTTGCATCATAAAAATTAAAATCTATGTAAATGTGCATTTATAAAATTCAAGTTCAATTATTAACATGATATGATGATATAATTAAATACAAGCCATATAATTCAAATTAAGTAACATATTAATACATACATATAGACATACATACATACATATTAATTAAATGAATTAAAATAAAATTTGTTTGGCCATGCACTTCAGATCTATATGAAAAAATGTGTTTTTAAAAATATATACATACATATAACCAATATAATATGTGACAACATTGATGATACATATAAGAATCGTCACCTAATTAGCAATATAACAATAATGTATATGAATAATAAAATGATGCATAGAAATTATAATCATACGGTAATGCATACCTAAAACTAATGCCTTAGAGCATACCTAGAAATGATGAATTCTCCCTCCTTAGAAATCTACTCGATTCGGCAACTGCTAATCCTTGAACCGTAGGCCTTTGACTATCTAAGAGTTGTCATCTTTTGAATTGATTTAAGTTGAATTTGTTAGAACTCTTTGATGATGAGATCAACCAAGAAATGAAGGAATAGTGGTGGCCAAAATCTTTACAAGCAATTAGGGTTGGGGTTACCAACTAACAATGCTAATATCTTGGAAAATGAGTTACCTTACAATCTATTCCAGCCAATCGATCATATTGATGTTGTTCATGGAGAACTACACATTGCAGGCTTGAGTAAAGGGTCAAGGAGCATGTATGGAAAGAGGCTAGAACATGCATATACTTGATAAATAAAGAGCCTACCTTGAAATCTTTCAAAGGTTTTGTCCCAATATCGGACTTGATGATAACCCCAAAAGAGCTGGGAGGAGTCGAGCACGCCTATAATGATCCCCTCATGATAACTACTCAGATTAAGCTTTCCCTCGTATTTAAGATTTTGGTAGACACCGGTAGTGCGGTACATGTTATTTTTAAGAATGATTTTGATCGAATAGGGATTCCAAAAGAGAAGCTTGAGCCAAGTCTAGATCCATTCTTTGTGTTCAACAACAAAGGTTCTACTTCGGTCAGCCAAATCAAGCTACTTGTTCAAATTGGCCCTCCGCCATGCTCAAGTAAGTTTGAAGCCCTATTCGTAATCATGGATCAACCATCATACTATAATGCTTTATTTTGGAGACCAGCACTGGATGAAATTAACGCTTTTGTTTCGCCAAAGTACATGTTGGTTAAATTTCTTTGTAAATTAGGATGGAGAACCGTTCGCGGTGAGCAGTTTAGCTCACGTGAAATGTATTTGGCAACACCGCAACAGTATAATAAAGTGGAGGAATCTTGTTATGGAAATGAGTAAAATAACCATAACAAAATAAAAATCCCTTACATATCAATCCTTTGGAATTGATATCCGAGGCAACTAAGCCACCACTTCAATCAAAGGCAAGTCAAGTGACCTGTAAGATGACTAAATTAAAAATAGAGAAAAGATAACATGAAGAAATGAACCAAGTTATTCAAGATGAAAGTGAAATCATAGAAGAAATAGTATCAAGCATGGATTCTAGGGATAAAAGGAAGAATGCATAATCTAATGGAAGACCTAGAAGAAATAGTGCTAGATACTTGAAATTCTACCAGGATTACGAAAATAGCAAGAGAAAGACCAAAGAAACAAGAGGGAAATTGATTTCATTTTTGCAAATAAACATGGATGCATTAGCATGGACCCATGCCAACAAGGAAGGGATTGGCCCAGCTATAATGTGCTATATATGCACTAAACATTGATTCTAAATTTATTTCGGTAAGACAATGAAGAGACGATTCGACAAGACTCAAACTATGAAACTAAAAGAAGAAGTAAAGATATTACTAGAGAACGGATTCATTAGAGAAGTCTTTTACACAAAATGGTTGGAAAATTCGGTTTTAGCTAGAAATTCTAATGCAAAATAGAGAATATGCATTGATTACACAGACCTAAATAAGGCATATGTGAAGGATTGTTATCTACTTCTTAGAATTGATCAACTAATTGATGTAACTAGTGGTCATAAACTGTTATCTTTAATGGATGCCTATTCAGGTTACAACCAAATTCCAATGTTTTAACCTAATAAAGAGCATACAACTTTCTTAACAAATTAGGGAATGTACTGTTATAAAGTGATGTCATTTGGATTGAAGAATGCAAGAGCAACATATCAACAAATTGTAAATAGAATGTCCAGAGACCAAATTGGGAGGAACATAGAAGTTTATGTGGATGACGTGTTGTAAAATCCAAAGAGGAAACCAGTCGTGTGGAAAATTTATGGGAAATGATAAACATATTAAGAAAGTGTAAAATCAAATTGAACCTATATAAATGCTTTTTTGGAATTCAATCTGGTAAGTTTTTAAGATACATCGAAAGAACAAGAGGAATCAAAGCTAATCCAGACAAAGTAAAGGCCATTAGGGATATGGCACAACCAAAAACATGCAAAGAGGTGATGGGACTAAACAAACAGATTGCAGCCCTCAATCGACTTATATCTAAAGCAAAAGATAAGTGTATTCCTTTTTTAATATAATTAGGAAAAATAAAACCTTTGAATGGATGAAAGAATGCCAAAAGCATTTCAAGAACTGAAGATCCTATAGAGAGGCCATCGATACTTTGAATGTTTGTGGAAGGGGAACACTTATACTTGTATATAGCCATTTTGGAATATGAAATCAGCTCCATCTTGATGAGTGAAGAAAAGAAAATCCAATTCCTAGTCTACTATGCGAGTAAGAGGTTAAAAGATGCCCAAACAAGGTACCCATTTATAGAGAAGCTAGCATATTGCCTGTTATTTACAACACGAGAGATTAGGTCGTATTTTCAAGCTCATTTGATAAAGGTTTTGGCAATTACCCATTAAGACATGTCCTTAGCAAATTCGAAATATCAAGAAGATTAGTAAAATAGAGAATGGAGCTTAGTCAATACAATATTGAGTACTGACTTAGGACGTTGATTGAAGGACAAGCCTTAGCAGACATTGTTGCGGAATGCGCAAGATTTATTGAAGAACGGTTAGAAAGAGCAAAGAAACCTGAACCAAAATGGAAATTGTATCTGGATGGGGCATCTAATGAACAAGGAGTCGGTGCAGGCTATGTTGTAATTACTCTCGATAGACGTAGGCTACAATACACTATGAAGCAAGGATTCTCAATAACCAACAATGTAGCCAGATATGAGTCTATGATTGTGGGATTAACTCTAGCACAACAACTCAAATCCCAAGGGTTAAAATATTTAGAATCACAACTAAGGGTAAATCATCTAAATAAGACATTTCAAACCAAAGATCCATGCCTGACCCGATCAAAAGAATCCATGAAATGCTAGTCCATTTTGAACATTTTTTCGTACACCAAATACCAAGAGAAAGAAATACACAAGCAGACTCTTCAACAAAATTAGCAAGCTCTTTAGAAGCACGTGAGGCTAAAATCATCCCAGTTAAACTTTAGCAAAGCCCCAGCATTGAAGGAGGGAAAGAAGAGTTTAACAAGGGAATTTTGGTTTTGACCGGATCGTAGAGACAACAACCATCAAACAACTAAGGGGATGCTCAAGAAAACACCGATGGATGCACCCTTTGACAATATATATAATCATGAAAGTCAAGACTTGGATAGTTGGATATGCCCTTGGTCGAATATCTCGAGAAAAGGTTATTACCAAAAGGTAAAAGAGAGGTGCAAAAACTAAGGTATCAAGCCTTTTTGTATATCATTGCCGATGGGATATTATACAGAAAATGGTACTTAATTCCTTACTTACAATGCATAGCAATGAAAATTGGAGCGAGATTATTTGAAGAAGCCTACAAAGAATTTTGTTGAGATCATCCTAATGGAATAAAGTTAGCAAACAAGGTCATGAGGCAAGGATACTATTGGCCACGAATGATGGAAGTATCCATAAATTATGTGATACATGCGATAAAATGTCAGAAATTTTCTAGAATACCACAACTCCCCTTAAGTAATTTGATTACTATTGCTAACCCTTGGTCCTTTGATGTATGGGGATTGATTCGATTGGTCCACTTTTTGTCTCAAATAGAGGAGCAAAATTCTTTGTGGTCCCGATCGATTACTTTACTAAGTGGATAGAAGCCGAACCACTACCAAATATAACTATTGTGAAAGTGTTGAAATTTGTCATAAAGAATATAGTTACCAGGTTTGGGCTTCTAAATATGAATATCTCTCACAATGTTACCTAATTAGAAAGTGAGGTGTTTACTCGTTTTTGTTAAAAGAACAAAATAACATAGAACTTTTCTTCTATAACAATAGTATTCTCTTAAAACAACATGACCGAATAATTTGGAACTAAAATATCTTGAAGACGATTAGGAAAAGCCAATGGAAATTGGTTAGAAGAACTTCCCGTTGTCATATGGTCCTACTGAACTTCCACAAAATGGCTACTGGCAAATGCCCTGTACTCCCTGGCATATGGATTTATGGCAATGCAACCTGTTGAAGTCGAAATTCCATCATGCCAAAGAATCGCTTATGCTTATGAAACAAATCAAGAAATGAAAAAAGAATTGCTTGATCTACACAACGAATTGAGAGATCAAGCAATTATATAGACAACTGAATATCAACGAAGAATCTCTAAATATTATAATTCCAAGTTAAAATAAGAGTGGTCAAAAAGAGAGACTTAGTGTTGAGAAGAATAATGGAAAACATGAAAACCCCCGCAGATGGTCCATTGGGACCAAACTAGAAAGGACCACTGGTTATTCACGAAGCCATTCCTCCAGAAACCTATCGATTAAGTAGATTTGGTGGGAATGTAATCTTGTGAACATGGAATTCCAAGCATTTGTGACCATACTTTACAATATTGGATGAATAAAGTGGATTATAAAAGAAAATGTGCTTAAATGATAGCTCCTGAATAGAGGTGCGTTATGTTTAACTTAGCTTACAACCTTACGGGATTGATATGGTTTGTTGAGCATAAGCACTCCTAAAACCTGGTAGAGGACAAAAATCCTTTGGTCCTACCGTAAGGCTTGGCGAAAGCAACCATTCAAAGAGTGATGGACAATAAAACCTTTGATCCCGCTGTTGGGCCTGGTCAAAGCACTCATCCAAGGGAGATGGATGTGAAAGCCTTTGGTCTTGCCATAAGGCCTAGCCAAGCAACCATTCGAAGAGTGATTGTCAAAAATCCTTTGATCCCACCATTAGGCCAGATCAAAGCACCCATCTAAGAGAGATGGATGAGAAAGCCTTTGGTCCTGCCATAAGGTCTGGCCAGAGCAACCATCAAAGAGTGATAATCAATAAAGCCTTTGATCCTATCGTTGGGCCTAGACAAAGCATTCATCCAAGGGATATGGATGAGAAAGCCTTTGGTTTCGCCATAAGACATAGCCAAAGCAACCTCCAAGGTGTAATGGTCAATAAAGACTTTGATCCTGCTATCAAGCCTAGTTAAAGCATCCATTTAAAGGAGATAAATGAGAAACCTTTAATCCCACCATAAGGCCTGACCAAAGAAACTATCCAAAAATTGATGGTCAACAAAGCCTTTGATCCTACCATTGGGCCTAATCAAAGCATTAATCTAAGGGAGATGGACAAGAAAGCTTTTGGTCCTGCCGTAAGGTCTTACCAAAGCAGCCTTCCAAAAAGTAATGGTCAATAAGGCTTTTGAACCTGCCGTCAAGCCTGGTCAAAGCACCCATCCAAGGGAGATGGACGAGAAAGCTTTCGGTCCATACCGAAGAGGCTCATCGAAGATGCTGCCCACAATATGAACTACCAAAAGATCAAAAGGGTCAGAAAAGCTCCAATGGATGTTGAAATTTTCGAAGCACGTTTAAAAAGACAGAAGGAAATTATTCAAGTAAATCTTAGGTGAATTTTTAAGAAAAGGACGTTGTAGGCACAAATTTTATACCTAGATAAAGCATAAAAGAAAGAAGAGGAAGAATTAGAGAAAGCATAGCCAATAGATGAAACTGGTAAGCTATAGTGTTATTATTGAAAGGTAAAAAGAAGCTCTCATGCATTAATATTCATAGAAAAAAGAACCTTAGAGTCACTGAGGCCTTCATGTAATTTACTTATATAGCCATCACGAAAAGATTTCTAAAAAAGCTATCTAGATTACATCCTTGAAGTAATCATGAAATAGTAAATACAAGCCTTCCTGTATAAAGTCTCTAGTGAATATTAGACGCCCATCCCTAAAACCAAACTTAATTCAAAGCGGATCCTTGTCCAAAAAAACATATTTTCTACGTCCTTGTTTTTGTTTTCTGCTATTTTTTCCCAAAATTACCCCTGCGCTTCACAGTCAAGCCGCGGTTCTTCTTCTTCAGTTTCTTCTGATCAAATTGAAAGCCGGGCTGAGTTTTCTTCAAATAAGTGTTTATTTCTCGATTTCAATGAAAACTGCAACTATTTGAAGAGGAGTCAATCTTTTTTACAAAAATATGAATTGTCGTAAATATTCATATTTTACTACTGAATTTTTAATACTTGCTGGAAAATCAGCAATTTTTAAGATTATTTGCAGACATTGATGAAAATTTTCGTAGTAATTGCAAACAAGTCAGCAAATATTGGGAATATTTAAATATAAATATGCATTTATTTAGGAATTTCCTCTAAATTTATTTACTTAAAATTTAGCAAATATTTATAAAATATATTTGCTGAAAAATCACCAATTATTCCCTTAAAATCATTTGTATTCGTCTTTGTATGCAATTGTTCAAAATAATTGCTGAGATGTATGCATTTATTATGTATAATTGCATGTATGACTGCAATTCTTCTGAGTAATTTGCATGTATATCTAAAAAATCTGCAATCATTCTCAATAATTATAGAAGTTGGTGTAAATATTGTGAATAACAATATAAAATAATTACTGAAAAATCTGCAGTTTTTAAGAATATTTGCGGACATTGGTGCAAATATTCAGAATAAGTGTAAAAAAGTCGGCACATGTCGGAAATTTTTGTATATAAATATGCATTTCTGTAGGAATTTTTCTTTGCAATTATTAGTTTCAAATTCAGCAAATATTCATAATATTTGAAGCTCCAACATATGTTATTGCATTAGAAAGATGAATTTTATCTTCATAATTAAGAATATATGCATAAAAACTGTATTTATTGAAAATACTTGCAAATATGTGCACTAAAAACTGCAATTACTAAGAATACATGCTTAAAATTCTGTAAATATTCCAATATTTGCAGAAAAATATGCAAATATTTATAATACTTGCATAAAAAACTTCAAAAATGGTCAATTTTTGCATTAAAAAATCTAATGCAAATATTATGAATATTTTACTTTTTTCTGCAAATATTACGAATAATTGCAGTTATGGCTGCAATTATTTTTAATAATTGCAGAAAAACCTGCAAAATTTAAGAATATTTGTTTATAATACTGCAAATATGTTCAATATTTTTGCAAAATAATATAATAATATATGTTGAAGCTGCAAGATTTTTTTCGCAAGTATACCTAATTTTTACTTTCTTATGCCATTATTATGAATATTTGTAGATATTGCTGCAATTGTTCTGAATAATTGTAGAAAAATCAGCAAATATTTGTTGATTTTTGCTTACAAACTGCAAATATGTAAAATTTTTGCAGTAAAATATGTAATAATATATGTTGGAGCCGTAAGAGTGTTTTATCAAGTAATCAAATTTTTTACTGCAAAATTTCTATGTGTTTACAACTAAAATTGCTAATATTAAGAATATTTGTAGAAAAAACTGCGAATATTATTAATACTCGTAATTTTAGCTGCAAATATTTAAAATTATTGCTAATATATTATATTTTTAAATTTTGTAAAGAATGAATTCGTTATCTTACAAATTGTTGTTTTCTTTTGTTATTTCAATTTTACTGTTTGATTTTGATGTTCTAATTGATTATACTTTCCCTTACTTGATTTCGGATTCTTCTCGATTAATTAAAATAAATATATGGTTTCATTTTCCTTCTAAATCAATCTTCTAATCACCTTGATTTCAGTTTATTCACTAGACTATGGTTCAATTTTGTTTATTGATTTCATTTTCGCAGGAATGATGAAGTGGAGAGAGAAATTACAACGGGAGGGTATTTTTGCCTTTTATATGGTCGGATTTCAAAAAACAGTGACTGGAAACCTATTGAAAAATAGAGGGATGTTTTGTGTATTTGAAAAGTTATCAGAGATGTATGCCAAATGTACCTAAGTCTATATGTGTTTATTATGAAGAACGGTGGACAAACGACCTCGAAAGTTAGAAGAAAATGAGCCATCATGGGTTAACCTGTAGAGATTGATTGGAATGTAACACTTTCAAAGTCTTTATGGAATATTCCTCAAAGACCATATGGAAAACTTATACAAGTCGTCGTGAAATGTTTGTTAAAGCCATCGTAAAGCAATTTCTGAAGTTGTCATGGATGAAGAGATAGATGCCTGTAACGACCCGAAATTTTGGTTGTTTAGTTTTGAACATTTAATTTATTTTTAAATGTTGAACTTGGATTATAAATTGATTTTGAATATGGAAGAATCGGTGAAATAATTTAAAATTTCAAATATAGCGATTAACGGATTCAGTAAATGGTAATTTAATATTTTAAATTGGATAAATCTGTGAATCTGGAGTTAAATGCAAATGGAAATGATTTCTAAATTGGTTCAAATTCTATTGGGATTAGAATTATAATATCGATCTTTTGGATGGAATTAAAAGTCGATAGGTTAGAGTTTGGAACTTTATGTATTAATTGAATAGTGAAATTTAATATATGGTAATAGCGTAAATAATGGAATTTTGATTTAATATAAACTGGAATGGTTTCTAATATGAATATAAATTCTATTTGAATTATAATGGAGTTGATAAGTTTTTAAAACTGAAGTCTTGATGAATCTTGTCGATTTTCAAAATCGCTCGATGATAAGTTGACCGTGGGTGTGCGTCGTGATGCCCTTCGACGTGATGGTCTATGATCAACCCCTAGGTGAGCATGGTGGCAGTGGAAATTGGCCAAGCAATGGCGGCTATGGGTTTTCGTTCGAGCACGGGAATGAAGGATAAAGAAAGAAATAAGCGGCCGAAATTCTTCTCCTCAAAAACGAATATCCAGGCTTGTTTTGGGTAATATATTATGAAAAAAAGAAAAAGAAATTATTATTATAAATTATATTCAAATCTTAAAACCTTATATCATTGCATACGAGGTCGGAATCGGATGAAACAAGAGGCGACGGAATCGTGGCAACGAGCACTATGCTCTGGAACGGATTTGGAGTCATACGGAGCTAGCTAAAATTTTAGGGTAAATTGAACGTGTTCGATTTAATTTAAAATTGTAACGATTGGAAAATTTAAAACTCAAGGTGAGTGAATCTCACTCAATTTTACACTGCTGGTATTAATTTTAAATAGTTAAAATTAATTAATGATTTATTGGTCGAATTGATAAATCATTGTCAGTTGAATGTGATATTATATATATATATATACATATATATATATATATATATATATATCGGAGTGATTGATATTCCTGCATATATATAAAGGATGAGATCCTGTGCGTCCTGCATAATAGCGAATGATCCTATATACCACGATATTCCACATCGAAGCGGAATTGGTATTTTTATGTTGTATTAACATCTGTGGATGCAGGAAAAATAGTTTGAAGGGATCCAACCGGATTCCTCAAAAATGTTGAATTTAACTTCGTATATAGTGATATATGTTTGGTCAGAATAATCTATGACATGTTATTGTGTGATTTAAATTGATTGAATGCTATGATAGTTTCAGCCTGGATTTTTTGTATTTTTTAAATACCAAGAAAATATGATTTTGAATTGGTTAAGGATTGTAAATAGGGATTTTGAAGCAAAATGTTTATATAGAGTTTTGGGTAAATTAATTGGATAAAATAAAAGGTTTTTAAATTGTTTTTAACTATTCCAGGATATTGTGAATAGGGTTTTGGAATAAAATATATAAAAGAATTTTTAAATGATAAATTCTTAAGTGATGCTTGTCTAAATGTGAAAGGTTTTAAAATTGAGATTTTTAACAGAATGGAAGGATAGAAGTGAAATTGGAAACAAGTATATAATTGGTTATACTGGAACTCAAGTAAGATTTTCAAATTTGCGGAAGAATATTAAAATCGAGAAAATGGACTTGTTTTAAAAAGAGGATTTGTAATTATTAATATGGAAATTTTAAAAGCGTTAAAAATATTCTAGAAACATTTATTTAATTATTTTAAGTATTTTAAAGCATATTAAATTATTAATTAGTTACTTTATAATGATTGTTAAAGATTTATTATTATTTAAGAACTAGTCAGCATTTTTGTTTTAAAAGATAAATTATTAAATATTAATACAGCTTTGTATAATAACTTTTATTTAAGTATATTTTCCTAGATTAAACTTGAAAATTTACTCTAAAACTTACAAGCATTATTTTGAGATAATTTTTAAATAACCTTTCGGAAGTAATGGTATACTCGCATGGCGCAATCAGAGGCAGTGAGTGCTTGCAGTTAAGTATGGATTTCTCTGGGATAGAGACGTAACCATTGAGTAGTGAATCCCTGGATTCATACCGCAATGGTACTTTCCATATTATTTTAAAATGTTTTTTATAAATATTTTCGAAAAGGATAATTTGTGATTATACTGAATTCGATAAGATAAGTACATACTTTTGGATAAAGAGATTTGATTTTATTAAAATTAAATTAAAAAGAGAGTTAGTATGTTTAGTGGAAAATGGAATATTTGGTTGAATTATTGTTATTTGATATTTAAATTACCAACTGTCAAATCTGGACCTAAATATAAATTTAGAAATATCTAGAAGAAGCACGGGGATTATATGGTATTGTTACCATTCGATATGTTATGCTGTACGTATGAACTTGTTTCGTTCTTCTGGGATGATGTTAAGGAAATCCATCCACTAACGGTTAGGAGGTGATCTCCGATCTTGCTTCGTTTGTTTATTTCCTAAAGAATCGAGGTTGAGTTTATTGGAAATATCGAGCGTTATTTCGAAGAGGCCGGGATTGGGTAAGCAATCTGAAAACTACTTCGATCCAATGAGTACGTTTTTGAAATGAAGACAAGAGTATGGAGTCGAAGATGGAACAGTGAAGTGGAATGGCTAATAGCTACTAATCCTAAGGCTATTCCAAAATGGATATAGTAGGAATAGTGCCTTCTATTCCTTTCGGACCCAGAATTTATTTGTATGGATGAATGCTATCGGCACATTGTCATTGGAGGACAATGAACATTCTAAGTGAAATTCCTTAAAAGGTAATCGTAGCCTTTAGCCTCATCAACCGGGAATGACTAAAAAGCAAGGGAGATGGAGCAAGGCTAAGTGGGTAGTACCCAATTAGGGTATGTTTATCACCTTCCTAGATAACCTCGGATATTACTACTATGATTTATGGAAGGAGCTCGGAAAGGGTGGGAACACCCAGGGTAATAGCATATCCAGGTTAGGGATAGTCCGGTCTTGTGTAGCAAGGGATCCCGGCATGGTCCTCGGTACATTGTTTCTAGACATGTACTATGATAGGTGATACACAGTACATAGTCCTTCGCATGGAATCCATTCTCCAATAAGCACCATATGGTTTTGATTGTGCCCAACTATGCTGAAACGTGAGATACAAGCATTTCAGCTATTTGAATAAGTATTTGTACTTAGACACTATTATAATATCAAATGATTTTGATATGAAATGTTTTTGTTATCGTAAGGTGAAAACCCATCGTGTTTATATGTGACGCAGTCTTATGAGATACCTTTGTTTCAAAGGATTTTGATAAAAGTTAACAATTCAAATTGAGTGTGTTTTCTCATGCTGCTTTTCCAGACTGACTCGGGTGTTATTTTATTATAATGCTTGGGTCAGACAGAGTATTACAGGTTTATGTGAGGATGCTATGGAGCTCAAGAGACGAGCTAGAGACAGAGATGCTACGGTATTTTTTGATTTCCGTGCTCTAATCGGAGATATGTATATTATAGTTTTGATTGGTATCAAACTATTTATATTATATGTTATTCAGTCCGATGTGAGATTCTGTTTTGTTTAGTTTCTTCTTTCTTTTACCTACTTTCTTTTCCCGCAAAAAACTGTCTTTCTGGAACTCGATCGCTCGACATGTTATATAATTGGTGTATTTATGTCGATTTTCAAAGGTCGAAAAGGAGGGTCGTCACAGTTGATATCAGAGCTTAGTTTGGCGATATACCTAGGGTTTGGTGTGGACTACTCATTAGAGATAGAGTCAAAAGTGCCCTAGAATGAGTTGAGTGTATTAATAGATATGAGCGTTGTAATTGTTAGTGAATATAAAATGTTTTTGTTTTGTGTTGACTTATCGGTTGAGTGCTTATGAATTCTGATCGGTATCAGAAGTACAGCCATATCGATGTGGGTTTCTAAACTTTTAAACAATATAAACCGACATAGTATTGATTTAAAGGGGTAAATGGAATAATTTGGCCAAATATATTTTGTTATAAATGAAATAATTTTTTGAAATTATTATAGTGTATATGTTTGGATGTTTGGTTGATAATATTATAATCAAAACTGGATTCTAAAATTTGAAAGGGTTATATATATAAATAGAGATTGTATAAGAATGATTTATACAAAGGTGTATAACTAAAATTAGATTTAAACTAGAATTTGAATTTTAACCTCGGAAATTTTGAAAAATGTTTTAAATTGGGTTTGAACAAAATGTATGGAAATTTTTAAATCTTAGAGATTTTGGAAATGTCTTCCAAAGTGATTTGAAAGGAATTATAGTAATAGTATTTTGGAGATATTTCTGAATAGAAATTGTTTTAAATGAATTTTGAAAGTAAGGAAGCACTGAACTCACTTTGGTCGCTGGAAAATAATCCTGGTGATGACGACCGCATCATTAGTATTCATTTTCGATTTTCTAAGTGATGCATTGCTACCATGGTGGTTGGCTATGAATATTTTCTTTGGGCTTGTTGATAAACAAGTTTTGTTTTGGAAATTACAAAGGGGATTTTTTTTTTGGGAAAAACCAAGTTGTTTTAAGATTACGAAAGTATGGTATGATATATACAAAAATGAATGAATGTATATTGATGATTTCAAAATGATTTCAAATAAAACTAGGTGATTGAATTCTGGGATTTCCATTTAAATGACTTGTAAAGTGATAGAAATTAGTGATGAAACTTGTAATTTGGAGTTGATATAGATAAGAAAGGAAAATGTAAGTTTTAAATCCTGGAATTAAAATTTAACTTGAGTAAACTAAATTGAAAAAGATAGGTTGGAATTTAACATGAGGTAAGTTAAATAAAATTGAAATTGGATTTGAATTGAATGGAATATAAAATTGAAATGTAACATGATTATATAACTATAAGTTATAAAGATTAAATGGAATGGATACCCTTAAGTTATAAAATATATATAATCCAGAGTTATGATTTTAAGATGTAAATGAAATCAAGTGAGTAAAATGGAATTTTAAGTAAATAAGTTTTGAACTTATGAATTGCGGATAAAATAGTAAACCAAAATGAAAACGGTTTGATGTTGTGGTAAAAGAAATGGAATTAAAGTTTAAATGGAGGGTGAATTGAAATTTAGTAAAAGGAATATAAATATGAATGGTGAAGTGATTATATAACTATATTTTATAAATATGGGATGTGAGTAAACTTAAGTGGAAAAATTTCAGGAAATTGTGAATAAATAAGTTGTATAACTTATTAAACTAGAAAAGTGAATAAGTATAGCCAAGTCAAATGGTTAAGTAATTGATAACAAGAAATGAATTCAATTTAAGAGTTAATGAATTGAATATGAATTGAAATCCGACTTTGGAGTATAATTAGGGTATGAACTTAAGTAACGATATGGAGTGTTTATAATAGGCCTTAGAAATAATTTTGTGAAATGGCTAATAAATAAATTAGCTTATAATGAATTGTCGTTCACTATGAAATGAAGCGAATAAATTTATGCGAATAAAACGAAAGTGAATGGGAAAGAGATAATATAAGTTGGAAGTAAAGTTAATAGAAATGCAAGTGCATGAAACTAAACTAAATTGTGCAAGAATCGATTTATATGAAATGATTCCCCAATGATATAGTATAAATTGGATATACTAAGTAAATTAAAGCAAATAAGTTGAATGAAATCAATTTAAAGGAGAAATGGAATTTGGTTGCAATGGAAACTTAACTTAAGTGATTGTTATAAAATGAATTCATTAATAAATTAACATGGATTGTAATGTTATTTAATACAACATGTAGTGAACAAAGTTTGATGGATAACACGAATGGGAACCTATGGAAAATAGATGAATTGAAGCTTAATAAGATGGATATGCATATACTAAGTGTGGATGTGAATAGAATGAAACTGAATGGATTGCTAATCAAGATAAAATTTAATACATGGTATGGAAATCAATTTGTAAGTGTATATTTGAGTGTTTGAACCCTGTAAATTTTTTATGCATTCTAAAACACATGATATGATATGTTTTTGTATGAAAGATTAATTAAATGGATATGCATATAATGAAAGTAAAAAATGAATGGACTGCAAATAAAATTGGTTGTGAATCAATTTGAAATTGAATAGAAATGAATTTATGCAAGTAAGGCATATATAAATCAATTTCGAATGAATATGAGTTTGGTTGTTGTAAATATGAATTGAATGCAATAAATTTGGCTGTGAATCATTTCGAATTGAATGAAATGATATATATGACATATGGATCCATGAAAGAAAATTAAATTAGTGTTGGAATCTTAAAATTCTTGTAATATATGATTGGCATGTTTGGGTTATGAAATTTATAACTTTAGCTAGTTAAATAAATGAAATTTTATAAAATTTCATGATTTTGAAACTTATGTGCTTAAATTGAGTAAGTACAGGTACCCTAAGGCTATTGGGCTAGATTGAGTTGCACAAATGCATATAAAATATGCTGCTCCCTTAAAAAGGCTAATATGAGGTACGCCTACGCAATAAAATAAAGAAATGATAACATACTGTTATATTTTGTTTTTCGACTGTGTGGGTCGATGTATATATTTTTATCTCTCTTATCATATTACAAAAGGCTCTTTGTACAACGGAGACTGTCAAACAAAATTCAAAATTTAGGGTGCTAGAAAAATTTTGAAAATTTTTGGAAAATTTTGTTAACTAGAAAAGTTGATTTTTGAATTGTATTAAAAATCAAGGATTTCAAATTAGAAATGAAAGCTAATGGTTTTGGATAAAACTAAAGGGTTTAGGGAAGTGAATGTAGGATTTTAAGTAAGTGGGTTTGTAGCGACCCGATTTTTCGAATCCCGAAAATCAACATCAATACGTCCACTGTACCAAATGCCGAACAATATAATGCCGGAAAACCAAACCATTAGGGTAAAAGAAGAAAGAGGTAGAAGAAGAAATAGAAAGCAACATCAGAATCTCACAGAGCAGTGGAACAATGTATAATAGATAACAACAGATTTTTATACAAAAGAATCTGTAACTATTTATTACATTGCAACATTAGAGTACAACACAAATCAATAACGTAAATCATGACAGTTATAATAACTTGTCCTCCCAAAGCTGAATATACAGCTTACACTGCACAGCAAAATATAAATCCATGGGAATACACCTTGTCATCCAGCTCGTCTCCTGAGCTCCACAGCAGTCCATCCATAATCTATACTCTATAATACTTGGTCTGACCCGAGCATTATAGCGAAATAACACCCGAGTCAGTCTGGAAAACCAGCGTGACAAAACACACTCAATTGGATTATTAAAGTTTTCAAAATCCTTTTGAAATCGAAGGAATCTCGTAAGACCATACCACAAATAAACATGTCGGGTTTTTACCTTACAATAACCAAAACATTTTCTTATCAAATCCTCTGATATTATGGTAGTGTCTATATATAAATACGTATTCAAATAGCCGAAATTATTACATTCATTAAATTCCAGCATAATAAGTATACAAACAAGTCTGGAGGCACTTATTGGAAATTGGATTTCCATCATTGGTAGGGCAACTGGGGTAACGTCCGTCGCAGTACGTGGCCTAGATCACCGTACCGAGGATCCACCCTGATCCTCTGCTACATAAGACTGGAGCTACCCCATACTGGATAGTCCGAATAAGATCATCATGCGGCTGGGATCAGCAACCGCCCACACAGCCGAAATAAAGGGACGTCTTGACAGGGATTGTGACGACCCGACTTTCGACTCCCAGAAAATCGCATCATCAATTAAGAAAGAAAGGGATAGAAGAAGAAAAGAAAGAAGAGAAAGAAGAAACAACACTAGAATCTCAACAGCGGAACGAATAAATTATATTAATAACATAAGTATTTACATAATATACAATACCAATCAGAGATACACATCATACACATCACATATACTAGACAGTTATAAACACCTGTCTAGTATTTACAACTCAATACAATCACAACACAGAGAAAACACAGCGGAAAACTATATCTAACGCGGAAGCCTCCTGCTTCATTGCTCCTCCATTATTCGTCAAAGCTAACCTAAATCCCTTGGCTACTCGTAAAAATTTGAGTACCCAAGAGTTTATGAAAACAAAGATAAACTCCGGGTCAGACATGGGTCTGGTGTGAGTAACAGGTTTCTTAACTTTAAAAACCTTTGAAAAGAAAGGTATCACGTAAGACTTCCCACACATAAACATGGAAAAGTTTTTACCTTACGCTAACCAAAACATTTGATAGGAAATCCGATGATATTATAATAGTGTCTAGGGTTTTCAAGTAAATATGAAATAGCCGAAATTGTTACATCTATTAAATTCCAGCTACTAGCCACAAAAGTGGGTAATACAATCAAAACTGTTGGCACTTATTGGATTGTGGATTTCATACAATGGCAGGGCTACTGGGGTACCGCCCGTCACAGCACGTGGCCTAGATCACCGTACTGAGGAGTACTCCCACTCCCCTGCAACACAAGGCCGGAACCATTCCTTACTGAATAGTTTCGAACAAGACAACCCCGGCAGTTGTTGCAATCAACCGCCCACACAATTGAATATAAAGGGACCTCTAGACAGGGATCAATCTTGCTCTCCAGTGGGGGCTACCCACGAAGCCTTGCTGCACCTCCCCTGTTTTAGCCATTCTCGGTTGATGAGGCTTGAGGCTACGATTACCTTTATAGGACATAACACTTAGAATGCTCATCGTCCACCTGACGATGTTCTAAAAGCATTCAATCCATACAAGTTCGTTCCGGGTTCGAACGAACCGAAGGCATTATCTCGTTACACTCATTTTGGAATCACCCTCAGAGTTAACGACAATAACCCTTGCACTCTGAATCACCATCTCGAATCTATAAGCACTATTCCGTCAACTCATTACGGACACAGAGTTATACTGACGTATAGCCCTTACATCTCGAGTCTTCACAAAGCTCCATTTTGATTTACGACCTAACGTTATTTGGAATCGATGTGGTTTTCGGATATCCATATATGGAAACCCGATCTCGGTCTCATCGAAATCCAAAGCGTGTCCTTTTGGTCCAAGTTGTTTTAAAGTTTAAACCAATTTGATTCAATATTATCTATATACACACAGATAGATAATTCTTAACATCATAATAGGTAATCAATATTATCATCACATCAGATAATCTATATTATCAACTCAAACTGATAAATCATATTATCAACTCAATGCAACCATAGCATCCAAATCACACAACAACATTTATCTCATAACTGAGATCTCAATCATTCAGGGTAATAAATATCAACCATCATTCATAAGCAATGACTTATTAAATCACCATCCTATAATTAATTTAAAATGAATTAAATTAATTACTTCTTCCTTAGTTAATTTAAAATGAATTAAATTAATTACTCATCCATATAAATCTTGCTTACACATCAATTAATTATAAATCAATTAATTAATTACTCTTAACAAGTTACCCTAATTAATCATCTTGATTATCTATCCTTTAATAACATTCAAGTAATTAACCTCTAATTAATTTCACAAATTAATTAATCCAAACCAATCCGTGTAATTAACCTATAATTACTTCATCAATTAATTAATAATAATTAATTACATTAATCCTTAATTAATTACATTAATTAATTCTTTATTGATTAATTGTTCTTAATTAATCAATCCTTAATTATATCATTAATTATATAAATTAATGATCCCAAATTATTTTGTTTAAAATAACTCCATTAAATTAATTATCAATCATCTCTATTGATTAATCATTCTTGATTAATCACCTTAAGTAATTACATTAAATTAATTACATTTCTAAATCATTTCAAATAACTCAATGAACAAAACGTAAATTAATTACACTAAGTAATTAATTATTACTTACTTAAGTAATTATACGACATATAAATTACATATTAATTACACTAAGTAATTAATTTTCAAAACTCCCCCATTAAATTACATCCAGTAATTTATTTCCTTAATTACTTCACTAAGTAATTTTCCATTTTTAATTACATTTGTAATTACTTCTCAAATCAATCAATGATTAATTTAAATTAATTAAACTTAATTAATTAACTTAATTAATCAACAACTTAATTAACTAATTAATTTCCCTAATTACTACCATTAAGTAATTATACTTAAATAATTCTCAAATAATTATCTTTAAATTAATTAATACAATTAATTATTAAAATTTATTACATTAATTAATTATAAAATAATACTAGGTTAATGACCTTCATTAACCATATCAAATCTTTAATTACTTTTCCAAAGTAATTAATTGAATTAATCAATATTAATTCTTAATTTATTTAAAGAAACACATTAATTAATTTTTAAATTAATCAAGTGATAATTAAAAAAACTTAATTAATTATTAATTACTTGATTAATAATTCAATTCATTAATCAAATCTTATTTAATTAATTCCTAAATCATACTTTAATCAAGTTTAATTAACTTACTTAATCCTTTTAGTTAATTAAATAAAAACCCTTAATTAGCTAATTAATTAACCTAATTATTAATTAATTAAATTAATTAATTAAAATCTTAATTACCTTGATCAGATAATTAAGTTCCAAAACAATAAAAATCATTTATCTCATTAATGATTAAATTATCATTATTAAAGTTATTTAAAAACAAATTTTCTTCTAAATTTTATAAATTCCATTTTAAATTGAAATTAAAATGAAATTGAATTTAAACTTAAACAAGATTTTAAGTATTTAAAACTCTTTAGTTTTCATTTTAAAGAACAACTTATCTTTTAAAGTAGTTTTAAAAGAATAGTTTAACTTTAGCCTATATTCAAATAAGTTTAAAATATCTTAAATATTTCAAATGACATTGAAACATTTAAATTCAAATCTTATTTTTATTACAACCCAAAATTTTAAACCATACTTTCAGATACAGATTAAAATTTAAAACTCTGTTTTAAATCTTCATGTCAGATTTTTTAAAATATTCAAACTAACATATATCATTTGAATTTATCAACCTATTTTCTTTTTGAAACTTTCAGATTGAAATTCAAATTTGAATCTAGGATTTCAAATTCAGATTTAACTTAGAATTTAAATCTTGTGTTAAAAACTTATTTTCAGATTTAAAAATTTACTGCATAAAAACTGCACAGGTTTTATTATTATATTAAATACTTTATTTTATTTCTGCAAATTTATTAAAATCTGGAATTCAAATTTATTTGAATTCATAAATTTAATCTTGCTTCAAATCTTGTTTTAAATCAGGCTTTCCTTCTTCTTTTTTTAGTTTTAAAATTTTGAACCTGCACACTGTCAGGTTTCAAAACAAAACCTGAAACATAGCATACTCAAGCACACTCTGCTTTACTCCGAGTCCTACCCTATATTACTTCGAGTAAAATCAAAGATGACCCGAGCATTTCCCGAGTTCCATCATCATCACATAATCCATAAATCAAACCCATCCCTATGGCCACTGTGCACATACACATAGCCATGGCCATCTTCCCGATCATCAGTGATGATCATCCACCTCCATAAACCCCCTCTTGAATCCAAACTGATCTCCAAACATCAGAGATCATCCACTGCCAAAAATTCAAGTTCAGACTCTTCTATAAAACCTGGAAACACAGTTCTAACCTAAACCCTTCAACTGTCAACTGCGAATCCACCTTCCTCCGACCATCGATGCAGTTGAAACTCCAGCCACTACTTTGTCAGGGATCCATCTACCTTTCCACTAAACAGCTCAACACCCGATCCACTAATAAATCAGGAAGATCGAATTCCTTAATTTGCTAAAAACTTAGGTTTACAGGAAAATCTTCCATTCCTCTGCTGATTCAAAGATAAATTTACAGATTTGATTTTTTTTTTTATGATGAGTCTGATCATATTACTATATACAGAAGCAATATCAAAACTTCAAAACACTATAGTCATCAGAAACACTCTAAACCCCAATTTTTACTCAATACCCATATGCACAGTCAAAACCCATTTCTAGTTTATGATTCTACATAAAAAAAATCATGAATTAATCTAAGGTTTGATTTGTATATCTGAATTGCACAATCATCAGTGTTTGAATTTTTAACAGTAACATGATTTTTTTTACCACTAAAACTTGATTTACTGAGAAGATTACAGTTCCTATTTAAATAAATCAAATTTTATAACTTAGCTCATAACCTAAACAAACAATATTCCCCAAATCCTAAGTTTAAATATTAATGTCACAATCTAAATTCAATAAACTAAGGAATTTACCTTTTTAAAACACAATCATGTTTCAGGACATATTGATTTACAGAGAAGTTTTTGTTTTCAATTTACCATATATTTAAATTCTTATGCTTTAGTTTATTTTTACACAAACACATTTGTTTATAATCCATTTCTCAGAAATGGTTAAATTATGAAACTATTAAAATTTGAATTTAAAACTTAAGTCAAGAACACAAAGGTTCTGATACTAACAGAGTATACACCTATTTAAGTACAAAGTAATTTCCAGAACTCATATACATACAGCAATAGCTTCAATATTATCATGCATATCAATTCATTCCAGATATAATAACATGCAACCAAATTTTAAAGAAGTTTAGAAGTTACTCACCTTTAAATCTGAAGAACAGAGCACCATTGATTTAGAAAAACTTTTAAATCCTGTCTTTTAAATGCAGCAGTGTTATGCCAATGGAAATGAAGTGCTACTGCTTCTTATCCCAATCTATATGCATGCAGGCCATGATAAAAATGCAGAAATTCATTTGATATGCTCAAATTTGCAGTGATCTTCAGGTACAACTGCAGACTCCAATATGAATTTGCAGATTGATATTCTGGTTACAGTTTTAGTTTTGAGAGGAATTACAGATTTTCAAAGTTTGCTTTTGAATGAATTTGCAGATTTTGTTTGTGAGGGATTTTAGATTTTTAAGTGAAGTGTTTATCTTTGATTCCTTTATCCTTTTGTTTTGAAAAGGAGAATGAGGGGAAATGAAAATATTTTAGAAGAGGGCTGAAATAACTTTAACAAAATTAATAAAAGAAAATGAAGATTAAATGACACTTGTCATTTTGCTTGATTTACAACTAACACGTGTAGCTTATATTGTTAATAGTTTAACACTTGTCTTGTTTAATTAAGTTATATATTTAAATGTTTAAAAAGAGTTTTCTTTAATTTATGTTATGTTAGAATGAATATGTATGAATTTATGAATTTCTTGTTAAAGTATATGTAAATAAAAAAATTTATAAATTAAAACTTACAAAATATTTTAAAGAACCAATTAATTTGAATTTCAAAATAAAATTTCAAATCAATCAAACTTTTAAAATCAAAATTAAAATCTATTTATTCAATTTAAAAATGAAGACTCTAATTCCTTATCTTAATCCTTCTTTATATTTGAGAAAAATAGAATATTTATTAATATGGTTTCAAATAACAGTTTATAATTTTATATGATTTATAAAGAAATTATAAATCACTTTTATATTTAAATGAATTTAAATCATAGGCTATTCTATATTTAGACTTATATAAAATATATCTAAATCATATTTATATCAAGTAATATTTAAAAAGAAATAAAATCAACTTTATTTAAATTTGAAACAAAAATTAAGCTAAGACAAATTTAAACAATTTCATTTATTTTAAATATTATCAAACCATATAATTAGTAATTTAAATAGATTTTTAAAAGCTAATATTAATTAAAACATAATTTCCTAATTACTCAATATTTTATTAGAACTTAAAAACAAAACTTCATTTTTTTTTATGTAAGTTAAATTCCAAACAAGGATAAACTATAATATATATACAAATATATATACATTATAATTTAAACATTTATTTTAGCTTTTAAAAGATAAAATCACAAATTAAATATTTGTTAAATTTTATTATTAAACCAAAACATATTTTATTAATCAATATTTGTCAATATCAATTTAATTTTATATAAAGATTATTAAATTGACATTGTCTAAAATTCCGGGATATCACATTCCTTCCCCCTTAAAAGAATTCGTCCCCGAAATTTAAAACAAAGGTAATTTAATAACCTACTTTAGATTTTTAATTTTAAAACGAAGCATATATCAAACATATGCTAACATCCATAGCAATCAATTCATCCAATCAAACAAAATTAACTGTCCAGACAAAATTCTGGATTGAGTTTCCTCGAGTTTCCCCAGTAAACACCGGGTTACTCGATCTATAAAACCCAAACAATCAACACTACTAAGCTACAGAACTCATACTCATCTATATCTATAACTGAACAAGACATCAGACTATAGACAAGTCTGACCCAACAACCAAAATCTCCCAGAACAGCTGATTCCAAAACCAGAAATAGATATAGACATCTCCCTTAGAGATACGTGAAACTCATCGAATTCCAGTTGTCCAAACTGGCAATTCAATCCAGATAATCAAACACTTATCCAAAACATAACACAGAAGAAATCCAAAACATCTCGGAGCTAGCTTATCCATCCTTACCCAAAATTTATAGTTCCTAAAACTGGGAAAACTTATCCAAAACCAGACCTCCGACTTCAGATCCACTTAACTCTTCGGACTATCTCGGCTGCCTACCTCCTACCTGATCAGCTCAATCCTTGCTGATTTCTCAAGAAACAATCTAGACCAAACCCATCAGAATGATCCTCCATGTTCAATCAAGATCAAGAACAACTCCACTCACAACCATCGGAAGGAAACAAACTTCTCCTGTCCGGAAAAGAAAAACAGATGCACTCCCAAACTGCTTCCGCTGCACAACTCTGATCTGGAGTAGAAAAGAATGCTGATGAAGAACACAAGCTAACTGGACAACATAACCAAGAAGATCTCTAATAACCAAGAGAAAATTCAGAATTTCCTCAAATCCTGAGTTGCTTCAACCAACTCCATCTCAAGGAACCAACCTTCAACTAGTTGAACCATGGGTACCACTGAATCTCTAGAAGAAGACAAACTCTTGACTTCTCTGAAAACATCCAGAAAAATCACCAACAATCCAAGAGAATACTCAACTATCGCAAGTCACTTTTGCGATCAACTCATACTAAGATCCAAAGAAAACTGTTCTCTCTTTACCAATCAGAACAGCTTATGCTGGTCTTACCAACCCATCGAAGAAATGGATTCTACTCTGCTGCTTCTGAACTCCATCTCCAGAAAACTGCTAATCCAGAAAACTCTGCCGACACACAGCACACTCTGAGCTGTACTGCTGACACCAATGCCAAAGAATTCCCAATCCAAGGTTCTTCGAGAAACTCAGACTTCAAACCAAACAGAAACATCCTGCTGAACTCAACCGCAACACCGAAGCAGACCTACTTCCTTAACTTGTTCCAAAGAAATTATCTTCGAAAACATCCATAGTCACTGCATTTCATCACGCAGCTACTACTTCCCTGAGATAAAAAGATACTATCACTCGCTTCTGCTCAGCCAACAGATCCAAACTCTACTCATCCAACTTCAAAGATGAACTCCGAACCTTAACAGGTTATCTTCAGAGATAAATGAGGTCTTATACCACTTCAAAACTCACTCGAGACGGTATTAGGTCTACAGTCTCGACAGATACACTTCCAACCTAACATACAAACTCCAACCAATGGCAGTCGTGTTATACACACCACTACCTCAATCTACCTTTATAACTTATATTGGAAAACCCGAATAGGTAACCCAATCGATAGATAGAAATATATATATATATATATATATATATATATATTAAAAATTACAAATACGCTCTCTCAAGATAGACACCACTCTAGAGCCTAGGTATTCACTCAACCTAACGCTCTGATACCACCTGTGTCGACCCGACTTTCCACTCCCAGAAAATCGCATCATCAATTAAGAAAGAAAGGGATAGAAGAAGAAAAGAAAGAAGAGAAAGAAGAAACAACACTAGAATCTCAACAGCGGAAAGAATAAATTATATTAATAACATAAGTATTTACATAATATACAATACCAATCAGAGATACACATCATACACATCACATATACTAGACAGTTATAAACACTTGTCTAGTATTTACAACTCAATACAATCACAACACAGAGAAAACACAGCGGAAAACTATATCTAACGCGGAAGCCTCCTACTCCATTGCTCCTCCATTATTCGTCAAAGCTAACCTAAATCCCTTGGCTACTCGTAAAAATTTGAGTACCCAAGAGTTTAAGAAAACAAAGATAAACCCCGGGTCAGACATGGGTCTGGTGTGAGTAACAGGTTAAGGTTGCTTAACTTTAAAAACCTTTGAAAAGAAAGGTATCACGTAAGACTTCCCACACATAAACATGGAAAAGTTTTTACCTTACGCTAACCAAAACATTTGATAGGAAATCCGATGATATTATAATAGTGTCTAGGGTTTTCAAGTAAATATGAAATAGCCGAAATTGTTACATCTATTAAATTCCAGCTACTAGCCACAAAAGTGGGTAATACAATCAAAACTGTTGGCACTTATTGGATTGTGGATTCCATACAATGGCAGGGCTACTGGGGTACCGCCCGTCACAGTACGTGGCCTAGATCACCGTACCGAGGAGTACTCCCACTCCCCTGCAACACAAGGCCGGAACCATTCCTTACTGAATAGTTTCGAACAAGACAACCCCGACAGTTGTTGCAATCAACCGCCCACACAATTGAATATAAAGGGACCTCTAGACAGGGATCAATCTTGCTCTCCAGTGGGGGCTACCCACGAAGCCTTGATGCACCTCCTCTGTTTTAGCCATTCCCGGTTGATGAGGCTTGAGGCTACGATTACCTTTATAGGACATAACACTTAGAATGCTCATCGTCCACCTGACGATGTTCTGAAAGCATTCAATCCATACAAGTTCGTTCCGGGTTCGAACGAAACCGAAGGCATTATCTCGTTACACTCATTTTGGAATCACCCTCAGAGTTAACGACAATAACCCTTGCACTCTGAATCACCATCTCGAATCTATAAGCACTATTCCGTCAACTCATTACGGAATCACCCACAGAGTTATACTGACGTATAGCCCTTACACCTCGAGTCTTCACAAAGCTCCATTTTGATTTACGACCTAACGTTATTTGGAATCGATGTGGTGTTCGGATATCCAAATATGGAAACCCGATCCCGGTCTCATCGAAATCCAAAGCGTGTCTTTTAGGTCCAAGTTGTTTTAAAGTTTAAACCAATTTGATTCAATATTATCTATATACACACAGATAGATAATTCTTAACATCATAATAGATAATCAATATTATCATCACATCAGATAATCTATATTATCAACTCAAACTGATAAATCATATTATCAACTCAATGCAACCATAGCATCCAAATCACACAACAACATTTATCTCATAACTGAGATCTCAACCATTCAGGGTAATAAATATCAATCATCATTCATAAGCAATGACTTATTAAATCACCATCCTATAATTAATTTAAAATGAATTAAATTAGTTACTTCTTCCTTAATTAATTTAAAATGAATTAAATTAATTACTCATCCATATAAATCTTGCTTACACATCAATTAATTATAAATCAATTAATTAATTACTCTTAACAAGTTACCCTAATTAATCATCTTGATTATCCATCCTTTAATTACATTCAAGTAATTAACCTCTAATTAATTTCACAAATTAATTAATCCAAACCAATCCGTGTAATTAACCTGTAATTACTTCATCAATTAATTAATAATAATTAATTACATTAATCCTTAATTAATTACATTAATTAATTCTTTATTGATTAATTGTTCTTAATTAATCAATCCTTAATTATATCATTAATTATATAAATTAATGATCCCAAATTATTTTATTTAAAATAACTCCATTAAATTAATTATCAATTATCTCTATTGATTAATCATTCTTGATTAATCACCTTAAGTAATTACATTAAATTAATTACATTTCTAAATCATTTCAAATAACTCAATGAACAAAACCTAAATTAATTACACTAAGTAATTAATTATTACTTACTTAAGTAATTATACAACATATAAATTACATATTAATTACACTAAGTAATTAATTTTCAAAACTCCCCCATTAAATTACATCCAGTAATTTATTTCCTTAATTACTTCACTAAGTAATTTTCCATTTTTAATTACATTTGTAATTACTTCTCAAATCAATCAATGATTAATTTAAATTAATTAAAATTAATTAATTAACTTAATTAATCAACAACTTAATTAACTACAATCAGTAATTAATTTCCCTAATTACTTCCATTAAGTAATTATACTTAAATAATTCTCAAATAATTATCTTTAAATTAATTAATACAATTAATTATTAAAATTTATTACATTAATTAATTATAAAATAATACTAGGTTAATGACCTTCATTAACCATATCAAATCTTTAATTACTTTTGCAAAGTAATTAATTGAATTAATCAATATTAATTCTTAATTTATTTAAAGAAACACATTAATTAATTTTTAAACAAATCAAGTGATAATTAAAAAAAACTTAATTAATTATTAATTACTTGATTAATAATTCAATTCATTAATCAAATCTTATTTAATTAATTCCTAAATCATACTTTAATCAAGTTTAATTAACTTACTTAATCCTTTTAGTTAATTAAATAAAAACCCTTAATTAGCTAATTAATTAACCTAATTATTAATTAATTAAATTAATTAATTAAAATCTTAATTACCTTGATCAGATAATTAAGTTCCAAAACAATAAAATCATTTATCTCATTAATGATTAAATTATCATTATTAAAGTTATTTAAAAACAAATTTGCTTCTAAATTTTATAAATTCCATTTTAAATTGAAATTAAAATGAAATTAAATTTAAACTTAAACAAGATTTAGAGTATTTAAAACACTTTAGTTTTCATTTGAAAGAACAACTTATCTTTTAAAGTAGTTTTAAAAGAATAGTTTAACTTTAGCCTATATTCAAATAAATTTAAAATATCTTAAATATTTCAAATGACATTGAAACATTTAAATTCAAATCTTATTTTCATTACAACCCAAAATTTTAAACCATACTTTCAGATGCAGATTAAAATTTAAAACTCTGTTTTAAATCTTCATTTCAGATTTTATAAAGTACTCAAACTAACATATATCATTTGAATTTATCAACCTATTTTCTTTTTGAAACTCTCATATTCAAATTCAAATTTGAATCCAGGATTTCAAATTCAGATTTAACTTAGAATTTAAATCTTGTTTTAAAAATTTACTACATAAAAACTACACAGGTTTTATTATTATATTAAATACTTTATTTTATTTCTGCAAATTTATTAAAATCTGGAATTCAAATTTATTTGAATTCATAAATTTAATCTTGCTTCAAATCTTGTTTTAAATCAGGCTTTCCTTCTTCTTTTTTTAGTTTTAAAATTTTGAACCTGCACACTGTCAGGTTTTAAAACAAAACCTGAAACATAGCATACTCAAGCACACTCTGCTTTACTCCGACTCCTACCCTATATTACTTCGAGTAAAATCAAAGATGACCCGAGCATTTCCCGAGTTCCATCATCATCACATAATCCATAAATCAAACCCATCCCTATGGCCACTGTGCACATACACATAGCCATGGCCATCTTCCCGATCATCAGTGATGATCATCCACCTCCATAAACCCCCTCTTGAATCCAAACTGATCTCCAAACATCAGAGATCATCCACTGCCAAAAATTCAAGTTCAGACTCTTTTATAAAACCTGGAAACACAGTTCTAACCTAAACCCTTCAACTGTCAACTGCGAATCCACCTTCCTCCGACCATCGATGCAGTTGAAACTCCAGCCACTACTTTGTCAGGGATCCATCTACCTTTCCACCAAACAGCTCAACACCCGATCCACTAATAAATCAGGAAGATCGAATTCCTTAATTTGCTAAAAACTTAGGTTTACAGGAAAATTTTCCATTCCACTGCTGATTCAAAGATAAATTTACAGATTTGATTTTTTTTTTATGATGAGTCTGATCATATTACTATATACAGAAGCAATATCAAAACTTCAGAACATTATAGTCATCAGAAACACTCGAAACCCCAATTTTTACTCAATACCCATATGCACAGTCAAAACCCATTTCTAGTTTATGATTGTACATAAAAAAAATCATGAATTAATCTAAGGTTAGATTTGTATATCTGAATTGCATAATCATCAGTGTTTGAATTTTTAACAGTAACATGATTTTTTTTACCACTAAAACTTGATTTACTGAGAAGATTACAGTTCCTATTTAAATAAATCAAATTTTATAACTTAGCTCATAACCTAAACAAACAATATTCCCTAAATCCTAAGTTTAAATATTAATGTCACAATCTAAATTCAATAAACTAAGGAATTTACCTTTTTTAAACACAATCATATTTCAGGACATATTGATTTACAGAGAAGTTTTTGTTTTCAATTTACCATATATTTAAATTCTTATGCTTCAGTTTATTTTTACACAAACACATTTGTTTCTAATCCATTTCTCAGAAATGGTTAAGTTATGAAACTATTAAAATTTGAAATTCAAAACTTAAGTCAAGAACACAAAGGTTCTGATAATAACAGAGTATACACCTATTTAAGTACAAAGTAATTTCCAGAACTCATATACATACAGCAATAGCTTCAATATTATCATGCATATCATTTCATTCCAGATATAATAACATACAACCAAATTTTAAAGAAGTTTAGAAGTTACTCACCTTTAAATCTGAAGAACAGAGCACCATTGATTTAGAAAAACTTTTAAATCCTGTCTTTTAAATGCAGTAGTGTTATGCCAATGGAAATGAAGTGCTACTGCTTCTTATCCCAATCTATATGCATGCAGGCCATGATAAAAATGCAGAAATTCATTTGATATGCTCAAATTTGCAGTGATCTTCAGGTACAACTGCAGACTCCAATATGAATTTACAGATTGATATTCTGGTTACAGTTTTAGTTTTGAGAGGAATTACAGATTTTCAAAGTTTGCTTTTGAATGAATTTGCAGATTTTGTTTGTGAGGGATTTTAGATTTTTAAGTGAAGTGTTTATCTTTGATTCCTTTATCTTTTTGTTTTGAAAAGGAGAATGAGGGGAAATGAAAATATTTTAGAAGAGGGCTGAAATAACTTTAACAAAATTAATAAAAGAAAATGAAGATTAAATGACACTTGTCATTTTGCTTGATTTACAACTAACACATGTAGCTTATATTGTTAATAGTTTAACACTTGTCTTGTTTAATTAAGTTATATATTTAAATGTTTAAAAAGAGTTTTCTTTAATTTATGTTATTTTAGAATGAATATGTATGAATTTCTTGTTAAAGTATATGTAAATAAAACAATTTATAAATTAAAACTTACAAAATATTTTAAAGAATCAATTAATTTGAATTTCAAAATAAAATTTCAAATCAATCAAACTTTTGAAATCAAAATTAAAATCTATTTATTCAATTTAAAAATGAAGACTCTAATTCCTTATCTTAATCCTTCTTTATATTTAAGAAAAATAGAATATTTATTAATATGGTTTCAAATAACAGTTTACAATTTTATATGATTTATAAAGAAATTATAAATCACTTTTATATTTAAATGAATTTAAATCATAGGCTATTCTATATTTAGACTTATATAAAATATATCTAAATCATATTTTTATCAAGTAATATTTAAAAAGAAATAAAATCAACTTTATTTAAATTTAAAACAAAAATTAAGCTAAGACAAATTTAAACAATTTCATTTATTTTAAATATTATCAAACAATATAATTATTAATTTAAATAGATTTTTTAAAGCTAAATATTAATTAAAACATAATTTCCTAATTACTCAATATTTTATTAGAACTTAAAAACAAAACTTCGTTTATTTTTTTTTTTATGTAAGTTAAATTCCGAACAAGGATAAACTATAATATATATACAAATATATATACACATTATAATTTAAACATTTATTTTAGCTTTTAAAAGATAAAATCACAAATTAAATATTTATTAAATTTGATTATTAAACCAAAACATATTTTATTAATCAATATTTGTCAATATCAATTTAATTTTATATAAAGATTATTAAATTGATATTGTCTAAAAATTCTTGGATATCACAGGGATGATCGTACCCTAATTGGTTGCTAGCCACTTAGCCTTTCTATACCTCCCCTGTTTTAGTCCTTCCCCGTTGATGAGGCTCGAGGCTATGCGTTAACTTTTTATCACACATTCACTTAGAATGCTCACCGTAAACCTAACGATATTCTGATAGCATTCATCCATTCAAATCAGTTCCGGGTCCGAACGGAACCGAAGGCACTATTCCTACTACATCCATTTTGAATCACCCTCAGGATTAGTAGCGATTAGCCCTTGCACATAACTGCTCCATCTTCGACTCCATTCTCTTGTCTTCCTTACGAAAACGTTCAAACCAGATCGAAGTGGTTTTTGGGAAATTAACCCAGTCTCTTCGAAACAATCAGCACGTTGGCCAAATATTGATAGTCGGATATTTAACTATCCAATAACATCCACAACTACCATAAGGTCTTAATAATTTTTTCCAAGTTATTTATTTCAAAATATCTTCGCAAGATATTTTTCTATGCTTCATCCCTTTGAAAAAATAGTTTTCAAATCACTTTTTCTCTCACGGAATAAATTTCCACTCGATTGTTTTATTTTCATTGAACATCACCAAGTCTAAATACTTTAGGTTTTAAAATAATGTTTTAAAATAATTTAAAACACTTTATCCAAAATATATACTTCAAAACACTTAAAATAAAACTACTTAAAACACTTTATTTAAAATACTAGTTATGAAATTTTGTACTAATATCTCATGTAAACTTAAGCCCAAACTAATTTTAAAATAAAATTATTAGATAGAGTATAATTATTAAATAACCATCTTTTAAATCAAATACTAGTTAAATCTTTTAAAATAATCACTTCTAAAATTAACTTAATAAATATTTACTTTAACAAATTTAAAATAATTTAAGAAAATAATTTCTCCAAAACATTCTTTTTAAAACCAACTTTAAAACTTTAATTTATATTTAAAATCTACTTTGAAAACATACTAGGCTTTCCAGGGAAAATATACTTTACATTCCAAAATAGTCTATTTAATCAGTTACTAAATCCTTCTCGATTTACCTCAATTTACATTCCTATCTTATTTCATTTTATAAACCCAGTTTATAAATTCCACAGTCTCATTTTCCTTTAAGCATAGTTTTAACGCTTAATGAATTTCCAAATCGATTACCAGAATTTACTCCATTTAAAATAAATTCCTTTACTTAATAAATTTTATTTCAAAAACCATTAATTTCAGATTTTACTTCTTTATTTTGATTTAAAATCTTTTTAGACTGAAAATACCAATTTCATACTTTTTCCAAAATTCTTCTTATCTCTTCTAACTATTTTAAATCTTGAATTTGAAAATAAATCCTTTATACTTTAAATAATATCACTTAAGTTTAAAATTTTCATTTATTCCCATTTATTCACAAAACCTTCTTTTCCATACTCAGAATTATTTATTAGAATTTTAAAAATCAACTTTTATCCTTTTCCAATTCTTTCTTTAATTTATCCAAATTCTCTAAAATTATTTTTCTTAAAATTCCCTCTTTTACTTTCCATTAAAAATTCAATTTTTATATTTTTGATATCTCATATACCTAAAATATATTCAGTCAAACCATAGCATTCAATATTTTCGAAACTGATATAATCAATATTATCTATTATAGATTATCAAATAAAACATAGACTACAAGAATAAATTCCACTAATTTGAGGAATCCAGTTGGATCCCTCCAACCTGTTTCCCTGCATCCATAGATGTTAGTCAACAAATAAAATATCAATTCCACTTTGAGGTGGAATATCGTGGTATAAAGGGTCGTCCGCTATTATGCGGGGCGCATAGGGTCTCATTCGCTATATAATGTAGGAAATCAATCACTCCAATATATATACACACTACTATATATAATATCACATCAATTCAAGCAGTCAACCAATAATTTAAATTTTATGTATTTAAATTAACCCGTATCCAGATGTGAGTGGGATAGCAAATTCAATCCAATCCAGCTTGTTCCCATGATTTGAGACCTTGTATAAACATTATAGGATTTATTAATATTTGAACTAATTGAACAATTAATTTCTCTTTTGATAAATTTAATTAACTAATAATTTTATTTAAACTTATTTCTTTTAATATTTTTAGTGACAAAATTTTAAATAGGTCATTTAAACAAGCTAATCATCACAATACTTTATTTTAAAACAAACTAGTAACTTAAAACGTATATATGGATATTTATTTCCTTTTGAAACTATATATATTCCTATATAGATCTCATCAAATCTAATTAATATAAATTCTTTCAACATTTAAAATCCCTTTTTATTTTTCAAAATCTTCTACATATATTAAATTAAAATTGAATGGTTTATATATATCCTACTGTATATTTTTTTTCTGTATATTTTATTAAATCAAAATTAATTTGTAAAAATTAAGAAGAAGAAAAACGAATACCTCTCAGCAAAACGAGAACACAGATCCACCTTGAACTCGACTCCACCAACGTTCGACCCTTGCTCCAAACTTTGACCTTCGCTGCCCTTCATCCTCGATCGCTGTACGCGTACCCATCCACGTAACTGACCACTCATGCTCACGTCAGTCGAAGGCTAAATCAGGCCGCTATATAACCCTAAAACCATTGAACCTACCCCACAATTCGACATCACCTCACCAATTGCAAACATACAGGCCTTCGATTTCACTCCCCAACCTTGCTGGAAATCGCGCATGAGCTCAACTCGCTCGAGATTTCATCGCAAATTCCCCCTGCCCAACCTTGGTCACAAGCTCCAAACCATCGCTGTCCTAGCCGCGTCACCGATCTTGAGAATGGCTCACGAGAGTGCAAGCAACCCACGTGCAAATCGATCGCATGCCGCACCCTCTTTTTCATATTAGATTTGATTTTGCTCTGGAAGGCTTTCGATTAATTGAAGAAAGAAGGCTCATTATACATGAGATGATTTCATTCGCATCTGTTTTGAATTTGATTTAAGTTACGATTTTACTGTTCTGCCATTATATTTCTTTTCGTTGATTGTTCTCTTAAAAAATGCTCGGCTACGATTTTTAAAGAAAGAAGGAGACATGTGTCCACATAGGTGGACAAGTGTTATACTAGGTGAAGCACGTATTTGAAAGAAGAAAAATAAATTGTTGAAAAGAAAAGGTTTTGTCAAAACAATTTGAATATAATTATTATTTTGAATCTAAACCGTCTCGAATTCGCAACCTAATTTTCGACCTCCTGCTGAGACATGCTGCCAGGAGTTTGTAATGTTATACCTCTATTACGAACGCAATGGAAAAGTTTTCGAGACCTAATTCGATCCTATGGAGAAAATCGCTTTTTGGATCCAGCTATTATATTGAATTATCAATACAGATTTTGTGTGTTTACCTATCGTACGATCACACGAAAGCTCTAAATACTATGAAAATTGCAATCCAATAATGATACACTATTACGGATCCAATGGAACTGCTTTCGTCGAATTCCAAGACTATGCCTCAGAAGGCTATTTTTAAATATCAATTTAAATGATATATTTTTAAAATTGAACAAAACATTTTCAAATTCAAATTTAAAACTTCGATTATCTCCAGTATTATAAATATAAATTTTCCAAGCCATTAAAATATTTCTAACAAGCTTAAAACTCAAGATTTAATATTTTACCCAATTTCCAATTGTTAAATCTAATTATTTGAAATTCAAGTTAAACTAACTTTAAAATATTTAAAATCAATTTAATATTTCAATTCAAATACCCAGAAATTCTGGGTCGTGACATTCCTCCCCCCTTAAAAGAATTTCGTCCCCAAAATACTAGTTTAGAAGAATGGTCCAATACCCGTTTACTATATTCCCCAAAACCAAACAGTTTTCAACAGCACCCGAGACAAGCTTTTATTAAAGACACTATCACTCTTACTAACTTTCTAAACTCATCCATAACTTCCAAACAATATTATTTGCTCAATAATTCAAATTTAAATTTAAAACCAAATTTTAAATTATCAAATTTTTCTCAAATTTTTCTAACTCTCTAAATTTCGAAATTTTTTGCCAGCATCTCCTTTGCATGGCTAGATAGATACTACTACAAAATGCCTCTACGGGCCCCTAAATTTCAAAAGAAAATAGAATGCCAAGTAGCAGGATCAAAAAACCATCAAATTTCATATGGAAAATTTAAATACATACATTTTTGTCGAGCAATTCAATTTATCTTCTGAAATCAAAAATTCCAATTTGTTATTTGCCTTTAACACACCTGTATATCCTACATAGTCATAATAATCAACTACAGAATCCAACATCATTTATTCATTTCCTTGCAAAGTTTTCAATATTTGCTTTAGTTAACCCGTATGATGCACATATATCATCACACAATTTCATTTCCGAACTAGTATCATCCACCCAACTTCCTAGTGCGGACTCAGATCTGGTTTCTTGATCAGAAACCGTCATTCTCCTTGCATAGCCATAAACTATGACAGAGAATTTCCAGAATCAATCAAAATCCATATGCAGGTTTCTCCATCGAAAATCGAGTGAAAAATCCCAACTCGGATCGATATAATTATCTCAAAATTCTGTGCTCGAATTTTGAATCGAATCGCTATGCGAATAAAATAATATTCGTACATCCTACGTATTTTACCCCAATTGATTATTAGCTATATCAATTCTCTTTTATGCACATTTATTTTGATTTCTATTTACTTATTTACAATTATCATTTCACACACCCTTATTAAACCTGCATTCATTAACTTAGAATATTTCTCGATTCCAAATTTACTTATGAATTTAACCATCCATTTCTTAAGTACAATATAAATATTTTATGCACTTCTTATATTTATTTTCACTTCACCACTTAATCTTATACCCATTTTATTCAATTTCCAATAAATTTTAATTCTTAGAACTTTGTTCTTTTATTCCACTTAAACTATATTTCTCAATTCCACTTTACTTAACATAATTCAGATTGATTTCCAAGATTAGATTTTCAATTCATTCGCTTACCCAATTAAATCAATTAGTCTACTTACTAATTTTATTTTCAATCCATTGATTTGTTTAGTCCAATCTTGACTAATTTTCCATTTCTTACAAATTCCAAGTGAATTTCAACATTCAGTTTCAATTTCATTTAAATGTAAATTCATTTGTTCATTCACAAATTTATTTCCCACTCAATAAATTTTTGTTTTAATAGCCATTCCATTTAGTCTAGTCTACTTAGATTTTTCCTCAAATTCACTTTTATTTAACTAGATTCAATTATCTTCTATTTCCATTCAAAATTAAACTTTTATAAGTTTCCAACTTATTTACATTCCCTTCACTAATCCCTTTAATTTACTACATTTAATTGTCCCATATTTTTTACTATCTCGGTTTTATAGTGGTTTAATTCAACTCTCCTTAAGTTAAATTTTATTCCAACAAATTTCAAATGTTATTGGTTATTAAACCCGTTTATATTCTGTAAACACTTTTGATTAAACTTACAGGGTTTTAAACAATTGCTTAAACATTCAAAACATTTTTGAAATCATATATACCCAAACCAAATTATTCCTTGCATTCCAAAATCAAATCCAATTTTTACAAACAAACAGAAAATTCAAAACATTTTGGCAGCAATTCCACCCATGGAAACTCGAAAATGAACATCGATGATGTTGCCGTCATCACCAAAGTTATTTTCCAATGATCGAAAAGAGTTCAATGCTTTTATCTTTTTAAAACCCCTTCGAATATTTTTAAATTTCAAATCTCACCAGATTTCAAATCCGATCCAAAAATATTTCTGAAATAATATCACCATTATTTCTCAAAAAACCTTTGAAAATCATTTTCAAACTCAAAGGAATTTAATTTCCAAAATTTCGACTTCCAATTCCTTTCAATTCATATTCAAACATTACTCTAGAATTTTTATTTCATTTTCAATTATAAATCACATTTATGATTCACATTTACAAATCTCATTTTGTTATATAAATTTATTCCTTAACCTTTGGTTATAATTTTAATTCCTAGCTTAATTTCCACATAACAATGATAATAATTTAATATTATCACTTTCCAACAACCAAGCAACCTTATATAACTATAAAAATTTACAGAAAGTTATTTCTTTTATATACAAAAATAATTTGGTAAAATTATTTCATTTATCCTATTTTAAAAAAATACTGTGTCGGTTTATCTTGTTTAAGAGTTTAGAAACTCTTATCGATGACATGGCGTCCCACATATCGACCATAATTTATAAACACTCAACTGATAAATCAACACAATATAAAATCAATTTTTGTATTCACTAATAAATACGCACTCATATCTATTAATACGCTCAAAATCATTCTAGAGTACTTACGGACTCTATTTTAATGAGTAATCCCCACCAAAGCCAAGGTTCTCGCTTAACCTTCAGCTTTGATACCAACTATAACGACCCGATTTTACAACCCCCGAAAATCGACATCAATACATCCACTGTATCAAATGCCGAACAATCGAATGTTGGAAAACCGAACCATTAGGGTAAAAGAAGAAGGTGCGGAAGAAGAAATAGAAAGTAACATCAGAATCTCACAGACGCAGCGGAACAATATATAATAGATAACAACAGATTTTTATAAAAAAGTGTAACTGTTTATTGCATTACAACATTATAGTACAATATAAATCAACAACATAATTTAGGATAGTTATAATTACTTGTCCTCCCAAAGCTGAATATACAGCTTACATTACACAGTAGAATATAAATCTATGGGAATACGCCTCGTCATCTAGCTCGTCTTCTGAGCTCCACAGCAATCCATCCATAATCTATACTCTATAATACTCGGTCTGACCCGAGCATTATAGTGAAATAACACCCGAGTCAGTCTGGAAAACCAGCGTGATAAAACACACTCAATTGGATTATTAAAGTTTTCAAAATCCTTTTGAAATCAAAGGTATCTCGTAGGACCACGCCACAAATAAACATGCCGGGTTTTTACCTTACAATAACCAAAACATTTTCTCATCAAATCCTCTGATATTATGGCAGTGTCTACATACAAATACTTATTCAAATAGCCAAAATTGTTGCATTCATTCAATTCCAGCATAATAGGCATACAAACAAGTCTGAATGCACTTATTGGAGGTTGGATTTCCATCAATTGCAGGGCTACAGGGTACCGCCCGTCGCGGTACGTGGTCTAGATCACCGTATCAAAGATCCACCCTGATCCCCTGCTACACAACACCAGAACTGTCCTTTTGTAACGGTTATAACCGTTGGTAATCAAATTCCCAACAGTTATAACCGTTGGTAGCAGGTGCGTTATAATTTTTTTTACATATTTTGTAACGGATATAACCGTTGGGAATTTTGGTCATTCCCAACGGTTATAACCGTTGGGAATTTTAGAACTTCCCAACGGTTATAACCGTTGGGAATGACCAAAATTCCCAACGGTTATAACTGTTGGAAAAAACCGTAATTCCTAACGGTTATAACCGTTGGGAATTCTTGGTAATTCTCAATGGTTATAACCGTTGGGAATTACTTCACATTCCCAACGGTTATAACCGTTGGGAATATTTTAATTTCCAACGGTTATAAGCGTTGGAAATTCCTTATATAAGTAAATAGCAAAATTACCAACACTTATAAATGTTACAAATTTGGTATAGCAAAACCATATTTTATTCAGCATCTAATAGTATTTCATTCAACCATATACCATTCCGGATCTTATAGTATAATCACATATTATTTCATTCAACTATACAAATTCAAATTTATAGCAATAACAAACATGAAACTAAATTTCAAAACTAATATATCATCAAATTGTAAAGAAAATCAAACATACTAATAGTTCATATCAAATTCTACAAAGTTCACAGTGAAAACTTAAATTTCACTACTACAAAATATTTTGAAGCTTACAAACAACGAATGCGACACTCCGGCCAAACTACAAAACCACCATCAACCAACTCTGTATCTTACCCTTCTGGCCCAAGCTACTAACAACCTTCTTGTAGTGTTCTACTCTCTTCTTCCAAAGCTTTGTATCATGCATGGACATTTCTCCATTCACTTCATCCACACTTCCACTACTGATTCTTGAAGGCACTGCAATCAACTTTAAAAAATTGCAGTGAACAATCAGCTTTAAAAAATTGCACTTAGAAGAATATTAAGGATCTAATTAACCATAAAATATGTAAGATAATTAATTGCTAAATATACTAAGAAATGAGATCCTTCGTATATTCAAAAAATAAATTAGTAAAACATGGTAAGTTGAATGCTGTGATTAGTATTGTAATTGGATCTTCCATATAATAGAATATAATGAATAATAGTAAGATACTTCCAAAACATACCCTGTAAATAATAAATTCTCCGCATTTTCAATTTACTAAGATACTTTAATGCGCACTGTTAGTTTTAGCTTCCGTAATCAAACAGAAAATGGATGCATCGCTGTATTATGTCAAATAAATATCTTTAGCTAGTCTTTACATTAATAAGGTTTTTTTAATCGTTAAAACAATATAAATCGACATCACCTAGCG
Organism: Allium cepa; assembly: GCA_030765085.1. Classification (NCBI taxonomy): domain Eukaryota; kingdom Viridiplantae; phylum Streptophyta; class Magnoliopsida; order Asparagales; family Amaryllidaceae; genus Allium; species Allium cepa. Next base: position 878,996,529 of record CM060934.1, read on the forward strand.
TGACACGTGGCATAAAGAAAATCAAGAGAGAGATTGTCTTAATCATTCTTTTTTTTAAATGCTCAAGTGCACATGTAAACAAATAAAAACCAAAACTTTTACTTCCACTTGACTTTCAACATTTTAAAGAAGATAAAGGGGGAAAACTCATAGTCAATAAGGACTTACAGCAAGAGCAGCAATAACTTGTTCCATTTTTTTTATCATGCTAGATACAGCAGCAGTCGTGCTTCTTTTGGTTACATACATAAGGTCAGAAAATGGAATTCCCTGAATAAATATTAGAAGAAATCATATGCCATTAATATCACGACTCATACACATGTCGGCTGAAGATATTTCAAACCCACTAATTAGAAAATGAACTAAAATGATTATTAAAATCAATGCTACCACAATAATAGACATGACACTTAACTCAGCATTCCTCAACAAATGCTGGGGTATAGGACCTAACACTCTTTCCATCATTGCCAAGTGCTCTAAATTTTCATGGGTTTGAAACAGTGCATCTCCCTATTGACATTAATTTCTGATATCAGTTGCCTCAAAAAGCAAATGAACAGGCCATAAAAAATGCTTTCAAACCAACGCTTACTGTGCACAGCTCTACAAGAATGCAACCAACGCTCCAGATATCACAAGGATAACTCCATCCCAATCCTGATAATGGTGAAAAAATTTGAACTAATTGTTATTTAAGTACAGAGATAACCTTACAATCAGTAAATAAAAAATTTGAATGTTAATTAAGGGACATCATGGCTCAACAGTAAGTTATTAAAGTTAATGAGATAATTGTCCTGCATGTCCAATTAGTTAGTGTGAGCATCAGAGGCTTAGTTGCATGCATGCACATGTATAAGGTAAACGCAAATATGCCGATACTGAAGAATTCAAACATGCAAACTGATATCTAACATCTAGTCTAAGTTATGGTACTAACAAATGTCCAATACTGAGTCATATTATAAAATTCAAGTACAAAAGGTTCAAAGCTTTCTAGAATAATTTATAAAGAAAAATATGTTTTTTTTTAACTTTAAATTTTGAATAAATGACATTTGAAAAATAAGGAGCAAAGTTTAAAAAAGCTTCGGCGTTGATATTCTGTATTTTTTTAACCTAAAAATTAGCAGGTAGCTACCAAGCCGACCTACTTTATCTCGGAAGTAGACAAAACATAAGGAAGAAAACACAATGGACACTAGATGCAGTAAAGAGTTTATCTTAAAAGAACTGTTTACACACATGCTAGGGATTCCAATAGTTGTCCGCCAAGCTCACGCACTAAGTCAATAGGAAATGGACGATAATCATTTTCTTTAGAAAATCATACAAACTTGGCCCAAGCTTCTCAAATACCTGTTGATGCCAATTAATGTACCAAAGACTTAACATTCATTTTCCGTTGTTAGTATGGTATTTCATTCTGAATCAGTTATGTACTTACAATACAAATATGATTACAATAGTCAAACCAGTTCCTAATTTGCACACAACTGCAAAAATAAGCAACTTGAAGATATATCTTAACACATACAGAGTAATAATTAAACTAAGCAAACAAATAATTCATATAAGCTTCTGAATCCAGTAAACCTACAAACAAGGCGCAATGGTTACGGCTATTAACAGCAGAACAAACCCAACGAAACATACGGTGAGTATATAGAGACACACATATACATATATACATACAGTTACTTACCAGTGTATTATTTGGGGTATCATAGTACCAACCATTTACAAATCCAGCAAATATACCTTCTGCAGCCATCACATATACCATGTGGGTGCATCCTTTTTAAGTGCGCCAGCATAAGGAGAGTCATAAGTGCATGCCTGCATCGCAATAAGAAATAGGTAACACATGGAGCCCTTTTCTATGCTATACTATCTACACAGACAGTAATATAAACATCACCTTAGATCTTTTCCAGGCAGGTCGTTTGTAGAGATGGTTGATTCCCAATATTTTTCGATCTACATAACCAACTGCGTTCGCAATAAGAAATAGGTAACACATGGCACATTATTTGATATTCGTACTAATCACATAGTATACAAGCTTATTATGTGGCAAATTATTATTTTTTAGTTTTCAGAAAGGAGGTGAATTGATTGGCCATGGTATACGAATAAGGCAGCATGGGAGCTTACCACAGTGTTGGAATGTGCCAATGCAATTAGAGGTTCAATCCCACTTTCTCGTCCAATCGCAATGCTAAAAAGACATTAAAAAATGCACGAATGAGAAAGAATCGTTATATACCGATATATGCAATGAAAAAGCTAGCAGCAAAAGAGAAAATTATGGAGGTGATAAGATATAGTTACTGCTTAGATTGCACTTGCAAATTTATTTTATACCAAGTGTATACAAAATGGTTTCTGAGAGGAAATTAAACTCCAACAAGTCGACCTTGGAAGACATCATTTCACTTTTATAACTAAAGGGAAACGACAACGCAAAGCTACGTGTTCTGAAAATAAAATGGGAAGAGATATCACGAAACTTCTCTCTTTAAAAACCAATATGCCACCATAAATGGTAAATGAAAAACATTCAGAAATAGAACCTTAAAAATGTCAATTGTAATCATATGTTTATCAAATATTAATTAAATAGCAAATTTGTAACTTTTCGTACTTTCTTGTAAGCGACATGAAATCTCAATTATTAATAATTTCATGAAACAATAAATTTTGCTTAGGCAGTATAAAATGACCCTGTTGATTTATGAAACAAGCTCTTTGGAACCAAGCATCAATCAAAATTTTCAAGTAAGGACATATATTCAAATGCTTGTAGATATTTTTTATATGCACATACCAAAACACTTTATAATGATTGAAACGTTTATACCATATGAATATAATCAATTTAATAGTACAGAGATAAATATTTTCACTAATAACAAAAATATTGCACAATCTATTTTAAAGTGTATATAAATGTAAATATTTACACTATTTTTTTCAAAGTAAGGACAAATACAAATATTTTCATTGTTTTTTTCCAAAGTATGGATAAATATAAATGTTTGCATTGTTGTTTTAAACTGCAAATATCTACATAGAATGCAGAATAATTTGCATTACCTAATTCATAATGCAGGTAAGTACAAAATTTTGCATTGTATAACAAAAACTGTGCACCGTCTACTTCAAAGCACATGTAATGCAAATATTATGATTTCTATTTCAATCTGAAGGTATATGCAAATGTTTAAACATTTCGATTTAAACTACAAATATTTACATTAACATAATTTATTGAATAATATCAAAGGGATCTTGCTGGAAAAATTACAAAATTTGTGAATTAATTATGAAAACAAAATTTCAACTTAATATTTCAACCAAGAGACAACATATTTTCTTGTTTCCATTAATATGGATGCAAAATATAATAAGAAGTCTGGATTATATTTGTTCATTGGAAATGAGATTGTAGACTAAGTTTGGTTTTAGGGAATGTCCTAATATGCATGCATTTATCTCCATATACACGCAATGTGTATACTAGACGGAGAAATATGTAGCCACAGGCTTCTTTTTTCTAAAATGCGGACCCTCCGACGCATTTTGTCAAATTACTCTGGAGATAGCCTAATGTTGGTCTTCTCAACATTAAGGTTTAAAGATTGAATTAGACTGTAGAAACTTCAATACAAATTTAGTACTCCAACTATTTAATCCAAAGGAAAGGTAAAAGCTTGTACTAGATTTAGTACTTGTGACTTCTACTATTAACATGTGCAGATGCAGAGGAAATAATTAATTTAATGGAAGGAAAAAACTGCTAAAAACTTGTTAGAAATACAAAAGCTGTTAATAGGAGGAATTTAATCCAACTCACCTAATACTTCGTAATTAGACCCCCCTGCTTTAAAAGAACTTGATGGAATTTCCGTGCAATGACGCCGCACTGTTACAGGAATATGAGAACATCATTAAGGACTAAATTTCTTGAATAAATTGAGACAATAGAATGGTTTACCATGAAATTATTGCAACTTTTCTATCACTTTAGAGCATTTGGCGGATCTCCTTATAGAAACAGATTCATCTGAAAACTATTTACAAAATCAAATCAGTTTGACCAATATACACACACTGCTTCAAATTATTGTAATTTATTTTTCTTCTATTTTTGCATTTACACCGGCACCATATGAAATCACCATTTCATTTTCACACATTATATCGGTTTACTTTGTAAATAGTTTGCAGCTATGATTATTTTTCATACTAGCTTTACAGACAGGCCCAAAATAAGAAATGCTCCCCATGTTTGTAGATGACTAGCGAGGCATGTAAAACGTTTACAAAAATACATTACAGTTAGCTACCCAAATGTGATGAAAATGAGGGTTAACAATGATAAGAAAATAAAATAGAATTTAGGATAAGCACAGCAAGTGAAATTTTGTTGTCTCAACGTAACCACTACATGAGCTACCAGATCCCAATGGGAACTTTGGATGCTGTACAACAATTTAAGCCTAAGAATATAGGAATGGCATACGAGGCATTTATGCATGAAACAAATGTAGTAGTAAAAAAATGTGAACATACCCAGTTGTAGGTGTAACGATGATGTCAACCTTTTTGAAAATTTCCATGTGATTGTGCATCAACCATCTATCGTGTAGGACTTATTGAGTTGAGTAAGTTACCTAAGAATGTACATGTTATGTAGTTATGTAGAATATATCATCAAGATTTTAGTACTAACTGAAAGATACCCATGCAATACTTTAGATTTTGTTAATCCAGCTGGGTGGAAGTGTTTCAAAACAATCTACGCATCTAAGTTTTATTTAAATTCCCCCATTTGCTTATCGATGTATAAAAGAGGCAGCAGCGTCAGTTGTTGTTTTTCTATATTTTTTCTAGTAATACAAGCATAACAAAAAATGGAAGCACTAGACATCAACATATAAAAAGGAAAAGTAATGATAGCTTGTACAGCGTTATCAGAAGTGAACAAAAAACAATAATGTCAGCAGTTGAAATGAAATTTGAAGAATCGGTAGGTGAAATTAGACGAATGTGAGTTAAGTGCAGATCGTAGTTGCAAATCAAGAATCAAATACATATGTCAATCATAGCTGTTGAACCTTAAAGCTTATCATCACCATAAGGATTGTTCCACTTAAACTATATAAGCCTTTACCCAACCCCACCATAGGGTTCAAGGACCACAGTTTCAAAGCCAACTCAAACGATATGGGCAGTTCGCATCTCTTGCAGCTCCAACAATATTATCTCTACGATCTGGTATAAATAAAGCACATACATAAACAGGATATATAATGCTAATTTGCATAAGTAAAACTGCAAAAGCTAAACTAAACGAGATTATTGCTTGCAGGAAGGTAGTATGGCAAATGAAGGTCATGTTTTGCAATCAAAAACTTCTAAAAGGAGATTCAGAGCATCCTCGCACTTGGTCGAGATTTCAGTATTAAGAACATCAATAAACCTTTGAAAATGCAGGCAGCTGTTACCATGGAACCTTAAAGGGCAGAACATTTTTAATTCTTTATAAAGCCAATTTGCGTAAATTCAAAAACTGGTCATAAGAATAGTATAAGCAATAAATGTCATCAAACTAAAAAGTAAAATCTAAGACCATATGCATTGGTAACATAATGTTATTGCACCTCTTTCTTCGAAGTAATATTCCTAGTCTCTTATTCCAATTCAATTGTTTAACTTAGAACAATAGGCGAATTCACAAAAAACCTAATTTCGAAAATAAACTAAGGTTGAAGTAATTACCTGATTCAAATTTGAAAATGAGTTTGTAGTCGATTGCCGAAATAGAATGCATCCCAAACCTTCCTTCATCTTCATTAGGTTGGTAGAAAAAAGGGCAAAGGCGGTGGAAGACGACGGTTGCAGACAGCGGAGGTAATGGTAAGCGATAACCCTAGAACGTATGAAAGAGGGAAAACATGAAAGAACGAAATTTTCTTCATCAGGGATGGGATAAAGCAGTGATATGAGATAAATTTACATTCCTATCCATATTGTAGTTAATTATTTAGCAAATTACTAGACTTAGTAACGGTTATAACCGTAATAAATAAATGTAACAGAAATAACCGTTAGAAATTTATAACGGTTATTACCGTTACCGATTGAAAGCGGAAAAGTGTTAAAAAATGAGCTGTTTGGTGTAGTGCTACACAAGACCAGAGCTACCCCTTATTGGATAGTCTGAATAAGATCACCCCACAGTTGGGATCAGCAACCGCCCACACAGTCGAAATAAGGGACATCTAGACAGGGATGATCTTACCCTAACTAGTTGCTAGCCACTTAGCCTTGCTGCACCTTCCCTGTTTTAGCCATTCACGGTTGATGAGGCTCGAGGCTATGCGTTATCTTTTTAGCACACATTCACTTAGAATGCTCACCGTCCACTTGACGATATTCTGATATCATTCATCCATACAAGTCCGTTTCGGATCCAAACGGAACCGAAGGCACTACTCCTAATACATCCATTTTGGAATCACCCTCAAGATTAGTATCAATTAGTCCTTGCACTTCACTGCTCCATATTCGACTTCGAGCTCAAGTCTTCCTCACGAAAACGTTCAAACCCAATCGAAGTGTTTTTCGAGAAATTAATCCTCATCCCGGTCTCTTCGAAACAATTAGCGCATTGTCCAAATATTGATAGTCGGTTATTTAATTATCGAATAGCATCCACAACTACCATCAGGTCTTAACATTTTTTTCATATTATTTATTTCAAAATATCTTCACAAGATATTTTTCTACGCTTCATCCCTTTGAAAAAAATAGTTTTCAAATCACTTTTTCTCTCACGGAATAAATTTCCACTAATTATTTTAATTTCACTGAAAATCACAAAATCTTAGTACTTAAGGTTTTAAAATAATTTAAAACACTTTATCTAATATATATACTCTAAAACGCTTAAAATAAAACTACTTAAAACGCTTTATTTAAAATACTGTTATGAAATTTTATACTAATATCTCATGTAAACCTAAGCCCAAACTAATTTTAAAATAAAATTATTAGATAGAGTATAATTATTAAATAACCATCTTTCAAATCAAAAACTAGTTAAATCCTTTAAAATAATCACTTCTATAATTAATTTAATAAATATTTACTTTAAAAAATTTAAAACAATTTAAGTAAATAATTTCTCCAAAACATTCTTTTTAAACTAACTTTAAAATTTTAATTTATACTTAAAAGCTACTTTGAAAACATACTTGGCTTTTCAGGGAAAATACACTTTCTATTCCAAAATAGTCCATATAATCAATTAATAAATCCTTCTCATTTTATCCCAATTTACATTCCAAATCCGTAAATTTTCTTTTCCACACTTCTAAAAATAAACCACCATTCACTTTTTTTAAAAAAAATTACCCATTCCTTTATTAATTCCCATCGTGAATTTGTACTTTCAAATATACATTGATATCGTATTTCATTTTATAAACCCAGTTTATAAATTCCATAGTCTCATTTTCCTTTAAGCACAGTTTCAACGCTTAATCAATTTCGAAATCGATTACCAGAATTTACTCCATTTAAAATAAATTCCTTTACTTACTAAATTTTATTTCAAAAACCATTAATTTTAGATTTTACTTCTCTATTATGATTTAAAATCATTTTGAACTGAAAATACTTATTTCATACTTTTTCCAAAATTCTTCTTATCTCTTCCAACTATTTTAAATCTTAAATTTAAAAATTAATCCTTTATCCTTTTAAATAATATCACTTAAGTTTAAAATTTTCATTTATTCCCATTTATTCAAAAATCTTCTTTTCCATACTCGAAATTATTTATTAGAATTTTAAAAATCAACTTTTATCCTTTTCCAATTCATTCTTTAATATATCTAAATTCTCTAAAATTATTTTTCATAAAATTCCCTCTTTTACTTTCCTTTAAAAAATAAATTTTTACATTTTTTATATCTCAGTATACCCAAAATATATTCAGTCAAACCATAGCATTCAATATTTTCAAAACTGATATAATCAATATAACCTATCACGGATTATTAGATAAAACATAGACTATAAAAAAATTCCACTGCTTTGAGGAATCCAGATGGATCCCTCCAACCTGTTTCCCTGCATCCACAGATATTAGTCAACAAATAAAATACCAATTCCACTTCGAGGTGGAATATCACGGTATAAATGGTCATCCGCTATTTTGCGAGGCGCATAGGGTCTCATCCGTTATATAATACGGGAAATCAATCACTCCAATATACACACACACATGCACGCACACTCTACTATATATAATATCACATTAATTCAAGCAATCAACCAATAATTTAAATTTTAACTATTTAAATTTACCAGTATCCAGATATAAGTGAGATTAACTCACCTTTGATTTTTAATAGCAAATTCGATCCAATCCAGCTTGTTCCCACGATTTTAGACCTTGTATAAACATTATAGGTTTTATTAATATTTGAACTAATCGAACAATTAATTTCTCTTTTGATAAATTTTATTAACCAATAATTTTATTTAAACTAATTTATTTTAATATTTTTAGTGACAAAAATTTAATAGGTCAATTAAACAAGCTAATCATCATAATACTTTATTTTAAAACAAAATAGTAACTTAAAATGTATATATGTATATTTATTTCCTTTTGAAACTATATATATTCCTATATAGATCTCATCAAATCTAACTTATATAAATTCTTTCGACATTTAAAATCCCTTTTTATTTTTCAAAATCTTCTATATACATTAAATTGAAACAGAATGGTTTATATATATCCTATTGTACATATTTTTTTTCTTCTTTGTATGTTTTATTAAATCAAAGTTAATTTGTAAAAATTAAAAAGAAGAAAAACGAATACCTCTCAGCAAAACGAGAACCCAGATCCACCCTGAACTCGACTCCACCGGCGTTCGACCCTTGCTCCAAACTTCGACCTTCACTGCCCTTCATCCTCGATTGCTGCACGCGTACCCATGCGCATACCTGACCGCTCGTGCTCGCATCAGTCGAAGGCTAAATCAGGTAACCATATAACCCCAAAACCATTGAAGCCATCCCACAATTCGACATCACCTCATCAATTTCGAACATACAGGCCTTCGATCCCACTCCCCAACCTCGCTAGCAACATCGCGCATGAGCTCAACTCGCTTGAGATTTCATCATGAATTCCCCCGCCTGACCTTAGTCACAAGCTCTAACCCTTCGATGTCCTAGCCGTGTCCCCGAGCTTGAGAATGGCTCATGAGAGTGCAAGCAACCCACGTGCAAATCGATCGCATGTCGCACCCTCTATTTCGTATTAGCTTTGATTTTGCTTTGGAGGGCTTTCGATTGATTGAAGAAAGAAAGCTCGTTATACACAAGATGATTTCATTCGCATCTGTTTTGAATTTGATTTCAATTACGATTTTTCTGTTTCTCCATTATGTTTCTTTTCGTTGATTTGTTCTCTTAAACAAAATGTTCGGCTATAATTTTTAAAGAAAGAAGGAGACGCGTGTTAACATGGGTGGACAAGTGTTATACTAGGTGAAGCACGTGTTTGAAAGAAGAAGAAAAGAAACTGATGGAAAAAAAACTTTTGTCAAAACAATTTGAATATAATTATTATTTAAATCTAAACGGTCTCGAATTCGCAACATAATTCTCGACCTCCTATTGAGATGTGCTGCCAAGCATTTATAATGTTATACCCCTATTACGAACGCAATGGAAAAGGTTTCGAGGCCTAATTCGATCTTATGGAGAAAATAGTTTTTTGGATCTAGTTATTATATTGAATTATCAATACAGATTTCAACGCGTTTACCTACCGTACGATCACGTGAAAGCTCTAAATACTACCAAAATTAAAATCCGATAATAATACCTTATTACGGATCCAATGGAATTAGTTTCGTCGAATTCAAAGACTGTGCCTCGGAGGCTATTTTTAAGCACCAATTTAAATGATATATTTTTAAAATTGAACAAAACATTTTCAAATTCAAATTTAAAACTTCTATTATCTCTAGCATTATAAATATAATTTTTTCAAGCCTTTAAAATATTTTTAACAAGCTTAAAACTCAAGATTTAATATTTTACCCAATTTCCAATTGTTAAATCCAATTATTTAATCATCCAAATAAATAGTGCTACTTGAAATTCAAGTTAAACTAACCTTCAAAATTTTAAAATCAATTAAATATTTCAATTTCAAATATCCAGAAATTCCGAGTCGTCATAGGGTTTTAGAAAAGTAAATGGATTTAGGAGTCTTTTCCTACCTTAGCAATTTCGAGGAAGAAATTTTTATAAAGGGAGAAGAATGTAATGACCCGAAATTTTGGTCGTTTAGTTTTGAACATTTAATTTACTTTTAAATGTTGAACTTGGATTATTAATTGATTTTGAATATGGAAGAATTAGTGAAATAGTTTAAAATTTCAAATATAGCGATTAACGGATTCAGTAAATGGTAATTTAATATTTGAAATTGGGTAAATCTGTGAATCTCGAGTTAAATGGAAATAGAAATGGTTATTAAATTGATTTAAATTCTATTGGGATTAGAATTATAATACTGGACTTTTGGATGGGATTAAAATTCGATAGGTTAGAGTTTGGAATTTTATATATTAATTTAATAGTGAATTTAATATATTATAACAGTGTAAATAATGGAATTTTGATTTAATATAAATTGGAATGATTTCTAATATGAATATAAATTCTATTTAAATTATGATGGAGTTAGTAAGTTTTTAAACTGAATTTTTAAGTAATTTTGTCGATTTTGAAAATCACTTGATTTGATCGACGTGTTAAAATAGCCTTCCGGGGCACGGTCTCGGAATTCTACTGAGCCAGTTCTATTGGATCCATAGTAGTTTATTATTATCGGATTTCGCAGCATTTGGAGTTACCATTTGGTCGTACGGGATAGAAACGCGTTGAAATTTATATTAAAAATTTAATATTTTAATTCAATTCGAAAGGTTATATTGCACATACTATCGAATTTGGCCTCGAAACATGTTTCATTGTGTTTGGAATAGGGGTAAAATATTATGAACGCCAGACTGCTTGCTTTGTTTGGAGTTTGTCCAAAAAAATGCAGCCGACAGTTTATTTTTTAATGGTCGAAAAGCTCCCTTCTTCTCCATCGATTTTCTTCCAATCCATTCACTATTATCAAAAGCTTCCAACTAGAGAATCGAAGAGCTTGTAGAGCTCTACGATGTGAACGGTGATGATCGTCGTTGGTGGCTTAGATTCGCCAGAATCGGCTCGTGAAGGCCGCGCGTTCGTGGAGATATTGCGTCGTGAAGGAGCGACCGAGCTCGAAGATAAGATGACCGTGGGTACGTACCGTGATGGCCTTCGACGTGGTGGCCTACGATCGACCCCTAGGCGAGTGTAGTGGCAGCGGCAGTTGGCTAAGCAACAACGGCTATGGGATTTTATTTGAGCACGGGAATGAAGGAGAGGGAAAGGAATAAGCAGCTGAGATTCGTCTCCTCAAAAACGAACGGCCAGACTTGTTTTGGGTAACATAATATAAAAAAAGAAATTATTATTATAAATTATATTCAGTTTATGGTAATCTACACACAACCTCAAAGAGTTATCCACCGTAGTAACAAATACGACAGTGCATCCCATTTAGATATACTCCTTCGAATGAACCCTCAACTCAATAGGTCATTCACTTGCACCTCTAATTCCTTTTACTTTCTAGGTGTTATACACCTCAAAGGCATAGCTATCAGTTTGGCATCATTCTCTAAGCCTATGCAGAACTCAATTTCTCGATTTGGCGTTAATCCCCTCACCTCCATAAATATATTTGGATACTCTCTAATAATAGCACAGATGTAAACTAATCCTATGGGACCTCAAGCAAATATAGAAAGCTAACCATAGCCACATCCTCTTATAGACAACCAATCACTGCCTTTCACCACTTCTCAGCCCCAATCGTCACCAACAGCTTATCATAGTCCAACACCACCACATATTTTCTTACCCAATCCATTCTTAAGATAATTCCAAACCCAAATGTAACTCCAAACAAAGCGATCATAAACAAATGAGCATCCATGACTCAATAAGACTAAACCATGATAAACCATACAAAGACTAGTTGGGTTTCCAATAGGGTTCGTCACTATTTAAGGTTCGTCAACTATTTCGGGTCTCAATCCCAATCTACCTACAAGGTCACTAGATATAAAGGAATGTGAAGCCACCATATCTAACAAAACACATACGGAAACACCATGAATAGAAACCATACCTTGAATAGCAATACCTGTCCTCTTCTCCTTCGTCGAGGGAGTACTCAACGAAGTCGAAATGACACTTAAAGCATATGCATTTATTACCTGCTTCTGCTGCACCGGTTTAGGGTAACTCTTGTGCATATGTTTGAATTTTCCACAATTATAGCACTTCCTTTTCCCTTTATACTTGCAATCTCTAATAAAGAGGGAATTATCTCCATAACTATAGCAGACAAGATCCCATTTTGCCTTCTTTTGAGCATTTTCCCTTGAAATTGCTTCCTCTTACCATTCCATTTCTTCTTGCTTCCATCGCCTTGTTGCGGATTTTTTGTCTTCTTTGCCAACAATAACAGACTCAGGTTAAGGGTACAAACTCTCAGGTTGAATGGATTTCTTACTATTTCAAACGGCTCATCAATGTGCCTCATGAGATTCTCACCCATGTAGTCATCCAATCCGATAATCAGTTTCTCATTGTTATTTAGTGGAAGTTAATAAAAGACATTCCATACTTCGATAGAACATCAAACTCAGTCACATGCTCAGAGACAAACATGTCCCCCAACTTTAGCTCAACAAATTTTATAAACAGCACCAACTTCTAGGCAATCAGTATGAACTTCTCCTTGAATCTAGTTTCGAAAGCTATCTTGCACATACTATCGAATTTGGCCTCGAAACATGTTTCATTGTGTTTGGAATAGGGGTAAAATATTATAAACGCCAGGCTGCACGCTTTGTTTGGAGTTTATCCAAAAAATGCAACCAACGGTTTATTTTTTAATGGTCGAAAAGCTCCCTTCTTCTCCGTCGATTTTCTTCCAATCCATTCACTATTATCGAAAGCTTCCAACTAGAGAGTCGAAGAGCTTGTCGAGCTCTACAATGTGAACGGTGATGATTGTCGTTGGTGGCTTAGATTCGCCAGAATCGGCTCGTGAAGGTCGCGCGTTCGTGGATATATTGCATCGTGAAGGAGCGACCGAGCTCGAAGATAAGCTGACCGTGGGTGCGCGCCGTGATGGCCTTCGACGCGGTAGGCTACGATCGACCCCTAGGTGAGCGTAGTGGCAGCGGCAGTTGGCCAAGCAACAACGGCTATGGGATATTTGAGCACAGGAATGAAGGAGATGGAAAGAAATAAGCGGCTGAGATTCTTCTCTTCAAAAAAGAACGGCCAAACTTGTTTTGGGTAACATAATATAAAAAAAGAAATTATTATTATAAATTATATTCAAATCTTTAAAACCTTATATCTTTGTCATACGAGGTTGGAATCGGATGAAACAAGCGGCGATGAAATCATAGTGATGAGCACTACGCTCTGGAAAAGATTTGGAGTCAGTCAAAGCTAGCTAGAGTTTTAGGTAAAATCGAACGTGTTCGATTTAGTTTAAAATTGGAACGTTCGAAAAATTTAAAAATCAAGGTGGGTTTCTCAATTTTGGACTGCTGGTATTAACTTTAAATAGTTAAAATTAATTAATGATTTATTGGTTGAATTGATAAATCATTGCCAGTTGAATGTGATATTATATATAGTAGTGTGTATGTGTGTGTGTATATATATCGGAGTGATTGGCCGCATATATATAGCGGATGAGACCCTATGAGCCCCGCATAATATCGGATGACCATATATACCATGATATTCTGCATTGAAGCAGAATTGGTATTTTTATGTTGTATTAACATCTGTGGATGTAGAAAAAATAGGTTGGAGGGATCCAACTGGATTTCTAAAAAATGTTGAATTTAACATCATATATAGTGATATATGTTTGGTTGGAATAATCTATGACATGTTATTGTGTGATTTAGATTGATTGAATGTTATGATAGTTTTAGCCTGGATTTGTAGTATTTTTTAAATACCAATAAAATATGGTTTTGAATTGGTAAAAAATTGTAAATAAGGATTTTGAAGTAAAATATTTATATAGAGTTTTTGGTAAATTAACTGGATAAAATAAAAGGTTTTGAAATTGTGTTTAACTATTCCGGGATATTATGAACAGGGATTTTGGAATAAAATATATAAAAGGCTTTTTAAATGATAAATTCTTAAGTGGTGCTTGTCTAATTGTGAAAGGTTTTTAAATTGAGATTTTTAACAGAGTGGAAGGATAGAAGTCAAATTGGAAATAAGTATATAATTGGTTACACAAGTAAGATTTTTCAAATTTACAGAATGAAATTAAAATCGAAAAAATGGACTTGTTTTAAAAAGAGGATTTGTAATTATTAACATGGAAATTTTAAAAGCATTAAAAATATTCTAGAAACAGTTACTTAATTATTTTAAATAGTTTAAAGCATATTAAATTATTAATTAGTTACTTTATAATGATTGTTAAAGATTTATTATTATTTAAGAACTAGTTAGCATTTTTGTTTTAAAGGATAAATTATTAAATATTGATATGGATTTGTATAATAACTTTTATTTAAGTATATTTTCCTTGATTAAATTTGAAAATTTATTCTAAAACTTACAAGCAATATTTTGAGATATTTTTTAAATAATGTTTCGGGAAGTAAAGGTGTACCCACATGGCGTAATCAGAGGTAGTCAATGCCTGCAGTTAAGTTTAGATTTCTCTGGGATAGAGACGTAACCATTGATCTGTGAATCCATGGTTTGATACTGCAATGGTACTTTCCAAATTATTTTAAAAGTTTTTTTAATATTTTGAAAAAGGATAATTTATGAATATACCGAGTTCGATAAGATAAGTACATTCTTTTGGGTAAAGTGATTTAATCTTATTAAAATTAAATTAAAAATGAGAGTTAGTGTTTTCAGTGGAAAATAGAATATTTGGTTAAATGATTGTTATTTGATAGTTAAGTAACCAACTACCAAATTGGGACCTAAATATTACTTTGGAAATATCTAGAAGAAGCACAAGGATTATATGGTACAATTACCGTTCGAAGTGCTAAACTGTATGTGTCAACTTGTTTCGTTCTTCTGGGATGATGTTTAGGAAATCTGTCCACTATTGGTTAGGAGGTGGTCTCTGATCTTACTTCATTTGTTTATTTCCTAAAGAAGCAGGGTTGAGTTTACCAAAAATAGAGAACGTTGTTTCGAAAAGACCGAGGTCGAGTAAGTTATCTGAAAACCACTTCGATCCAACGAGTACGTTTTCGAAATGAAGACAAGAGCATGGAGTCTAAGATTGAGCAATGAAGTGCAAGGGCTAATCGCTACTAATCCTGAGGTTGATTCCAAAATGGATGTAGTAGGAATAGTGCCTTCGGTTCCGTTCGATGTAGAACGGACTTGTATGGATGATGTTATTAGTACATTGTCATTGGAGGACAATGAGCATTCTAAATGAAATTCCTTAAAAGGTAATCATTGCCTCTAGCCTCATCAACCGGGAATGACTGAAAAGCAGAGGAGATGCAGCAAGGCTAAGTGGGTAGCACCCAATTAGGGTATATTTATCACCTTTCTATATACTCTCGGATATTATTACTATGATTTATGGAAGGAGCTCGCAAAGGGTGGGAATACCGGAGTGATAGCATATTCGGTCTATCCAAGTTAGGGATAGTCTGATCTTGTGTAGTAGGGGATCCCGACGTGGTCCTCGGTACATTATTTCTAGACATGTATTGTGATAGGTGATACCCCAGTACCTAGTCATTCGGATGGAATCCATTCTCCAATAAGAACCATACGATTTTGATTATGCCCAACTATGGTGAAATGTGAGATGCAAGTATTTCAGCTATTTGAATAAGTATTTGTACTTAGACACTATTATAATATCAGATGATTTTGATATGAAATGTTTGGTTATTGTAAGGTAAAAACCCGTCGTGTTTATGTGTGATGCGGTCTTATGAGATACCTTTGTTTCAAAGGATTTTGATAAAAGTTAATAATTCAAATTGAGTGTGTTTTTCACACTGGTTTTCCAGACTAACTGGGGTGTTATTTTATGATAATGCTCCGGTCAGACCTAGTATTACAGGTTCAGGCTAGGATGCTATGGAACTCAGGAGACTAGCTGGTAACTGAGATGTATTCTCATACTTGTTTATTCCGCTGTAGTGTTTATGTTGAAATTACCAGCAAATTGTGAGGGCAGGTTGTTATAACTGTCCAGGCTGGTAATTATTGATTTATATACTATGATGTGAGATATCTATATTATAGTTTTGATTGGTGTGAAGAACCATTTATATTGTATTTTATTCAGTCTGCTTTGAAACTCTATTTTGTTTAGTTTCTTCTACCTAGTTTTATTCCCCACAACAATCTGTCTTTCCGGCACTCGACCATTCGACATGTTATACAATGGGCGTATTTATATCGATTTTCGAGGGTCGCAAAGGCGGGTCATCATAATGTCTTTATGAAATGATCCATGTAATCATCACGGGGAGAAATGTAGGAGTTATCGTGTGATAGCCACTAAAGTTATCAAGGAAGACTATACAGGAGCAATCATGGTAGGTCATTGTGGAAGTTATCATGAGATAATCAACTATTAAAGGATGAATTCTAAACAAAGTCAAATAATAAAAAGGGAAAATCCATCGTAAGGAATACTTAAACTTGCCCTCTTGAGGAATACTTAAACATATCCTCATGAGAAATACTTAAAAATGCCCTCATGAGGAATACTTACATGCAATATCATTAATAATGCTTAAACGTACCTTTGTGAAGACATGCTAAAATATGCCATCATGAGGTTTTCTTTAGAGCTAAATGAAATTAATTTTGAAACATCTTGAAGAACTCCTCAAAGCTATCATGAAGTGTCCTTAAGGATATCGTGAGTTAAAAGTAGCACGATCTGGTCTTTATGGAATAAGTAAATTGTTACCATTATGATATATTCACAAAAACCTTCATGATCGAGGCTAAAGCTTCATCGCGCATTCATGCTAGGTGACAGGTGGCAGAATTCCAAAGGTTAGAGTTTTCAATAAACAAACATATACCCCTTAAATGGGGGATGAATTTTGGAACGTATCTTCTCTCTTATTTTTTATTTGAAACAAATAAAATCTTGGAAAAGGATAATTAATCGCCGATTCACAAAACTTAGTTTCGTGATTTAATAAAATAGGACTTGAACAAATGATTATTTGCACAATGACTTTCTTTGGACTAATCCCTACTGCCACTTGATTAAGAATTCCATCTTACTCAAGTGCTCTCATTCTCTTGGAGATAATCACATTGAGATTAACACTATATACATATAAGCTTGTGTATCCCGACGGTAAATCACTAGATTTAGAGACTGGAAGTTATGGGTACAAACCTCGATAGGGGAATAGGCTGCAGCATTTCTAAATATCATACTTTTAATTTCGAATGACATCAAATGCTTACTATACAGAAACTTGTAAATTTAAAAGTTCTTACCTTAAAAACACTTATAGCTTATGATAAAAGATCATATGAACGAATAAGAAAAAATAGGTTACAAATATATATATATATATATATATATATATATATAGCTTTAGGATAAAACTTATATGAAAATTAAGAATTCACCTAATGATTCTTGTCGGTTGAATAAACGTTGAGGTGTCAGCGATTTCCTCCTTAGAGAACCCTTTTCCTTCTAGTTTGATTTACAAGATCTAACTATAAGGTTTAACTTTCTAATGGTTGATAAGGATTTTTCCATTTAATGAAAAGAATGAGAAATAAGATGGCATTTATGGCCTCTTAAAGACTAGAAAATATCTGATATGTTTGCTCCATTTTTTCCTTGATAAAATATTTATCAAATATTCTATTTAAATGAAACAAAGCTTTATTCTTTTATAGTCGTCCATACATATGCAATGTATATGTTAATTTTGGATCTAATTAATAATCATTTTAATTATTTAAATAATTAAATTAGCACATAACATTTATATATTATTTTGATTAATTATAAGGATTTAAATAAATAAATAAAAGCCATAAAAATAACATAACATTTATAATAATTTTCTCTATTTTAATTTATAATAGTTATAATTTAACTCGATTGAGCTCAGTTTGAAAATACAATGATAGTTATGTTTGTGTGAATCTTTGTATAAACTCGATTCTCTGTAATAATTAACAATTTAAATATTAAAGCGTGTAAGACCTTTTCAGGAGCATAGTAGTCGATAGGGCTGGATTTTTTTACCATATTACCACTTACCAACCATTACCAGCCGCTAGCAACTAAAATGGTACCGAAAAAATGGTAACCGATTTGATTAGTATGGTTTACCAGAACTCATGAAAATATGTGGTACGGTAATGGTAATCAATTTCAATTTTATATTTTTATTATATAACATCAAAAATATAACATGTAATAATTTAATAGAAAATCTAACAAAATGTTATTATTAAATTAGATCGAATGCAGTTTTTATCATGTATTTATAAAATAGTATGGTTTTATATAATTATTAACTTCTTCTACAATGTTTCCTTATATGTTAACTAACCCAAATTAAATTGATAAATTATCATATAATAAAAAATAACAACTCTTAAATTTACTCTTTTGACATGAAATATTACAAACAAATCGATATTATTTTTGTAAATGGTAAAAGTTTATTACCAACCATTACCAAGCATGAACCAAAGCATTAGTTTTTCGATTACTTTGGTTGGTGATGGTATGAATTTTCTACTTGCATATAAATCAGTATGGTAATGGTTTTAAATCTAAATTTTCGGTACCGAACTGAATCCAGCCCTAATAATGGACATGGGTTTAGTTGCTTACTGATAATCTAAGTAAAATCCAAATTTTACTCGCTTAAGCTATGTGTTAAGCAATGGTATATTGTGCATGTTTTCTTTTCTGTCATCAACATGTCACTTTGATATATGGACCTCAATTAATAGTCAAAACTCTAATCATATTTGTAGTTAATTAACAATAAAGCCCATGTTCCAACCTGATAAAATTTATTGATTAACTGATTTTCTTTGGCTAAAGACTTTGACTTTAAGTTGACTACCAATTCGGTGATACTATCCTTCTATTTGAATGAGAAGAATTCTCACTTGAATTGTATTTTAGTTTAAATGGTTTGACATATACCCAACAACGAACTTAAGATGATCATTATTGTTATGTGATTTTCCACAGTCGGTATAACTTGGACATTCAAGATTTAGAGCATCCTCAAGTCAAAAGATTTCTACACAGTGTGACATTAAATATTTTATTTGACTTTATAATAAACTATTAAAGACCTTAATGAGTCATTTTGTAAATTTTCCAAACAATCACATGTATGTAAGACCTTAGTTCCCCCAACGGTGATGAGTAATTTTCTATTCATCATATACAGTAGTCTTAATAGATGAATCATATCCCATTCTCGATGTAGCTTAAGTATTAACATTGAAGGACAAGTATTTTTTAATACAACTAAATATTTATGGTTACATATACATTCGTAAATATAGTTGATTAAACACTGATTTAAAAAGTTCATAAACTTTATTATCACCCCCACCGACCTCAAGAGGATTTAGTTATGGTGTATAAACGGTGTTCCTCCACAGACTCCCATAGACCCTATCCTAAAATTCGTAGTCCTATAATGCAATAATTTATGAGTAGAATTCTAACAGACTTAAGCATGGTAATTGACGGAATAGTTTCATTAAACTTCAACATTTGAAATTAATAGAGTCATTTCCCATCAACCTTGCTTTTTAAGATTATACATCTTTAACATCATCGATCTTCTTCTTGAAGACTCGCCTGTGGCAAATAGATCATATCCTTTTGGACACAATTTCCAAAATGAAATTTTGTTTATATAGTTGGAATCCATTTTGGGTGTAAAGTATCTTTCCATGTGGTAGAGTCTATACTCTATATGGTTGTCGAAAACCGAGCATATAGTCATTTTGAACAATTCATTTTGAATAATAGAGATAACGGTGTGTCCAAAGGGAAATTATGTAATTTGATTAACTTAACTATTATAGCAAATCTTTTTTGAAGTAAAGTAAGCTTTGGTTTTTATTTTCAATTGTATATAGTGTTATTAGGATATATATAATATTTTAAATACATTAACTATATATAAGTAGAAAATCCATAGAAAAAATATTTAATCAATTACAATTACAAATATGTTCATAACCATTGGTAATGTGTCAAACTAATAATTATCCTTATGTTTATAGTTAAGAAGTGTTTAGAATGCGATATTAATATATCCATTGAGACTAGTTTATACAATGCTCTCCATACGGTGGATTGTGAATGTAGCGACCCACAAGTTAATGGATAATTAATTAAGAAAATTTAGTTATAAGAATAAAGGTTAATTATTCAATTAAGGCATTAAATAATAAAATGAATGAATTAAACAATGGAGTTAAATGGGGCACATTTATTTACTTGTTATATATATGCACGGTTAAATTAAAAGAAGGAAATCATTGAATGAAAATTTATTGTATCCAATTAATTAGGATAAAATTAATTTGACTATGCGTATTAAGGGAAGATAAAAACATTAGAATAAAGGAGATTTCTATTAAAAGGAAGTTATTAATTTCTAACCAAAGATAAATGAGAAATAATTAAACGCGGTCGCGTATGAGGTAAATGTGAAAGGAGATGATATTGTAAAGAGGGTTACAAATTAATAAAATAGAGTAGAAAAGCCCAATACCCTTACTATATAAGTGCCACAAACATATCATCCTCCTCATTTTACATTCATTCTCTACAAATTAAAACCAAATATAATAGCGGACTTCCATTGTTAAAAAGAAAATGTAAAGAGACAAAGCTAAGGAAAACCTAAATCTTTCAAAGATCAAAGACAAATAGAGAAATAAGCTAAATAATACTAAACCCTTTTTTATCATTTTCATTGTGCTTGATTTCGACTTTGATTTAATATAATGGTGTTCGTTTGAGTTAGTGTTAAATGAGATAAATAAAGTTTTAATGAACGTTTTTGGGAAAATACATAAACACGGAATGTTTAAATGTATTTTCCTACTCTAATGATTTTGAAACGTTATATGAAACATGGTTTACGAAGTGGGTTTTGTTTTGGAGGATTTTCTAACGTTATGATTGTTAGTTTTAAATTATTAGAAGGAAACCGAGTATAAAATATATAAGAGAAAATGGATTAAATAGATAAACATAGGTAAAATGTGCTATACTAATTATTCATGAATTTTTAGGAACTCATAAGTACTTTTCAACCAAGAATAATCATTTTCAGAATGATAATCGAAATGCCGAAACTAAATAAGAGCCAACCGAGACCTAAATAACGCATGAGATTTACGTTATGTAATGACAAGGGACAAGAACCATAATATTGCTCTAAAGGTAAATAAAGGACACTGCCACTAACAGAAAGCAGAGTCTGAACATATCAGATGGCAATATGTGAAAAAGGTGGTAAAAGACGTGTCAAATTTTGTGTGACCGCGTCCAAGTTGCAGCCAAACGTTAAAAATATAAATTAAGTATCCAAAGTAGAAGTAATTGATGTTATCTAGCATTTAACCAAGAAATATCTAGATAGACTTGATGAATCAAACTTGAAAACTATCAAGGCTGGAGGCCCAAAGAGATAGCCGTAAAGTCCATAAGTTAAGTACAATCAAGACTATAAGATGGAAATTAAGCCATCCAACAAAATTCCAAATTAATATCCATCCAAGGGATGGATTTGTACCGATCCATCGATCCATAGAACTCCTCTAGAAATGCCCCATCTTCCTCCTACTATCAAGTTATGGTTTCAGCAATCTATTTTAGGCCCCACTGATCGTTCGCACATTGTTTGCTATTAAATGGCTCAAGCACTAGAAACTAACAACTCTACTCCTCTACCGATCAATCCTATTGGCCCAGAAACAAGTTCATAACCATGCAAACAAGAACAGAATCATGAAGCAAACAACATGACGACATAACACAAGGAAATGTGATCGATCTATAAGTGAATCTTATGGATCGATACCGAACCATAGCTACTTATTGACATGACCGCGTTTTCTTGAGGATTACCGCTATTGAGTAGTGGTGACCATGGAGGAAGACATGGTGGAGCATTTCTCGACGACCTACAGCTATAAATAGGAGGCCAGAGGCTCATTTTCGGGGATCTTTTTTCTTCTTTGCAATTGTCCTATAACTCCTTGTAATTACCTGTAGGGTGGAACCAAACCATAAGAACTGTATTTGTAAAAACAACAAGATAGTCAATAAAAATCTCAAGTGGACATAGACAATAGTTGTCAAACTACAAACATTTTGGTGTCTTGTTTTTATTCATTTTCCATTTACATTTCTTCATTTTTTTCATTCTCTACTTAATTTCTTGGATGTTTGTGCTACTTTTTGGTACTAGCAATGACCATAGGTGTTACTGAATTATGAGGAGAGTCGGTACTATATAGGGCAATATTGTGCTAAAAAGGTAAACATTGATAAAGTTCTAACATTGAAAGGTGTAGATGAGAACTATACCAAAAACCGAAAGGTACATTAGGGTACTATGTCAAAGGAATTTGGAACTAAAACCTAATATAGGATAATTATGTAAATCTTGGAAAGTTCAGGATGACTAAGTTGAAGAAGAACTCATACAAGAATATAATTTGGATGGGCTGTTGATGCCAAGTGTGGATGCCCACTCGAATGCAAACCTAAAGAAGGCGAGGGTAGACATTCAACTTTCGAGTAGACATGAGATATCCGAGTGGGTTGTGCGCTTTCATAACTGCATATGGCTAAGACTTTATGGTGTGAATAAATAAAACTAAAATTGCATATAGTTGATTCTTTACAATGTATATTAAATAAAACTAAAACTGCATATAGCTGATTTTTTGCAGTATAAATTGTTCTTTGCAGAGTAAATTAAAGAAAACCAGGACTGCATGTGGCTGATTCTTTGCATTAAATTAAATAAAACCAAAACTACATACCAAATTGCTTAGAGTTGTACTTCGTAGTTCAAGTTAAATCAAAGTGTGATAGCTGTGCATTTTGGAAGAAAGGAATACGAACGGTGCGCTTGGCAACCGGACCGTAGGGGTTGCACCTTCAATTGTTGGGTTTATATGAATGATTTTAGAGATAGGGATCGTTTTGGGGTTGAATGAGGATGGAATGATATAAGAGCGTAGAGGATAGCCTAAATTTGAGTTGTGTAATGCTTATGTTGCCTTTATGTTTAATGTTTTAATAATGAGGGGAAAACCCACTTAGCATATAGTGGCATGGCCTCACTAGATGTTATGTTTTGAGTAAGGAATTATTCATACCAGACTTTATGTCCAACCCATGTTTTTATTATCGTTTATCATATAAACTCATGGGTATTAATTTAAGTAGGTTGAATTTGTATGCCTATGAAGGTTATCATAGGAGCCAAAGGATGAAGACCGAAGACAAAGTAGGAGGCTTTATTAGCAAATAAAGAATGTTTACTCCCGTTTTCATAAGAGTTTGGGGCGGCATCATCATATGTTGGCTTGACTCTCCACTGTGTTGTTTTCTATTGTAATTTGATCTTTGCATGGGTATGAATTTGGGATTAATTTGGAAAAACGTATGTAATT
Organism: Allium cepa; assembly: GCA_030765085.1. Taxonomy (NCBI): domain Eukaryota; kingdom Viridiplantae; phylum Streptophyta; class Magnoliopsida; order Asparagales; family Amaryllidaceae; genus Allium; species Allium cepa. The sequence continues at coordinate 879,020,463 of CM060934.1, forward strand.
AATATTAAGACAAATTATTATGTAATGTGGATATTTTAGCTGCTTTGTTTGCTTAAACTGTTATTCTTACATACTGAAGTCACTTAAGATGCTTGAAAATAATTATGGTGATGACTGCAACATCATCAACATTTGTAAGAAGATGGTTAATCAACTACTACAAAGTTTACCTGGATCTTTTCAACGAGGGGCGCTTGGATGAATGTTGGTATGGTCGATGTCGTCATCAAAATAATGCCTACACCCTCAAAGCCATAAATGGGTAGGGTGCATGGGATGAGGCTTGAGGCAGGGAGCTTGAGAGCTTCAAAGTTATTCCTGATCATGATGGTGACCGAACTGCTCCCATCCATAAAGGCCTGATGAACATTGAATTTGGCTAAGGCAAGAGTTATGACCATGGGGTTTTAATGGGGTTAAGAGGTTGCTTCCTTGTCTTTGGCAATGAAGCTGATTGGTCACTCTGATCCTAGATGAGGCGCCTTAGACACCCTAGATTCCAATGAATAAACTTGCTCGGTGGTACCAACTTTCCTTTGATACCGAGATTGGGCCCTCCAACTACTACTAGCCATATGTCGTCCGTCGCATACAGTCAGGACCTTGGTGATGGCTTGGACACTAATACTGTTGGGCTGAAGGGGCCGATGTTACCGTTCTTCATGGTTTGCTCTTTTTTCGACCTAACGTCGAGCAAACTCCAAGAGTATTCCTTTTTGGATGAGTCTTTCATTTTCATACTTGAGAATGCGACAGTCTACTGTAGAGTGACCATAGATTTGATAGAACTTGTAGTATTTTCCAGTGCGATGAGGTTCCTCCCGCTTCCTATCCCTATCGACGGTGGGCCTTTGAAACTACACTCGGTTCCAGGTGGCGAGGTAGATTGTGGCGATATCCATATTCAAGTGAGAGTGATTATTGTATCTGGGTTTGTATATAGGACCAGCCTCTGGACGCCTTTGCGCATCGGCTTGACGATCGCTGCTTCTATGGTCGTTGTTGTTGCGAGGACAGGCTAGGGCATGACGCCTTGCCTCATTGTCATTGTGCGAATGATCTATGTCTTCCATCCTCGTTATGTTGTTCACTCATCAATAAAAGTTGGCTAGGGATGAATCTAGCTTCATGTGGAGATCTCTCCACATTCAGGACTTATATGTGAACGTTAAACGTTGGGCCACGACCAAGCTTTTCATGTCCGTACCACTAGCCCAAGTTAATTCTTTATTGAAGCGGGAAATATACGACTGCAAGCTTTCAAAAGGACCTTGCTTGATATTGCTTAACTCACTAGCCGACATGATATGGGTATGAGATGTGAAGAAATGCTACCTATCGAAGTTAATGTGCCCTCCTTCTAGCACCAAAATGTTGACTAGAGATTTAACCAACCTTAGAATTAGACTAATGTGCAAATATTACTTGCTAACACTAGGATTAAAGTGAAAAAAAATGAAGAGTTAAATAGGCAACTAAAAGGTAAATAATATAGGATATTATTTGGTTCAACAAAGCTTTCTATGTCCACCGTAAAGTTCTCTTATTATATATTTTTCTTACAACTATAAGGAATTGTAAGAGAATAATAAGTAAGCAGGAAGCACTCAAGGCTAATAAAGCTTTGTAATTTTAAGGACTCGAGTAATTAGACCCCTGAATTTTGTACAGCATTCAAAATCCTAGTATGTTCTGACTAGTTAAGTTCCAACCAAAAAACCAACCCCTTTAAAGTTCTAATGCTTGGAGTTCTTATAGTAGCTGAAGTGGATGATGGACAGTTGAAACTGAGTTATAGGACCTAGTAGGAAAAATGCCTAACTATTGATATGGTTGCAAGGGCGGATGGACAACAACTGTAAAGGCGTTAGGTGATATGTTGCTTCTCTACACCAAGCGTTGGCTTTGCACATAATGCGAAAACTTCACTTAAATGCGCATTTAATGCTAATGTTAAGCTACATCAGTTCAGTCGCTCAGCCGTAATGCTTCAAATAGATAAATGGACAACTTGTTGATTACATGAATGCTCACTAACAAGTTTTTCTAAGTTGGTCGACTAGTTGTCAATGATATTAAAATAGGAATCTTACTAAGGACCATGTTGGGAAGATGGTGTGTGGTTGGATATAAAGAGACTAGGAGGCTGCATGGGATCAATCGAGTGCGGCTGTAGTAAAGCCGGGCCAAGGAGGGGCAATTATTGGGCCTATCTTGCTCGATGTGTTACATGTAGAGGCAGGCATGGAGAGGTGTCGACCACCAGCAGCGTGATGTTGGGCGAACATGCTGACTTGAAGTTGTGCTAGAAGTAGATTGATATAGGAAGGCTAGTCGTTAATATGATGGGCGGGCTGGACCGGAAGAGGCCGGGCCCTAAGCTTGCTTGAAGGTGACAGGTGCCTAGGGACGAGGCAACTGTGTCTCATCTTGGTGCCTTGCTGAATATAAGGGATGGTTTGAGGCCATTATGGACTTAGGCCAGCATAAGCAATCCAGCTGTAAAGTAGTTGGGATGGCTTTGATTGGGCCAAACCGCCCTAATTTGGCCTGCTAATTACTTGCAAGAAAATTGAACATAGAAGGTCTTCTAGATATAAACTAAAATTTCATATAATATAACAGATTTTTACTACTATATAATTTTGGAAACCAAAATATATAACAAGTACCTCTCTCATATATCTCTCGATCCATTCTAAGTTGATAGCTCATAGGATTCTAGTATCAACATAGGTTAATCGTTCAACCTAAGCTCTAATACCAAATACAACAACTCCCTACCCCTCTGGTACCCAAATATACATCTACATCATAAGTAGTGACCTATAATAGTACTAGACCGATATAAGAAGGCAGCCAAGGGTGAAGTTATAGATTTACCCGTCGTATATCTCACATCACATAAGTAAAATGTAATAACTAACCTAGATATAAAACATGCAAAGTAGTAATCTAATTAAATACACCAAACAAAATCAAAGTGCAGCGACCAATCATAGTTACAGAAAACATGTAGCAATTGAGTTCATACATCCAGATAATAAACTCTAAATAGACAATTATCTTTAATAATAAATAGTACTTATAATGCTCCACAATACTATAAAGTGGAATATAGCAGAAATAGCTCTTAATATAGATATATGAAAGCATAAGCCTCCTAGTCGTCCTTCGCACAACTTTATGTGTTATCTCATACCTTCTATTACTATCTACTACTCATTTAACAACACCTAAAATGATAAGAACCAATCCAAATGACCTTGGATTAGATAACAGTCTGGTATGAGTGATCTATAATCTCAAAATAGATATAAAACTGTTTTATCAAAAGTAGGAACAACGGGGGTGAAAAATCATATCTGACATGTCCCTACATCTAATAAGTTAGCATATAACACAACATATACTAAACCGTCATCATATGGATGTACTATAATAAGTACAATATAGGGTGCCAAGATACCTAACTCACATGTACCTACATCACATGACATTCATCTCAAAACAAATTGATCGTAGAAAACACATCGATCATGGAAAATACAACAACCATCAATCAAATCTCTCATCACCTACAAAGTTTCCATTAGATATACAGTAAATCATATAACCATCACTAAGACCAGCGGCCACACTATGTTGCGATCATATCGATGCTCAACAAGTACCATCGCTAAGGTACTACCATTACTAAGGTGAAGTAAACCATCACCGAGGTCCATGGTACATAGGTTAATACTTTCACATATCCCTACTCTATGAGCACAAATCACATCTTTGATTTATCTATAAATCTATTTGGCACATGACTCGAGTAGAACACCTTGTACATTCCACTTCACATGATTACATCATCGAACGTGCCTCCTCAGACCATCACTAGATCCTACAAACACTTTCCACTTGAAGCGCTCGACCCAAACAACTCACTTTGTCGAGCTATCAAAGCTCATAACATCTTTAGTCACTTTACAGTATATAATTTCTTACGTCGGTCCTAAAGTAAACATGACAATTTCTCATGTCACACCCATGTTTTCCTTGCGTTTTCACCATGTTATGATCGATCGGTATTATTTCATAATTCATAAACCACCAATCCAAATGACTTATGATTATACATGCTAGCTTCATAATCACGACCGCAACAATTATCGATCGCACGTTGAATTGATCGATCGATAGTGATCGATCCTACCATTTTCCTCATTTTTCACTTGAGTTTTCACCTCATAGTCATGATTAAGTCTTGAAACTACCCCCAACTTTCTCCACGCATCCAAGTCCCAACACTAAGCCAAAATTACAAAGCTTGGAACGATTGGTGGTGAACCTTCCCTTACGTTTTTGGATTCACGGATCAGAGTTTCCTCATCAAACCTCGTGTTAGCCTCGGGTCATCATCCAAATCAACTTCATCAAGCCTACATCATCCAAACTCGTCGGTACCGATTAATTTGGGTTAGTCGGTACCAATCGATCATGAGTTAGTCCAAATTTTCCTAAGTCATTTTCTAGCCAAATTACGTTGATTCCCATTTGATTTGTCACTTTGATCTGAGTACAATCTCTAATTCTGCATCGACACAATTGCAGTTGCTCTAAAATCGATCCATCTCAAAAATTTCTATAATATACTTCCATCCAATTTCAAACGTGCAAATAACATACAACAACCAAATTAGCACCATATCATCGCAACCATATAAAACAACATCAATAACCTATTTAGACATACATATGATCAACCATGATATAAAAAATGTTAAAATCCATTTAGAGTTGATTAAATTCATCTATAAATGATTTATGAAATCAAATCAGTCGAAGAAATCGTATTTAACTTTGTAAATGGTATAAAAGACATTTTAACATATATAAAGGTATAAAAGAGGTTGTGAGGTGATAGATCACTACCTATCTATGTAGAATCAATTAATAACACCAAAATTGGCATGGATTTGAAACAAGCTTTAGATGCATGGATTCTAGAGCACCCTAAACAGTACTATCCACTTGCTCATCTACTCTTAATTGCATGACTAGGCTAGACTTAGATGGAAATTTTATTAGAAATGAATTAATGGAGTTTAGAGATGGTTTCTAAGAAGTGGAAAAGTGGTTAGGACTGTTCCCACTATTGGGATTACGCACAGTTATCGAAATCACTTAATGTGCTTAATTTGGGCTTAAGCTAAATTACCCGCTAATTTGCCAAGAAACTGTCCATCTTAAAACGGTCATATCTCTTACACCATAAGGCTAAAAATCTATGACTATTCTAAGGAAATACAAACTATCAAATCTTTCATTTGGAAGTGGTTTCAGATCCTAATTCAACTTCTATCAAAAGTTATAGCTCTTATAATTTTTTGGAAAATTGTTCACAATTAAATCTAGGAGTCAAAAATTTCAGTACCCAACATTACCAAAAATTATAGCATAATCGCATCTTATTTGTTTATGAAAAAAATATTTTTACGATCGAATGATATGTAAAAATGTAGATCGCTACAAGATATCTAAAGCTTTGAATTCAAACTTAGCGATGTTGTTCATATTATGAACTGCAAAAAAAATCAATATTAGTTTTTTAAGAATAATACATAAATTTTAAAGTTAACACTAATAAATATAACATGCTACGGATCATTGACACCTAATGATGTGGAAAATATTACTATAAAGAAAAATAAAGTTAATAATGTCACTCCTGATAAATGATAACTATTAGAAAATAAACTTTACTACTGTAAGGAAGGTACAGTGGAGTTTATAACAACAAAAATCATGCATTTGGGAGAAACACATGCCAATATCCATTATACTAAAATAAAGTAGAAGCATAAAAGTAAGTTGTTGGCATAAAGCTTAAGTGAAAGCTTGCATACTATATACATAAGAAATGTAAATAAAGTGTAAACTTTTATTTAAAGGTTTCCCATAAAACAAATTAGTAACTCTAAGTACTGCCGTTTAAAGCCCAATAATAGCTAAATACATAAATCAAAATTTAAGAAACATGTAGGCTTGGAATAGGTTGAATTGTGGTACTTGGAAAAAATATAGTAAATAAAGTTGTAAGATAATAAACTAGTCTTTAATGGAAGAGAAATACAATAGCAAGCTGTGTGTCAATTCATATATTTATGAAGTAAGAATTAACATCAGTTAAAATAAAATCCAAGTTGTTTGAACATAATTACCTTATAGCCTGATTTATGAAAAGTGGATTGAAATGCAGGGGAACTCTCTTATATACATTTTATAGTAATATAAATAGATATTAGCGAACTCCTAGAGGAAGAAAAAGCAGAAAAAATGAAAAAGGTGGACTATGTAAAATATCTAAGACAAATTTGGCATTGTCAACTTTATGAGATTTAAAGTTATAAATAGTTAGATAATTTTTTATGTTTCCATCTAGATCAACAATGAATTGGCTAATTCTATTTAGATGCGTGATATAACTGAGTAGCCCCCGTAATTTTTGTTAAAAAATACAGTATAAAATTGCCTTTATTTGATTTACCTGCTGTAAACTCATTCTCTTCTCCTTCTTCAATTTCTCATATCTAATAAACCCTAGCTATTTAAATTTAAATGGAATTCAAATATTTTTCTTGAATTGATGGATTGTGATAGGTAACGCAAATCTAACTGGATTCCTAAATTTAAATGGGCATAGTTCGAAAGAGTTCGGTTGAGTAGTTAAAGGGAAAGAGTTATCAACAAGAGTAGATAAGCAGTTTGAGTACCACTCACTATAACTGTATGGTAGGTTACAAATCCACACATATATGGTTGACTTTTACTGGAATAACTTTTAGTTAGATTGAATGTATAAAGAGAAAGAGTTATCAAAAATATGGATATACTCAGCAAAAATAACGGTTTTTCAATTTTGTGGGGGTTGAAGAGGGGTATGGCAACTCCATAACTTTTCAAGTTTAAATAAAATTAGCAATATGAATTTATCTTTGCATAGTTTCCTTTAGAGTGGTACCCGTAAGTAGGCCTGTCAATGAGCCGGGTTAGTTCTGGGTATACCATAAACTCGTATTCGACCTTGATTATAATAATCAAAAACCAGTCTAGCCCAAAGCCATTAGGTATTCCAAACATAATACCCGAGTCTGGACCATTGGTCATTTTAAGTCCATTAGGTAAAACGACACTTCAAAATTGCAAATTTTGTAAATATTATATACAAACAATTTTAACATACAAATTAAATAGTGATGAAGCCAAATTCGTAGTAAAATTATGTAAAAACATTTATATGCAAAAAATGGCAAAAATTATTAGATGCATTCATGTCTTAGTACTACGAAAAACTAATAACCGGGTCGGGCCCAAACCAGGCCAGGTTAATATCAAATCTTACGGTCCATACCTACTCTACTATTAACTAGGTCGGGCCTACATAGTTAAAGCTAAACCCATGCCTGCATCAATAAAAAAGTTTTGGGCTTGCTTCGGACCAGAACTCGTACAATTGATAGGCCTACCCATAAATAACAAATTTTAAATGCATTGTTACTTATCAATATGTAGCTAATAAATATATATCAAAAAAATCAAAATAGATTTGTTAACATAGCTATTTTACAAAGCTACAAATGTTAGATACTATCATCAATAACATAAGCATTTGTATATTAATTGGGATTTTAACCGAGCAGAATTCAACTGGAAGTAGAAGGTGAAGACCTAGGCGAAATGACTTGAGAACTTGGAAACATGATCAGAAGAATAAGAAGATAGAACTCAAGAAATTCCATTGAATTTTAGCTATGGAAAGCTCTTGGTACCGAGATGAACCTCTGATACTGAGAGGACTTTTCTCTAATTTGGGTGCTCTAAAGCCCATATACTTCATATGTTACATCAACCACTCGTGCTCAAGTTCTTTACTCAAAGAATAGGTGAGCAGTTCTCAAACATGATGAGAAGAAAGTGGGATAATCTAAGTATTATCAACTGAATCTTTAGAATCAACTTAAAACCTATGGAAGAAAGCTTGAAACACATCGAATAAGAGATAGGAGAATGAGGGAAGTGAAAGAATTCACTTTGCATAAGTAAAAAACTATCAGTACCTAGAGCTTCTCTCGGTACTGAGAGGTTTTTATAACCTCTGGGTCCTATGTGGCCACTTGTACGACATTGGACTTCCCTCTGTACTTCAATGCAAGCAGCTCATATACCCGTTTCTCTATAAATATCGACACTACTACAACCAAAGAAGGATCTGGACTCTACTTCTTCATTATCTTATATCTTCCTTATTCAATAGTCACCTAGGCATATGTTGTTGGAAGGCCTAAGCTCTTGAACCTATCAATCCATTGTACAATTGACTTTAATTCTCTGTACCCTATAATCAATATAATTATAAAGTGGACATAAGCCAGATATTACCGAACCACTATAAAAAAATTATGTATGTCGTTCCTTCCTCTATTATTTTACTATTATCTGCTAGATCTAGGTCTTATAGGTTTCCTATAACATATCTTTAGGTGTTGATCTATTTTTGGCGTCAACATTTTAGTGCTTTCACTGAGAAATGAAATTAGGCTTAGATCTAGCTCTCTTCTTTGGATTAGAAAGATCCAGAAGTTAGATCTTGAAAACTTGCTTGAAGAACATAAAAATTGCTAATATAATGTCATGGCTCCTAGAAGAGGAAGATCATTTGGAGCGATGGTTGCTGGCGATGAAGAAATTGCCCACCAACTGAAGTAGGAAACCATTAAACAATGCCACGATCCTCTTCTCAAAAGGAGGTAGTCACCAGAGGAGGGCTTGATAAAATGCTGTAGAAATTGAACCGGAAGATGGTGGATAATCAAAAAGCTTTGATGGATAAGATGGATGCTTTGCTAAACCTACGGCCATAAAGAACTAAGATAACTGGAAGGGAAACTTCACCTACGATAGAATAGGAAAACTCCTTTGTTTCTTGTGTAAACAGAAAGGATGGAAAGTAGAAGCAGAAGGTTGGAGTTTGGAAATACTTGCATGAGGAAGTAGAAGTGCTCTCCCAACAAGAAGACCATCCTTTACCAAGAGGAATCTAGGAAGTTGTGATGAGATGAGTGGTAGTTTCTAATAAAGAAGTGGATTTGCATATTAATAATGATGACCTTGAGTTGGATGATTATGCTAATAGAGACAGAGTTTAGACAGCCACAGCTCAATGAACCACGTGCCCTCAAAAATTGAAGGATCGGCAAATCGAGACCATTTGCGGAGCCAAACACTCGATCTAGCCCCTGATAGTCGACCTTCGAATTTTCATGCTAGTGTGGAATGCATAGCTAGCATGGTAAAACAGCTGATGGAAAAAGTAGAGTCGGAAAGAAGAAGATTGGGGTTCAGCACCAAGTAGGACTCAAATCACTGAAATTATTCTAAGAAATGAGTACCCTAGAAGTTCATGATGCCAACAGTGCCATCATACAACAGAACTACCGAGCCTAGGCAACACTTACTCAAGTACGAATGGCGTATAGATGGAGTTAGAGCTACGGATATTGTTCTTATAGATGCTTATCTTCTTGGAAGAAGTCGCTTCTATATGGTTCACTACACTCATGCCAAAGTCTATATTTACTTTTGATGAATTAGCCAAGAAGTTGTTGAAGCATTTTAGGCTCCATGCTGCCTAACCAAAGGATGTCAACTCCCTATCTGGCTTATCTCAAGGACCTAAGGAATCATTGAAGGGTTTCTTAAACCAATACGATATCATTGTCTTGGAGATTGGAAACCCTAAGGATGATCTTGTATTTATGGCACTTACTCAGACCATTCACCTAGACATGGATTTTGGTAGATGGTTGAAGACGAAACAACCAATTATTATGGAATAATTTCATTAAAAGGCAAAGCATTTTCTACGATTAGAGGAAGCAAGTCTGGTTAAAAGAAAAGTTAGATGTACAGTGGAAGGAGGAAATTCAAAGTAATCTGGTGATTAAACAAGATGGAGAAAACCCTAATGGAGTCTAAGGTAATGCTGAAAGTTCTAGGAATTAGAAAAGAGGAACCAAAACTTTGGTGATAGGTGTAATAAGAACAAGAAGTGCCTCAAAGATATGCAAACAAAGGAGTATACACCCCTTGATGACACTCTGGAAAATATCGTTTTTCCATTTAAGGACTAAGCAATATAAGAAGCCGCCTAGGAAGGAGGTGACACAGAAAGAGAAATGTTCCATAAAGTTCTACCACTTTCATGAAACCAATGGACATATTTTTAATGAATGCCATCATTTGAAGGACCTAATTGAGGGCTGATATGGAAAAGCAGACTCCAATAGTATGTTAAGAAACAACAGAATGTTAATCAAGCTACGGGTCCCTAGGAACCCTCAGCTAGAGGAAACACCTTGGACCCAGTAGTGAAGGTCGTAGAAGTACTGATGGAAGATTGCTAAGTAATACCATAACCGAATGATATCACCCAACAGAGAAAAGCTAGGGTGAGATGAAGAGGTATGCGAGTTCACCGAAGCATGCACCATAGGAAAGTTGCTACGCCATTGAAGATGGAGCTCCGGCTAAGCAATAAAAGACGATATCAGATGATATTGTGTTTAGAAACCAAGATCTAATGGAGTTGAGGCACCAACCTTTAATCCCATGGTAGTAATGGTAGGAATTGGGCAGGAAATTGTACATCGCGTTTTGGTGGATAACGGAAACTCAGTTAACATTCTGTTCAGAAAGACTTTCGACTAGATAATAATCAATATGAAGGATATGACTGCCTATAAGATGAAGATTTAGGGATTTACAGGTGAAGCTAAAATAGTCGATTGAGATGATCAACTTGCTTGTAGAACATAGTGAAGGATAATGTAGCGTGGATCACATTAAGACATTTGTTATTGTTGATGAGTACTCAGCATACAACGCTTTCTTGGGCCGACCGGCCCTAGCTGATTTCAGGATTTCTTTGGCTTTATGGTGTTCGACAATGTAATTCCATGCATAAAATGGGATAAGAGTAATGTGACAGACTAAAGCGCATCAAGGGAATGCTACATTGTAGAACTACTAGAAGCTAAGTATCGGGAGAAAGGAAAGAATTTCGAGAATGTTCCAATCGACCTTCGCATAGACTTGGCTCGGGAGCCATAGCTGATTCAATAAGGTTATGGACCCCAAGGAGAAGTCAGGGGAAGGGTAACCAACATCGGCAGAGCTGATGGTGAATGTTCCAATCGACATGGATGATCCTACCCAAATCCTAAAGAATGGATCTTAGTTTAATGTTAATTTTAGAAAAGAATTGGTGAATTTCCTTCGAGGAAACCTGGATGTATTCACCTGGAAGCATTAAGATATGTGTGGGATATCATCGGACATAGTGTGTCACACACTAAATATTAACCAAAAGTTTACACTAGTAAAGCAGAAAAAGCGCGGTCTGGGTCCAAAACGATCTGCTGCATTAAAGGAAGAAATGGATAAGTTGTTGACCAACTACTTCATCCATGATGCTTTATACCCCGATTGGGTATCCAACCCCATATTAATTAAGAAGTCAAACGGAAAATGGAAAACTTGTGTCGACTATTTGGATTTGAATAAGGCATGTTCGAAGGATGTTTTTCTTTGCCTAGCATCAACCAATTAGTAGACGAGATTGTAGGACATGGATTACTCTCATTTATGGATGCTTACTTGGGCAATATCATATTCCAATGCATATACTAGATTGGGAGAATACTATCTTTATCATGGATTTAGGGTTATACTCCTTTCAAGTGATTTCGTTCGGTTTGAAGTATGTTGGAGCCATGTACCAATGATTGGTAAATTCTATATTCTAGAACCAAATTGGGACGACAATGGATGTATATGTGGATGACATGCTCATGAAATCATGAGTGTAATGAAACCATCTGGATGACCTTTTCAGATATGTTTGAAGTTCTACGTAAATACGGAATAAACCTAAATCCATTAAAATGCTCTTTAGGAGTGGCATCATGAAAGTTTCCGAGATACATTGTCGATGTATGGGTCATCGAGGAAAATCCAGAGTAGATAAATTCCTTGAGAAATGCAATCTCCTTAACCATGAAGAAACAAATTCAAAGCTTGAAGGGAAAGATCGCTGCTTTGAGTCGGTTCATCTCAAGGGCAACAAATGAGTGCATACCTTTCTTCAACACCCTCAAGAAAGGCAAGAAGAAATTTGAATGGAATCAGGTTATCAAAATGCCTTCAAGGAGTTATTGAGCCACATGAAAATGCCATCGGTCTTATCCAAACCACTGGATGGGGAGAATTTATCCATCAATCTAGCAGTATCTGCTCACGCACTAAGTCCATCATTAGTGTACGAAGGGGCAAGGATTCACAGATCATTTTACTACATCAGCAAGCAGTTCACTGAAGCTGACAAGAAGTACCTTAAGCTAAAAAAATCACCTACTGCATTCTAATCACGTCAAGGAAGTTATAACCATATTTTCATGTTCATCCAATCAAAATTTTGATAGACCAGCCTTTGAAACAGTATTATAGTGACCCGAGACCTCGAGAAGATTGCTAAAACCAAATATCGAGCTAATTCAGTATGACATCACTTACCTCCAAGAATAGCGATAAATGGGCATGCGTTGGCAAACTACATCACTGAATTTATCGTATGAGATGGTGAGGAAGAGGAGGATGCTGCGGTTGTAGCTTTTCATTGGAAGTTATTTGTCGACGGTGGTTCAAATGAATTTAGCTCTAGGGCAGGGGTAGTATTTGAAACACCAGAAGGATAACCGATTTGCTGTGCACTAAAACTGGAATTCCCAATTACTAATAATGAAGCTGAGTACGAGGCATTGATAACAGCATTAAAAATAGCGAAGAAACTAACGATAAAGACGCTGTGTATATTTAGCAATTCCCAATTGGTGGTTTTCTGAATCAAGAAGGTATACCAAGCCAATGGTGCAAGAATAGCCCTTTACCCGTCAAAATCACTAGAACTACTTGAAGACATAGAACATTATACAATAATCCACATCCCTAGAGACGAAAACATGAAGGCTGATTCACTAGCTAAGCTAGCTAGCTCCAGGGAAGCGCAGTTAATGGGATGTATAATTTTGATGGCTCCTTGTATTGATCTGATGGATATTGATTGGATTCTAGACCCTACAAAAGAGGAGAAGTCATAGATGACTCCAATCAAAGATTACCTGATTAATGGAACTCTCCCAAGAAACAGGAATGGATGGAATAAACTTCTCCAAAAAGTGCACAATTTGTAGTACAAGAGAGTGCTACATAGGAGAGGATTCTAAACCCGCATGCTTTGGTGTATAGCCAAGGATGAAGCTAGGAAGATCCTCATGGAAATTCATGAGGGCGGTTGTGGCGATCACACCGGAGGACAAATTATGGCAAAGAAGACACTTCACTGTAGGTATTTCTGACTAACGATGAACTAAGATGCTGCTAACTACATTAAATGGTGTGACCGGCACTAGAGATTTGCGAAAATTCCAAGAGCCACATCGATGGAATTAACATAAATGGTCAATCCATGGTCGTTCATAGTTTGGAGAATTGACATCATTGGTGTGCTGCTGATAGCGAAGGAAGGAGCCAATTATGCTATCGTCGTAGTAGACATTTTCACAAAATGGGTTAAGCCAAACCACTTGCCATGATTACAACGTAAAAGGTAATCAAATTTGTAAGGCAGAATATTATTTGTAGATTTGGAGTACCCCAGAAGATCATCATGGATAATGGGACTCAGTTCGAGAGTGTTGTGTTCAAGGATTTCTACAAACATTACAGAATTCAAAGGAGCTTCTCCGCAGTGGCACATCTATAGGAAAATGGGCAAGTGGAAACAGTAAACAAGATCATCAAAACCACGTTGGAAAAGCGGATAACTAGAGCTGAAGGCAACTCGGTTGATGATCTTCCACTAGAACCATGGCTTATAGGACAACACATAAGTCTGCAACTAGACATTCGTTATTCGCTTTGGCTTATGGATCGAAAGCGATGGTCCCGGTAGAACTAGAAGTCCCATTTCATCGTAAAAGGCATTTTGACCCGTAGGTAAACAAGGAGCTACTACTTGAGTCTCTCGATTTGGTTGAGGAGAAAAGGAAAGAAGCAGAATTAAGGGTTGCACGACACTTCAATACCAAGGTTCGCAAGCGTAATTTTTAAATAAGGGATCTTATTTTGAAATGAGTTCTCCTGGGTACGGAAGCACTCGGCTGAAACTAGGAAGAACCCTATATGATTTATTAGAAGCTTGGAGATTGAACATTCATTCTAGCAACCATTGATGGAATCCCTATCCCACGGGCATGGAACATCGATCTGCTCCAACATTACTACATTTAAATCTTCTTCATTTGTTTTTGTAAATAAACTACCCACATTGCCAGAGATAGGTGATTTCAAGAAGGTCCAAACCACAGGATCGATGTTTAAAATCGACCCTAACCTTCTGGGAACCGACGTTGATCGGAGATAGGTAATGCCGTGAAAGTCCAAACTGCTAGGCCATGGTTGAAATCGACCCTAATCTTCTAAGAATCGACGTTACCTGGAGATAGGCGATGCTGGTAAGGTCTGAACTACTGGGTCACGGTGAAAGTTGACACTAACGTTTTAAAATCAACGTTGCCTGAAGTAGGCGATGCTGGGAATGTCTAAACTGTTGGGTTGATGATGAAAACACCCTAATCTTTTGAGAACCGACGTTGCCCAGAGATAGGCGATGTTGGGAAGGTTTGAATTGTTGGGTAGATAGTGAAAATTAACCCCAACCTTCTGGAATTTCAGCATGTCCCGGAGTTAGGCGATGACGAGAAGGTTGAACAACTCAGGGATCAATTGGATAATCCCAACGTAAAGGTGTGCACCATCGCTTGGAAATAGGTGATGCCAAGTGAGACGACCCGAATTCCTATCTCCAGAAAATTGCATCATCTTGAAGAAAGAAAGGGATAGAAGAAGAAGAGAAAGAGAAAGAAGAAAGACAACAACATCAGAGAACTCACAGCGGAACGAATGAAATATAATATATCACTTAAAATATTACGTAGAATCATATTACATCAGAGTTCACAAATTATACAACAGATGTTAGACAGTTATAAACATCTGTCTAACTACACAACTCAAGTACAACAGATACAGATACCAAACAAACACAGTGGAACTAATATATAACTACACGTGGAAGCCTCCTGCTCCATATCTCCATCCGAATTTGTCAAGCTAACCTGAATCACTTGACTACTCATATATATAATATGAGTATCCAAGAGTTTAATAAAACAGAAAAATAAACACTCGGGTCAGACAGGGGTCTGGTGTGAGTAAACGGTTTAAAGTTGCTTAACTTTAGAAAATCCTTTGAAAAGAAAAGGTATCACGTAAGACTTCCCACACATAAACATGGAAAAGTTTTTACCTTACGCTAAACAAAACATTTGATAGGAAATCCTATAATAGTGTCTAGGGTTTCCAAATAAATAAGAAATAGCCGAAATTGTTACATTATTGAATTCCAGCTACTAGCCACAAAAGTGGGTAATACAATCAAAACCGTAGGGTCTCGTAGGAAGAATGGGTTTCCATCAATGGCAAGGCTACTGGGATACTGCCCATCACAGTACGTGGCCTAGATCAACGTACCGAGGAGTACGCCCGCTCCGCTGCAACACAAGGCCGGGACCATTCCTTACTGAACAGTCCCGAACAAGACAACCCCGGCGGTTGTCCAGAATTCAACCACCCCCACACAGCCAAAATAAAAACGGACTTCTAGACAGGAGTAAATCTTGCTCTCCAGTGGGAGCTACCCACGAAACCTTGCTGCACCTCCCCTGTTTTAGCCATTCGCGGTTGATGAGGCTTGAGGCTGCGATTACCTTTATAGGACACATCTATCTTAGAATGCTCATCGTCCACCTGACAATGTTCTGAAAGCATTCAATCCATACAAGTTCGTTCCGGGTTCGAACGAACCCGAAGGCACTATCTCGTTGCACTCATTTTGGAATCACCCTCAGAGTCAACGACCATAGCCCTTGCACTCTAAATCATCATCTCGAACCTATAAATACTATTCCGTCAAACTCATTACAGAATCACCCACAGAGTTATATTGACGTATAGCCCTTACACCTCAAGTCTTCACTTGCTCCACTTGGATTCATGACCTAACGTTTAATTGGAATCGATGTGGTTTTCGGATTCCAAATATGGAATCCCGATCCCGGTCTCACTGAAACCAAACGCCATTTTAATGTCCAAGTTGTACTTAAGGGTTTTAAACAATTAACTCATATTCAGGATGATATATAAACAGATAGATGAATCACATTATCACAATAGATAATTTATATCAAACATTCATCTCAAAATGCAGCATATCACATATCATGGATATCCAAATCATCCAGTATCAACCCATATCCATCACCCAATATCAATCACACAATATTGATCATCCAATATCAATCAATCAACCGATAAATTATCCAAAGCAGAATTGATCAACTCTTAATCAATAGGATTACCTAAATCCTTCTCCATTACTTTATTTCAAATAAATAAATTGTTCATCTCTAATGATCTTCCTCAATTAATCTCCTTAATTAATCTTCCTTGATTAATTCTACTTTAATTACATTCAAGTAATTATCCTTAACCATATTCAGTAATTAACCTTTAATTACTATCATTAATTACAATAATTAATGATCATTCACTTACTTCCAATAATTAATCAATTATAATTAATTACATTAAACCTTAATTAATTACAATTAATTAATTACACTTACATTAAATCACTTATATTAATCAACCTTGATTAATATCATTAATAACATTAATTAATAATCTCCTTTAATTAACTGATTAACTTGTAATTAATCAACTCATAAATCATAATCAGTAATTAACAATTTGTAATTACTTATCTTAATTACTTAAATTCTTAATTAATTATATTAACCCTTGATTAATTAATATAATTAATAAATCTTTAATTACTTCATTAAGTAATTATTAATCAATTCAAATTAACAATTAATCCTTAATTAATTACTTTATTAATTAATTACATTTTAATTAATTACCCTTAGTTAATTAATATTAAATTAATCTCATTAATTAATTAATTAATCACATCAATTAATTAATTAAAATTAATTAAATAATTAATCCTTAATTACTTACATAAGTAATTATCTCTAATTACTTCACTAATAACTCTTGATTGCTTTGTTAATTAATTACCTTAACAAGTAATTAATTCCATTATTAAATAATCTTTATCCTTTAATTAATTAATTACTTCATAATTAATTAACTTCAAAACAAATAAATTAATCAATTTCCTTAATTGATAACATTTAGTGATTATCCATTAATCATTTCCATTAATTACTCTCATGAGTAAATTCTACTAATTACTTCCACAAGTAATTATCATTCAATTTCATTCAATAATTCATCATTAATTACTTCATTAAGTAATTACAATTAATTAATCCATAATTAAGTGATTATTTACAATTAAATAAACAATTAACTAATTATCTAAAATTAATTAAACAATTAATTAACATCTTATATTTCAAAATCTTTAATTAATTAAGAAAAAAACATTTATCTTAATTAATTCTTTACTTAATTACAAATAATATTCAAATCAAGTATTCTAAAGTTAATAAAATAAATAAATTAACCCTATTTATCTTTATAATTAAATTATTTGAAATAAAATTAAATGTCAATAACTTAAAACAAATATATTCAATTTGGTTTACAAATTCATAATAATAATCTTATTTGGAAAGAAGATATTTAGAAATCAAATTTAAAATTTTAAAATAATTTAATTATCCAATTTAACTTATTTATTTTCAAAATAATTTGAAATCTTGAGTTATTAAACCATTACTTAAACTTTTAACCTAAGACTTTGATTTAATCCTTTAAATTAAATCACTTCTTTTTAAACTAGAATTAAATTGAGATAATTACCTACAAAAGTAGTCATCTTAAAACCATTTAAATTTGCAAATAAATTTAATTAATACTTTTATAAGTTTGATTAACATCGATTTTAAAACTACAAGTTTTAAAGATTGTTTTCTTTCATAAAACTTGAACTTGATTCATTCAATCAACAGGTTAACTTGCAAACACCAACCCACTGCACAAACCAGAAAACACAAGCGACCTCCAAATACCCGAGTCAATCACCAGCTAATCCCCGAGTTTGTCTCGAGTTATCCCCCATCCACATTCACTTCGAGTCGCCCCTCAAGAAAATGCGAGCATAACGCGAGCTATACACGGTCATCATCTCATCTTCCCCAAACAATTTCCAATGCACACATCAACGTGCACTGTGCACGTGCCCTCCTGCCAACGGCCACCGTGGGTCATCGCGACCGACATCAAAGGTCATACGAACCCATACGAGCACTAAAATATCCCCAAATCGATCCAATTCCACACGAATCAAAATTCAACCTATTTGCTCGAAAATCTACAACAGCTTCGAACCGAAAATTCCATCGCCAACGATCAACTCGACGCCGTTGAACTCGCCGTCTTCACTATTGAACCGCCACAACACGAACTCCATTTTCCCCCATATGCGCATGACTTCGGTCAATCACTGGCGATGAAAATTCCAAGACAGTCAAGTCGAACCCATTACCAGTATAAACCCAAGTTTGATTTATTGCGCTCAAATTTCTCAATGAAAAATTTTAATTGCATTTTTCCCTTAATTCCTGATTCATAAACAAACTTCGAACAAAATTCCAAATCAATTTATTTCGTGGATAATCGAAAGTACACCAAAAACCCAAAAACCTTCAAACTCAAAATTCACACCAATTCCTCAACTATAATCTACAATATGCCTATCAAAATTCACGATTTCCCTTCGTGATTACATGCATGTAATCCAAGTTGGAAAATAAAATAGTTGATTTTTATCAAAATTTATTTTCACCGTCATTTTAAAATTTTCAACTTGAATATTTATTTTAAACTCCCAGAAAGATTTAGTAATGAAGTTTCATGATTTCAATCATCTCCGGTTTGCAAATTACATGTTATCAATGAAAAAAAAATGAGGTATTGAATTTAAAGATCAAAATAACAGAACCTATATTTCAATGTACAGGCATTCAAACAAACATACTTTCCACTAAACTAATATTCATAATCCAAGCCAAATTTTATTGCATGCATCCACAACTAACTACAGATTAGTAAATTTGTTTTTAAAATAATTTACTCACTTGATTTTGCAGAGCAGTTTGTTACTTCCAGGCCTGAAAATTTTTAAATCTATATAATGCTTTTTGATTTGCAGATGCATACTTCAATCTGATGCTTTTAAACTTGCAGTTGCCATCAAATGGAACGTTGGTTGAAGTTGATGTTGCAGTTTTTCTGTTGCTAGAAACTTGTTGAGAAGACTTGAAGTTGCAGGTTTGTAAAATTGCGGATTAGATTTCAATTCAGGTAGCATTTGTTTTTGGTTTTCATTATCTGGTTTTTGATAAAATAGTTTTCTGGTGTTGAAAAAGAATTTCCTAGTTTGAGTTAAGAAATGAGAATAAAAAATAATGGAAGTTTTATATTTATTAAAATTAAAGAAAATGAATTCCAAAATAAAGACACTTGTTAAACACTTGTCACTAACACTTACACTTGTCATTTTAATTAGTTTAATAGCTTTACATGTGTTATTAAAATGTGATAATATGATTATATATGTACATAAGTATTTAAATAAATTTTATTAAATTTAAAATGTAATATAAATTACTTATTAAAGCTACTTAATTAATAAATACTTATGTATGCCTTAAAAAAAATTGCTACAACTAATTTATTTTCAATATAAATTGAAAATTTGTTATTAAGATATGTTAACATGTCTTTAAAATTTTTTTTACACTTATAACCATTTTTAAATTAAACATTTTAAAACAAAGCATGTTCAAATTCCTTTTAACTATCATATTTTAAAAACAAACGATTATCTTAGATTTTTTTAAAAAACAAACAATTTTCTTATAATTGAAAATAATTTGATAAATCTAAATTAACTGTTGAAAATTAAAACAAAGCTAAAAATTAAAATTTCATACATATATAGATTATCAATAGATTTAAATTAAATTTCAAAACAATATCAAATTATAACATATACATATATATATTACAATTTTGAAAATTAAATCTTTTATTTAAAGCAAAAGATATTCTCTTCACAATATATATCAAAAGATATTCTCTTCACAATATGAACAAAATAAAATTTCATTAGCTTTGAAAAATAAATCTTATCAATATCAAATTGTTACAAAGATATTGATCACAATTATCAGATTAAATATTTGTTTTCCTTTAAAAGATTAATTTCACCAATTTAAATTAAATTATAAAAAAATTATCAAATCAATTAAATTATTATTGTAGATTATTAAATTGATATTGCCTCAAATTCCGGGTCGTTACACTGAATCTTTGGATTCAAGCTATTCATGTGCTAATTTCCAAAGATAGAAGCCAGTGCTTGGTCAAAATCTCCAACCTTCAAAAATTTCCATTACCCGAAGACGAAGATGACAGGAAGGTAAAATTAAGATTGGATCATTTGGCTCAAACTTGAAAGCTTCAAACATTGCCTAGAAATAGGAAACGCTAGAGAAAAGTTCCTAGAATGAGCCATTGGTATTTTAGTTTCCAGAGACAGAAACTAGAGCACGACTGGATTCTCAACACCGAACTTGGAAGAATTTGTTATGATGAAAGATGACGATGATGCATCTTCACACCACATATGTCTAAATGACACTGTCAACTTAGAAGAATTCAATTGCAGCCCAGAGATTGACTGCATGGAGGACATAACGTTTGGAATCAAGTGGCAAAGACACTAGTCCTCAGAGATAGGAACTATCATGCAAACAGGATTTCTGTGACAATGATAGCGACCAAGGAGGATATGATTAGGCAAAGATAAGCAAGGATAGTCACAGAGAATCAATTGTCAGAATTATCAAATTTCGCTGATCCTAGAGTAGGATTGGGAATTGGAATAGGGGTAAGTTGACGAGTTTCCAATGATGTTTAATCCCTTATAAGTGCTCGAACTCCAACACTTAGAATAATTATCCTGTGAATAGGGGCATATGCCCAAATATTAGGTCGAAAAGAACTCGACTGAGCCCAAACAGGAAAAACTGCAAAGTCACCTAAACAAAAGTTCTACTTTGTCAAACAGAGTATTCTTTCGATTGTAAACAGAGCTAAGTAACATTATATAACTAAAGAAATAACAGGGATATACATGCACAGAATTGCGATAAATAAGCATACTGCAAAAAAATAAAAAGTATATAATATAAGAAAAATTGCAGAGTAGGCTGTTATATTATATATATAGGCAGTTGAACGCCAACAGTCACGGTACATAAAATAAAGACAAGTAACCTGAAGAGAGAATGTTGAACCTATTTAATCTTTCATTGCCAATCGTTTTGTGTACAACCAAATAGAAAGGATCATAACCTTCCATATTCGGCATGTCCAAAACAAAATGACAAAATATACAAACTCGAGCATGACAAACACAAAAGACAGACTGTCGCGCCTACTGCCCTCAAGCACTTTTCATTCTTTCTCTTTTGACACCTTACACTGGAGGGACGACTCTTGTGCTTTTTAATTTCATCTTTAAGAACCCTGCCAAGGGGAGTATCTCCTTTAGAACAAGTGGACTCTTCACTAGTAGTAGAACAAGGCTCCCTAGATTTGTCGAAACAGTCATCAGTATGCTTCGGCAACCAAACCAGGTCTTTAATGCAGGAGGTTTGCACTGGGTACTAATCAGTTTTATGGAAGCAGGCTGGGTGACTTTAGGTTCCTTCTTCACTTGGATCTTTTCTATATCCTTCCCAGGCCTCTTTACTATAGTCTTATGTGCAGTCGAATCAGAAGCACTTAGAGTCGTTAGATCCTCCTCCTGGGAGACAGAAACATCCTTCAGATTCTCTTAGGCAGCAATCTTCTCAAAATCGGGCCTTGGGCCAGAGCTGGAAGCAAGAACGGTTGTGGTAATCCAAGTGGAGACGGTGGTAGATGTAGTCAAGAAAGCTGCAGTTCTTGAGCTTTATGTAGCTGCAAGCAAAGGAGGCAAACGCGGTTGACCTACAACTTGACAAATAGAATAATAAAGTTTAAAAATTGACTCTAGAGATAACTGAAACTTCTCGAACACCGAAGTGATAAGAGAAATAACTAAGCCTGGGCTTTTTCCCTGGACATCAACTCAAATTCCCCTTCCTCTGTTTTATGCTCCTCGATTTGGCCCACGAAAGGGGGAATCTAGGGCTTATTAATAGAAGTCGCCATACAAATCGGAATAACACAAGCGGTTTTGGAGTTAACCCCCGTGGATGTTGGAATCATCAATGTTGGCTCTTTGGACTATAAAGTGGATACTTCACGCTGACCAGAAGAGCTTGGGCCAGCTAGAGCTTTGGCAGTGGTAGAAACATCAACATTAGCCGCCTCTTTAGTTAGCTGGGCCCTTCCAACTGAGAGAAATTTCTTGTCCTCGACATTGAGGTACATAGCCATTAACTCTTCCTCGGAGTGATTGTATCTGGATCGCATAGCCCTACGCAACATTTTTTCCCAAACGCTAGCAAGGGTCTCGGGATAATCACCCCTAACCATCTCAAATTTTTATTCATAACCACGATGGCACAAAAGTGTAACATATTAGCATCTAGCCTGTCGTTAGTCACGGACCTCTCTTTCTGAAGCTCTTTAAGCTCTTGTTAGGAAATTGCAAGTTTAAGATCATTGGTGGATTTTGCAGAAAACGGCTGATTCATTTGATCAATGAGTTTCTTCTTCTCTTCGCCGAGCTTTTTGTTGGAACTGAGCCAGGCCGTAGCAGAAGTTATGGTTAATTTCAAATTTTTCATTGGGTCTATATTGGGACTATGAAGTCTAATTTATTTAGAACATTTCTAAATTTAATTTGAATAAATTTTTTGTTTCATTTATAATTATAATTATTTGGTTGAATTTTATTTTATTTATTTTAAATTAAGTATAATGGTATAAATATGTATCATATAAATATATGTATGTGTGTGCATATGTAACAGAAAAACCTATGAAAGGTATAACATGCTCATATATAAATATTGGGATTTGCATCACAATGGACATGTTAACTCATCTTATATGTATTGTATAATGTCCAAATATACGTATGTATATATATATACACATAAATACACAAACTTGTTATTTAAATCAGTATTAAAACAATATTAATAGTTACACATATATAAAATATGCGTTGTATAAATGTTAAATATTAATTTATGTATATATAGTTGTATACATTAAATTATATATTAATTTGATAAATGACATTATATATTACGCAAAGTTATTTGTATTTTTAATATATTATAAATGTATATTTTACAGTAGTAAAAATAATATATATATATACATATATATGTATTTTTTATAGTTATATTCATAATAACTGAAATATTTATAAATATGTGAATATAAATGCATATATTTATATTATATAGTTATATCCATTACAAAATTAATTAAAATTAAATATATATTATATAACATTCTAGATCTGATACACATCAGTAAAATATTTTATTATAATTATATATTATCAAGTTATTTGTAAATGGAAATATTGGCCAAAAACATTAGAATAATATTATATATAATTTCGTAACACATTAATTTTAAATTTTCTAAAATTGCAATATGATATTAAAAGGTCATGGAAAAATATTTGTAGTTTTCTAAGTTATTAGCTAATTAATTTCGTTTGTTGTTATAAATGATTTTTTAAAAATAATAATTTTGGTTTTTAAACTATCGAATTTTGGCCAAAAGATAATAAGATGATGAATTTTTTTATAAAATTTAAAATATAATTTTTGAAAAATTTATTCTTTTATATTAATTACATAACCTTTGTTACGATTTAAATAATACTAAAAATAGTATATAATTACTAAAAAAATATTTTTCTGTTACCTAGAATTATATTTAGTATAAATTTGCATATATTTTTTAACATGATATGGAGGCATAATGAATTACCAGTCAATTAAATTTATGTAATATGACTTATTAATATAAATATAATTAATTAATAAATTTATATAAATTAAAATAAATTGTTTTGGCTGTGTATACTTAGGTCTGAATAAAAAAATTATACATACATATGCACGTATAACCATTCAATATGTGGCAACATTCATACATATAGGAATCCCATCTGACTAACAATATAATTCTGGTTTATATAAACATACACACAAGCAATGGAATGTCATACATAAATTATAAGTTATGAAATAATAAAAAATACCAAAACTATACCTTGAAGTATACCTTGCTATAATGAATATTTTTCCTTAGAACTCTTCTCCATTCAGCAGACTGCTAAGCTTTGAATTGTTGATAGTTGACTATCCAATAGCTGTTGATTTGAAATTAATTTGAGATGAACTTTGATGGAGCTTTATGTAGGTGTGTTTGACCAGCAAGAAGATGAAAATAGTGGCCAAAATGATCTATATGCATTAGGGTTAGGACTCCTTTTATACTGGAAGGAATGGAGAGAAAGGTGGATCATATCTCTTAAGTTGTAACGAATCGGATTTTCGACACTTGAAAATCGACATTAATACATCCTCGATATTCACATGCCATAAATCCTTATTCCAGAAAGCCCGATTTTTAGGGGAAAAAGAAAATACTGATAGAATAGAATTTCACTCAAATGGAATAAAACATATTTTTTCAACAATAACATTTACAGTAGAAAATTTTGAACACAATGTCAAAGTCTACCCTAGATTTCAACCTCAACATTTACAAACCCTCTGTCTTTACAAATTATGAAAAATAAAAACGAATGCAATAGATGCAGCGGATAATAAAATATGTTCATACGTAGATGATGATCTCTAGCTCACCTGTGGAAACTCCAAGCGTCCTCAACTAAGCTTGAAATTATTCGGATTTGACCCGAGTATTTAAAATACTCGGTCAGGCTTGATAAACCAGCGTGAGATACTTAAAAATTTTTATGTACAGACCATGTTGATGTCAATCAAAATCTCTGAAAAGAAGGGTGTTTCATAAGATCACGCCCACACAAAAATATAGACGGGTTTTAACCTTATGATAACCAAACACTTTTTTACCAAAATAATTTAATATTATTTCTAATGACATTCCTTTGAAAACACCTTTCAAATAATCTGTCAAAATAGCTAAAAAAATTGCATTGACTAAATTTGATGGGTTACTAACTACTTTTTAAAAATAGGTTCTACAATGACAACCGTAAAAGCAACGTATTGAAACTTGATTTCCAAGATGATAGGGAACTAGTGACCATTCAGACCCAAAAATCCATGTATAACAATCCTATATCACACCAATGGCTTTACACGATCTCCGTCTAGCCTCCGAACTATACCGCTACACTACCACGGAATAGAGTATTACTCAGTGGCTTTACACGATCTTCGTCAGACTCCATACCTTTTCATCCATTCAATAAGGCAAAAAATTCCTAGAGGGACATCTTCCCCCAATAATAGCCTGAAATTTGTCCTTTAGACCTCATAATATCCTATATCATTCTTGCGATGTGAGGCCCATAAGGTTACATTTTACAAAGCCACGTTTTGCTTCTAGCAAAGCCACGCTTTGATCATTTCAGGTTCCACTTTGAACGCCATATTGCCATTTCTTTGATCACTATTGACTTTTACAAATGCACAACCTCTGAGCTCGTATGTCTGAGAGAAGGGTGTTAAGCTAAGAGAAGTTGCCTTCTCCGCCACCAAACAGATGTACGTTTGTAAAAGTAAACATTGTGATTTCAAAAATGCAATGTCAGACTTTCATCCATACAAGTTCATTCTAGGACTGAAGAAACCGAAGGCACTCCCCCTACTATATCCTATTGGGAATTATCCTTAGGATTAGTAGCAATTAGTCCTTATAATCGAAGATTTTCATAACAGAGCACTACTACCACCACAAATATATGATATGGTAAATTTCACCCAGAGGGACTAGTGGCAAGCATCCCTTCATCATGAGGATCCCCATTTTCAAAAATCATCATCTTCATCATGTCTTCGCTTCCAAACGTATACATTGGTTCAAAGTGGTTTTTGGATAGGAGTTACCCAATTCTGACCCCGGTTCTTCCAAACCAATCATTGATTATAAAGATGTTAATTTCTTATATGATTACCAATAGTCATTCAATTTAATTCATCTTTTTATTCATTCATAAATATCTCAGAGAGACTATTATTTTAAATTATTCCATTTATATTCTTAATGGTATATGGAATCATCCCTCATTTATCAAATCATTTGGTTAATTAAACCTTTTTGAATCTTGGAATAATTCCAAATTGTTTACCCTTTTATTTAGGAAAGTATTTCCAAATCATTTATTTAAATCTCATATTGGAAATAATTATTTAGTAAAAATGATCATGGAAATTATACTAATTCTACTCAATATCAATTTCCATATTCAACCTTTACTACCCGTCTAATAAAGGTGAGATCGCCTTTTAAATTCTCATGGATAGTACGGATTCCCTCTTCGGAATTTAATACCAAGCATAAGAAGATTTTCTATATGCCATCTAAGTTGTTTAAATTTGAAAATTTGTATCTTTTATATTTTGAGAGATTTTTATTCGAGTAAATCATATGTACTGTCCCCTTCGCTGGGCCAGTTCGGGTAGTTAGGGAGGGCAGACAACTGGTTTCTCAAACTCAAGCCTAAAGACTACCTCTCTGCCATCCATAAGTTGGTCAAGTTATTTGATCGAATCTAAATGCTTTAACATACTTAACTAAGTTTTAATTATTTTAGACCATTCGGCTTTCCCTTCGATCTGTTACATTCCTTGATTGGATTTTCTATGATACTCACAAATGTACTAGTCGTTTCTATATACTCATTTTTAAACTTCTTAATCACTTTTAAATTACTAAATTATTTATTTGAAAAGATTCACAAAAGATTCAGGAAAGGATAATTAAGTTAAAACTGTTGTTTGCAAAAGTTACTAAAAAGTGCTATGAAAAGTGTTTTAAAAGTTATATTGATCAAAACGACTTTTCTATCATTTGGGAATTCATTTATATAACTCAAATATATTTTAAAACATTTAAAAGATTTATAGAATTTACTCCATATTTTTAAAGAATTTCAAGATACCATTTTAAAGGAATTTCCTTTATGAATTCTGAACTGCAAAACCGCGATTATTTTGAAGATTTGTTTAAAAATATACAAGATAAAATCTTGATTTATTTCTTCATTAAAAAACTATGGATATATAGTTTGAAAAATTCCTATATCGAAGAATTTTGAGTTAAATTCCATTTTAGGTACTCGTTTAACTTTTACGGCGTGAAATCGCGAACTACCATTACAAGACGCACCTAGTTTTGACTTGTTTTTTTTTCAATTTCTTTACAAACTTCATGGAAACACTCTTTAATGTTTATAAAACATATCTAAATCATTTTAAACTCATTTAAAAAAATATTTTTCATATTTCAAACGCATTTTCCATTTCATTCCAAATTATAATACTACATTATTATAATATTTATTTCAACTCGTTTTAGATATTTAAAACCATTAAGAGGCTAAATCACTCCATACACATATTATTTATGGATTATATTTTCATTTAATTAACTATGGTTAATTACTAATCATTTCTCTTATCATTTATCAAACCAAGTTATCAACCATATCACAACTACATAACTAATCACAATATCAATTTAGTTATCATCCAAGATCAACCCATATTCAACATATTAATCTCTAATTTTAATATATATTATCACTTTAAGTTTTATTTAAATAAAACTAAGATTGAGTATTCATTATTAGTTCCACTCCACCAATCTTTTTCGTAGACTTCTCTTTTGATTCTGACGGCGCTTCTTCCTCTTTTCCTTGCTCTAAAGCTTCTCGAACTCCTTCTTCCTGTATGGCTCGGCCTAGGCCTTGGATAGGCACGGCCATGCTTTTGGGTGGTGATGTGCTCAGCTACGATGGAAATGATGAAGGCCGTGAGTAATAGAGAGGTATGGGAGGTGATTGGCTAGTGTTTTGAGGTGATTTGACTTTGTATATGTATGTATACAATTTTCTTTTCTTTTCTACTAAAATTTCTTCATAAATTTCCTAAAGAAGAAGCCATGGAAAAGCTAAGGAAAAGAGGAAGAAGAAGATGGTAGGATGTGGGAATGAATAAATGAAAGGGGTGCTTATATTTATAGCCAAAATTTTGCAAAATATCCTACATCACTTCCTTCCTTTCCCATCACCAATGTGCCTCCTTTCACCTCCTCTTACACATCCCTACATCCTCCTCCATCATCATCCATCACTTCACTTCCTAGCCATACATTCATGTCCTTGGTTAACTTAAGGCAGCTTAAGGGTTAAGTAGTTAAGAAATATCTTAGATATTTTTCATATGTATATATGTATATGTTAGTATGTGAAATTTATACATGCATATAAACATGTGTTAGTGTTATATGCAACGTTGCAACGATTTGATACAACTTTCGTTTGTTAAACCATTGAAAATCGGGAAGCCGATTCCCGATCATATTTTCACTTATAAGTTAATTTACATATAAATGTAAACAAATTTTGAACAATCATTTCTTATCATTTTTAAATAATTAAAATGATTACATTTTATTATAAAACCATATAAATTAATATTAAATAATCGTTTACAAAAAGTGTTATTATATCGATAAAGTGATATCCATTTCTTGTATTTTTCAATTCAAATATATATCTTTATAAAACTATTATAAATGATTTATTATCATTTTGTAACTACTTAAAACGGGTTATTATCCTTTAAAAAAATTATTGAATAATTATAATAATTATTAAATCATTAGATCTCAATTTAGATTCATAAATCAATATTTAAATATAAGGGCACCACTAATGATGTCATAAATTCCTTTATTTTTCCCAAATATAAAATAAATAATTTATGTTCATATTTTAGTTGAATTATAAAAATGAATGTATATATCAAGCTCCGTGTGTGATGCTTAATGATTATAGAGCTGTTTATTGATAAAATGGTTATCGGTCATTTTATCGCTATTTTTTTCTAAAGTAAAGTATATAAATTTTTGTAAATACTTATTACCATTATTATATACTGTTCGAAACATCATAATTTATGTTAAAAAATCTTATATGTGAATATTTTAAAAATAAATATAATTCATCAAATTGATAAGTTTGTGGGTCGTTATATACCCCTTCTCCCTAAATTTGAGCCATCCATCTAAAATACCCCTAGCGCATTTTTAGCCGCCTCCACATATTTTTAGTCGAAATTTCCTAGCCCTTTCATGGGCTTTAAAACCATTTTAAGCCCAAATAAATATTATTAATAAAATCTAATTTAATCGCTTATCGATGTTGCGTATTAATTGATATATTGATAGCTATTATAGATACACAATAATATTTATTCCTCATATCATATTCAAAATTTTATAATTAATATTTATAAAATATTATCTATTTAATTAATTTATAACAATTATAGACAATAAAATCATTTGGCCTAAAGAAAATTCATCATATCGGTTGTATGACTCGTTAGTTGTAAATTTGGTCAATGATTAACATTGAACGATTCGACTGTTAATGTTCATACATCACTTAGTAGGTGGTATGACATTTTGGCTAAATTTATCACTTAGTTAGTTTCGGTAAAATCCAATTTTACATTATTAAGTGTTACCGGTTGTGACATTTATTTACACTAATGCTCTTCGTTAAAACTATATCACTTTAGACTTATAGAATTTGGTACTAGTCAGACTCCCAGTATCGTCCATATTCAACTTCATAGTCCAAACACAAAGTTCTTGATTTAATAACAATTATTATAAACTAAAATGCTCTTGCCAAAGACATTGAATTTGTGTTGACTTGGGTAAACCGTGATACTAACCCAATATAACTAAGGAGACGAATCCTCTCTTGAGTTGTGCTTCACTTCTAATACTTCCATTTGACCTAACTTTAGTCACTCGATGGAAGGCCATGTCATAATTTTGCTATAATCAATGCGAAGCTTCCATACTGAAGATCTACAGTATTCTCAAGTTTAGAGAACTGTGTAAATTAGTGATATCGTTATTTTCTGTTTGGCCTTAGTTATATTAACCAACAAAAAACTATCGACTGAGTCATTCCATATTTATCCAATAACTATCAGTACGTAAACTCTAGGTGTCCCCAACAGCCATGAGTAATACCGTTAACCATATTTTTGGTAAACTCCCCAAATAGTGCTTTAATAAGAAACAGAAGATCGATTGAGTAGAAAGGAACACTATCCTTAATTATAGCCTCTACACTTTGTTTCAAGAATAACTGAGCTTTGATTTGAGTATCACCATGTGGGCGGAAGGTTTAATCTTTCAAGCAGAAGATTTATTACGAGAGGTAAGCTTATTAGGAATCTTCATGAAGCTTTTCTTTATAACACAAATGGAAATCAACCAAATATATTCTTTTAAAATCGAGCCCCGGTACTTCCGAAACATTTGAGTGATTGGTCTCTTTGGCAATAGGACCAATAACGAAATTCTAGATGGTGCATGAAAACCTTTGATCTTGCCGTTACGTTTTGTCACTTTTAGGAAGTTGGATTTAACCTTGCCGAGAGGAGTAAGAGTTTCAACTGTTGGATCAAGTTTTATTCTCCTGTACTTAGACTATCCCGAAGGGTTTGAGTTATTGATTAATAACTGCAGATGGTTTGGTTCCTGCTCAAATATGAGTATCTACTAATTTTAGTTGAAGGATTCTAATCGTAATGTCAGTAACTCCAGACGGTTACTACTCATGTTAGACTAGTTCGGCCGTCGGCCCTACCGAAGGGTGAGAGTAGAAAAATCAATGTTTTTCATAGCTTGAGGTTGTAGCTTTAACCAATCGATCTTCAGACTTTATCAGTAAGAACCTTTCGGAGGAGTTAACCTTGAAAATTGATGTAACGATAGCGAAGAGTTAAGTAATCAATAAAATGATTCACAAATCAAAAGAATTATATTGTAATTCATGGTAGGACTTCACTTTTATTAAATTTCCCCAATTTGATCCCCAATTAGGGTTACAGAATTATGATTAAGAAATTGCAAGTTTTTTGAATGAAAGAAAATCCATCCTTAAAACGGAATCCCTTGGGTCTTATTTATAGATACAGGTGGCACTCCCTCCGGCCTTCTGCCTTCATCTGGTACAGAAGGTTGCCTCTTTTATGTAGTTGCAAACCTTTTGGTCTTGCCGAAAGATTGCTTCTTGTACACGGTGGTAGGCCTATCATTATTTATGGAAGGTTTGTTTATTGTGAATCATCATGGACTACTAAATGTTGCCGAAGCATCTTTTCCTTCATTTGTATTTAGGAACCGTTGCGCTTGCCGGAAGATTTGTCATATGTACGACAAATGAACCTTAAGAAGGTACTGGAGGGTTTTTAGCTTTTGTGAACCTTTTGGCTTTGTCGAAAGGTTGTTTTCCGATGACTTATGGATAATGCTTTTACCTAAACCTTTTGGTATCATCAAAACGTATCCTACAGGTGTATTATCCGGCCTGAATGGCTTATTACGCTTTCAGAAAGGTTGTCATAGGGTCGTATGCCCTTGTTTCTGCTTGTTTGACAACTCCGAAGGGTAGAGCTTCTTGAATATTGTAGAATGACACCCTCCGTCTTTTGCAAAAGGTCTTGAACCGCTTCATATTATTGACTGCATCCCTTCGATCTTTTTGGGAGGTCTGACCCATATTCTTTTCCTTCTGTCCTTTGTTTGATACCTTATGGCTTAAGTGGAAGGTGAATTTACTAAGTAACATTTGCCCCCCCCCCACCATGCGAAGTGATGCTCTTGACTTTCCAAGTCACCCTCTCTGAGAATTATAGAATTTTCATCTTCATTTTCTTGCAAATGTAAGTTCCAATTACAAGTAAAAGAGTTCTTTTAAACAACTGGACCCTCCTCAAAACAAGGAGCTCATTTTCCAAACCTGATTTAAAACTCTTAGGTTATCTTTCCTACTCCTTCATTCATCATTCATTTCCCTTTTTTGCAAGGTTTACAACTGCTCTTAACATCAAGTTAATAATATGATCTGAGATCCATTTAAATACCATTTTGGTAACCTAAAGTGTACTTTTTTCCCCTCCGAAGGGAATTGAAGTTGCAACATTAAACCTTCCGATGGGACCGGAATGTATTCCAACCTCAATTTTACCTTACCGTCGAAAGGTTTAAGTTGCTTAATGGTTAGTCCTTCCAACAAGAAGCCTTCATTGGAGTTTAGAAGTACTAAACCTTCTGATTCCTTTCTGTTCATCAGAACACCATATAACCAACTAACAAATGCATAAGCACATTTTCAGCTGTATAATATAACTTAAGAAATTCAACTAAAATATCTAAATATCCACACACACACACACACACACACGCAGAGATATATATATATATATATATATATATATGTATATATTACTTAACATTACACTTTTCAAAATGATTTGTCAATATACACATACTCAAAATTACACTGGTATCTTGGAATTAAGCATTGAAGGTGACCAAAAGTAGCAAGATGATTTATTCCTTTTTTCCTACAGCCTATCTGGAAAAGGCATAAGATTAAGGACCAAATCGATGGGATTGATGACGATGGATTCAACCCATATCGGCTGATACAGAGAATAGGTTATCAGCGTAGGGTTTTTGCCTGAAACATCCTGAATGGCTGAATCCATCCAAAATGTGTTTGTGGCCAGGTCAAAAAACATATAGTACGTTGCTTTTATATGTGGATTAAGGTAATTAGATTACTGGTGAACCACATTACTAGACTGTGCGCTATCGCCCACTTCCACCTCTTTTCGGAGGGTTTAATATGCTTAACGCAAAGCAACAACAATAGTGGGGTGCTTCGGCAGTGATAAAATCAGGATGAATCTGATGGAGGTTTCAAGCGGCCATTAATTCTTTTTTCTCTTGTTTTGTTGTTTTTTTAATAATAAATGCCTATATAATGATAGTTAGAAGTGAATGAGGAAAGAATCATGTCAGTGATTCTGGTGCAAAAAATAAGACATTTTTCTGCTCTCTAGAAATCTTCATTAATGGCTTTTGTCTTTTTGTATGATTACTGTTTTATCTTTAATTTGGAACCAAATGTTGATTAAGCCTTCTTTCATAAAATTCTGCAAACGACGGCTCCAATTCGACACATTTTTTGTATATTAGGACTCAGCCTAAACTTAGTGCATGTTGAAAGTTGCTTTGAATCAAATCGTTTTTCAAAGTTGTCCTTAAATGGTTCAGGTGTTATAAGTATAGGCTTGTTTTCGAATTTCTCCCTAGGTGTATTTTGTATGAACCGGAGGGACGATTATAAACATGTGACATACAGTTGTTCTCATGAATATACGTTTCTCGTTACACATCTTATATTTATCTTGTTTGTACTATCTTTTCCTAGATTACCTGTCCCTTAGCTCAAGTAGCCTTAAGAGACCCAACTAGCCAATATGCCTAATAAGGGAAATCCCTCTATAAAAATGACTTAATATAGAGGACTTTAGGGTAGACGGCTTTCGTATGCGGAATATTCTCTCCTCTCACCCGTCTTCTTCTGTAGGTAGAAGAGTAATTTCTCTTAAAGGAGATCAGAATATTTTATCATCAATAGCAAGTCTCAATAAGAAATACATTTTATTGTGTGTTCTTATTACTGAAATAAAGAAATTTGGTTTCTGTTTCGTTTGTTGATATCGAGGGCTCGAATAAGGCTTGCTCTTCCTTTCAAAGTCCTTATTTCAGAACTTACAATGATTTAGAACAGGTTAAGGGTAGAGTTCAATTAAGGCTAATTTTCACAAAAATACTCTAGATTCTAAGCTCAAATGCTACAAAATTTTAGAAATTCTTCAAGGAAATTGAGATTTTTTTAAGTTAGATTTTTAAGAAGAAAGGGGAACTGAGATATCAAATTTTTAAAGCATTTCACTGGTGGAGATACTTGCATCAATTTTCTACTTGGAATGACAAGCTTTATGAGAAGTTAACCATCTGAGAAATAAAAATTTAAAAGTTAGCCTAGCACATAAATCTTTAGAATCCATAATCGGTAATTCTATTTAGAGTGTCGATTTCATTATATCTATTGGTTTTATATGAACAGTTGATCAAATCAGAAGCATCTCAACTTATATGATATATTCTCCATACCTTTGCAATGCCATGTAGCATAATGCAATGTGACATTTATAATATTGCAAATACTACCTGTTTTGATGCTTTTCATTCGCACCTTGTTCATCCCTAATTTAGATATTCCCCTTGGAGATTGATGTATTTCTTCACTTTTTGTTTTTAGTCTAGTATTCCTTTCCTTATTAAGTGAGTCTGAATTCCCTGCTATTCTGGCTTTTCTAAATTAACAAACCATAGTGGCAGTTATATGAAAAGGAATTCATTCAAAATGTTAATTCCCCGCCTTTATCTATAATGGGGGGATGATTGTAGATTTATCTCTTTTCACTTGTTCAACATTCCTGAAAATAGTTAAATATTAAGCTGCACATAATTATCGAAACCTAATATTTACTCAATAAAGACCCTAAGGGACATTTATTACTGGGATCTCGGCATGGTAATTTTTGGGTCCATTCCTTTCTATCGAGGGAATTTAAGAATAAAAAAGGGTTGAAGTTCCCATTTGCGGATTCTTTTGGCGCCGGCCCCCTTTTATCTAATACTCTTTGACTTGATTCAAATTACTTGAGATGAGTAGAAGTCCAAAGATTTTATACCTAGATTAGGGCTTTCAATAATCAATAGCACTAGCATCCAAACCTTTTGGTATTAATGATGGACTCTTACAAGATGTCATTAGACCCAGATTCGAGTATTAAGAAGTGTCACAATAATGCGGCAGTCGTTTTTTGGTATATTTTGATAATAAATGATGGGGAATTAGAATACCGGATTTAGTAAAAAGGAATGTTTAGAATATTGAGATGCTTTTTCTTGGAAATATGCGATAGAAACTCATTGTGTCATTTCCTATGACAGATGGCATAAGAACATAAATTTATATTTGCTGATAAGAGATTGGGATCTTTAATCTAGAATAAATAGTGAAAGTTCGGAAAGCCGTATGCGGTAATTAGGTATTAAAGGCCCAAAATTCCTTGCGCAACATTTGACAGTTAGTAGAAGACAAGGAATTCACCTATATTTGGCAGTTAATAATGAAGAGATAAGGGTTTAGCTTGGCGATGATCAATGAAAAACCGAACTACCATTCTCGATAATAAGTGATAGAAGACTAAAATGCCACTTTTAGAATCTTTTGGTAATAAAAGTACCAAATACTATTTATATTGGAAGATCAAAATATCATTTCTGGTAATAAGTATTAGAAGAACGGGAGTGTTCATCCAAATAATGAGTGACAGAAGGTTAGTAATCCAATGCAACGTCGATGATGGAAGTTCAATAAACCACTTCTGGTAATAAATAATTGCTGATCACAATATTTTTTGCTAATATTTGATAATAGAAATTCAGAGAGTATCATTTTAGATATTAGCTATGGAAGTTCCGAAGTCCATTTTCGAAAATTAATAATAGAAAACCAAACTACCATTCCTGACAATTAATAGTAGAAGACCGGAATACCATTCATGGCAATTAATAATAGAAGACCAGAATTCCATTTCTGGCAATTAACAATAGAAGATCAGAATTCCATTTCTCGTAATTAATAATAGAAGATCATAATACCATTTCTGGTAATTAAATATAGAAAACCAGAATACCATTTTTGGTAATTAATAATAGAAGACCAGAATATCATCTCTGGTAATTAATAATTGAAGACTAGAATATCATCTTTGGTAATTAATAATAGACGGCTAAAATACCATCTTCGGTAATAAAAGACCAAAATATTCCTTTCGGCATTATGTAATAGATGATTGGGGTATTATCTCTTACGATAGAAGTCCAGAATACCTATTTGGAAAATGTTCACGAGAAGAAGTCGGTGACTTCCCTCTAATTTTCTCATTGAATATACCATCCTTAGGCATTGTTAGTGTTTTGTATGCTTTTGCTTTCTTGGGCCCAAGTTTTCTTTGTCCATTTATTATTTGTTCTGGCCTATTTCAAGCGGGGACTTTTTGTCTGATTTTGTGCTTATTTAAGCAGAGCCTATTTCAGGCTGTTAGTCATCTTTGAAATTACCGACCTTTTTAGTGGTTGCTATTTAAAGCGATGCCAATTTCTGGCAGTGCCTTTTAAAGGCATGGACTTCTCTTAGTCCGTTGGACATTTCATTCGGGTTTGCAGTGTGCTTGGCTAGCTTAATCTGAAGCAGGGCCCGAAACTTACTCGACTTCCCTCCAGGAGGCGCCTTAACCTGGCCATAGCATGATACGGTTAAGGGCTTGTTCGGTACCTTGGCCAGGCCATAGCATGGCAGAGCCAAGGGATTACTCGTCCTCCCTGCAGGAGGTGCCTGATCCTAGCTATAGTGTGATGCAGATAAGGGCTTGTGCTGCTTTATCATGGCCATTTCTAGTTTTGGTGCGGATAAAGACTTACGCCCTCCCTCTAGGAGTTGCCTTGACATGGTCATCTTATCACGACTAAGGGCTTTCTAGCATTATTAGTAGCCTACCTTTTTAGGCAGTCCAAGTTTAAGGAGAATTACTCTCCTGATTAGGTAGACTTTTCTTATTTTGAGAACAGATCTTTTATTTCATGGCTTGATTAATCCTTTACAAATTATTTCAGCTTTCCTTGTTTTAGAAAGTGTAGGACCATTTTTCCAAGTACTTTGCATTGGTTATTATCATGTCCGTTCATGAGATGGAAATTGCAATATACTCCTTTAGACCTTTCCTCGAACCTCGGTTTTTCTTTTGAAAAGGCTAATAGTTCAATTCCTTTTTGGTTTAATATAAATGTCCTCGATTGATGATGTAAGATTGTACTCTCCAAGAAGTATTGATTTTTGAGCCGTCTTTGACTGGCATCTAACTATTTTGTAGCCTAGTTCAAATATTTCTTTCTCAGGGAGACTTTCTTTTCATTGCCTATTGGTTTTCCCCCAAAGGCTTTCCTTTCAATCTCAAGGTTTCGGTTGGGAACTCCTTGATAATTCTTATATTTTCGTCGAGCAGTACTTTTATCTGTCTCATTTCTTCAGCTGTAGACTTTCCCAAATGCTCGTAGCCTTCCCTTGGGTGGCAGGCCTCATTTATGACCTTACTCCATTTGTTTTTGAAATTATCATAATCCCTTATCATTTCTTTTCCAAAGATAGTTCCTTGGGAATATGACTGGACGGTTTTTCTCATTCGGTTAAAAATATTGTCACTTCCATTTACTCTTTTTCCAAGTGCAAAAATCAAGGTCGGTCCCGCATGAAAGGAGTTCACGCTCCATTTTTCAAGGTCATAAGATTCCGCCATCTTTTTGTTTGTAATCTTCAAGTCTTCAAGCCTTAACCTTTGTTCCTCATCTTGATTAGAATCTTTGATTTTTACATAAGAAAGCCTTGTAAGATGCGGTTCAGAAAACCCTCGCTCGGACCTCTTGAATCTTTTAGCCATGATTTAATCAGTAATAAGTGGCTTTAATGTGAAACTAGTACGGTGAGAATCAGAGAGTTATAGTGTCACAAAATCAATCAAGTCGGAGGTTCAAGCCCTCCTTCTAGCGCCAAATTGTTAACCAGATTTTTGGTCAACACCCCAAATAGTGCTTCAATAAGAAAGAGAAGCTCGATTGAGTAGAAAGGAACGTTATCCTTAATTATAGTCTCTACACTTTGTTTCAAGAATAGCTGAGCTTTGATTTGAGTATCACCATGTGGGTGGAAGGTTTAATCTTTCAAGCAGAAGATTTATTACCAGAGGTAAGCTTATTTTGAATCTTCGTGAAGCTTTCTTTGTAACACAAATGAAAATCAACCAAATATATTGCTTTAAAGTTGAGCCCCAGTACTTTCGAAAGGTTTGAGTGATTAGTCTCCTTGGAAATAGGACCAATAACGAAATTCTAGATGGTGTATGAAAACCTTTGATCTAGCCATAAGGTTTTGTTACTTTTAGGAAATTAGAACCTGGCCCAGAGGTGTTAGAGTTTCAACTATTGGATCAAGCTTTATTCTCCTATAGTTAGACTATCCCGAAGAGTTTGAATGATTAATTAGTAACTGCAGATGGTTTGGTTGCTACTAAAATATGAGAATCTACTAATTTTAGGTGAAGGATTCCAATCGTAATGTCAGTAACTCTGGAAGGTTGCTACTCATGTTAGATCAATTCGGCTATCTGCCCTACCGAAGGGTGAGTGGAGAAAATCAATGTCTTTCGTAGCTTGAGGCTGTAGCTTTAACCAATCGATCTTCAGACTTTATCAGTAAGAACCTTTCGGAGGAGTTAACCATGAAAATTGATGTTATGATAGCAAAGAGTTAAGTAATCAATAAAATGATTAACAAATAAAAAGACTTCTCTTGTAATTTATAATAGGACTTCACTTTTATTAAATTTCCCTAATTTGATCCCAACTAGGGTTACAGAATTATGATTAAGAAGTTACAAGTTTTTTGAATGAAAGAAAATCCATCCTTAAAACAGGACCCCTTGGGTCATATTTATAGATGCATGTGGCACACCCTCCGGCCTTCCACGTTCATTTGGTATGGAAGGTTGCCTCTTGTATGTAGTTGCAAACCTTTCGGTCTTGCCAGAAGATTGTTTCTTGCACACGGTTGTAGGCCTCTCATTATTGACTGAAGGTTTGTTTATTGTGCATCATCATGGACTGCTGAATGCTGCCGAAAGGTCTTTTCCTTCATTTGTCTTTCGAAACCTGCTGCCCTTGCCGAAAGATTTGTCATATATATGGCATATGAACCTTACGAAGGTACCAGATGGTTTCTAGCTTTTGTGAACCATTTGGCTTTGTCAGAAGGTTGCTTTCCAATGACTTATGGATGTCGTTCTTATCTAAACCTTTCGGTATCATCAGAAGGTATCCTACAGGTGTATTATCCGGCCTAAAAGGCTTACTGTGCTTTCAAAAAGGTTGCCGTAGGTTCGTACGCCCTTGTTTCCACTTGTGCCTACTCCAAAGGGTAAGAGCTTCTTGAATATTGTAGAACGACACCCTTTGTCTTTTACGAAAGGTTTTGAACCGCTTCATATTATTGAAAGCATCCTTCGATCTCTTCGAGAGGTCAGGCCCGGATTCTTTTCCATCTATCCTCTATTTGAGACCTTATGGCTTAAGCGGAAGGTGAATTTACTGAGTAACAAATACACTGCACAATGTTTGGAGAGCAATACTTACACTAATCTCAACGAATACATCGATATCTAATCTTGATGTATCTTAACTAGGAACATTTAAAATGGTTCATTAATATTCATTATGATAAAGTACTCATGGTCACAATACTTTATAACTACTATCACAAAATGTACCATTTATGGATTTTCTATTAAATACACTTTTAATTAAATTAATAATTAAACATTATATCAAGTATATAGAAGAAATAAAACACCTTTTATTTTGAGCAAGATTGATTATCGAGTTGGATATTGTAACAAATTACATAATTACCCCAGAGCATATCCATAACTCTACTAATCTCCCACTTGCACTTGGGCTCGGATATGGATCTAATTCCAACTTCTCCAATCGATTTCCTCAAAAGCGATCAAGTTAGTCCCTCAGTGAACAAGTATGATATTATGTTTCAATTATCTACTATGTCAATCAACTGTCTCTGATGCTGATAAACTCATGTAGAACAATTCAGAGTACGTCTCTCGACTTCTAGTGGGCTCTAAGTTATGTTATGAACTATATAGTGATATTGTTATCATATAACAGTGTTGTGGGATTCTCAACATTTGGAATCACCATCGACTTATTCATAAATTTATGCATTTATATTTATATACATTTCTTCA
Organism: Allium cepa; assembly: GCA_030765085.1. Classification (NCBI taxonomy): domain Eukaryota; kingdom Viridiplantae; phylum Streptophyta; class Magnoliopsida; order Asparagales; family Amaryllidaceae; genus Allium; species Allium cepa. The sequence continues at coordinate 879,060,734 of CM060934.1, forward strand.
TTGCTGCCTATTCAAGGTGATGTACTTTGCCTTTCCATTGAAGCAGCTACTCTTTCATTTGGAACATTTTCAATTTAAAGATTCTTAACTTGAATTTTTTATTGACATATTATACTCAATATTACTTATGAAGTTTGAGTCCTAATACTCCTTCATAAGGTGTTTGTTATTCGTAAACAATTATATAGTACTTTATAAACACATGAGAAAATTTCAAACAACCATTCAGTGATATCAATTTGGATTTGATAAGTACTTCATGTATTAAATACATAAACAAATCAAGATATTATAGATAATATAACATGTATGATAATTCATATTGCCAATGCATAAGGAATTTATCTTGCATGTTCCATGTTAAACATTTTAATGAGGTGTCCTTGCATATCATTTGGGACATTCCCATTATCTTTTATATTTGCTACAAAAGATATCATTCAAAAATAAAATGTTGAGTATTAAAAACAATTAAAACTTAATTTAACACAATTACGTTGTTAATAATTAATAATATGTTGTTTACTTATGATTAAGAAATATCTGTGAGCTTTTTCACGTTCTTTCTTATGAACACATGCTCCATACTAGTAATTTCTACAATTGAGCACATTGAATGGTTAATCTATTATGTTAATTTTAATAGTTGAAATTTATGCATTATTTAATACGGCTCACTATATTCCAACTACATTTGTTTTTCTTAAAGACACATTTGCGGCCAAAAGAATCATATCCTTTCGGACACAACTATTAAAATCATATTTTGATAACGTACTTGGAATCTATTTCAGATTTGTGCATCGTACATATCATAGAGTCAATTCTTTTAATGGTTTAGTAAACTATGAGTCAGCGGATTAGGGATCTTAAGGCCAAATTAACACTAGAGGGGGTTGAATAGTGTTTAATTGATTATGCGAATATTTTACAAATCCTTAAAGATTCTACTTGGAATGATGTAATTAACAATCACAAAAATAATCATGAATTAGAGTATAAATAAAAGTAAATGCAATACAAGTAAAAAGGAAATAACACACCAGGATTTTATACTTGTTCGGAGTTACCCTACATCCAAGTCCACATAATTCCTTATGCATATTTCTTTTCAACTAGTAAATGCAGATACAATCAAGATTTTAAGGCTATGAGACACACCCTCCAGAATCCCAACTCCGGGTAGAGTCATCTAATTTTCGAGTAGAGTATTTAATAATATATGTATATATATCAATATAATTATAAATTGTTAAAGTATAAAAAATTCAATATATATAAACTTAAAAACATTAAAATAATATCTTCATAAGTATAAGAGATTGAAAACCATTTTGACAAATATTTTAAAAATATTATTTTAAAACCATGATATTTGAAAAGCAATTTAAAAGCGAAATTAGAGAAGGAAAGAGAGACAGGAAAGTGTTATCCAGGTTTTAACATAAATTCTATGACTATAACTTTTTTGGAATTTCTTGAAATCTTGAACTCATCAATACCCATAAGTCTTTATTCTCCAACTCTTGAAACTCTATATCAGCATCTTGAATCTACTCTTGATAATGTATAGCCTTCTTAATCAACACCTATCTATATCCTGCACTATATACTATATATATATATTAATAAAAAATTAGTATCTATATTTTATATAACGTCTTATAGTCATTATCGTCAAACCAAAAATTAAGGTACTAATAATCTTCCCCTTTTTGACGGCAACAACTCTGTATATAAAATTTCATATAACTCGCTTTGAGTTACAAAACTCCCCCGTAATCTATGCCTAGATTTTATATATTTTATTCCCTTTTTCATCAATAAAAAATAACCACCTAAAACCATAACTCTAATACTAACTCTTACTCTAATTCTAACTCTAACTCCCCCTAAATAAAATACTAATATATATATATATATATATATATATATATATATATTACGTATAATGATGATGAGAATGATTGTATAAAAACAATAAGTGATATGTAAAATTCAATAATCAAAAAATAATCATAATCAATCTAAAAATTCATCCAATCCAACGAAGTTAACGTCACACACTATTCAAACAAATCCACACAAATCAAACCCATAAAATCCAAACCATATCAAGTATTATTATCTACGTATAATCAAACATATTAAAACTAGACATTTCGAGGAATTTCAACTCATCCATCAACGACAAGATTGAATCTGCTTTGATAGCATCCCGATCTTCATCATCTTTGTCGGTGGTACACTCTTGGTGGTTGGTTCTTCTTTGTTCAAGGAGGAAATCATCTACTGAATCTCGTAGAAATGCCTTTCTTGCTCCTTGATCATCTGCATTTGACTCAATTCTAAGTGCTTCTGGTTTCTTATGATGAAAGAAAGAATGTTCTTGAACGATTCAAGAGTTTGTTCGAGGTTTTCGGTTAGTTTTTGGACAAGAGAGCCATTAATTTTTATTAGAGTTTTGGAATGGAAAGGAGTGAAGATAGAGACTGAAAATAATGATTTTCTGGAGTAAATAGGTATTAATAGGGGTAAAAAGTCGTTTGAAATGAATCAATGTTTAGTAGTTATTAATTTTTGACTTTAAAACATTTTGAAAACTGGCTGTTATATGTCGACAGACATGATTTGCATATGTCGACATATGCACTATAATTCTCAATACTACTTTATTTATTTCACAATTATACAATTTTAGCCTATACTATTATACTTGTACGGCTTTCCAGAGATAATTGACAATGTATAACCGCAAGAAATAGAATGTTCATTGATAATAAGGATGATTAGAAAGAATAAAAGAAAGAGACATGAGATTCAACATAACTGAAAACTAGAAAATTCAAATATAAAGATAGCTTAAACAAACAACTAGAAAGATTTGGATGAAGATGAAGAAGAACCACCAAGCTTACAGATGATCTTTCCAAAGAATTTATGAATTTGTTGGAATAAATCAGTTTGAGAATGATTTCTTAAGATTTCTTTGGTTGTGAATGATCTTCTCTTGATTTTTGAGAAGATCTTTGTTGGATGGATTATATGGCATATTGATACTTTCCAAGGATGTATCATCCTCTGCTTCTTGTCCTTCCTTATTGACTTGCATTTACTTTCTTACTCTTCCTCATCTTCTCTTATTTCTTGCTCCTCTTCCCAAGCCAACTTTTGTTCCTTTTTCACAAGCATTTCATAAGGGTCAAAAAAGGGTGAAATATGCATAAGAGAAATGTTGGTCTTCTCAAATATTTTTGAGTACTTGTTTGCTCTCCTTTAAGGTCAACATCAAAATAATTGAAAATACGAGTAAGATGCACACCATGAAATAGAGTGTTTTCATGTTTAGAAAGTTTTTAGGAAAAGGTTCATTCAAAATTACTTGAGACCAATTTATGTCATATTGACCATAAATGGCGAAAGAGCTTTGAAAACTTTTTATGTCGGGTTATTACAATTACCCATTCTAGGAGTGATACTTTTTTGCAAAAGAAGACTTAAAATTCCTGCTTTTGGGCGCAAGGTTTTGTTTCTAAATTCAAAATCATCATCACTTTCAAAAATGTCATGAATTACTTCACGATTTTGAAAATCAATTTGAAAAGTCTAAAAATCCATTCTACTAGATTTGCATCCAAGAACGTGACCCAAAAGTTCACAACTTAAAACAATATATGTCTCGTTGACAGTGCTCCAAATTTCTCCTTCTCTTCCATCATAAAACTTTTCTTTTAAATTTGCATAAATTATCATTTTGGATAACAAATGAAGTCATTTTGAGAAGCATCAATTAAACCAAGAACTTCATTTTGCAAATAAAGATTAAAAATATCACAAGTAGGAAAATCTTCAAAAAAAAGCAAATATTCTTGAAAGTCTTTTTCGAAAGATATATACTCAATATAAGCTTCCATGGCTTCTTGATCATTAAAATATCTTCTTTTATTTTCTTAGAAAATCTCACGGTTGCCTTTGTATTGCTTAAGGATGCCATTGAAGAGTGGTTTGAAGAGATAAGGGGGTTTATGATTTTATGAGTTTTGAATTTGAAAATGAAAGTGAAAATTGAATGGATGGAGACAGAGTAAATAAATAGAGAATCAAAGGACATCTTCTCTACTTAAGAGACGCCTTTTCATAACATAGAAGTTGGTGAAAGGTTGGAGGGAAATTCAAATTTTGAATTTGAAATTCAAAATATGTGCACATATCTCGAGATATACATGTGGGGTATGTCGACATATAGGTCAAAATTTTAAAAAATGATTTTTGTCTTACACTATCCTATTTTATTATATATATATCTTATTATAGTTATTCTATTTATAGAAAATAATTTTAAATATATTTTATATTATTATTATATTATTATAAAACATTTAAATTCAAAATATAACCAAACAATATTTAACCAATATTATTATTAATCTATAGGATATTCCTAACAACCAATAATGTAATGACCCATATTTTTAACTATTTTGAATTATTGAATTTAATTTAATTATTGAAAAAATATTTAGAAATAAAAATTTAATGTTTGACTTATGCAGTTTATTCAATATGAACTTGAATAAAATTTTGAAATAACCAATTTCGAAAATTTAGGCAATAACTAGTATTGAAATGAAATTCCATGTATTGAATGTGTTTATAATTAATAGCTGGAATTGAATAATAAATATTGAATTAATTAGATGATAATAAAATAATCGTTGGTAACTAAGATCATTTGAAATTCAATAATTTATTAATGTGATTTATTGAATAATTAAATTGTTTAAATTTAATATTGAAACTTATTTAAACAATTTAATTTTGAATTTAATATGAATAAAAATGATGGTAAAAGCCTATTTAAATTTCATTTAAAGAAGAATGAAAATTTTTAACTTTTAAAATTGAATTTAAAGTGATTAAATTGATTTTGGAAATTTCTTGTTTTATTAACGTGTAAAAATAGTCTTTTTGGGCACTGTCTCGAATTACGACGAAACCAGTTTCATCGGATCTAAAATGGTGAATTATTGTAGAATTTCAAGTTTAGTAGCGATCGGACTTATCATTTGGTCATGCAAGGTTGAAATGCGTAGAAATTAATTAAAGGAATTTAATTGAAATAATTCAATTTTGAAAAGCTACCTTCTGAATATGGTGGAATTGGCTGTCGATATATGTTCCACCGTGTTCGTAATAGGAGTATAACATATAGAACGCCAAGCGATATGCTTCGTTTATAGTTTGGAAATTTTATATGTGAATAGCGTTGGAACATATATATTAAGGTCATGTTGTTCTCTTTTTCGTTAACCCTAACATCTGAAAAATCAGCCGCGTTCTCTCTCTCACGAGTAATGGCTAAAAATTCATCGCCTTCTCCCCTCGATTTCTCTCAATCCGTTCAATAAATTCAAACAACTCCAAAAGAAAAGTTGAAGATCATGACGAACTCTCCAGTATGGACGGTTGGATCGTGTCAAAAGATCGTGGATTCACAAGAATCAAGCTACAAAATTCGCAGCTGTTTTGGATTTCTATGCATTCGTACACGACCGGAGGAGTTGGCACAGGAGGCGGCGGCGTGCAGGGGACATATGGTCGTGGTGGGGAGGTTGGATCGGCTTTGGGTGGTTTGGGGTTACGTGCGTCGAGAGATTTATCGTGCGCGTCTGGGTGATAAGCATCAAGCAGAGAGGGTAAGGGAGATTAGAGAGGTTAATCTTTAGTTGACAAATTTTGCTAATTATACTAGTTTAGTTAATTATGTTTTAATTATTGTAATGTTAATAAAACCATAACCTTTTTATGTGAAGTCCGTTTGGAGTGAAACGAGTCGCATTGCGACTATATCGACGTTGCCAACGACATGGAATTAAAGTAGAATTTATTTGAAGCCGAAGAATTTTCAGGTTCAAATAAAGATGAGTGTTTTAAACGCTTACGAAGTACTAAAATATTTTTATGTTAGTTAAATTTAAAATTATGAAGTAATTTAATTTTATTGACTGTTGTTTAGTAATTTAACTTACATTATATTGGCATATGAATTTAATTGTTAGGAATTTGTAGTGATAGTTAAATCTAAAATTGAAATTAAACTGCTAGTTAAATTTCCAATCATTAATAACTAATTAACCATTGTGTTATATTGACTAATTTGGATGTTGATTGTGATGAATTATATTGGACGATATTTTAGATGATTGGATGTTTTTTTTATTTCTGTTATCACCCTGTATATTATTTGATAGTATATAAATAGTTATTTGAATTATTTCGAATAAATTATGAAATAGGTTGAAATGACACACACACACACACACACACACACACACACACACACCTATGACACTTTGATTTGGATTGAAATGATATATATCCCTCTCTGAAATGAAATTGAAATAACTGATCACTTGGCCATATGATAGAAAATTATATATGAACACCAAATTGGTTAAATTCAATGATTTTAAATTCTTGAATTTGAATCTATTTAAATTATTTTGATTTAAATGATTAAAAATCGAATTTATAAAGATTGAATTAATTATAAATTTGAGTTTTGAAATGTTGAAATTAAAATTAGTCAAAAGAAATTTTTTCAAAGAATTTAATTTGGAATTTGAAGTTATGATTGACATTTGACCTGAACTATGGAAATTGAATTGTTTTAAAGGTTTGAACTTTATTCAAACTTTGGAAATTTGTCTTGGTTAAAGTGATATGAATGAATATTTCAAATTGAAATCGAAATTGAATTATTTTAAAAGATTTGAACCTTAAATTTAATATTGAAGTTTAAATTGATTTAAGTGATTTACATCGGTGTTTTGTAATCGAACTCGAAATTGACGAATTGAAATGGTTTAAAATAAGTATTGAATTGAAATTTAATCCACTGTGCAACGACCAGCAAATTTATTGCTTTGACAAAGTTTATTTATTTTAAAATTAATTCAAATAACAGGTTGATAATAAAAATAATATTGTTTTGAGTGATAATAAGTAATGGTAATCTTATTTTGAATAAATATTTGCAGAAAAAAATTTCTCAAAATCTAAATCGATAAAAATGCTGAAAATTGTTTTATCAACAACCAGCTCTATAATCAAACATGTCACGCATAGAGCTGGATACATACACTTATTTTTATAATTAAAAAATAATAAAATAAATAAAATAAATAAAATAAATTGAATTGTTTTTGAAAATTTAATGTGTTTATTAAATTGTTAGTAATGCCCTTAAATAAAATAATTAATTTATTAAATTAAATTGAGATTTAATGATTAAATAATTATTCAAATAATTAATTTAAATGATGAAAATTAATTTTGAATAGTTATAATATGATAATAAATCATTTATAATAGTTTTATAAATATATATATATTTGATTTGAAAATACAAGGAAAAATCGATATCGCTTTATCGGTCTAACAACGATTATTGTAAATAATTTTTAGTATGAATTTACATGGTTTTATAATTCCAATATGATCATTTTAATTCATCCAAAATCATAAGAATATGTTTTTCAAATTTTGTTTTCAAATATATCTACGTTAAAGTATAACTGAAAATGTAACCGGGAATCGTTCTCCTATTGGCAACGGTTTATCAAATGATAGTTGATCGGAATCAACGCAATGTTATTTATATGACATGTATACATATACAACATACAAATGCATCCATTAACATGCACATGAACATATGTATACATACATATATACTTATACACTTAAAAATACTTGCATAATATAAAATATATAAGATAATTTAAGCAAGCTACCTCCTTAAGCTTACATAAGTCAACATATGCATACATGAAGTGAATGAAGTGATGGAGCACATGGAGGGGTAGGTAGTAATATGTGGAATGATGGGTAGAAAAGTGGAGATGTAATGGATAATGAAATAAAGATATTTTTTAGAAGTTTCTCGGCCCTTAAGCCTTCCAAGGCTATAAATACATACATACCTTCATTCTAATTTTCGCACAACATTCCATCTTCTTCTTCCTCTTCTTTTTAAAGCCCTAATTGCCTCTTTAATGGCCTCCTCTGCTAAATAAAATAATGAGCAAAAGTTATGGAAAAACATTTGTAAAATATATGCATATGCATATGTTATCGATCCATTTCAAAACCAAGCTAAAACACCTCCTCTTCCTCTTGCAAACCCATGGCCATCCACCATCACCACCATGGTCGAGCCCTCCCACCTCTTCCAAGCTTGGTCGCGCGTATCTAGAGGTCTTAGGATTGATTCCATAAACTCCGGTGCGATGGTAGTGGAGCTATAGCCAATTTAAAGTTAGATCGTTTGAATCTAAGGTAAGAACTCTTAAACTATTATATCATATTTTGGATGATAATATGATGTTTGCAATGGATGTTTAATATGCTTTGATCATCAAGTTTGATTGTTTAAACATGAATGTTGAATATATATATATATATATATATATATATATATATGCAAGTCACGAAAATACACGACGATAAGCACAAAGGAAATCTGTAACAACCCGGAAATTCCGATCCCGAAAATTCCAGATAGTTAGTGAAAGAAGAAAGAGGAAGAAGAAGAAAACAGAAACAAGTCACAGAAACCTCACATTCGCAGTGGATTAAATATAATATCAAATAAAATAGCAGTTATACAAAGAAAACTATATCTGCTAATTTACATTTAAATACATCAGAGTTACACATATACATAAACACTGGATAAACAATCATGTCCAGATACTACAATATCACAGTAGAAATTCTCCATACGTCCCAGCCATTCAGCTCGCCTTCTAAGCTCTAGAACGTCCTTACCTGAAAATCTGTAATACTCGGTCTGACCCGAGCATTACATCAAAGTAACACCCGGGTCAGGCTGGAAACCAGCGTGAGTAAACCCAACTAACAAGGAATACAAAAGCATACATCTTATATAAACCCGGGGTAACTTATATTAATTTTCAACTTCTCAAGTTGTTATAACATCACTTATTCCATACATCAATTTCTAAGTACCAATACTTAGATTAAATGGTCCAATTTACTTAAATCATTCCATTACAGCCTATGATTTCACATATCAATTTATACAGATTCGAAGTGGTTTCGGGTATTCACTAATACCCGACTCCGATCTCTTCGAATTCAATTTCCATCTTAACCCCCATTGATTAAGTGGAACACAATTCAACCCTTAATACAAGATGTCACTTTTAATATAGCAACTCAACAACGACAGATAACTACACAATCACTATACAAAACAATCATATCATATCATAAACATTTTATACCAGAAATATGAACCAATCATTCATAAGCAAGATTGATTAGTCACCCATTCATAATTAAATCAAATTAATTTGCTTAATCACTTTTAAATCTTTCTTACTTAACAATAATTAATTACAAACCATTAGTTATTTATTTCCTAATTATCCTTTCTACTTACATTCAGTAATTAGTCTTTAATTAATTCACCACATTCATTAATACATCTTGATTAATCACATTCAGTAATTAATTATTCTAAATTTCTTACATTAATTAATTAATCTCTAATTAATTAATAAAATCTTTAATTGATTACTGAAAAATTAACACTTAATTACTTCTCTAAGCAATTATTCTCTAATTACTCTCCCTCATGTAATTACCCATTAATTTCATCCTGTAATTATCCATTAATTACTTCACAAAGTAATTTACACTTCATTTATTACGTTTATTCATAATTAACCATTCAAATTAATAATTACTTATATTGATGAATTATTCTTTAATTTATCACCTTCATTAATTAACTAACCTTTAATCCATTCCCTTAATTAATCAATCATTTAATTCATTACACTAAGTAATTAATCCTTAATTACTTTCATGAAAAAAACTTTAAATTATTTTCATCCCTTATCTACTTAATTTAATTTATAAAAATCTTAATTGACTAAATATAAACCATAAATTATATATACATATAATATAACTTCAAAACAATTACATTAATTATATATATATTATAAACAAAATAAAATTTTAATTTATCTCCATAATTAATTAACTTCAAAACAATTATATTAATTAATCCTTAATTAATAACATCATGTGATTATTCATAAATCACTTCCACTTTAATTACTCCCATGAGTAATTCGTCTAATTACTTTCACAAGTAATAACCATTCTTAATTACATTTAAAAATTAACCATTTATTTCTTCATTAAGTAATTACACTTAATTAATCCATAATTAAGTGATATTTTAAAAATAAAATAATTAATTAACTAATTATTTAAAATTAATTTAAACAATCAATTGATTAACTTATTATATTTAAAGAAACTCCTTAATTAATTAAGAAAACGTTAGTCTTAATTAACAAATCATATTTATTAAGTGTTCCTAAGTTCATAACACAATAATTTAACCATATTTATCTTTATAAATAAATTATTTGAATTAATCAAATTTTAATAATTTTAAAAAAACAACTTATTCTAATACAAGTTAAATATGCAACCTATATTTCATTAACAGGTTTAAATCAGCAGCTCCATCAATAAGTTTTAATCTACACTTATATTATTACAGTACAAACCAAAAAGCAGAAGACCTAATATACTCGAGTTCGAACCTTCAATCTCACGAACCTATCCCAGACTAATTCCTATGCCTTTCTTCTTCAAGTTGACATCAACAATACACGAGAATTACTTCGAGTCACATACCTTTCCTCTCGATCAAACACTCGATACCCAGCAACGCACATCTTCGATTTATCATCCTGAAAACGCGAGAGCTACACGAGAAACCTCATCTTCCAAAAAAAACTCAAACATTCCAGTGTTCAAACCGTACATGCGTGCACAATGCACAGCAGACCCAACGTCGCTGGAACCCCCTCCGGCCATCTCCAAGTCGCCGTTGATCACCACGTGCCATCCCTCCACCCAGAACCAACAATACTACCACGCATCAATTTTCGACCCTCTGATCGAAAATCTGCAGAAACTTCGAACCCAAAAATCTCATCGCCTCTGGCCATCTCATCGCAGATGATCCTTGCCGACATCTCCATTGTGATGCTAAAACCAAGGTCGTCAACTTCCCTAAAAACGATCGAACTCGGTCAAAAATTCAAGTCGCTAAAACTTCTATAGTTCGGCCGAAACCAAACAACTCTAAAACCTAATCGACTCAAATTCGAACGAATCGTTCATAGGAAATTTTTTATGACAATTTTCCCTTCATCTACACTTCAAATGCTAGCCTCGCTCCTAATTTCAACTCAAATAATCAAGTGGTTCGACGACAATTCATTAAAACAACCCAAATGTTCAAACCCCAAATTCTCATGATTCATTAAACTAAAAATTATGAAATGCATGTCTAAATTCATGATTCTTCATCACGATTACATACATGAAATTCAATTTTGAATTTAAGATAGTTAATTTTTTACAAAAATTCTAGTTTTACTGTAAATTCCCTATTTTATAATTATTTGTTGTTTTAAAAATTATGAAACTATTTTTAAAATTACTACCAAACATTATCATACAGTTTCCATTCACATATCTTGTTCTAATAAAGTATAGATTGGAAGATGTTTACATTTTTCTTAAAGAAGAACCACTTCTGTAAAATACAGAGATGAACATACAGGTTCATCTATATTCAGGCATCCCATTCCCTCAATCATTCATATACCACAGTACTAATGTAAGTATGTATTCCATATCATAGCAAATTCAACACATGCAATATCAAATTCAACTTTAGATTTGTTAAAAACTGTTCAAAAGAATTTACTCACAATTGTATAAAAGCAGAAGACAGAGACTGTTGCTTCCAGGCTCTTGAAATCCACTGCATATCCTTGAATTATTTTGCATGTTGATAAATCTTCCTGTTGTAAATTCTGAATTGCATGTTTGTACTTGAAGATCTTGCATTTGCCTCTGATTTGAACTTTCCAGATTCCATTCTTGATCCAGATTCATTTACTTTTCTTATTTCAGATTTCTTCCATTTTTGATCATTGATTTACATCTTTGTTGAGAATGAAGAAAGAATTTTTAGCTGAGTCAAAAAAAAACTTTTGTTCTTATTTTACAAATTTTAAATTAAATTTACAAGAGGATAACATTTGTCTCCTTAATGTCTTAGTTAACTTACACCTATACTTATGAACTTACAAGTGTTTTTGACATGTATTATAATGTTTACAAGTGTTGTTTTAATGTTTAATTCATATTTTACAATGTTATTTTCTAATGTTTTATTAATGTTTTAAATGATATTATTTTCCTTATAACTTAAATATATAAGTAATTATGTAATATTAAGTGCTTATTATTATTATTTTTCAATAAACAAGTTTTAGATTTTAATAAATATAAAAGCAAGTTTGTGTGAACATTTATTGACAATAACTTATATTTCTAATCAAATCATATAACATGTGTTTATAAATTTGAGAAATTAAATTTAACTCCTTATATAAAATTTTAAAACAATTTATCTTATGTTAAAATTAAAATGAAAAAAATATTAAAACAATTGAAATTTTAAATCTTTAAAATCTTTCCAATCCCAAGAATACTCTATACGTTCTTGAAATTGGTTCCTATATTTTTAAATAGAATTTAACTTTAATTACCCTTTGAAAAATTATTGAATTCAAAACAGTGCCTCTTATTACTGTACATATACATACATATATATAACTTGTATGTATGTATATTTGAATTTTCTAACATTATAAAGTTTGCCTAAATTTATATATATATATATATATATATATATGTTAATTTCCTACAAGATTATCATTCTCAAATATTTAAATTTATAGATCCATTATTTATATACATATCCAGATAATTATTCAATTATCAGATGACCAAAATCTGGGTTATCACATTCCTCCCCACTTTGAATCTTTTCGTCCTTGAAAAGGAACGAATCCAGAATTTATTTAAAAGCTTATTTTCAGAAAATTATTCTTTAATCATTTTTCAAACACCTTTAAAATCTATATAATATTGCCAAAAATAGTTTTTATAAAAATACTTTTACAACTTGATGTCTTAACCAGTCTATCCTTGTTCTCCTAGAAATTCGGTCATACGTTGATCAGGCGTATGACTAAAAATCTACAAGTGCTTGGCAGACCCGTTTTCAACATCCGGTGAAAATAGTTTGAAAATAATTTTATTAAAAATATAGAAAACAGTTTTTGAAAATAGAGGATATATCTTTGGTGAGAATGCTTTGGAAATCATCGCCCCCATCCATGGTCGCAGTTAACCCGATGGTTACGTTGCCGTCCCGACAAAATTCACATATAACTGTAGGCCTTCCGCCCCTCAATTACACCATGGAACCCGCTACAGATTGTAGCTACAACTGGGGTTACGTACCTATCACAGCAAAAACCCATATAACTGTAGGCATCAGCGCCCTCGAATTTCGCTGCCAAAAGAATGAAACTTCTCCACTCCACTCGACCATAGATCGCACTCTACCGATGTTGCGTTGCCTTCCCGGCAAAATCAAGTGTAGACCGTTGGCACTCATCCTCCACACGATTTTCGCTATGGTCCCCACAGTAGATCGCAGTGACATCGAGTTACACTTTCGTCACAGCATAACCCAAATGCCCCTGTAGGCATCAGCGCCCTCGACTTTCGCTACCCAATAATCCTCAGGAACTAGTTTGTCCGGACTCCTCACAGGATCAACTTTAGAAACCCCCCCTTGGGGCTCAAGGCAGCACCACCCAGTGGTACTCCTGAGAAGTCCATTCCAAGGGAGCGCCTTTTTCCTCAGAGCCATCATCAAAACACTTTATACTATACATATATAGTATCTTTAAATCATACACCTAGTATGATCTCATACAAAGCTCCTTTGCACAAAATCGATTATTCCAAAATCGGTAATCCTCAAACTAGGCTTTCTAAATTTAATATTGATTTTACCCAAAAATCAAAATCCTTTCCAAATCCATAGGTTCCCAAAACCTTTTTCCAAAATTCTCATAAGATCCTTTCTTTATATATATAGATATATATAATTTTCAAAACTTTGGATCATTTCAAACTTGTATAAAACTCCTTTTATACTTCAAACACTTTCCAAAAACCCTTTTTCTTCTGGCAAAAGATTCAATAAGAGGAGTTTTATCTTATATTATCCTGATATAACTTAATTTATCCAAAATCAAATATTCAAATTTTATTACTTCTTCCCAATATCAATTTCATTCAAATCCGTACGATGTACACATATCATTTGTACGCCATACCAATCTGATCGCTCACTCGATCACACAATTTCACTTCCAAACTAGTATCATCCACCCGACTTCCTAGTGCGGACTCAGATCTGGTTTCTTGATCAGAAACCGTCATTCTCCTTGCATAGCCATAACTATGATAGAGAATATCCAGAACCAATCAACAATCCATATCCAGGTTCACCGTCGAAAATTGAGTGAAAAATTCCAACTCAGATCGACATACTATCCCGAAATTCTGTGCTCGAATCTGGATCACATTACTATGCGAATAGAATAACATACGTACACCCTACGTATTTATCTTTATTGGTTATTAGCCAAATCAATTCCATTTCTATTCATATTTACTTTAATTTTCATTTACTTACTCACAATTGCTTTAATCCATTTGGATTATCACCTCTATTCTTATCTCGATTGGGTATTTAACCAATAAAAGTTTGAACTCCGACCAGTTTATTTAGAAAATAGCTTGAAAAAAATTAAAAATAGGTAAGTAGTTGGAAAATAATTACTAGTTTGCAAAATAGCTGTAAAATAGTTCAATAATTGTAAAATAATTGGAAAATAGTTAAATAGTCATAGAAATTTTAAATAATTGCAAAATACCTATAAAATAGTAATTAGTAGTTGAAAATAGTAATTAGTTTATAGAATAGTTAAATTGTTAAACAGTTTCAAAAATAATAGTAAAACAAGTATAAGATAGTTTGGCTTTTTAAAAGAAAGGTTGTACATATAATGAATAACTTGGAAAACAGGTTTATATTAAAACAATTTATATTAAAAATAGCGCAGAGTCAAACTGCTCACTTCCCAATCTCCATTCTCATCAATTCAATTTAAATTTCCTCTACCATTTAAATTGACCCAATTCCAATTTAAACAACTTCAATTTCCATTGAAATTAATTCAAATCAAATTTAATTTGAACTAATTCAAATTTTAATTTTAAACCATCTCGAGTTATATAAATTCGAGTTAATACTTCAACTGTTGATTTAATTTCTTTAAATCAATTTACCTTTTTATCCCAACAATGGATTACCATACTCCATTTCTCATTCTTTTAAACAAATCCAATTCACATTTTTTTTAAAAATTATTAATAACAATAGGATGATACCATCCAATTATTTCAAAACATCCATCCATTTTCAATTTTAGGATCTCTAACCCAATTTGAGATCACTCAAACTCTCAATGATAATCAATCATTTAACTTTCCAAGTTAAACTTAATTTCATCTTGAAATTTCCAAATCAGGTTGATCATTTCAACTTCTTTAACCTTTCCCAAGTTAAACTTAATTCACTTAATCCAGTCAACCTTACCCAGTTTGAACTTCCATTTCAAATTCTAAACTTCACATTAATAATCTTCCCACTTATTAAGTTCAAAAACTTATCATCATGGGTATCACATCTTATTCCAAGTTCAAAACTCGCCAATTAGAGTTTATTTCCAACCACCTTTGATATTATGTATATCCACATGTATACATATTAATTTCTTTTGCATACCAAGTTATACTTTAAAATTTTAAACCACCTTTGGTTTTAATTCAAAACAAATTTCTTTTAAAATTTTCAAACAACTCTTATTTGAAATAGGACCATTTCATTCAAATGCATTAAATAATATTATTTGTTATTTCTTTGAATTAATTACATCATTAATTAATCACATTCGGTAATTAACTTATTTCTTAATTACCTTCATTAAGTAATTGTCCCTTAAATTACTTACCTCTAGTTACTTCATTAAGTAACTCCCTCTTATTTATTAATTTCAATTATTATCCATAGATTAATCTCATTAAATAAAGTTTAATAAATTACATAAATTGATTGATTATCCTTATCCTAAAACCTTTCCAAATTTCAAGATTTAATTTTAGTTTGAATCCATTTCAAACTTGTCTTTAATTTAATTTCAATTTGGTTGTAATTATATTACCACTTAATTCTTACTATTACTTTTAATTTAATTAATACTACAACCAATTTCCTTAATATAATAGATAATCTATTTCTTTATATAAGATTCATTTACTTTTGAAATCATTTAAAAACCTTTATATAAGAAAATAACAAGTACGCTCTCTCATATTTATATTCTCTACTCATCCTAGGGTACCACTTACCCTATCCTTAATGAGTAATCCCACCAGAGCCAAGGTTCTCGCTTAACCTTCAGCTCTGATAACAAATGTAACAACCCGGAAATTCCGATCCCGAAAATTCCAGATAGTTAGTGAAAGAAGAAAGAGAAAGAAGAAGAAAACAGCAATAAGTCACAAAAACCTCACATTCGCAGCGGATTAAATATAATATCAAATAAAATAGCAGTTATATAAAGAAAACTATATCTGTTAATTTACATTTAAATACATCAGAGTTACACATATACATAAACAGTGGATAAACAATCATGTCCAGATACTACAATATCACAGTAGAAATTCTCCATACGTCCCAGCCATTCAGCTCGCCTTCTAAGCTCCAGAAAGTCCTTACCTGAAAATCTGTAATACTCGGTCTGACCCGAGCATTACATCAAAGTAACACCCGGGTCAGGCTGGAAACCAGCGCGAGTAAACCCAACTAACAAGGAATACAAAAACATACATCTTATATAAACCCGAGGTAACTTATATTAATTTTCAACTTCTCAAGTTGTTATAACATCACTTATTCCATACATCAATTTCTAAGTACCAATACTTAGATTAAATGGTCCAATTTACTTAAATCATTCCATTACAGCCTATTAATTTCACATATCAATTTATACAGATTCGAAGTGGTTTCGGGTATTCACTAATACCCGACTCCGGTCTCTTCGAATTCAATTTCCATCTTAACCCCCATTGATTAAGTGGAACATAATTCAACCCTTAATACAAGATGTCACTTTTAATATAGCAACTCAACAACGACAGATAACTACACAATCACTATACAAAACAATCATATCATATCATAAACATTTTATACCAGAAATATCAACCAATCATTCATAAGCAAGATTAATTAGTCACCCATTCATAATTAAATCAAATTAATTTGCTTAATCACTTTTAAATCTTTCTTACTTAACAATAATTAATTACAAACCATTAGTTATTTATTTCCTAATTATCCTTTCTACTTACATTCAGTAATTAGCCTTTAATTAACTTACCACATTCATTAATACATCTTGATTAATCACATTCAGTAATTAATTATTCTAAATTTCTTACATTAATTAATTAATCTCTAATTAATTAATAAAATCCTTTAATTGATTACTGAAAAATTAACACTTAATTACTTCTCTAAGCAATTATTCTCTAATTACTCTCCCTCATGTAATTACCCATTAATTTCATCCTGTAATTATCCATTAATTACTTCACAAAGTAATTTACACTTCATTTATTACGTTTATTCATAATTAACCATTCAAATTAATAATTACTTATATTGATTAATTATTCTTTAATTTATCACCTTTATTAATTAACTAACCTTTAATCCATTCCCTTAATTAATCAATCATTTAATTCATTAAACTAAGTAATTAATCCTTAATTACTTTCATGAAAAAAACTTTAAATTATTTTCATCCCTTAACTACTTAATTTAATTTATAAAAATCTTAGTTGACTAAATATAAACCATAAATTATAAATACATATAATATAACTTCAAAACAATTACATTAATTATTTATATATATTATATACAAAATAAAATTTTAATTTATCTCCATAATTAATTAACTTCAAAACAATTATATTAATTAATCCTTAATTAATAACATCATGTGATTATTCATAAATCACTTCCACTTTAATTACTCACATGAGTAATTCCTCTAATTACTTTCATAAGTAATAACCATTCTTAATTACATTCAAAATTAACCATTTATTTCTTCATTAAGTAATTACACTTAATTAATCCATAATTAAGTGATATTATAAAAATAAAATAAATAATTAACTAATTATTTAAAATTAATTTAAACAATCAATTGATTAACTTATTATATTTAAAGAAATCCCTTAATTAATTAAGAAAACGTTAGTCTTAATTAACAAATCATATTTATTAAGTGTTCCTAAGTTCATAACACAATAATTTAACCATATTTATCTTTATAAATAAATTATTTGAATTAATCAAATTTTAATAATTTTAAAAAAACAACTTATTCTAATACAAGTTAAATATGCAACCTATATTTCATTAACAGGTTTAAATCAGCAGCTCCATCAATAAGTTTTAATCTACACTTATATTATTACAGTACAAACCAAAAAGCAGAAGACCTAATATACTCGAGTTCGAACCTTCAATCTCACGAACCTGTCCCAGACTAATTCCCATGCCTTTCTTCTTCGAGTTGACATCAGCAATACACGAGAATTACTTCGAGTCACATACCTTTCCTCTCGATCAAACACTCGATACCCAGCAACGCACATCTTCGAGTTATCATCCTGAAAACGCGAGAGCTACACGAGAAACCTCGTCTTCCAAAAAAAAACTCAAACATTCCAGTGTTCAAACCGTACATGCGTGCACAACGCACAGCGAACCCAACGTCACTGGAACCCCCTCCGGCCATCTCCAAGTCGCCGTTGACCACCACGTGCCATCCCTCCACCCAGAACCAACAATACTACCACACATCAATTTTCGACCCTCTGATCGAAAATCTGCAGAAACTTCGAATCCAAAAATCTCATCGCCTCTGGCCATCTCATCGTAGATGATCCTTGCCGACATCTCCATCGTGATGCCAAAACCAAGGTCGTCAACTTCCCTAAAAACGATCGAACTCGGTCAAAAATTCAAGTCGCTAAAACTTCTATAGTTCGGCCGAAACCAAACAACTCTAAAACCTAATCGACTCAAATTCGAACGAATCGTTCATAGGAAATTTTTTATGACAAT
Organism: Allium cepa; assembly: GCA_030765085.1. Classification (NCBI taxonomy): domain Eukaryota; kingdom Viridiplantae; phylum Streptophyta; class Magnoliopsida; order Asparagales; family Amaryllidaceae; genus Allium; species Allium cepa. The sequence continues at coordinate 879,080,004 of CM060934.1, forward strand.
TTTCCCTTCATCTACACTTCAAATGCTAGCCTCGCTCCTAATTTCAACTCAAATAATCAAGTGGTTCGACGACAATTCATTAAAACAACCCAAATGTTCAAACCCCAAATTCTCATGATTCATTAAACTAAAAATTATGAAATGCATGTCTAAATTCATGATTTTTCATCACGATTACATACATGAAATTCAATTTTGAATTTAAGATAGTTAATTTTTTACAAAAATTCTAGTTTTACTGTAAATTCCCTATTTTATAATTATTTGTTGTTTTAAAAATTATGAAACTATTTTTAAAATTACTACCAAACATTATCATACAGTTTCCATTCACATATCTTGTTCTAATAAAGTATAGATTGGAAGATGTTTACATTTTTCTTAAAGAAGAACCACTTCTGTAAAATACAGAGATGAACATACAGGTTCATCTATATTCAGGCATCCCATTCCCTCAATCATTCATATACCACAGTACTAATGTAAGTATGTATTCCATATCATAGCAAATTCAACACATGCAATATCAAATTCAACTTTAGATTTGTTAAAAACTGTTCAAAAGAATTTACTCACAATTGTATAAAAGCAGAAGACAGAGACTGTTGCTTCCAGGCTCTTGAAATCCACTGCATATCCTTGAATTATTTTGCATGTTGATAAATCTTCCTGTTGTAAATTCTGAATTGCATGTTTGTACTTGAAGATCTTGCATTTGCCTCTGATTTGAACTTTCCAGATTCCTTTCTTGATCCAGATTTATTTACTTTTCTTATTTCAGATTTCTTCCATTTTTGATCTTTGATTTACATCTTTGTTGAGAATGAAGAAAGAATTTTTAGCTGAGTCAAAAAAAAACTTTTGTTCTTATTTTACAAATTTTAAATTAAATTTACAAGAGGATAACATTTGTCTCCTTGATGTCTTAGTTAACTTACACCTATACTTATGAACTTACAAGTGTTTTTGACATATATTATAATGTTTACAAGTGTTGTTTTAATGTTTAATTCATATTTTACAATGTTATTTTCTAATGTTTTATTAATGTTTTAAATGATACTATTTTCCTTATAACTTAAATATATAAGTAATTATGTAATATTAAGTGCTTATTATTATTATTATTATTATTATTATTCAATAAACAAGTTTTAGATTTTAATAAATATAAAAGCAAGTTTGTGTGAACATTTATTGACAATAACTTATATTTCTAATCAAATCATATAACATGTGTTTATAAATTTGAGAAATTAAATTTAACTCCTTATATAAAATTTTAAAACAATTTATCTTATGTTAATATTAAAATGAAAAAAATATTAAAACAATTGAACTTTTAAATCTTTAAAACCTTTCCAATCCCAAGAATACTCTATACGTTCTTGAAATTGGTTCCTATATTTTTAAATAGAATTTAACTTTAATTACCCTTTGAAAAATTATTGAATTCAAAATAGTGCCTCTTCTTACTGTACATATACATACATACATATATATATATATATATACATACATACATACATATATATATATATACTTGTATACTTGTATGTATGTATATTTGAATTTTCTAACATTATAAAGTTTGCCTAAATTTATATATATATATATATGTGTTAATTTCCTACAAGATTATAATTCTCAAATATTTAAATTTATAGATCCATCATTTATATACATATCCAGATAATTATTCAATTATCAGATGACCAAAATCCGGGTTATCACAAAATCACTTTCCTTTATATTAATGAATTGTGTATATAGAGTGTTAATCCTCTTTAAAATGGTTTTAAAATGAGTTGAAATGTTTTATAAACTCTTAAAAGTGTTTTGGTGAAGTTTGAATGAGAATGGGAAATTTAATCAAAAATAGGTGCGTCGCGTAATGGCAGTTCACGATTTCGTGCCATAAAAGTCAAACAAGTGCAATGAATGGAATATAGCTTGGAATTCTTCAAGATAATAATTTTTCAAACTGTTATATTCGTTGTTTTCCAATGAAGAAAGAAAATTGTGGTTTTGATGAGTAGATTTTGAGATATGAGCAAAACAAGCTTTTTGAAAAATCATGGTTTTGCAGTTCGGAATCCAAAACTGGATTTCTTTGAAATTAATGTTTTAAAATTGTTTAAAAATGTGGTATAAATCTTTTAAAATGTTTTAAAAGTGATTTGAGTAATAAAAATGAATTTTCAAATAATAAAAAGTCATTTTGATTAATATAGCTTATAAAAGCACTTTCCACGGCACTTTTTTATAACTTTTAAATTTTATTTTTAAACTCAATGATTTTTTCAAATCTTTTATAAACATTTTTAAAAGGATAATTAAATTTTTTTAATAATTATTGGAGGTTTTCTAGCTTATTTAAGAGAATTTAAACAAATGTTTTAAAAAAACCATTATAAATAAGTGGTTTAATCTTGGCTCTAAAAGCCAACGGGTAGACTGGATTTTCTAGTCGTGAGATTCGGATATGAGGTGCTTAAACTAAGAAGATGTTCAGGAGCAACTAGTGCCCTGGCTCACCTAGCCTCTTCCTTGGGCGAGATGTAGATAAAGTCGAAATGTCAAAAACGAGTTAAGTATAAAAAGATTTAATTTTCCAAATTTAAATTAAATATAACTTTGATTTGTAGAGATGATCTTCTTATATTTAGTGTTAAAGATCGAAGAGTGAACTCGTACTATTCTGGAATTTAAAAAGTGATTTCGTCGTTACTACGCCAATAGTGTCGTCGATGTAACACATTGGCAACTAAAATATTAAAAGTCATGTCATTGGAAACATGAAATGACATAATGGCAACCTCATGTACTTATATTTATATATGCATGTAGTGTTAGGAGGAGACATGGATGCATGCATGGGTGAGGTGGCGTGTAATGAGAGGAAGGTAAAGTACAAGGGTATTTTGGTAATCTCACTTTTTTACATATTATAAAAACTACTTTTTTCAAAAAAAAATTCCATTATCTCTCTTCCATTTTCTAATTTCATAAGCTCTAAGGTAATTTTAATGGATTTCTTAGCATTCTAAAGTTTTATATTTTCAGGTCTAAACTTTTTATGACAATTTAAACTTAGCTTCAAAACTCCTTCTTTTCCATTCAAATTCTTCTATTTTACCCGAAATGTTTTCAACCATAACTTCTTACAATCAACACCCTTGCCAGATTTTCTTTTTGTCAAATCATAAACATTTCCAGTGGCTACAACTTTATAGTTTGGCACTTTTTCTGGTTTCGATCTTAATGCTCCACAATTTCATTTTTTGCAAGAGTGTTTTTGAACCTAGATTTTGATGTCCGAAAATATCCCTCACTGTTTTGGCCATAACCTCTATAAAATTTAACTTTTTGAGTAAATCTTTTTTTAAATGATAGAGAAAAGAATTATTTAAACTTTCCTTTTAACCACCTTAACAAATTCCAAGTGTAACATGTCTAAAAACCGAGGAGAATATGACCCCTTTCGAGTTGATTTTTGGTTGTTTTCAACCTCTACAAGTTTAAAGTTTATTTCAAGTTTGGATAGCTTTCGATAAGTAGATATCTTAACTTTATTTTTGGGAAATATTTTACTTTAGTTACATTGTGATATATATTGCTTGCTTCGTTTGTGTATGATGTGAATTTGTTCATATTTGGTTTGGAAATGTATAGTGTGATGGATGCAAACATGTTAAGTAAATGTTAGTTAACAAACTAGTTAATAAGTAAAATTTTAACCAAAAAAAAAGCTTTAAAACTATATTCACGTTCATATTTATAGCCTATGAATGCTGGTTTTATGTATGCCTAAACCATTGCTATGTAATGTTTGGTTGTGTTGATAATATTATAAACTTGTTTGTCGAACTGCCCGTACAGCGATAGTCATTGTATCAGCACTTTCGAAAAATCACTTCTGATCAAACCATTTAGTTTCATCTTCGTGCTTGGAATTATTTTACAAGTTAAGCAAGGTTTTAATTAATGATATATCCAAAAATAATTATTTATTTAATAATGATTATTTTATTTAATTAGTTATTTAATTAATAAGGATTAAGGTTAACTAATTAACTTATTAATGATGTGTTTTAAATTTAACTAATTACTTAGTCAATGACGTTTTAAATTTCATTAATTATTTATTTAATAATTTTTAAGGATAATTAATCTTTTTAAAATGATGGATCAAAATAATTAATCAATTAATTAACAATGTTTTAAAATTAACTAATCTTATTAATTAATGACTTTTAAAAGGAAATCAACTTGTTTTAACTTTAATTAATCTTCTATTAATGATGATTTAAATGTACTAATCATTTTAAAATAATGATATATAATTATTAGTTAACTAATTTAGTTAATTGTAATTAATTAATTTAATTAATGATGTTTTAGAGGTTATTTGCCCCTTTTAATTAAAGGTTATTGGGGTCAATTAATCAACTTGGTTTGTGAAGTTTCAAATTGAATTTATCAAAGGAACAAGTATGTTTTGACTTTGTTATTCATTTTAAATAATGGTAACTAACTATTGATTAATTTAATTAATTATATTTTACTAATTAATTGAATTAATAAGGTTTAAAGTAACCTTTTTATTATTTGAAGTCATTACAGTTCAAAAATTGAATTGTGTGATGAAGTTTAAAGTTAATTAATCGACGTAATATATATTGAATTTTTGAAGTTAGTGAACTATTTCAACAAAGGGTTTTAAAGCTAACACTTGTAATGTGAAGCCAAGCATGATTCGGGTTTTAAAAGAAAAAAGTTTGATCCGTTTATGGAAATGAATTAATTTCCATAAAGCGATTCACTTGTAGGAAACGAATTATTTGTATACTTAGCACTAAACGACGAAGAGGTAGACTTGTCGCTATTTCGAATGATAAGAGTAATTGTGAGACATGACTTTAAGGTAACCCTACCTTGACTTGTCTTGAATTGTTATTAACCAAGAGATAGTACAATTTTTAACTCAATGAGTGGTGATAAGTATATAAGACTTAATTTCCATATAGATCTTTTTATATCCTCGATAGTTGGTTTCCCTACTATCGATTAACTCGTCTTCTTTATTATCGTCATTCTAAGATGATGTGTTTATCCGTTGAGCTTTGTTATCCTTTGTCGTAAATGACTAAACCAAAAGCGTGAGAGGGGCCAAGCTATGTAGGATTGCTCCCATTAGGATATTTTCACATTTCATCTTGATTTTTGTGTACCGTCATGTGAAAAAGGGTTAAGATTTAGATTTGAAATATTTGGATTCTCAGTAAGGTCTGGAGAGGTCCGGCTTGGAGGGTCCCAAGAAGTGTCACAGAGTAAATGAGCTTCTCAGAAGTATATTACTAGAGGTATATACTAAGGGGGGTGCAGCTTCCTAGTTGTTGTTGGAAATTTTCCTTTTCGTATTTGATTTGAACCTTTAAATCTGTTTCCTTTAATTACAGTAGGAAGAGTCAACCACTCTTTATTGTGTTCAATTATTTGGTTTTGTCTATTCTATCCAGTTTGGATAGTTATCTTGTTTTCACCATTCTATCGAGGTTGGGCTATTGTCTTATTTTATCCGTTCTATCTAGTTGGGATTTTTATTCAGGCTATTTCCATTCTTTCAAGTATTAATGTTATACTAATTGTACTCATCGTCTATTTTTGGATTTGTTCTCTATTGTTCTTTTCCATTTTTATTATGTTTGATTGTTTTTTATGTGGGAGAGAACCCATTCTGCGTTAGCGGCATGGTCCTACATATTATTGTTGAATGCACTTCCTTTTGTTTCAAAGTTTTACTCATACCAGACATTTTGTCTGACCTGGGTTGTTTATTTTCCCTAAACTCTCGGGTACTCAATTATGTTTGGGTAGTCCGAGAATAGCAGGTTTTCTCTGAAGCTCTTTGTAAACGGTGATAGAGCAGGTGGTCCTTGGTTATCAAGTTATTTATTTTACGTCGTATGGTTATGTAGGTATATTTTGTATCTTAAAAATGAAAAGTCAAAATATATGGCCATCAATCTATTATATGTAGTATTCTTTTTATAACTCTGATAATCCCTTATAAGGAGTAACCTTTTGTACTATATCATTTTATATTATATGTAACATTCTGCTGTGAGGTTCGTCTATTTCGTCTTGTTCTGTTCTTTACTTCACCCAAAGAAAACTTATCTTTCAGATGCTTGGGCAACGTCACACGAATACCGAGGATATATTAAGCTTTGTTTCCAGGGATCAGTAAGGTGGGTCATCACAGATGGTATCAGAGCTTAGGTTTAGCGAACCCCTAAGCCCTGGTGGGGCAAACTCTCCAAGGATAGGATTTGTAATATCCTAGGATAAGTCTAAGAGTATAAGCATATATTGAGCGCATATTTGTTAGTGTTAAACAAATGTTTTATATTGTGTTGTTTGATCCATTGAGTGGTGCATGAATTCTGGTCGATACGTCTGATCAGCGTTATTGATAGGGATTCCTACACATTTGAACAGACCTGCCAATACAGTATGTTTTGAAATGGTAAATGAAATAATTTTACCGTGGAATATATTTTACGTATATAAGAATGATTTTCAAAATTAACATAGTTGCATAGCGGAGTAGATTGTTTAGAAATGATAATATGTTGTCGTTATCATATAGGATTTGATTAGCTATGCTCGTCCAGTTTGAGCATTAACTATTGTTGAATAAGTTCATAAGAATTTTCTTTAGTAAGATATTGGTTAAGTAAATGGGAGTTAGAAAACCTTGGAATGAACCCCTTGTGAATTAAGTTTCATAGTTTGGTTATAAGGTGTTTGGCGAAAGGTTTAAGTTAAAAGTCATCTTTTAATAATGTTAAGCTTGAAGTAAATTCGTAATAAAAAGATGGTTAATATAATCTGAGTGGTAGAAAATAATGATAATAATAATAATAAAATAAATAAATAAAAATTTAGAGGATGAATATTTGAGAAATTTTAATTATAATATAGGAGAATCATTTAAATGTAAGTTTAACTCACATCCGAATTTGTCATATCATATCTGCGATGCTATAAACTATTGTTGATTTCTTTGATGATGATTAGATTTGTTTGATTGATTATTTGGTTGAATTTCCATTTAGAAAATGGATGTTTAACAGAAATTAATCTTGATATTCCATTTAAACTATTTAAGTGTCGTTATAGCGATTTTGCAATACCATCATTTATTTAGTTTCATCCCCAAAACCTTTGTATGTATGTTTGAACTCGAGCTTGTGTTTTCCTAAAAGTAGATGTTTAAAATTCATCAATCATTTTGATTAATAATATTTTAAATTAATTAATCATTTTAGCTAATGATGTTTAATACTAATTATTCTTTTTTATTAATGAGATTAGGATTTAATTAATAATTTTAAGTAATGATATTTGAATTTAATTATTTATTTATTTAATGATATTTAAAAGTAATTATTCATTTTAATAAATTATTATTTTAATTTAATAAATCATTTGATAAATAATATTTTATGTTGGTTAATTGATCTAATAAGCGAGTTTAAAATAAATTACTTGATTTGATGAATGTGTTTTGGAAGTAATTAACTATTTTATTAAGATAATTGATTTGTTCATTAAAGGAAATTGTAAATTTGATTAATTATCTATTGGGATAGTTAATAATGCTTTAAATTTATAAAAGAGATTATAAATGTAATTTATTATCTTTTCGGATAATTAATGTTATTTTAAATTTAATAAAAGAATTTAAATTTGATTTATTTTCTTTGGAAGATTTATATGGTTCAAAGGTTTTAAAAAAGAATATTATAAATCATCCTCCAAGAAAATTAGCATTGTTTGGAATTTATAAAAGGTATTTAAATTATTTTATTATCCTTTGAGAAAATAAATATTGTTTTAAATTAAATGAAGGTTTTTAAATGAGACCTTTAAAATAGAATTGTTTATAAACAAAGCTATGTGTAAATTGTTTTGGGACTTTAGTAAACGATGTTTAAATAACATTTTTTTTACCCTTGTTTTAATACACTTAGTATTATAAATTTATCTTTCCAAATAACATTTAAAGGGTTTTTGGAAAATTAAAATTCTGGAATTGTTTAAAATGACTTCAAAATATTTTGAGAAAAGTAATAGCGATATTATTTGGAAATATTTCTAAAGTATAAATATTTTGGAAAAGGAATTTTATGCAGAATGCTTTTTTTTGGATAATTCGGAGTAACACATTTTGGTTAGTTTTGTGGTAATCTGATTAATCTTTTAAGTGACCATCGGATGCTGCTTAGGTGATTGATGTGGAGTACTTAGTCAATTATTCTCTTTGTCATTGTGCAATCGAAATGATTTCGGATTCGAACGAAGCCAAAGTGAATTTTAATAAACAAGTTGTTTGAAGTTATTTTATAAATAAAAATAAAGAGTATAATTTCAAAGACGAGTTTTGAAACTAAAAACTAGGTATTCAAATTTTAAGTTCCCTAAAAGGGAATTGATTTCCAAAATAAAAGTATTGTTGAAAGAGATTGTTCTAATAAATGAATTTTACCCTTAAATAATATACGAGGTAATTTAACACTGATTGAAATAGGTTAGGCTGGATATGAAAGTCTTGATAACGTCGTTTTGTCAAAACCATAAATATTATTTAAGTATCTAAGCAGTGTAAACTAATTGGTGTTATTGGAACAGTCCATTAACATCACTCATTATAACATCTTAAGATAAAAAGGTGGGAAGGTTTTAATAGACATCATTTTCCTAAAACTGTAGCTTTTATTTTAAAACATGTAAGTAGCATAAACTATAGTTATTTTGAGTCAACCCATAAACATTGTTTATCTTAACACTCTAAATTAAAGAGTTTGAGAGGTTGACTCGGTTTTAAAAGACCTAAATTTTGATTTGATCTTCACCTAAATTGTGAAAAGCAAAATAAAGTTTTGTTTTGTAGATATTCTTAGGATTTAAAAGGGTATTATGCAAGCAAATAAAGTGGAATAAGTTAATTTTTGGTGTTTATAAAGAAATGACTATATAAAATATTTTTCAACTTTGATGAAAATTTATTAAATAATTAATAAACGATTTTGGTATTAAACAAAATATCAAATGAAAATTTATGTGATTTAGAAAGATTTATGCAGTAAAGAAACCAATAATTATAGAGTATAACTTTCAATTTTTGTCCGGGTAAGTTTGGATAATTTTCAAAGCAATAACCAAAGGCTAATGAGCAAATAATGGTGCTCTTTGATAATTATCTATATTTGGGCAATCCAGAAAGTTTTTCTAAGTTAGGAGTTTGTTGCTAATCTTTTGACATTTTAAATAATGTTGAGTGTTAGATTTTTCCTTATGGAATTTGAATGATCGATAGTGTTAGTGTATTCCTTAACTGAATGTGATTGATTGATTGTGTGGTCTAATATACCATAGTTTGTTAAGTAAAAAAAAATATAAACCAAGGTTTTTGAATTATTTTTTATTAGGACTTAAATCCCGGTATTTTTGAAAGTTTGATTTTAGAAATTTTTATTTGGGAAAGAGATAATAATCGTTCACTCTATTTGTTGTATTTGGAGGAACCGGAATACCACTTGATGCTCCATGTTATTTTGATTTTGGAGTTTTACATGTTTTGGTAAGGGAACCTCTCCTATTTATTTTTTTGGTTTGGTTTTAGTATATTCCTTTTTCAAGAAATTTGAAAATAAATTTTCAAGTATAAGAGCCCAGGCAATTAGTTCTAAATTTTTCTTTTGATATGATTGTATGCGCAATATTTTATTTTAGAATATTCTTTGCATTTGGTTGCGTACAGATTTATATCATACTATTTTTTGCTGGATAAGTTACATTTAATTAATGAGTTAGGTATTTCCAGGATAATCTTTTTTCTAGGATAGGATTGTGGCGAATTTCGGGGACGAAATTCTTTTAAGGGGGAGGGGGAGTGTAATGACCAGGAATTTCACCACATTAATTTTTGAATATCTATTAAGTTTGAATATTCAAATAACAGGTTTTATAATTAAAATAAAAACACTTTTAGGTAATAAATATTGAAGATTAAATAATTTTCAAATTTAGTTTACAAAAATATTTAGTTTGATGAAAAACAGAAAATGTGACCAGAAATTGTTTTTCGAATTTTTGACGTTTCATCGTATAAAAGATATTTAAAATCTTGTGCACACTTTCTTATATATATGCACACATGTACTGAGTATATAATGTGGGATTGATAAAATATATTAAGGTTAACAAACTTAATTAAGTTAAGATAATCGTCGATGTGGCACATTGACAACTAAAATATTAAAAGTCATGTCATTAGGGACATGAAATGACATAATGGCAACCTCATGTACTTATATTTATAAATGCATGTGGTGTTGGGAGGAGACATGGATGCATGAATGGGTGAGGTGACATGTAACGAAAGGAGGGTAAAGTACAAAGGTATTTTGGTAATCTCACTTGTTTACATATTATGAAAACTATTTTTTTATTCTTTTTCCATTTTCTCATTTTCTCTCTTCCATTTTATAATTTCACAAGCTCTAAGGTAATTTTAATGGCATCCTTAGCATTCTAAGTTTTATATTTTCAAGTTTAAACTTTTTATAACATTTTGAACTTAGCTTCAAAACTCCTTTTCCATTCAAATTCCTCTATTTTACCCGAAATGGTTTCGGCCATAACTTCTTACAAAAATTCCAAAAGAATATTTTCTTTTTTTCAAATTATGTTTATTTCCAATCGGTATAACTTTGTTTTTGACCACATTTTCTGATTTTGAGCTTAGATGCTCCAAAATTTCATTTTTTGCAAGAGTGATTTTGAACCTAGATTTTGATGTCCGAAAATACCCCTCACTGTTTTAGTCATAACCTCCTCAAAACTAACCTTTCGAGTAAAAAATAAATAAATGATAGAGGAAAGAATTGTCTAAAACTTTCCTTTTGACAACTTTAGCAAATTCCGAGTGTAACATGTCTAAAAACCGAGGAGAATATGACCCTTTTCGAGTTGATTTTTGGTGGTTTCCAAGCTCTACAAGTTTAAAGTTTATTTCAAGTTTGGATAGCTTTCGGTGAGTAAAACTCTTAACTTTTTTTGAAAAATATTTTATTTTAGTTACATTTTGATATATATTGCTTGCTTGACCCTCAAAAACCAAAGCTTTAAAACTATATTCATGTTATATTTATTGCCTATGAATGCTTGTTTTATGTATGCTTAAACCATTACCATGTGATGTTTGGTTTTGTTGAAAATGTTATAAACTTGTTTGCCGAGTTGCCCGTATAGCGATAGTCGTTGTATCGGCACTTTCGAAAAATCACTTCTGATCAAACCATTTGGTTTCATCTTTGTACTTGGAATTGTTTTACAAGTTAAGCAAGGTTTTGATTAATGAAGTTTCCAAAAATAATTAATTATTTAATAATGATTATTTAATTTAATTAACTATTAATTAATAAGGATTAAGGTTAACTAATTAACTTATTAATGATGCGTTTTAAATTTAACTAATTACTGAGTTAATGATGTTTTAGATTTGAGTAATCATTTTACTTAGTGATGTTTAAGGCTAATTAATCTTTTGAAAATGATGGATTAAAATTAATTAATAAATTAATGTGACGACCCCCCTTTAACTCCCAGAAAGACGTATCATCATTAAGAAAGAAAGGGATAGAAATAGAAAAGAATAGAAAAGAAAGAACAACAGCATCAGAATCTCACAGCGGAATGGAACAAAATATAATACATTACATAACTATTACATAGTTTACATATATCAAAGTTATACAATATCAATATACATGACAGTCATACATACATCTGTCACAATATACATCAGAGATACAACATACACTGACTGACTGACACAGCGGAACTAAATAGATATATATATATATATACACACACACGTCTGGAACTCCTGCTCCAAGCTCCTCCAGAAATCAAAGTCCAGAACCTATCACTTGGCTACTCACAAAAATTTGAGTACCCAAGAGTTTATGAAAAACAAAATACAAACTCTGGGTCAGACATGGGTCTGGTATGAGTAAACGGTTTAAATTGTTTAACTTTGAAAAACATTTGAAAACAAAGGTATCACGTAAGACTCCCCACAAATAAATACGGGTGAGTTTTACCTTACGCTAACCAAAACATTTTATAGGAAATCCAGTGATATTATAATAGTGTCTAGGGTTCTTAAGTAAATAGAAAATAGACGAAATTGTTATATGATTAAATTCCAGCTACTAGCCACCAAAGTGGGTACTACAAATCAAAACCGTAGGGTCTCGTAGGGAAATTGGATTTCCAGCAATGGCAAGGCTACTGGGGTACCGCCCATCACAGTACGAGGCCTAGATCACCGTACCGAGGATCACTCCCGACCCCCTACAACACAAGGCCGGAACCATTCCTTATTGAACAGTCCCGAACAAGATAATCCCACGGTTGTAGCTAGCAACCACACATACAGCTGAAATAAAAAGGACATCTAGACAGGGGCACATCTTGTGATATCCCGGAATTTTGGACAATTTAAATTTAATAATATGGGTTTAAATTTAAATTGAATTGATAATTTTTATTAATAAATTTGATTTGATTATGTAATCTTCTTTATTTGAATATTTAATTTGTGAATTTATTTTTAATAAACTGATAAATCTATTCTCTATTTAATAATGTATATGTATTTATATATATATTTTAAATAGATAAGTTAATAAATTAGTATAGCATAATTTTAATGTTTTGAAAATAGAAATTGTGATTTATTTTTAATTTAAGCTTTTCAAAAAAAAAATTAATAAATACTATATGATTTTAAATATGAGATAAATGTTTTATTTGTTTAAAATTCATTTTGATTCAAGTTTGAATTTTAAAATAAGTTACAAAAATGTTGTGTTATTCTTTTTAAAATATTTATAAAAGGTGATTTGGAAATTTAAAATACAATTTTAATTATGAAACATGTATTCATTAAGTTACAAACTCTTTTATAAATTTATTTTAGTTGTTTAAAAGTTTCTCTTTCTAATGATAAATTTGTATATTGTTTCATTTAAAATAACACTTTGATTTATTCTTTAGAAATTAATTGCATTCATAACTAAGTACTTATAAAACTAATTAACTAAGTTTAATATTTCATTAACTCTAATTTTAAATACTAATTAATTTTTGAAGACATGTGTAAGTTTATTAAAGCCTAAGTTAAACATGTGTTAAATATTTAAGTGAGTATATTTACAAGTGTTCATACTTGAGACATGTGTCATTGTTTAAATTTGTTTTCCTTTAATTTTAAAAACATCATAAACTAGCTATATAAACATGTATTTACTCATTCCGGTCCTCTTTCTCATTTTTTCCATTTCTGAACAAAAGAAATTTGAAATTAGTTCAATTTGCATTTCTCAAAATACAAACCTGCATTTCTTCAAATCTATAACATGTCCATCTTCAAATACATTCCCATCTGGAAATCAAGTAAACACTTGCATACAAATTCTTCAAAATTCAAATCTGCATCCTTCAAAATAATAAATGCCTGCATTTCAATTTTTCATCAAGTAAAGCCTGCATTTTTGTTTCCTTCAATCTACAATCTGGAAAATTAAGCATGATGTCTGCATTTCCAATCTGAGGACCTGCATGTGTGTAAACTAAAGCATGCATTCACTTTTCAAAACTCTGAAACATGCAATTGAATCTGGGAAAAAGCATGAGGCCTGCATTCTTTCTAAAATCTGCAAAATGCAAACATGCACTCCAATTTCAAGCAACCTGCATGAATCTTCAAACTGGAAGCATCTTTTTAAAAAAAACAACCTAGGGGGAATTTGCATCTGCATTCAAGCTACTGCATGCTAAAAATCTGGGGTCTGCATCATTTAAACAGGTGAGTAACTTTCTTTTATAAATTAAAGGTTAAATCAGTTGCATGCTATTGTACTAAAAATATAAATATTACATATGGTTATAATTCAACTTGTCTGATGTACAAATATATATATATATTGGTGTGTATGCTGTTGAACTCTCTTATCCTATTTTTACTGACACAAGTCTTACTTAAATAATCCTATCTTTAAATTAGTCTTTGTTAATTGTAGGATTTAAACAAGATTAGTATGTTGTTTCCAGAATTTAGACTGTGAGACTTTATTAAGGCAAAAATTAAATGAACTTACTGTAAAATAAGTAGCAGAGCAACTAAATCTTTATAAGTGAAGATATTAAACATTGCAAATCAATGTTTAGGAGTGAAACTTAAAACATCATGAAGGATTAGGATTTTTTAAAAGTAAAATGACAATTTATAGAGCTGTGTATAAGTGCAGTTTCAAAATGTACTGTATTTACATATTGATCAAGTACAATTGAAGCTTGCATTGGTTTTGGATGAATTTGATTCCGGAGATAGTTTAGCTATCGAGTATTGTAGGAAAATTACTAGAGTGGATTGAATTTCAATTTTGGTGGTGAGATTTGGGAATTTCTGTTTAGAACCCTAGTTATTTCTGGGCTTTGAAGAATCGAGCATATCTGCATGTATTGTGGATCGAGTTCAAAGCTCTTTTGGGGATGGGTAGATGGTGTGTTGTTGGAGTCTTCACCGGATTTTGGAGGGTGATGATGGCCGGAGTTGTGAGTTGTTGGCGTTGACAGGTGAGGCACTGGAAGGGGGGGCCTGTTCCAGGTTTTGTTTAAAACTTGAATTCAAAATTCAAGTTGAATTATGGGTATCTGAGGGTTGAAGTGGGATGAGGGGTCACTGGTCGATGGGGGATGGCCATTGACGTTGATCAGAGATGGCCGGAGTTGGTGGTTAGGTGTACAGTGCAGAGGTGTGCATGTTGATGTATTTTGGTTGCAGGGTTTTGGTTGCTCGGGATGGACTCGGGTAAATGGGAAGAGGAACTCGAAGCAGGAGATGCATTTACCCGAAGTAAAATTAGTAGTAGCTCGGGTTTTTTTTAGTGTTTCAGGTTTTGTTTTTTTAGCAGAGCCTGTTTTCAGGTTTTAAAATTTTAAAAGTTTTTAAAATGTAATTTAAAACCTGAACTAAGTATAAGTTTAAACTTAATTTAAGTATAAAACTCAATTAGTTTAATTTTAGATTTGAAATAATTATATTTTGAAAATTTTATTTGTACTTAAGCTAAGACAGAAACCTGTTTTCCAGGTTTACTAAATTTGAAGTAAAGGTCAATTTCAAAACCAAAAGGCTGGAACTAAATTGAACCTGAAATTTAATTTGAAATTCAATTAAGTTTTAAGTTTTAAATCTTTGAATTAAATTTGAAATGCTTTTAGATTCAAGTTTGGTTTTAGACAAAAACAGAAACAGTTTTTTGTTTTTGGATTTAAAAGTAAAATTTCAAAATTAGTTAAATGCAGTTCAACTGGAAGTTTTAAACCTGAAATTTGAGTTTGAAGTCAATAGTTTAAATCTTGAATTTTGAATCATTTTTAAATTCAAAATTTTAGAATGTTTAAACAAAGACAGAAAACTGTTTTTCTGTTTTAGTTTAAAAGTAAACTTTAAAATGCAACTGAAATTTAAAAACAAGTTTAAAATCTGGAAAAAATAGAAATATGGAACTTGAGTTTGAATTTAATGTAAATCTGGAAAGTTTAAATTAGATTTTTAAACTTTTACAAGCATAAAGAAACATTGGTTTGTATTTAAAACTGTAAGTTTTAAATTATGAATAAGAATTTAAAATAAATTTAAATTCAGTTTAAAACCTGAAGTTTGACTTTAAAGTCAGTTTTAAAAATAAATAAGTTTTAAATTTAGATTTGTTAAACTATGTTAGGGAAGGATTAAATAAATTGAATTTAAAAATGAAGATAGAGATGTAAGTAAAGTTTTAATTTTTAGGATTGAATTCTGAAATGAAAATTTAAAATTGTGATTCAGTTTGAATTTAAAAAGAATTTTTTTTTTAAATTAATTTTGTTTGAAACAAATTGTTTAAAATACTTTTGTATAAAGTAGAATGTATCTTAATTTAGAACTTAAATTGGTTTCATTTTAAATTATTAAGTTAATTTAAATGGAATATTAATTATTTAATTAATTAATAATGTGGATGTTTAATTAAGTAATTAATAATTTTTGAAGTTAATTAATTAAGATTTGAGATTTGATAAATCAAGGTTAATTAATCTATAATTAGGATGATTAATTAAATTTTAATTAATGATTAAGGTTTATTTAATCAAATAATTAGAGATAATTAAGATTTCAATTAACACTTAATTAATTAATAATTAGAGATTAATTAATTGATAATTAATAATGATTAATTATAAGTTAATTTCTTAATTATGTAATTAAGTAATGTTAATGAAGGTCATTAACTTAAGATTATTTAACAATTAATTAATGTGATTAATTTTAATAATTAATTAGATTAATTAGTTAATAATAATTAATTGTTTAATTACTTAATGAAAGTAATTAATGAATTAATTACTTGGTGTAATTAATTTAATTAAGGTAATTAGTTTAGATTAATTAAGTTAAATTAATTTAAACATTTGTGTATTGATGAATAATTACTTTATGTAATTTATGAATTTGTAATTACTTAAGGAAGTAATTAATTAATAATTACTGAATGTAATTGAGGATATTTATTATAGAAGTAATTTGGATTTAAATTACTTTGAAAATTAATCAAGTGATTAATGAAGATAATTAATTAAGAGTAATTAGAGTAGTTAATTACTGATTATTAATCATGGGTGATTAATATATAAGGTTTATTTTGAAGATTAATTACTTTTGTAATTAATTTATATTTAGAGATTGATTAAATGTAGTTAGAAATCATTAATTAATTAATTAATGATGTAATTTGGAATTGATTAATTAAGGTATAATTAATAATGAATAAGTGATTAATGAAATTTTAATTAATTAATTAATTAAGCAATTACAAGTTAATTATTTGCTAGGGGTTTAAGTAATTAACTTGTGTAATTAATATTAAATGCCAATTACTGATTGTAGTTAGAGATGGTTATCAATAAGGATTAAGTGAAATGAATATTGAGATGATGATTTATAAATTGATTTGTAATCAATTAAAGATTAAGATAAGCAAGATTTTAATGAGGAAGTAATTAATTTAATTCATTTTAAATTAATTAGAGATTAAGTAATTAATTTAATTCATTTTAAATTAATTATAGAAGGTATGATTATTAGATCATTGCCTATGTTTGATGATTGGTATTGATTGCCTGTTATGATTTGTAACCTCAGTTATGAGATGAGTAGTGTATGTGATATGGATACATTGGTTGCTTTTGGATGATAATATGGATTATCTGATTATGATATGAATTATCTGTTGATAATGATAAGGATGATTATCTATTGTGTTGTGAATTATCTATCTATGTATATTTAGATAATGAATGTAATTGTTTTAAACATTAAAACAACTTGGACCTTAAAAGACACGCTTTGGATTTCGATGAGACCGGGATCGGGTTTCCATATTTGGATATCCGAAAACCAGATCGATTCCAAATAACGTTAGGTGGTTAATCCAAGTGGAGCGAGTGCAGACTCGAGGTGTAAGGGCTATACGTCAGTATAACTCTGTGGGTGATTCCGTAATGAGTTTGACGGAATAGTACTTATAGATTTGAGATGGTGAATCAGAGTGCAAGGGTTATTATCGTTAACTCTGAGGGTGATTCCAATACGAGTGTAACGAGATAATGCCTTTGGTTTCGTTCGAACCCGGAACGAACTTGTATGGATTGAATGCTTTCAGAACATCGTCAGGTAGACGATGAGCATTCTAAGTGTTATGTCCTATAAAGGTAATCGTAGCCTCAAGCCTCATCAACCGAGAATGGCTAAAACAGGGGAGGTGCAGCAAAGCTTCGAGGGTAGCACCCACTTGAGAGCAAGATTTATCCCTGTCTAGAGGTCCCTTTATTTTCGGCTTAGTGGTGCGGTTGCTGATCACAACTGCGGGGTTGTCTTGTTTGGAACTGTTCAGTAAGGAACGGGTCCGGCTTTGTGTTGCAGGGGATTGGGAGTAATCCTCGGTACGGTGATCTAGGTCACGTACTGTGACGGGCGGTACCCCAGTAGCCCAGCCGTTGATGGAATCCAAAATCCAATAAGTGCCAACGGTTTTGATTGTATTACCCACTTTTGTGGCTAGTAGCTGGAATTTAATCATGTAACAATTTCGGCTATTTCATATTTACTTGAAAGCCCTAGACACTATTATAATATCATCGGATTTCCTATCAAATGTTTTGGTTAGCGTAAGGTAAATTTTTTTCCATGTTTATGTGTAGGAAGTCTTACGTGATACCTTTTCTTTTCAAAGGATTTTCAAAGTTAAGCAACTTTAACCTGTTACTCACACCAGACCCATGTCTGACCCGGAGTTATTTCTGTTTTTCTATAACTCTTGGGTACTCAAATTTTTATGAGTATCCAAGGGAATTCAGGTTAGGATTCGGGTTAGCTTTGACGAATTGTGGAGGAGCAATGGAGCAGGAGGCTTCTGCGTATAGTTATATAGTTTTCCGCTGTGTTGGTATCTCTGAGTGTTTATGTATTGTGTATTGAGTTGTAATAACTAGACAGGTGTTTATAACTGTCTAGTATGTGTTGTATCGTCTATGTAACTCTGATATTTGATGTATACTATGTAATACTTATGTTAATAATATAATTTATTCGTTCCGCTGTTGATATTCTCGTGTTGTTTCTTCTTTCTCTTCTTTCTTTTCTCTTTTCTATTCCTTTCTTTCTTAAAGATGATACGATTTTCCGGGAGTGGAAAGTCGGGTCGTCACACATCTCGTCCTGCTTGGACATGACCCACCTAACCTTGCTACACCTCCCATGTTTTAGCCATTCCTGGTTGATGAGGCTTGAGGCTGCGATTACCTTTACAGAACATATTTCTTAGAATGCTCGTCGTCTGCCTGATGATGTGGTGAAAGCATTCAATTCATACAAGTTCGTTCCGGGTTCGAACGAAACCGAAGGCATTATCTCGTTACACTCATTCTGGAATCACCCTCAGAGTCAACGACGATAACCCTTGCGTTTTGAAAACTCCATCTCGATCTCCACTTGAGAATTCACGACCTATCGTTTAATTTGGATCAATGTGGTTTTCGGATAGTCATAAATGACACCCGATCCCGGTCTATCCTAACAAACATCACTAGCTATCTGGATACAAATCCGGACAAGCTTCCCTAAAACTATCCAGAGTTTCCCAGGTGCAATCTCTAGGATCCTCGCTCTACTGCACTTTAACAAGCTTCACTACCTAACTCCTGAGTTACCTCTCGTCTTGACCAACAATCCGAACTAGATTCATTACCACGGTCAAATTCGGTTCGACTTCCAAATCTTCCTCGACTACTGGTTCTACTACCAGTGATGGACCATGAACAAACTTCCTTAATGGGATACATGGAATACATTATGAATTCTAGATATCCGTTCTGACAATTCAATCCTATAAGCTATAGCACTAGTCTTTTCCAAAATCCGAAATGATCCAATATATCTCGAGGAGAGTTTTCCCGTCTTTCTGAATCTTACAATTCCTTTAATCGGGAAACTTTGACAAAAAAAAAATTACCAATCTCAAATTCCAATTGTCTCCTTCTCTTATCTGCGTACTTCTACTGATGGTCCTGAGTAGCTCTCATCCTTCTTCTTGATAAGCTCAACCTTAGCAGATGCTTCTTGAATCAAATATGGCCCAGCACACGACGATCCTTCGACTCTACTCAATAGAATGGGAATCTACACGGTCTTCCATACAAAGCTTCATAAGGAGCCATCTTAATACTCGCTTGGTAACTATTATTATAGGAGAATTCTATCAATTGAAGATGGTCTTTCCAAAATCCACCAAAATCCAAAAATAAGCTGCGGCATATCATCTAGAATACGATTCAGTCTCTCCGTCTGTCCACCTGTCTGAAGATGATAGGCTGTACTCAATCTCAAACTTTTTCCCATAGCTGATTGCAGAGCCATCCAGAATATGCTTGTGAAAATAGGATCACGATCAATTACTATGCTGATAGGAACCATGGAATCTAACTGTCTCCCTCAAGAAAATCTCTGTCAGAGAAACTGCGGTATGAGATGCCTTAACCAGTATAAAATGGGCACTCTTAGTTAACTGATCCACAATAAACCATATTCCATCGTTTCCTTTCTTGGTTCAAGGAAAATCGTCGATGAAATCCATCAAAATCATTTCCCATTTCCATTCTGGGATTTTCCAAAGTTGCAACAAACCGGCTGACTTCTGTTGGTCTCCTTTCACTTGCTGACAGATATCATAACTATTAACGAAAGCAGCTACATCCCTCTTCATGCTCCGTCTCCAAAAATTTCTTCCCATGTCTTTATACATCTTAGAGATTCCTGGGTGGATATCAGTTGGAGTGATGACACTCGGCTAAAACTTCTTGCCTCAATCCATATATATTAGGTACGCACAAACGACCATTAATCCTCAATACACCTTGATCATCCACCTTGAAATCAGAATACCAACCATTCTTAGTTCCAAGAATTAGTTTCTCAAAAGATTTGTCCTCCATTTTCTTACTAATGTTTCTGACCAGGAGAGATGGAACAACTTCTAAAAGAGACAAAACTGCATTCCTGCTAAGAGCATAGCCACAACATTCGCCCTTCCCGGGTATACAGAATATCTGAATCATATGATGCCAGAAACTCGACACATCGCTGCTGCCTCAGATTAAGATCCTTTCTGAGAGAAAAGATATTTCAATGGTTTGTGATCCGTGATTAACTCAAACTTCTCTCTCAAGAGAGAAATCACTCAAGAGCTTAGGTATTCGCTCAACCTAGCGCTCTGATACCAACTGTGACGACCAACCCTTCAACTCCTAGAAAGACGTATCATCATTAAGAAAGAAAGGGATAGAAATAGAAAATAATATAAAAGAAAGAACAACACCATCAGAATCTCACAGCGGAATGGAACAAAATATAATACATTACATAACAATTACATGGTTTACATATATCAAAGTTGTACAATAATGATATACATGACAGTCATACATACATATGTCACAATATACATCAGAGATACAACATACACTAACTAACTGACACAGCGGAACAAAATAGATATATATATATATACACACACACGTCTGGAACCCCTGCTCCAAGCTCCTCCCGAAATCAAAGTCCAGAACCTATCACTTGGCTACTCACAAAAATTTGAGTACCCAAGAGTTTATGAAAAACAAAATACAAACTCCGGGTCAGACATGGGTCTGGTATGAGTAAACGATTTAAATTGTTTAACTTTGAAAAACATTTGTAAACAAAGGTATCACGTAAGACTCCTCATAAATAAATACGGGTGAGTTTTTACCTTACGCTAACCAAAATATTTTATAGGAAATCCAGTGGTATTATAATAGTGTCTAGGGTTTTTAAGTAAATAGAAAATAGCCGAAATTGTTATATGATTAAATTCCAGCTACTAGCCACCAAAGTGGGTACTACAAATCAAAACCGTAGGGTCTCGTAGGAAAACTGGATTTCCAACAATGGCAGGGCTACTGGGGTACTGCCCATCACAGTACGGGGCCTAGATCACCATACCAAGGATCACCCCCGACCCCCTACAACACAAGGCCGGAACCATTCCTTACTGAACAGTCCCGAACAAGATAACCCCACGGTTGTAGCTAGCAACCTCCCACACAGCCGAAATAAAAAGGGACATCTAGACAGGGGTATATCTCGTCCTGCTTGGGTATGACCCACCTAACCTTGCTTCATCACCCCTGTTTTAGCCATTTCCGGTTGATAAGGCATGAGACCGCGATTACCTTTACAGAACATATTTCTTAGAATGCTCATCATCCGCCTGACGATGTGCTGAAAGCATTCGATCCATACAAGTTCGTTTCGAGTTAGAACGAAACCGAAGGCATTATCTCGTTACACTCATTTTGGAATCACCCTCAGAGTCAACGACGATAACCCTTGCGTTCTGGAAACTCCATCTTGATCTCCACTTGAGAATTCACGACTTATCGTTTAATTTGGATCGATGTGGTTTTCGGATAGTCATAAATGACACCCGATCCCGGTCTCATCGAAATCCAAATGCCATTTTAAAGGTCAAGCTGTCTAATTAACTTGAACATTTTAATTTAATGATTTAATTCACATAGCATTTATCGCAGATGAATCATTCACAATCATCATAGATATACACAGCATATCATGGAACATCACAGAATTATCATCAAATAAATATCACAAATCAGATATTCTACACAACAATCCATAAGCAATCATCTTAAATTCTCATTTGTAATTAATTCAATTTAAAATCAATTACTTGAGAATTAATTACTTAACCCTGACTAATTAATCATTAATTGCCAATTAATTACTTATTTCATTTCCATTTATTTAATTAATCATTTCTTAATTAATTATTAAGTCTTAATTACTTAATTATTTTATTTCACACTATTTAATTAATTACTTCTTAATCAAGTTATTTAACCTTAATTACTTAATTGATTACCCTTAATCATTGATTAATAATCTTAATTTTTAATCAAACTTAATTACCCATTTATTAACCATTAATTACTTGTTAATCAATTATAAATCCTTAATTCTTAATGAAATTACTTAATTAATTAACTATTAATTCATAATTAAACTACTTAATTAATTAACTACTAATCATTCATTAATTAACTTAAGTAGTTAATTACCATTTATTCATCATTTAAACACTAAGTAATCCAAGCTCTAATTAAAATTAAAAAAAAGTTAATCATTCTTAATTATTTTCTAAAAATATTCATTAATATTAATCATTCAACTTAATTAACATTTTAAAAGAAATCTTCTTTAATTTTGAAATCAATTTATTACTACCTACAAACTTATATGATAATAAGTTTTATACTTATCTTATATTAATTACTTGATTAGAAAAATAATTAAGAGCTTAACACATTTTAAAGTACTGATTAAAATAATTAAACTTGTATCTAAGTGTTTAGCCTAACTGTTAACCACTATAAAGTTTTACAGGGTTCAAAGCTTGATGAAAAAGTGTATACTTAACATTACTTTAAATACAATACTGCTGTTGGAAACAAATCCGAGTACTACTCCTGCCAAACTCGAGACCTCCGCTGTGTTATCTCGAGTGTGACACTGAGCCTCACCTGATTTGCCCCGTATCACCTCTCTCCCTCTCGCGTTCTTCTTCTTCTCTTTCTTCTTTTCTTTTCTTTTACTTTAGTAAGTTTAAAATTTTAAACTAAGTATAAACAAAGCAACAGTAATACATTCACTCGAACTTGAATACAAGCCCGAAGCGATCCCCCAAATTTCTCGAGAATGACTCGCACCCCATGACTTCACCTCACTGACATGCATCACCGCCGTCGTACACGTGCACGGCGGCGCCACTGACCTCTGACGAACACCCACAGCGTCGGTAAGTTGCAAATCTCCAGCAAACTCGAAAATCAAACACGAATCGGTCCTAGAACCTTCGAATCGAAAATTTGGCTTACAGCTCGAAAAGCCGTAATTGGCCTCTTTGACAAAAAGTCACGACGCCGCCGCTCCAGCCACCTACAGCACCCAAACCCTTGCCCACACGATGACAACACGATAACCCACCAACGACTCGTACAGCTCGATCGCGCAACGAAGAAGAACACGCCCTGTTTACTGACAAGTGCAAAAACTCGACAAAAAACCCTAAAATGACCTCGTTCTCCTAATTCACACAATAGATAATTTTTTTCACATTTTTCCGGAGATCATGGATGGTTAAACTTGCTTCAATCTAAATTGCAACAATTTAAAATGATACAGTTATCATAAATTTGTGAAAATGCAAATTTTATTCAATTACTAACTGCTCATAAACTACCAATCTATAAATCTTCATTCTTGTATTAAAAATCATCATTTTCAGTAGGCCTTCAAGTTATCAACCTGAATTGGCTTTTCATAACAGTTGAATTTTTCACTTTATTCCTTGATTACCTGTAAACCAAGCTTCCAGTAGAAATATTCATTGATCATGTTTTAATCTACTTCGAAAATCTTGTTTGATGTTTTAACATCTTGTTTGATTGGAAAAAAATAAGAACTTTACAACGATTTAGTTGAAGACAAACTTAAATTTGAATAATACTCAACCCTGATCCATAACAGAGAAAATAAATATGCAGAGTGACATATATATACACAGAATCATATCCAAGGATAAAGCATATACAAACGAATCATGAACTATTTTAATTAACTTAAACTTTTAAATCTTTGTTTACTCACCTGTAATTTCTTTTGAACAGAAAGCAATTTCTATTTTGAATCTGCAGTTGAAACTGTCTTGAGCTCTTCCCTGTTTTTGTTTGAATTTAAATTTTGATTTTACTTCTTTCTCTTGTTTTTGTTTTCTCTGGTTTTGTTAATTATTTTTACTGAACGAACTAAATAAAGATAAATACACATATATAGAAGATAATAGGTGATTAAGGGTAGGTTGTAACTGGAACTGTTGTTTTCTTATTTTTGTTTTTAATTTGACCAGATTTTATAATTCTGAATTGACTAAATTATTGGCTGAGATGTTGGCATTAAATGTTTAGGTTTCCTACTTAGTTTACATATTATAATGATGTTGTGCTATGTATAAAGATATTTGTTTGTTGACTATCACTTTGGAGGCCAATTTGGCTTGTATATGAAGACATTTAATTTGAATAGTTAACACTCTTATAATTGTGTTTGCTGTATAGATATTTTATGTATAAACATGTTTGTTTTGTTATTAACTTCTAATTTGAATAGTTTACATACATATGTTTGTCAGGTTTATACTTTATACTTTAACTGATTACAGGTAGATTTTTAGTCTTGTGAGTATATGAAGTTGATTTTTTCATTATTTTATACATTGCTTATTTTATTTTATGCTTTCAAATTTACAGTTTATGTTGTATGTTTGTTTATTCATTTTAATTATATTTGTGTTATTTTATTTTATACTTTGTTTTCATTCTATTCTTTTATTTTGTTCTTAAATTTTATTCTGTATTTTGTATTTCACTTTATTTCTTGTTTGTAGTTACATTTGTATTTTATACTTTGTTTACAAATGTTAAAGTTATGTTGTATGTTTAACAAAATTATTTAATCCTTGCTTTATATTTTGCATTTGTATTTTATATTTTGACTATCGATATTCAAATTATGTTCAACATGATTTACTTACATTTATACTTATTTTATATTTATTTCTATTTGTATTTTATTTAAATTATATACATAAGTTTGACTTATATTTTACATTTACATTTTATATTGAACATTATCATCTATTTATATTTTATATTGTTAGACTTTGATTTTATTTTAAACACAATCATTCATATATATCTATTTATCAAATGTTAACAAGGTAAATATTTTAATTCAATTATATAAGGTAAATTTTATTATAAATATTATCAAGAGATTTTATTTTAAATTTCCGGAATCAAATTTCCTTTTTAAAATACAAATTTATATAAACAAATAGCAATTATTCCCAAAATCATATTCATTTTAAAATAACCAGTTTACATTTTATTTAATTAGATTAAATATTTATTAAAATAACAGGGCCAAAATCCAGGGTCGTTACAATTAATTAATGATGTTTTAATAATTTTAATTTTTATAATTAATGACTTTTAAAAGGAAATCAACTTGTTTTAACTTTAATTAATCTTTCTTTAATGATGATTTAAATTTATTAATCATGTTAAAATAATGATATTTAATTGTTAATTAACTAATTTAATTAGCTGTAATTAATTAATTAAATTAATGATGTTTTAGAGGTTATTTACTCTTTTTAATTAAAGGTTATTGAGGTTAATTAATCAACTTAATTTATGTAGTTTCAAAGTGAATTTATCAAGGTAACAAGTATGTTTTTCTTCGTAATTCATTTTAAATAATGATACTTATTATTGATTAATTTAATTAGTTATGTTTTACTAATTAATTGAATTAATAAGGTTTAAAGAGGTTTACCCTTTTTATTATTTAAAGTCATTTAAAGCTCAAAAATCGAATTGTGTGATGAAGTTTAAAGTTAATTAATCAATGTAATAAAGATGTTTTAAGTTATTAAATCCTTTTTAAATTAATGTTTTGAAGTTAGTGAACTCTATTAACAAAGTGTTTTAAAGCCAATACTTGTAATGTGAGGCCAAGCACGAATTCGAGTTTTAAAAGTAAAAAAATTAATTGGTTTATAGAAATGAATTAATTTCCATAAAGCGATTCACTTGTATGGGAATGATTAATTGTATACTTAGCACTAAACGACGAAGAAGTAGACTTGTCGCTATTTTGAAAGATAAGAGTAATCGTGATACATAACTTCAAGGTAACCCTACCTTGACTTGTCCAGAATTATTGTTAACCAAGAGATAGTACAAGTTGGAATTCGATGAATAATGATAATTGTACAAGACTTATTTCCATATAGGATTGTTTTATATCCTCGATAGTTGGTTTCCCAACTATCGGTTACCTCAGCTTCTTTATTATCATCATTCTAAGACGATGTGTTGCTCCATTGAGCTTTGTTATCCTTGTTGGAAATGACTAAACCAAAGGCACGAGAAGGGGCCAAGCTACGTGGAGTTGCTTCCATTAGGGCATTTTCACATCTTATCTAGATTTTTGTGTACCGTCGCGTAAAAAACGGTTAAGATTTAGGTGTGAAATATTCAGATTCAAGGTCAGGCGGGGTCCGGTTTGGAGGGTCCCAAGAAGTGTCACAGAGTAAATGAGTTTCTCACGAGTATATTACTATAGGTATATTCCAAGGGAGGTGCATCTTCATAGTCATTGTTGGAAATTTTCCTTTTCTTATTTAATTCGAACCTTTGAATCTGTTTCCTTTAATTGCAATGAGAAGAGTCAACCACTCTTCACGGTGTTCAATTATTTGGTTTTGTCCCTTCTATCTTGTTTGGATAGTTATCTTGTTTAGTCCATTCTACCGAGTTTGGACCGTTGTCTTGTTTTATCCATTCTATCCAGTTTGGATTTTTATTCAGGCTATTTCCATTCTTTGAATGTTATACTAATTGTACTCATCATCTATTTTTGGATTTATTCCTTATTGTACATTTCCATTTTTACTATGTTTGATTATTGTTTATGTGGAAGAAAACCAGTTCCGCATTAGCAGCATGGTCCCACATATCTCTCTTATTTGTTTCGATCTTCATCTGTTTCTCTGTTTGTGGAAAATGCATCTTTGTCCTGTTATGGAGGAACATTTGTCTAAGTTAGTAGATGATGGCTTTGGTTGGGATGTTTATAAGTCTTCGGAATTTGTGTTTGAAGTTAAATCTCCCAAGTCACAGGTTGTTGATCTTAAAAATCATTTATGTAGTTGTAATCAACGGAGAGTTACTAGTTGTCCATGTGCCCATGCAATTAAGTGCATAACAAGTATAGGTTATCTTTTTATGATTATATGGAGGACTATTTTATTGTTAATGCTTTTAGATCTTCGTATGCTGATGCTATCAATCCAATTCAAGCTTTGGATAAGCCAGTTGCTGTTGATATTTCAAATCAACAGCGGTGGATGGTTTAGTTTTTCATCTTGTATTTATTTATGTACGCATAGCATTTGAAGCCTTAGTTTTGGAAATCCTAAGCTCATCGTTTATTTGTTCAGGATTTGTTGAAATATGTGGATTTACGTCCATCGACTTAGCTTCCAAAGTTGATTGCGTTTACAAATCAGTTTAGGGAAGAAAATTGATTTGGGTTTCGACTGCCATTGTTTTGATGAAGGAGGAAATTTTGTTCGCAGAGGAAAAGAGATTGAAAAAGTGGGAACGATCGTGAAATTTTGGCGCTTGTCCTTGAGATGGAAGTTAAATTTTAACGTCTGTTAAAATTAAATTTTATTAAACTTTTTCCTTTAAACTAATTTACTCAATACAGGAAAATGGTTTTTGAACTTATAAATTGAAAATAGTATAGCTAAGAAATAAGTTTATAACTTATGAATTTAAATAGGAGAGTGAGACCGAATTTTAAAAACAGTTGAACATTGTGGTTAAGCAAACTTGAATTTCAGATATGAAATAAAATAATTAACCTAAAAAATGTTAAATAAATTGAGTTAGTGAAATGAAGTAATAAAGTGAAGTTCAAATCAAAAAAAAGCTTAAATGAAAGTGTTGTATTAGAAATGAATTAGATAAAATAATGAAATGAAATTTTGAGTGTTAGTTTGTATAACTTATAGATTTGAGAAATATTAAGCTAAAAACAAATTTTAAATTTGTTGAATGTGAATGATAAGAAAAGAAAAAATTTAAATTAAATAAATTTAAATAAAATGAGTAATATATTAAATGAAATAGAGTTTAGCTTAATAAAGATTACATGAATTGAATTGGATTTTAATGGAACTAGATGAATTAGTAAAGTGAATTAATTCAACCTAAGTTATATAATCAGTTAATAGAATGAATAAGAATTTGAGTTATAAAATGAAATGCAATTTAGGTGTAAAAGAAATTGAATGAGAATAAATGGATGTCAATAAAATTTATCTGAGTAATTGAATTTGATTTAAATTGGATATAAATAAATTGAATATAAACGGAATGGGTTTTAATAGATTGAATGTTAACTAATTGAGACATGAAATAAGTAAATGTTTAAATAAAGAAATGTTGATACACTTAAGTATAAGCAGTAAGAAATACTTTAAGTTTAAATTATGGGATGAAATTTTACTTAAGTCAAGTTGAATGGAATGAATTAATGAAATAAGTTAATGAAATGAATTATAAGTGAAAGCTAACTTAAGGAAAGTTGAATGAAATTGATTATGATAAAAAGTGAAATTTATTAATACGAATTTGAGTTATAAAATAAAATTTACTTGAGTAAAGTTAATGATATGAATTAGTGAAATGAACCAATGAAGTAAAAAAAATGAATTGATATGAACTTAAGTTATAAAGTGATAACAAACATAAGTTGGATTTTATAAAATGTTTATAATAAACTTAAATGGTTTTATGAAATGATTTATAAATGATATTAGTATTAAAGAGAATATACTAAGTGATGATGAAATAAAATTTACTTGACATAAGGTTAAATGAAATGATTTATAAAATGATCCAGAAATAAATTGGTATGAAATGTGATAATATAAGTGAAATAATTGAAATTTGAATGAATCGAATGTAAATGAAAGAGATGTATATAAATTGGAAGCAAACCAATTGGATGTTAATAAAGAATGGATGTTAATAAGAAATGAAGTGTATAAATTAACTATGGACATTGGATAATGTAAATTCATATCATTATGACTTAATTGGATGAATATTATTTGTTGGATGGTTTCTTTTGTTGCAAATTACTGTTATAACTGCTTTTGGCTGCATATGATTGGTTTGTTGTGTATTCGTGCTCGTATTTATGGTTTTGATTCAGAATACATGTCATATGGTTCTATTAGACTCGTACATGCTTTCCATATCCTTTATGTGCAACTAATATTCTAATTTGAGTTGAGATAGGTACATACGAAGATCGTTTGGATATATACGCGGATTTTATTTTCTTTTGCTTGCTTAATATGAGCGAACTCACTCGTATTATTAATAATAAGGTACATATCTCAGATTACATACCGCAATTTTATTTTTTTTCCCTATGAGATGTCTCATCATTGAGATGAGATGTATATTTGATATGTTTGTTATATATATTTGTATTGAAGAAAAATTGGTCAAGCCGCGCAATAGAGACATTGCCGAAATTTTCCGTAAATCCAAATGTTAGAAAAATTTTGAGATTTTAAAATTATATAACCTTTTTTTATAAATGAGTTGTAATTTTCGTAAATCCGGTATCGGAGTGGTGTAGTACAAGCTTAGTAAAGATTCTGTAAATAAGATTTTACTATTTTAATAACTAAAATTCGTTTGAAATTCAATGATTTATTAATGTGATTTATTGGACAATTAAGTTGTTTAAATTTAATATTGGAAATTATTTAAATAATTGAATCTTGAATTTTATATGAATAAAAATGATGCCAAAAGCCTATTTAAATTTTATTTAAATAAGAATGAAAATGTTAACTTTTAAAATTGAATTTAAAGTGATTAAATTAATTTTGGAAATTTCTTGCTTTATTTAACGTGTAAAAATAGTCTTTTTGGACACTATCTTGGATTTTAATGAAAATGGTTTCATCTGATCCGTAATAGTGATTTATTATAGGATTTCAAGTTTCATAGCGATCGAACTTATCGTTTGGTCGTGCGAGCTTGAAACGCGTAGAAATTCATTAAAGGAATTTAATTTAAATAATTCGATTTTGAAAAGCTATCTTATGAATATAATGAAATTGGCTCCCGATATGTTCCATTGTGTTTGGAATAGGGGTATAACATATAGAACGCCATGCCGCATGCTTTGTCAGGAGTTCGGAAAACTTATATGTGAATAGTGTCGGAACTTATATAATAAAGCCACATTGTTCTCCTTTCATTAACCCTAACATCTGAAAATATCAGCTGCACTCCCTCTCATAATTAACGGCTGTAATTTCTCACCTTCTCCCCTTGATTTCTCTCAATCCATTCAAAGAAATCAGATGACTCCAAAAGCAAAGTTGAAGATCTCGGCGAGAGGCATTGGCACAGGAGGCGGCGGTGTGCAGGGAACAGGCGGTCATGGTGGGGAGGTTGGATCGGCGTTGGGTGGTCTGGGGTGACGTGCGTCGAGAGACTTATCATGCGCATCCAGGTAGTGAGCATCGAGCAGAGAGAGGAAGGGGGATTAGAGAGGTTAATCTTTAGTTAATAAATTTTGTTAATTATATTAGTTAATTATGTTTTAATTATAGTAATGTTAATAAAACCAAAACCTTTCCATGCTTGGTCCATTTTGAGTGAAACGAGTCGCGTTGCGACTGTATCTATGTCGTCTACGATATGGAATTGAAGTGAAATTTATTTGAAGCTAGAAAATTTATTTTCAAATAAAGTTAAGTGTTTTAAATGCTCGTGAAGTACTAAAATATTTTTATGTTAGTCAAATTTAAAAACATGACGTAGTTTAATTTTATTACTGTTGTTTGCTAATTTAAACTGACATTATATTAACACATGAATTTAACTGTTAGAAATTTGTAATTGATAGTTAAATTTGAAATTGAAATTAAATTGCTAGTTAAATTCCCGATTATTAATAACTAATTAATTTCTGTGTTATATTGACCGATTTGGATGTTAATTGTGATGGATGATACTGGTTGATATTTTGGATGATTGGATGTTTATTTATTTTATATATTACAGTTATCACCCTGTATATTATTTGACGGTATATAAATAGTTATTTGAATTATCTCGAATAATTAAGAAATAATTTGAAATGATATATATATAGATATATACCTATGACACTTTGATTTGGATTGAAATTGTATATATCCATCTCTGAAATTAAATTGAAATAACTAATCACTTGCCCAAAGGATAGAAAATTATATACGGACAATGGATTGGCTAAATTAAATGGTTTTGAATTCTTGAATTTGAATCTATTTAAATGATTTCAATTTAAGAGATTAAAAATCAAATTTATAAAGATTGAACAAATTTTGAATTTGAGTTTTGAAATGTTGAAATTAAAATTAGTTAAAAGAAATTGTTTCAAAGAATTTAATTTAGAATTTAAAGTTATGATTGATATATGACCTGAACTATGGAAACTGAATTATTTTAAAGGTCTGAGATTTATTCAAACTTTGAAAAATTGTCTTGGTTAACGTGATATGAATGAATATTTCAAACTGAAATCGAAATTAAATTATTTAAAAGATTTAAACCTTAAATTGAATATTGAAGTTTAAATTGATTTAAGTGATTTAAATAGGTGTTTTAAAATCAAACTCGAAATTGATAAATTGAAATGGTTTAAAATAAGAATTGAATTGAATTTAGACCATTGAATCGAATCGTTGAATCGAACTTGAAATTAATATGAAACATTTCGAGATTGAAATTAATTCGAATTGAAATCGAAATTGAGTTGATTTAAAATTAAATCGAAATTGAGTCAATTTGAATTGAATTGAGATTGAAGATGATTTGAATTAAAAGATTTGGAATTGAATAAGTTTGACTTTGAAATTATTTTCAAATAAATTATTTTGATATAAACTGTTTAAAATCTATCTTTTCAAATATTTGAATTATTTTGATTTTCCAAGCTATTTTACTATATAAACCATTTTCAATACCTAAACAATTTTATATTAAACTATTTTTACTTTTAAACTATTTAAAAATATTCAAAATATTTCTAAAAATTCAAACCGATCAAGGTTGGAATATTTATATTTAAATCATGGATTTAAATGCGAATTGGATTGAAATGTTGTTATAACCTAAGTTGAAATTCGAAATGATTTTGAAAGTGAAATTGATATATTGAGGCGAAAATGATTTTCAAGTGAAATTGGCATATTTTAAGTAAATATAATATATTTTGAAATGAAATGACATTTTGAAGTGAATACGATATTTTGAAATCAAGTATGAATCATTTTCGAAATGTAAAAGTACCAACTGGCCTGTAAAATAACATTTGGTTGTTAAAAAGACCGGGGCCCCTTGTTGGCATACTCTTTGTCAATATTGGAACCACTATAACAACTGTGTACGCGGAGGAGACTCTAGAATGAAGTGGTTGGAATTGGCGTATGTTTGCTGTGTTTGAAGAAAGAGAACGGTGATTGATAGGCCTCGGCACTTGTGCCAATTTGGAATGACTAAAACAGGACGGCTTCACAGTGCCAATGAGGCTAGCTACCCCTATCGGATATCCATTCTTCGATTTTCTTCTTGGATTTGATCCATACTGTTACTTTTGATGTTGGTTTCGATTGGTGCACCTTGATTTTGGATGACTTCCCTTTGATTCGATATGGGATGGATGGACGCGGTGGGCGATCGTGGCTACGATGCGTTACCACCAATCCTACGACCCGAACTAGTAGTATCCTACTTTGGGCATTGTCTCACGTGCCTTGTCATACTTTTATCTTTATACGAGACTACTACGAGTTTGGTTTAATGTTGTCATATCATGGTGCATCCGTATCTCCCGATGTGCTACTAAGGTGTTATATGCAAACTATACGATAATGATTAAAAACGCATTAAGGAGGATTAATGTAATGCCCTAATGCTAAGAAAAATATTCATTTTACTGATCATACATTACATATATAGCATATTATACTATATATAGATATTTTGACGGAACCGTAAAAGATGGAAAATCCCATAACATCTCTTGAGTTATTGCACGCACATTATACACTGGATAGGGATGTAAAACCCTGTAAACATCTCTGACGCCATTACACTCATGTTATATGTGATATCGGTTTGACATGCATAAGGATATTTTAATCTTGACTCGAGTGTTTTGTCTTTTCGTTACGCTCGGGTCAGTCTAGAGTTTTCAGCGATTGAAGATCATGTTTTTTGGAGAATGAAGACGAAGATTTGGTGTTTGATATTACTAGTATCATTCCATCACATTGTCTAATCTCCTCATCGTTCTATTATTCTGTTGTATGTATAACCCTGATAATGTTATGAAATTTTAATCAAATGTATGGTATAAACAACTTCATGAACTATTTATTTGATTATTATATTTTATCATTCCACTACGATATTCTGTATTTGTGTTCGTCTTTTCTTATTTTCTTAATTAACCCCACTGCTTTATCTGTGTTTCGGATTATTTGAGTTAGACATGTGTGAATTATTTCCATTTAAACCTTTTGAAATGTGGGCCAAGACAAATAAAGCAACTAAAAAAATTCATTCAAGAAATTAAAACTTTTGATATGTTAAAAGCATACCTTTTTCTGATCCATTTCACCATTTTTTTCTGAATCATGTATTATTGTGAAGCATATGTTAGCAATTTCTATATCTGATTCTTTATCACTTGTGGATGTGTTTGAATTGTTTAATGTTGCAATATAGGCTCTTCTCCATTTTTTGGATGAATCAATGTTTGCTATAGTTTTCAATTTATCAGGATGTGGACAGTCTCATTTTAAATGACCAGCTTTCTCGTAGTTTTAACATCTAATGCCATTTTTGTTTTCATTTCACTTCCTGGATTTTTGTTGTCATGTTCTTTTGAAATTGTTTGTCTTTCTATATTTTAGAAATTTTCTGAAATTCCTTCTCATGAAAGCAATTTCTTCAACGTCATCGCTGTTTGAATCTAGATTATCCATCATTACATTAAAAGCTATAGATTTCTTCTTTATTTCTTTGCTAACTCTCATGCCTGCAATTTTGCTTCAAAAGACATTAATTTTCAATTCAATTTTTGATTTTTTATAGTGCTACTGTCATTAGCCTCTTTGATTTATCTAGGGTTCAGTGCTTCCAGATTGTGTGGTATTCCAAGTATCCAAACCAATTGACTATAAATAAATTTTCATTTTGCATGATCAATAGTATAATTACTACTGTTAAAAAGTGGAGGTCCAATGGTAGATTGTCCTTCGACAAATAAGTTGCTAAAAAGTATATTAATAGTTTTACTAACAACACTATTATCGGGGTCGGCAGCCATTTAAACATTTTCAAAAGTTAGATGATGAATACTTTGAAAACCAAGGGTCGAATACCAAATGTGAGTCAATGATATAGGGATGTTAAGGCTAAAGAAATACTAAAAGGGGTGAATAGTATTTAATTGATTATATGAATATTTTTCAAATCTTTTAAGATTCTACTTGGAATGATATAATTAACAATCACAGAAACAATCACAGAGTCAGAGTACAGATAAAAGTAAATGCAGTAAAAGTAAAAAGGGAAGAACACACTAGAGTTTTATACTAGTTCGGAGTTACCCTACATTTAGTCATGCACAATTCCTTATAAAAGTAAAAAAGGGAAGCACGCCTAATTGATTTTGCGGGCCATAATCACACCGACAAGTACAACGGTATGATTTGATAGAGTTTTATAGACTCGGATCTTCGATCTTGATTATAATTGATCCTATAACACTTGAATAGCACTTTAATTTTATTTTGAGTGAGAAAGATAAGAGAATTCGGAGAGTAGATGGAGGAGAATAAAACAAGTAATGATTGAATTTGATTCGGGTTGAATTTTGGTAGAGTTTGAATAGAAATTGATTTAGAAATTAAGAAAGTGCCAAAGAGGAGAGAAGAATAAGAAAATAGATATTAAAAATTCGTTTGGAAGTCTGATATATATAAGGAAACATGGTCATGTCGATTCATGGAGAGATACGACGAAAGGACACTTCCTTTCAAATTTGAATTTCGAAAATTATGGTCATTATGTCGACATACATAGATAGGATATGTCGACATTTCCTTTTGTATTTTGAAAAACACTTTAAAAATATTATTTCGAAAATCAGTTGCTCTGTAAAATAATTTGATACTTTGTACAATTATTTAAATATAATTTTTACACAATTTAATCAAAATATTACTTGATAAAACTTTATAAAATAATTTTGAAAGATTTAGTAAGGGTGTTCAATAATATATATATGTATAATTATAAATTGTTAGTATAAAAAAATCAATGTATATATTAACTTAAAAACATTAAAATAATATCTTAATAATTATAAGAGATTGAAAATCATTTTGAGAAATATTTAAAAAGATTATTTTGAAATCGGGATTTTTGAAAACAATTTAAAAAAAATAGAGAAGGAAAGAGGGACCAAAAGTGCTATCTGGGTTATAACATAAATTCTATGGCTCTATAACTTATCTAGAATTTCTTGAAATCTTGAACTCTTCAATACCCATGAGTCTTCATTATCCAACTTTTGAAACTCTATATCAGCATCTTGAATCTACTCTTGATACTGTACAATCTTCTTAATCAACCCATGTCTATATCATGCACTATATATTGTATATATCTTTATATTTTATATAATGTCTTATAGTTATTATCATCAAAACCAAAAACTAATGTACTAACATAAAGAACTGAGAAATATATGTATTCTTGACATTGATAAGAAACTCATGGTTTTTTTAGTGTACAAGAATACTCATTAGACGTTCTACTGCATTTGTATTCATTTAGGTTCACTCAATATCATTTCATCTCATGTAATCAGTTTTGTCTTTGGATTGCATCCAATTTCATTTTACTACCAATAATTTCTTAAACAAATTCCTTCATTATGAAGTTGATATTTCTTGAAACAATAATTATTTCTCAATGCAACGAAATAAGTATTCATAAACACTTTATGAATTTCCTTTTATATAAAATCTATTGGGTAAAAATTTACAAATTTATGTTCAAAATATAAATATGTCATCCAACGGCAGTCTTTTCCAAACTCCTTTTGGGGAGATTTATACAACATCCTGCACGAACAATTATTACATGCAGACTTTCGACTTGCACAACCTACAAACTCCTTGGCTTGGGATATGTTGGGGTTTCTTATAGACTCTTATCTTGTGTGATTCTGTAAACTATTATTTAGATGAAATAATATTAACCTTGTGTACTACTCTTAAGTACATGACATTATAGAAAGACATTAACTCAACTTCAATCACTATTATTCGTACTTTGTCTAACCAAGTTCGATTACTCCTTATCGATATGTCATTATATACCTTAAAAAGAAGTGACTTTTGAACTTGAATCTTTATTCATTTTTTGGTATGTTTGGAACTCTTTTCAATATAGTCACCTATTTGATCAAATCGAATCATTTCTATTGCATGTTACATTACTTACTTTCGTTTTATATTGTAACGACCCGTACTTTTAACTATTTTAAATTATTAAATTTAATATGTTTATTGAATAAAAATGGCTAAAAATAAAAATTTAATGATTAATTTATTGAATATGAACTTAGATAAAATTTTGAAATAAACAATTTCGAAGATTTAGGCAATAATAAATATTGAAATGAGATTCTATGCATTTAATGTGTTGTAATCAATAACTTGAATTGAATAATAATGTTAAATCATTGTGAAATGGAAATAGTTGTTTTATTATTTGAATTTGTTTAAAAGCAAATTTTATAAGTTAAATAACTTATATTTCAATTATGGTAGTTATTGGTTAATTAAATTGTTTAAATTTAATATTGAAATTTTTTGTATAATTAAATTCTGAATTTAATATGAATGAAAATGATGTCGAAAGTTGATATAAATTTTATTTAACTAAGAATGAAAATTGTTAGCTTTTAGAATCGAATTTAAAATGACTAAATTAATTTATGGAAATTACTTGTTTTAATTGACGAGTAAAAAGAGCCATTTCGGCCATTGTCTTGGATTTTGACAAAACTAGTTTCATCAGATCCGTAATAGTGAATTATTAAAGGATTTCAAGTTTCATAGCGA
Source organism: Allium cepa (assembly GCA_030765085.1). Lineage (NCBI taxonomy): Eukaryota > Viridiplantae > Streptophyta > Magnoliopsida > Asparagales > Amaryllidaceae > Allium > Allium cepa. The sequence continues at coordinate 879,117,656 of CM060934.1, forward strand.
TCGGACTTATCGTTTGGCTGTGCGAGCTTGAAACATGTAGAAATTAATTAAATGAATCTAATTAAAATAATTTGATTTTGAAAGCCATCTTCTGCATACGATAGAATTAGACCTCGAGACCAGTTCCATTTTGTTTGGAATAGGGGTAAAACATATAAGACGCCAAGCGGCACGCTTCGTTTGGAGTTCGGAATTTTGCGGGCCAATCGAGTTAGATATTTTCTAATTAAATAATATATATCTATCTTACCTCCTTCCAACATTTCGTGCAGCCCCGCCTTTCATTTGTCTTCCCGTACCCTACTCCTTTCTTTCATTTCATTTCAAATCTCTTAGGCAAAGGAAATAAGAAAAAAGAAAAAAGAAAAAAACAAATGAAATCGCGAAAGAAGAACGCGTGACCTGGGGGTTGAGTGATGGCGCGTGAGGGATGTGGTCGCGAAGAGGGACCGAGGTCGAGTTCAACGACGACATTTGCTCGCATATGCACGTTGGTGGGAGGAGAGGCGCGTGTGGCTTGGTGGCGTAGTAGGGCTTCACGGCGACATCTATGGAAGTCTGGTCGATCTAGTGGCGTGCGCGTCGAGTTGATGTTGTATGGATGGGATTTAGGGTCTGTATGCGTGATCGAGAGCCTGGAATGATGATGATGGGTTAGTGTTTATTATTTTATTAATTTTAATTAGTTGTTGATTTTATTTTAAAGTATAACATTGTATTAGTTAAATCATAACTCTTGCATATGGGGTCCGTTTTGCACGAAACGAGTGGCGTTGGAATCTTATCGACGTCGTCTACATCACAGAAGCGAAGCGAAATTTATTTGAAGCTGAAAATTATAGCGACCTGTATTTTTGATAATTAAAAATATTCAATTAAATAAGATTTTGAAATTTAATGTTGCGAGAAATTAAATTTTATGATTTATTAAAGAGAAAATAACTAGAGTATGATTTAATAATGTTGTCTGAATGTTATTGACAACTATTTTAATGTAATTTCAATTAACTGAAATAATTGTAAATTTAATTTGGTTATAATTGTAAATATGGAATAAATTAAATGTTGACACTATCTGTTATTAATTGAAATAGGTTTATTATAGAATATGAAATCGGTTTTGGTAAGCAATGTATAATCTTGGTTGTAAACAATAAGTTAGTGGATCTGAATTATTAATGGATAACAATTGTTTATTCCCACCTTAGTATTTAATCCGTTGGAATTAAATTAGTAATTAATGGAACTAATGCAATGAAATATTATAATTAATATGGTAAAAGTTGATAATTGTAGAATATGAATGTAATAAAATGTAAATGTTAATTATATTCATAAGGTAATAGTTGATTCAATAATAAGAGTAAGAGCCAAAATAAAAGAATTTATTGGGATCTAAATTTTAATGAATGAATTTATTGTAGTTGTAATTGAACGCTGAAATTAATGTAATATTTAAATTTTGGAATTAACATGGAAAGTTAAAATCTCAAATTTAATAAAAAGAAAATGTTTGTGAAATTTCAATTTTTTGTCAAATATAGTCAAAATAGGAATTTGAGTTGAAAATTTAAAATTTATTCTTTTTTCTAATTGTTGACTGAATTCTGATATGGTCTCCACTTTCCTTTTCGTCAAAATTGGACTCCTATTGCTCTAAGTTTGCAATTTACAATGAAAAACTCACATATAATAACAATGTATATTATGTGTATTTTACATAGCATTTCATATGGTATTCCCTAGTGTATTCTAGTTGGTATATAATTCTTGGGCTCCTAGGAAGTCTCTTGGGCTTCCACTGACACCTTTAATTCAGAAACCTTTACTCTTCTACGTACAAACTTCTTATTAGAAAGAAACTACGTACAAACTTTCTGCTATCTCATTTCTGTCTTCCTCATACCAGAAACTCTCTCTTCCACCATTGCTCCTCCTCTCTTCCTCCAATCTCCTAAAATCCAAATCCTCCTCTTCTTTATCCCTTCGTCTCCTCTCTTTCCCTCTTCTCTCTCTCCTCCTCTCCTCTCTTTCCCTCTTCTCTCTCTCTCTCTCTCTCTTCCTCTCCTCCTCTTGCCTTGTCGTCCATTCCCTTGCCTCTCCTTTGCTTGGCTAAATCGCTTCCACTAAAAAAGAGAGAAGAGAAAAAAAATAGTTTGTTGAGTTGTCATATTCGCGTGTGTGATAGCTTGGATCTTATATATGTTGCTTATGATTTCCTTCTCCATCTTTTTTGAATAGCTATCACCTTCGTTAGCCACGAAAGGTGAGAAATCACTCACAATTAATATTCATATGAATAAGTGGATGGATATCACAGGAAACTACTTGGAAATGTTTGTTTAGTTAGGATTTTGTTAGCATATAATCATATGATTTTATATATTCACAATGTAATATTTAACATAACATATGATATGATATGATCTACTATATGTTACATGTTTTGCTATGTTAACCATATGACATGATATGATGTTTCGACACATGATATGATATGTTATGTTAGTAATTTGATAAATCACATATATGATGGTGTTAGCAATATGTTAAATCACATATATGTTAGTGTTAGCAATATGTTAAATCACATACATATTATGTTAGTAATATGTTAAATCACATATATGTTATACTAGCAATATGTTTAGGTGGCATGTATGTTATGTTATGTTAAGTAGTATATTTTATTGTCACATATGTTACGTTATTTTATTGTCACGTATGTTACGCTAATTTATTGTCACATATTTTATGCTAATTTATTGTCACATATCTTATGTTAATTTATTTTCACATATATTATGCTAATTTATTTTCACATATGTTATGTTAATTTATTGTCACATATGTTATGTTAATTTACATACCACATATGTTATGTTAATTTACATACCACATATGTTATGTTAATTTATATTGTCATGTATGTTATGTTAATTTATATGTCACATATGTTATGTTAATTATAGGTTACATATGTTATGTTAAATTATATGTTGCATATGTCACATGATACGTGTTATATAATAGGATATGTCACCTTTATATATATGTTATGTAAAATTCTAGGTTACATATGTTTGTGTTATGATATATGTTATGATATGTATGATATGTTATGCATGTGATATGTTATTTATTTATTTATGCAAATCACATTGCAAGTTCCCTTCGTATGTTAGTTAGGAAATCACTGTGGGTTGAAATGATATATACCCGAACTGTCTTATTGATTTGGAAATTATTGATTCGGGATGCGGGTTGAAATGATATATACTCGGAAATTTAACTGTTTGGGGTTAAAGTGACACATACCCTATCGCTTGACCATAGGGTAGAAAACTATGTACGGACACCGTTGGTCGGTTTTAAATTATTTTCTAGATAGTCATGTTCGATTTATAAATTTTATTTTAAAATATAATTTAATGATTTTATTTAAATTTATATTTAGAAAATAATTTATTTTATATGTTTTAAAAGCTCAAATTTATAAGTTAATATATGGTTTTAAATGTCAATTTAAGATTTTTAACTTATAATTTTATTTAATAATATATATGTATATATATTTAAATAGTTTAAAATTTAGTTTCATAAATTATTTAATATAGATTTAATATATATTATTTAATATAATATAATATAATATAATAAATATAGTTTTAATTTAATATAATAAACATAAATTTTATATAATAACTTTAATAAATAAAATATAAGAAGTTAAGTATAGAATAATTTGTAAATAAATCTGATTTAAAGGATTTTATAAAGGATTTAAAATGGTTTTATAAAGGAGTTACAAAGGTTTTAAAAGATTTTATAAAGGGTTTTATAAAAGAACCTGTATAAAGGGATTTGAAAGCGGTTAAAGGAATTTGTGTAGAAGTTTGTGAAAAGGGAAGAACTGTAAACTGTTTTGAAATTTATAAATTGCCCTATAAATGTTTTTATAGCATATAAATAGCTTATAAATGGTTTGAGAGGAATTTATAAATTATTTTCGAATTTGATTGAAAGAATCTTCCTCGGTATTTATGAATATATTTTATTTTACAATAAGTACATGGATATCTTGATATGAAAGTATAAACTGTACCTAGATTTATTATTAAAAGTGTTTTATAAAATGACCACGGTGTGAAATAATCGTTTGGTAGTTAAAGAGACCGGGGTTAACATATTTTACTAAATATAGATAGTTTAACGGATCCTTAGGAGATGGAAAATCATGAAACATCTCTTAAGTTATTGCACGCATGTTATACATTGGATAGGAGATGTAAAATCTCGTAAACATCTCTGAAGCCATTACACTCGTATTTACTTATTGTTGATTTAACTTACATAAGAATGTTAACCTTGACTCAAGTGTTTTATTTTTGCTTTTGCTTGTGTCAGCCTGAGCTTTTTAGCATTAAAAACTATCTTTCTAAAGGACGAAGATGAAGACTTGGTACATTATTACTATTTATTATATTTACCCCCTACATCATGTTATTCCGCTGCATTATCTTATTATACATGTTATATGTATAACTCTGATTGTATTATAAAAGTGTAATCAAATGTTATTTGTAAAATAGCTTGATGAACTGTTCATCTGAGTATTATATTTTGTCATTCCTCAATGAGGTTATGTGTTTTTTTTCCTCTTATTTTCTTATTTACCTATAGCGACCTAGGATTTTTGACCCTTGAAAATTGACATAAATACGTTTCACTGTATAACATGCGGAATATTCAAGTGCCGTAAATACCGATTGCTAGGGGTAAAGAACAAAGAGATAGACGAAAATAGAACACCACAGAATCTCACAAACGCAGCGGAACAAAGTATAATATATAATAACATATCTTTATACAAAAGAAATTGTAACTATTTTATACTTATAATTATCAGAGTACAACAATCAATACATCAATCTCGATAGTTATAAAAACTTGTCCTTACACAGCAGAAATATAAACCAAGTATGGAGATACGTCTCTATCATCCAGCTCGTCTTTCGAGCTTCATAGCATCTTATCCTAAGTCTGTAATACTTGGTCTGACCCGAGAATTATAATAAAATAACACTTGAGTCAGTCTGGAAAACCAGCATGAGAAAATACACTCAATTTGAATTATTAAAGTTATCAAAATCCTTTGAAAAACAGAGGTATCTTGTAAGACTACGTCACACATAAATATGATGGGTTTTTCCCTTATGATAACCAAAACATTTTAATCAAAATCGTCTGATATTATAATAATGTCTAAACCAAGTAAATAGAAAATAGCTAAAATGCTTGCATCTCACATTTCAGCATAGTTGGGCACAATCAAAACCGTATGATGCTTATTGGAGAATGGATCCCATAAAATGACTAGGCTACCGTGGTACTGCCCATCACAGTAAACCTATAAAAAAAAAATACACCAAGGACCTTGCCAGGATCCCCTGCCACACAAGAACGGCCTAATCTAGATAGTATCGAATATGCTATCACCCTGGGTGTTCCCACCCTTAAATCGAGCGCTCACTTTTACATGCATAACCATATCCATAATTTTAATATATCCGAGGGCATTTAGAAAGGTGATAACATACCTTAATTGGGTGCGATCCACTTAGCCTTACTGCATCTCCCCTGTTTTATTCATTCCTGATCGATGAGGCTTGAGGCTAATGTTTACCACTTAGAATGCTCATCGTCCTCCAATGACGATGTTCTGAGAGCATTCGTCCATACTAGTTGTCTTGGGTCTGGACAAACCGAGTCGTCGTTGCAGAATACAATAGCCTACGATTTTTGTTCGATGATAACAAACATATATATATATATATATATATATTCGTTTAAATGTATTTGCTATTGTACAATATAATTTTGTCATATAATTAAATAAATATTTGTTGAATAAAATAAATAAATCAGAATTCATATTCAAATAAATATTTTATTCAAACAAATATTTTATTACAAATTCAAATAGTAAAATTTGAGCTCTCACTACATTTATACATTTTAAATTATAATACATTTTCAATTACAACACATTTTTCAATTTACAATGTCACCTCACCACAAATTCACTCAACACTCCTATTTGCTCTTCAACTCTATTCCAGTTTGTATCTTGCATCTGAATTATCTGCCAATAAACACTGACGTGGTAAAATTGAAAAATAAATAACCTCATTATAAATTCAATCAACACTTCTATTTGATCTTCAACTCTATTCCGGTTTGTATCACTCATCTGAATAATCTGCAAAATATGCCATAGTAAAATTGAAAAATAAATATTTTGCAGTGTACAATGAATTATGTGTTTGAAAATATTATTTGCCTCGGTTATTTGAGTTGTTCATCATTATTTATTTTTAATCCAACATACACAAACAACTTGAGACATGTATGGTAAATCATTATACATGCCATAAGGTCGTGCACACCGATATACACTTGCTTAAAACTGCAGGGACATGTGAGCAAAAGATCAAACGCAACCAAATGGTGGATTCAACATACACATGCAACCCAATCAGACCCCAAGTACAAAGTAAAAACAACAAACAAGTGCATAAGACAAGTATGTCAAGACAACGAGACTTAGAGTGAAGCTAGTGAAATAATAACAAATTAAACTCGAGCAAATCACAACACATATACACACATACATATGTACGTATGTATACACATGGTAAAACACAAGTGAGCATGTGCAATTTGAACAAGTGATCATGATCAGGTGGAAGGCATAGTCAGAGTACACAAGAACAAAGTGAACCACTTCAGAAGAAATTGTGAAGACCAACCACGTGCAATTATTCAAACCAAACTCAGGTGGACCAGTAATGTATTACATGAATGTGCAGATCAACATACATCAATGTAGACCAGCGCAGTGAACAAAACAAAAGACATAGCGGATTGACACATGTATATACATAATGCATACATATGAAATAGAGACTCAAATAAACATGAAGTACCAAACTCATCAAGATCAAAATAAACTAGATTACAATAACCGGAGGAAACAACAAGCCAGCAGTTCAACTCAAAGAGATTATCAATTTTACTCAAAGACAATAAAACTAAGTAGTGCAACAAACCATGGACAATAAAACCAAAAAAGCGACAACCAGGTCAACAATATAACCAGTCAAGACCACATGAATAAGAGGATTGCAATCAAGACCAGACTAGTCGAAGCAAACAAATGAACTAGTCATCATCAACATGAAACACAAGCCGATGCAATTAAAATGAAGAACACACAATTTCATGTGCAAGTATTCAAAGAGGACAGAGGATACGCATGCTTTCAGACATGTATATATGCAGTGAGAAGTAAACTCGAGAACACAATAAGGCTCAAAAATGTACAACCCAATGAAAAAAATAGACAGAGTGCACCAGATCAGACTTCAAGACCACAAAACAATGACAAAGTTTTAGAATTAAAATCACTTCAAGTGAAAACAAGACCATAAATATACTCACAAGTTCAATGCATAGTGCAGACATCAAATCAGAACAGTTATCACAATTACAACATATTGCAGACTTATGAAGACCAACAAAACTCAAATGCATATAACCAGTCAACATGAAGCAACACCACATGAAGACTCGAAGTCTGAAAACAATACAAGAAAACTGGAGCATGGATATGTACACAATTCAGCTTCAAGCAAAAATAGTAACAAATATACGTAACATTATAAAAGGGAAGCAATTTACATATTTAAAGTAAATACCAGTAGCAAGTTTAAACAAGTAGAAAAATATAGTAGTAAAGAGGAAATGAGTAACAAGTCAAAATATATCTCAAATATTCAAATGCCAAAGTCGCAGTTCAAAATAAGGAGCGGTTTTGGAAAAGAAATGATCAAGCCGAAGTCATAGTAGAAAGAACGGAGCAAGTTCAAATTCATGAAGCAACGTATCAACGAAATGAACAAGTCAAATTTATCACCATCATTTGATTAAAAAATTACGGCTGAGCAAAACATTTGAAGAAATCCAATAAAAATATATGAACGTAAAAATAGGCAATTTATCCTTATTTAATCCCACATCATCATCAGCAATTACTGCATTCGAGTTCAAGCAAATCAGAAAGCAAGCACTGAATATAATCCCAAAACACGAATAGAAGTCAAATGTAATCAAAATCGAAAAGGGGATAAAATTGCATACCATTCTTATCATTCGTGCTCGATAAAATTGGAGCCACCACGTGCAATCAACGGCAGCAAATTAATTGAAGAAAGCAACCAAAATCAAAAGCATACTTCAATCGATCGAGAGCTCAAGCGGCGGCTTCAATCAAACAGAAACCTAACTGTTTGAAGAGAAACAAAGGAACGACCAAAGTAGTTCAAAGAAAATAAAAAAGATACGTCTCAAATCTGACTGGGCCGAACAAAAAAAGGAAAAACATTTTCTTGTCTATTTGGGTCGATCCTTGTTTAATTTATATAGGGTTCAATTTTATTAGGGTTTTGCTTTGTTGTATTTAATTCGTAATTTTCTTTTAAATTTGTGAAACTCTAGTTGTGTAACTAGATTACGAACTATGGTAGTGTAGTTCAAGAATTCGCAACTCAGTGGCTGAGTTGTGCCAGGATTTTGAGCGTAGAGTTAGGATAGTCATTAGCGGGTGTTGCATGTTTATGTATGTAAGCATCTGACTAGAACCTTGGAGGCGGCATGTAGGCAGGGTTTTGTCGAAGCTGGGTGAATTTGTGTGTGATCTCTACTGCATTATTTTCTGTTATTTTTTTAATTTCGCATTAATTTTTAGTATTATTAGTATCACCCTATTCACACCCCCCCAAGGGTGAAAACGATCCTCCAAATGGTATCAGAGCTAGGAACAAAGACTATTTTAAATTTGATTTTTTCCTTTTAAAAATTTGATTTTTTTTAAATGGCTTCTTTTAATAATGCTTTTGCTAAGGGTCAGCCCGTAGTTAGACCACCCATGTTCAATGGTGAATATGCTCATTGGAAAAATAGAATGAAATTTTCTTTGGAAACCATAGATGCATGGAATATTACTGAAACGGGATATAGGACACCAACTTTAGTGGTAGATAATCAAGAAATTGCAAAACCAATGGATCAATGGATAGATCTTGAAAATAAACTATAATCTGTTCATCGGATCAAATTGAATTCAATCGTATCTTGCATTGTCTAACTACGTAGGAAATTTGGCATACGCTCGAAGTGACTCATGAAGGAACCACCCAAATTAAAGAAACTCACCTTGCCATGCTCAGTAGCGAATGCGAGAACTTAAAATTGGCAAAGGATGAAAGTGTCAAAGAAACGTATGGACGACTTTATAATCTTGTATACAAATCAAAAGCTCTAGGAAAACAAGCCACAGAATTGGAAATAGTCCAAAAAATCCTCAGAATACTACTATGAAATTTTGAAGCAAAAGTCACTGCCATTCAAGAATCAAAAAATATGAAACAAATTAAAGTTGAAGAACTCATCCGAAATCTTACCACTTATGAGCTAGAAATCAAATTCAAGGAAGAACGTAAAGAAGGTGATATGAGAAGGAAATCAACAGCTCTTAAAGGAACAACAAAAAGTGATGACAATGACGACGATGATGGAGCAGTTGAATTGGCACTGATAATAAGGAGATTCCAAAGATGGAACCACAAATACGGAGATCCTGCCCTAAATCAAAAACTGACGAGTTGAACCGTCAAAATTCTAGACAATTCAGAAGATCAGGAGATCATTTGTCACAATTGCAGCATCCCTAGTCACATCAAGCTTAATTTTCCTCAAAATCAACTCAGCAATGGAAAGAATCCAAAGAGGAGAAGTTTTGCAGCCACTTGGGATGAAAGTATGAAGATAAAGATGAAAGCACTGGCAGTGAGAGTGAAAAATCAAAACTGTGTTTTCAAGGAGATATAAGTGACAGCGATGATGACGAGCCAAGCGACGTATCAGAACTTACTCTTTCGGAATTACTTATATATTTCCATAACGTAAATGACTGTTTTGAAAGACTTAGGGAAAAGTACACTAAAATTGAATCACAAAGAGATAATTTGATAGAACTAAATAAATAGCTTGATCAATTAGTTAAAAACTATCGAAATAAAAGCCCTAAGCGTGATAAGTGTCCATCATTTGAAGAAGAGGTTAAAAAATCAGAAATTAAAATTAAATCACTTGAAAATGAAATTCTAATTTTGAAAGAAAGTGAAAATACTATAAGAGAAAATTCTATTAAAAAGTGCACTCTGTTATCGAATGAAAATGAATCTCTCAAAACACAAGTCCAATAATTGTCTACATCTTTGGAAATTCTCCAAAGGAGAAAAATCACTAAATAAGCTATTAGGGAAACAAACTATTAATACCGTTAGACAAGGACTTGGGTATACTCAATTTCAAAATGATAGAAGTGAACTAATCTTGTCAACTCAAAGTGCATGATTTATGGAAAAATTGGATGCAATCACAACAATTGCTTGTATAAATCCAAACACGTGAAAATCATACCAATTTGGGTCCCTAATGGCATGAATATAAAATCCCTTAGAATTAAACAAATCTGGGTGCCAAAAGGAACAAACATAGATTGTCTTGTGTCAACACAAACTTATTTTTCAAAGTCATTTGAAAGTAAAAATCATGTACCTATAAAAACAAATAGGTCACAAAAATCTTTTCTCATATAGGAGCGGTGACAAGCTAAGGAACAATAAGAGTGATACCTAGATTCTGGCTATTCTAGACACACGACGGGCGACAAATCAAAGTTTTCTTAGCCTAGAGTAGTACAATGGGGGCAGAGTCACAATGGGCAACAAAGATAAATGAAATATTATCAATAAAAGTAAAATAGGCAATGGTACATTTACCTTGAACGATATATTATATGTTGAAAATTTTCACCATAATATGATTTAAATCATCCAGTTATGTGATAAGGAAATGAATATTTTGATTCTGATTTGTGCAAAAAACAAAAAAGTTGATCAATCATCTTTTCATCCTTGAACTAGTTCATATAGATTTGTTTGGATTAACGATATTGCAAGTTTAAGTGGTAAGAGATTTTGTATTGGTTGATGATTACTCTAGGTACACATGGATATACTTGCTTATCTTACAACTTCTAGACCTGACACTATGTTCGCTAGTTGTTTATGTACACGTTTTCAATCAAATCCTTAAAGAATCACATTTTAAAAGCTGTAAAATGATTATAAGGTATTTGTTGCACACTTCACGGTTTGGTCCATGATACCTATCTAATGATAACCTTGAGTCGGAGGGAAATTTTGATGCATAATACATTGGTAAGTCTCGTTGATAGAAAAATTACTAGTGGCATGTGTTTTGTGTAGGGACATTCATTAGTTGCGTCACATTTCCAAAGAAATTAAATTCATAATTTTCATTCTAATTGATTTTTAATTGGCATACTTTTTTTTCATAAAACCCCTTTCATAAAATAGTTTTTGTTTCAGATTAGGTATTTTATGATTTTAATTTTATATTTATTTTTGGATTTAATCTTAAATGAATACATTAACTAATCTGACTCCCTACTAAACATCGAAAAGATAAATAGTGGCTGAAAAGTGATGAGTGTTGATATTAATCATATACTATGACTTGAGACATTATATTTAGTAAATTTCTTTAAAAATTTAAACAAAATTTGTAATAACCTTGGTTGGTAAAAATTCTATGACTGTCTCTATATCTATCGGATTTCCGGCGACCATCACTCATCAAAATCCAATATAGTATGTCAATATATGGTATATAACATGAAATTATTCATTTTTTCAAACTAATTAGCAATAAAATTATCCAAAGTATTAACTCTTATTTAAAATTCCTTACGGTTATGCATGGGTGATTACTTGGAATCTTTGGTTATGTGCTTTCATGCTCATTTAAATGTCCTCACAGTTATGCATGTGTGGAACACATACCAAAATTGATTATTAAATAGACGAGTTAATTCTAATTCCATTTAAAAGTCATCATAGTTATGCGTGGTTAGAAGACACTAGAAATTCATTTTTTTTAAATATCGGGAATACTAATAATCTCGTTTAAAAGTTCTAACGGTTATGCATGGTCAGTATGTATTCAAATTCATGTCATAAATATACCATGAATAGATACAACTATATGCTTTTATATATCGACATCACCCCAATCACTCTAAAGTGGAATATGCATCTAACACGGTATTTATGATTTTTGTTTGATTTTTTATTAAAATTTAATATTTATACTCTATTAGGTATTAATGTTGTATTAATGTCAATATCTTTATCTTTATTTTTCCAACACTATTACTCTTTTGCTGATAACAAAAAGGGAGAGAAGTTAAGATTTTGGCAAATAAGTCAAGTCATTTTTTTATTTGCATATTCCCATCTAGGTACATTTGTATATTTTTTATTTATTTTCAGGCATATGTGAAGGGGAGCATTGTTATAGGGGAGCATTCAAATAAGGGGAGCTCATGGAATTCATCAAGACCAGTGACGTTTAACAGAGTCAAAACCTTACTATATGTTTGTTATCATCAAAAGGGGGAGATTGTAGAATACAATAGCCTATGATTTTTGTTTGATGATAATAAACATATATATATATATATATATATATTCATCTAAATGTATTTTCTATTGTACTATTTTAATTTGTCACAAAATTAAATAAATATTTGTTGAACAAAATAAATAACATAGAATTCATATTCAAACAAAATTTTATTTAAACAAATATTTTATTACAAATTCAAATAGTACAAATTAGAGCTCTCACTACATTTATACATTTTCAAGTACAATACAACTTCAATTACAACACAATTTTCAATTTACAATGTTACCTCACTACATATTTACTCAACACTCGTATTTGATCGTCAACTCTATTCCAGTTTGTATCCCGCATCTGAATTATCTGCAAAATAAACACTGACGTGGTAAAATTGAAAAAGAAATATTTTCTAGGGTACAATGAAGTATGTGTTTGAAAATATTATTTGCCTCGGTTATTTGAGTTGTTAATCGTCATTTATTTTTAATTCATCATACACGAACACCTTGTGACATGTACAGTGTATTACTGTACATGCCACAAGGCCGTGCACCCTAATATACACTTGCTTAAAACTGTAGGGATAGGTGAACACAAGGTCAAACCTAACCAAATGGTGAATTCAACTCAGGTGCAAATAAATGTACACATGCAACCCAATCAGACCCTATGTACAAAGCAATAACAACTAACAAGTGCACAAGACAAGTGTGTCAAGACAACCAGAATTAGAGTGAAGCCGGTGAAACAATAACAAATTAAACTCGAGCAAATCACAACACATATATACACACATACATATGTATGTGTGTATACACATGGTAACACACAAGTGAACACGTGCAATTTGAACAAGCGATCATGATCAGGTGGAAGGCATAGTCAGAGTACACAAGAATAAAGTAAACCCATATCAGAAGCAATAATGAAGACCAACCATGTGCAACCATTCAAACAAGACTCGGGTGAACCAGTAATGTATAACATGAATGTGTAGATCAACATACACCAACGCAGACTAGGGCAGTGAACAAAAAAGACATGGTAGCTTCACACATGTGTATACATAGTGCATACATATGAAATAGAGACTCGAATAAACATGAAGTACCAGACTCATCAAGATCAAAATAAACCAGACTACGTTAACCAGAGGAAATAACAAGCCAGCAGTTCGACTCAAAGCAACTATCAATTTAACTCGAATACAATACAACTAAGTAGTGCAACAACCATGGACAATGAAACCATAAAAGCAACAACCAAGTCAATAACACAACCAGTCAAGACCACATGAATCAGAGGATTGCAACCAAGACCAGACTAGTTGAAGAAAACAAATGAACCCGTCATCATCAACATGAAACACAAGCCAGTGAGTTAAAATGAAGAACACACAAGTTCATATGCAAGTATTCAAAGAGACAGAGGATATGCATGCATTCACACATGATATCTGTAGTGACAATGCATACTCGAGAACACAACAAGGCTCAACAAAATGTACAAGCCAGTGAAAACAACAGACGGAGTGCACCAGATCAGACTTCAAGACCATAAATAACAACAAAGTTTTAGACCTAGAATCACTTCAAGTGAAAACAAGGCCATAAATATACTCACAAGTTCAAAGCACGGTGCAGACTTCAAATCAAAATAGTTACCACAATACAACATATTGCAGACTTATGAAGACCAACAAAACTCAAATGCATATGACCAGTCAATATGAAGCAACACCACATGAAGACTCGAAGTCTGAAAATAATGCAAGAAAACTAGAGCATGGATATGTAGAAAATTCAAGTCCAAGAAAAAACAGTGACAAACATATGCAATATTATAACAGGGAAGCAATTTACATATTTACAGTAAATACCGGTAGAAAGTCTGAATAAGTAGAAAAAAGTGGTGAAGAGAAAATGAGTAACAAGTCAAAATATATCTCAAATATTCAAATGCCAAAGCCGCAGTTCAAAATAAGGAGCATTGATAAAGAAATGATGGAGCCGAAGTCATAGGAGAAAGAATGGAGCAAGTTCAAATTCATGAAACAACGTATCAACGAAATGAACAAGTAAAATTTATCACCGTCATTCGGTTAAAAAATCACGGCCGAGAAAAACATTTGAAGAAATTAAATAAAAATATACGAACATAAAAATAGGGAATTTATCCCTATTTAATCCCACATCATCACCGACAATTATTGCATTCAAGTTCAAGCAAATCAGAGAGCAAGCACTGGATAAAATCATGAAACTCGAATCGAAGTCGAGTGTAATCAAAATCAAAAAGGGGATAAAATTGCATACCATTCTTATCATTCGTGCTCGACAAAATTGGAGCCACCTTGTGCAATCAAAGCTAGCAAATTGATTGACGAAGTAACCAGAATCCAAAAAATACTTCAATTGATCGAGAGTTCAAGCGGCGGCTTCAATCAAACAGAACCCTAGCTGTTTGAAGAGAAACAAAGGAACGACCAAAGTAGTTCAACGAAAATAAAAAAGAGACGTCTTAAATCTGAAGTCTTTCGAACGCAAAAAAAGAGAAAACATTATTTATCTATTTAGGCCGATCCTTGTTTATTTTATATCGGGTTTAATTTTACTAGGATTTTTTTGTTGTATTTAATTTTTAATTTTCTTTTAAATTTGTGAAACTCTAGTTGTGCAACTAGGTTACGAACTACGGTGGTGTAGTTCGAGAATTCACCTCCGTATCGAAGTGAGTTTTTGGATAATTAAGTCTGATCCCAGTCTCTTCGAAATGATCAGCGAATTTGGCAAAATTGATAGTAGGTTATTTTACTACCAATAAAACATCCATAAGTAGACATCAGGCCTTATTATAGATTTTTCAAAATTTATTTTCAAATTATCTTACAAGATATATATTCAATCCCTTTTAAATTTTCATTGGTTCAACTCAAATACTTATATCCATATCAGGATATTCCAAACCATTTCTTATCTCAACATTTAGAAAAATATTTAAAAATATATTTTTCTAAACCCCTTACTTCTCAATACTTAGGAAAATTCCATTTATTTCTCTTTTCTCAAACCCTTCACAATTTATATTGTAAATTCGTTAACTCGTTTATGACGAATTCTATAAGTTCCGGGTTCCTTAACTAATTTCCTTTAATATTTCCAAAGTCAAAACACTTGTCTATAATTTCAAGTATCCACCTCTAACTTCTTTCATGAATCCTAATTCATTTTTTGAAGCTCACCATTATTTAAATGCTTCGAAAATTTCTTACATTTTATCAAATTCCATGTTGAGAATTTCTCTTATAAATCCCATCTACCAAATAAATCTCGTTTCCAAACTTTAAGAAGATTTATAAATACTTTTAAATCATTACAAAACTCTATATATATATATATAATAAGTATTTTAAAAGAATAATATTTTTTAAACATGTTCAAGTAATTATTTAAAATATTAAAACACTTTTATAAACATCAAACTCATTTTTAGATAAACATATTGATTTGCAAAGCCGATTACAAAAGTTAAATTTAATTTCAATTAAAATTGGATATCTGAAAATTTCACCTTCGAAGTATTTCAATACTACAAGTTTAGAATTACATAGTTATTTAAATAGAATTTTCCCTTTTAAATCAAAACTTAACTTATTAATAAAATATATCTTTAAAATCCCAATAACCAATTCAATTTATGAATACCTCTGGCTTTACAACACATCGATCCCATTCCGATTCTCTAACCATCCTTACTTTTCAAGAATAGAATTCACTATTTCCCCCAAATCTATTTTTCATATCTCGATTTAAATTCACCCTGTGAAATTATATTCCAATTTATCAATTAATTTCATTTTCCCTTGTTTATAAACATCATTTATAAATTTATAACTCCTTTGAGTTTCTCTTGATTATAAATAATCTCATTTATAAAGTCTCATTTTATAAATCCATTTCTTAATAAATTCCATATATTTCACGAATCTATTTAAAATATCGATCTCGACTCCTTTTCATATTTTTCAGAAATATTGTTTAAAAATCCATCATTTAAAAATTCTTTATATAAATTATTTTAAAATCTCTATCTAAAATAATTTTTCGAATAGTAAAATACAAACTAAAATAAATTATTGTTTTTATCCAAATCAATTTCTTAAAAAATACCCAAATTTCTATATGAATATTTTTATATTCAAATTTCCTTTTAAATCCTTTCAAATTCCAAAATAATGTTTATGGTATATAAAATACCAAAAGTTAGGTCAGTGCTACTATAGCATCCAGTAATTCACATCACATAATAATTTATAACGGATTATTCTAACACATCATAAATTATTATATATAAAAACAATCAATATAAATTTGAGGAATCCAGTTGGATCCCGCCAACATGTTTCCCTGCCGATGTTAATACATCGTAAAAATACCAATCCCACTTCGATGGGGATATCACGGTATATATGGTCATATGCTATTATGCGGGGAACATAGGGTCTCATCCGCTTCAATAGGCGGGAAATATGGCCAACTACTAATATATATACTACTATAGATATAACATCCAAACTGATAATAATTTATAAATTCAACCATGCATCCAACAATTAATTTTAATTATTATAAATTAAATCCAGCAATCCAAAAAGTGTGGATTTACTCAACTTGATTGCTGAATTTGTTAATCGTTTCAAATTAATTCCAACTTGTATATTTCTCATCTATGAACCCAAATTCGTCTTGTTTTCATAATTTTTGGACCTCGTATAAATTAGTAATAGCATTTTTAAGTTTCACGAATTAATATATATAAAATTTTCGCTAATGCCTTCATTAGAAAATTAATTACCTTTAATAACAAATCACTCTACTTCCCTATCACACAAATTCCACTAGCCTGAACACGATCTAGCTCCGAACCTTAAGCACGCACTCGACATCAGTAACAACGGTTTGTCAGAGCTTCTCCATCCATTGCCAACATCCTCCCTATCTCCAAGCCTGAGTTGCCGAGACCCACCAAACCACGCTGCCGGCCAATTTTCATGACCATGTTCCCCCGCCTCTGCCGTTGCACGCACCCAAACCCTAAGCCATGACCGACAGTCGCCTACCCCAAGACCAACCACGTGCGCACGAATCGAAGCCCAACACCTCTTTGCAAACGCGACTCTACCCAGAACGCACAACCCACTCACCGTGGATCTCCTCTGCCCTGCCACCTAGACACTATCATCATCCCCCTACACTCCTACCATCCTCCTCAACCGCTCCTTCACAAAATCGAACACCAGGAATTTCAAGCCCTAGCCTTATAAACACTCACGACATGCTGCCGATAGAACCCACGCCATCTTGCCTCACGCGCACTCGTCCAGGCTTCTTAGGCGATTCGAGATTTGCTCAAGTTCTTTTTTTATATCATATGTCATATTCGGACTGGGAAAGAAGAAGGAAATCTTGATTTAAAACGAGAAGAGAAAGGGTAGTTCTGCGTCATTCAGAAGGTAGGGAAGCTTTGAGTGAAAGAAATGACCAAAGGTATTAAACACATATGACCATATGTTATTAAATTTCCAAATACCAGGCTACTTATTTTGAATCCCTATCGAAGCATGCCACCTGGCATTTCTAATATTATACCACTATTCAGAACCTAATGTAACAAGTTTCGAAGCCTAAATCAATCGTAAGGAGAAGATAGCTTTTTAAATCGACTATTAGAATTAAGTTTAACTAAATTATTTCTAGGCATTTTCTGGTCGTACGACCAAACGGTAAATCCAAACGCTATAAAATTTGAAATCTGATAACAATACACTATTGCAGATCTAATAGAATCGATTTTTTCAAATTCCAAGACTGTGTCCTAGATCGCTATTTTTAACATGACGATTAAATCGACGATTTCCAAAATTCACGAAACCTCTTGAATTTTGCAGTTTTAAAATCTTACTAACTAATTATAGTTCCAAATCCAATATTTAAAACCATTTAAATGTTGCAAATTAAATGTCGAAAAATCCGGACCATTACATTCCTCCCCTCTTAAAAGAGTTTCGTCCTTGAAATTGCTAAGGCAAGAAAATGCTCCAAACCCATTAACTTAACAAAATCCATTATTAAAATTCGATATTTACTCTTCTATATTTCTAAACCTACATTCACTAACGAGTTCCAAACATTCATCCAAACCCTTTACTTCTCAGTTAATTTCAAAAATCAATTCTAGTTAACGGAAATTTTCAAAAAAAATTCTAACACCCTAAATTTCCGAAAATTTTTGACAGTCTCTTTTGTACGAAGGACCTTTTGCAATATGACAAGAGAGATAAAAATATATACATCAAACCACACGGTCTAAAAACATAATATATATCAACATTTATATCTTTGTTGTATTTAATCTGAGAACATACCTTAATTTAATGTTTTAAGCGTTATTAACCAAGCGAGCTTACTTTATATGACATAACGCAACCTAACTCTATCCCAATAGCCTTCGGGCACCTGTACTTACTCAATTTAAATATGTAAGTCCCAAAATATGAAAGTTCAATAACATTTCATTCATTTAACAACTTAAACACATTTTTTTCCACTAACAACCATGTCGTAGCAAGAATTTATTAATAACCATAAGGTTCCAACATTTGATTATTTATTTCAATCGATTTATATGTCATTTCATTAAATTCGAATGATTTTCAACCAAATTCACTTTCGTTCAATTCTCATTTATATCCAAGAAATTCATATCCATTTCAAATTGATTAAAAATAAATGTAACAACCCGCGTATTTAACGATTTTATATTTAAATGTTTAATTTAAATATAGCGTCGTTAGTCGGATTTTGGTCTGAAAAGCTACTTTTTGCAAATGGCCGAATTGGAACTCGAAACTACCTCCATTGGTTCCAAAATGGCGTTTGCGATCTTTTTGAGTATAATCTTTGATATGTTTGGAGTTTGTGAAATTTTGGCTACTTTTTTCTATTGGGTTTGGGTTTGGGTTCAGCCCACTAGCTTAATTAACCCTCTAACTCAACCCCTTCTCTTCATTTCATCTTCTTTCATTTCATTTCTTAAGCTTAAAACTGAAATGGGGGAAAGGAAGTGGAAATAGAAATTAGCAAGCCCTAGCTTCTTCTTGTAAACTTGATTCTTGCTCCAAAATCAAAGGGAATCCATTGGTAAGTTCATCTCCATCTTATCCACCTCTTCTCCTCTTCAATTTCAGTAATTTCCTAACCCTAACTTAGGAAATACTTGCTTTGATTCTAGATTGAAGCTTGTAGTGTTGAAGTGGAGTGTAGTTGGTTGATTCCTTGCATTTGTGCTTCTTCATCTTCTTTGTTTTGTGTAAAAAGGTGAGTTTTAAACTCACATCTACTTCTCTTGATTTCATTGATGTTGGGTATGATTTCCTAACAAATATTCATGTGCTATCGCTTTGATTTGAAAAGATTTGGAATTCATTTGATAAGGGCAAGAAGTGCTGGAAAACAGCCTTCGGCCGACCGAGCGCAGGCTCCGGTCAACCGACCTGCTGCCCCGAGCCATATTTTGCTTCCTGCATCTGGCCGGCCGACCGAGCCCTGTAGTCCGGTCGACCGACCTGCTCTGTTCTGCCTGTTTTGCCTATTTTGCATATTTGATTGATTTTCTGGATTTTATCGATTCAAGTTGGTTTTTAGTGTTTGTTATTGCATCTTTGATTTTGATAACTTATTTTTGACTTCATTCACGGGTTTTATAAATAATCCCTCTAAATCATATTTAAAAGCTCGTTTCTCCAATTTATAAATTCTATTTAAAACACACACTTTCGCACGTCGAGCGAAGTGGAAGGGTGATTAAATGGTTGGGCAAAACACGGACCATGAATCTGTGCGTTTATTCTTTCGATTAATCCCCGACCTATTCAATTGATCGTTTTGACCTTCGGGTTTAGTTTACCGATGATATGAGGTAAATTTGTACTGCTTTGAGTGTGAAAGTGGCTGACGGATAGTAAACCGTTTAGTGCGAACGAGTGGTTATGGGACGCACATTAACACTGTTCGGATTCCTTTCGAGAGTTGTGACACATTCCGCCAGTTAGTGGTGTCCAGTACTGGGTCTACGACCTTCACCACTACGGTTTGTTGCCTTTGGGATGGTGTCTTCGGACTTTCTCCCTAGGTTTGTTGCCTTCGGGTATGTTGCCTTCGGATGTGTGCCTTCGGGTTTGTTGCCTTATATAGTTTCGCTCTGATGTTGGCCTTATGTGCCGCATGGGTGATACTTGGGTTTGGAGCCTTTGGGCTTATGGATCCTTGTTGTACAGTACTGAGCTCGAGCAATCATATGTTTCATTGATATTATATTCCCTTGGCATCGCCCATCGTGTTGGTCTGTTTGAGCCGCATGATGTATAACGATTACCTTGTGGAACTTGTATACCTTATTGGTATTTGTTATCTGCCTTTTGGCTTGTTTTGGGATATTTGTATCCTTTGTTTCTATATGTTGCCGATGATATGAGGCTTGTTCTATATGATTCATCTCTTATTGATGATTGTGTTATCTCCTCTAGAGATATTTGTTATACTGTATGACCTTGCAGGTTTATTATTGTTCAGTTTATCTAACTGATTTGTTATCTAGACTGACCCGTGTATTTTATACTCGGGTCAGACCGAGATGTTTCAGGTTAGGTGCTTTTGGACTTAGCCTATTTTGCTTCCGCATGGACTATTCGCTAGCTTCATTTTGTTATAGCGTCTTTTGTGGTCCTTATCTGTTGTAACTCTGATATTTATACTTTTTTCGTCTCGTCTGTATATTGTGGTCTCTTGTACCACTGGACATGTATTATTTTGTATATTCTGTCGTGTATCTGTTTATGTGTATATTATGATCGATTGTTCTGTGATGTGAATTACATTTGAGTTGTTATATTTTTTCTGATAGATCCTATAGCTATTGTAGTTTTGCTTTAAATATTTATTGAATAGGTCGAATTTTAATGTGATTCTACTTTTCGACGTATTTTGTGAATAGTTAAGGTAAGATTACACATGGTCGCTCCTAAACAGCCTTATTCTCCGTGTTAGCAGACGGTATTATCTATTAATACTCTTTGCTAGCGTGGGTATAGAGGTTGGGCGTCACAGCGTGGTATCAGAGCTGAGTTCAGAACAAAATATGATAAACACAGAATAGATGCACATATTATAGTACATCAAAGTGTACAAGTGATACAAATCTTTGAATCATCGTGTCTCTTTATTCCATCAAGGCTAGATAGTATTTGGGAATACGTCTAGGATTATTCCGTAGTATCCCATATTGAAATATCTACCTTGTGAATAATCTTTTCCTTATCTTGACTTTCAGTTTATGTCTAGAAGAGGCAGAGGTCGACGTTCGGATGCTGGGCAATCTAGTGGCTCACATCCGGATGGCGTTTATATGTCTGCCGATCAGTTTATGGAGTTGTTTAGAAGCACTCAGCCTCCCATTCCTCCTCGAGTGTCTCCACCTCGCAAGTCTGCTTTTGCACGTCAGTGCAGTGATTTTGCTCATCTGGGAGGAAAACCGTTTAAGGTTCTGAATCCGTTCTTGAAGTCCAAGCTTGGCTTCGCACGTGCGAGCGTATCTTCTCTCGCATGGATCTTTCCGACCATGATAGAGTTCTTGTGACTTCTAGTTTGTTACAAGAGCGTGCTCTTGATTGGTATGAGCTTCTTATAGCTGAGATTGATGAGTCTACCCTTTCTTGGACTCAGTTTCGGGAGCGATTTGAACTTAAGTTTGTTCCTGAATCTGAAAAAAATTTATTGACCCGTCGCTTCCTTGAGTTGAAGCAAGGGAAATCTTCTATTTCTGAGTATGTTTCATCTTTTGAGGCCTTATCTAAGTGTGGTCTTGAATTCATTAGCACTTCTTACAAGAAGAATTTGAAGTTTGTCTCTGGTCTTAAGAAATATCTTAAGAAGTCCTTGTTGCTCCAGCTTAAGCTTTCTTTCGAGGAATTGGTTGATTCGGCACTTCATCTCGAAACTGTCGAGAAGGAGTGTGATAGTGGTGAGGATGTTGAGGTTTCCAAGAACCCCAACAAGAAGCAGTTTCCATTTCAAAAGAGGTCTTTTCCTTCTAAGAAGAAGAAGACTGTTGCAGTTTCCGTTTCAAAAGAGGTCTTTTCCTTCTAAGAAGAAGAAGACTGTTGGTACTAATCCTCAATCTCAATCTGCTGGAACACCTTTCATCCGGAAGTGTTTCAACTGTGGTTCTCCCGACCACATAATTCGAGCTTGTCCAAAGCCTCTCTTCTGTCGCTATTGCAAGAAGGAAGGTCATCATGTTTCAGCTTGTCCTACTGCTCCTGCTAATGCAAAATCTGGCAAGCTCAATGTGGCTAATGCTTCTGGAGGTTCATCTCAATCTAAAGGTATGTCTCCATCTATTTTGGAGGGTTCAATTCTATTTCATGATCATAGTAAACGAGTTCTTTTCGATACGGGTGCTTCACATTCTTTCGTATCGAAGAAGCTTGTAGATGATTTATCTTTGGATGTTTCTTGTATGGTTACTTCTTTAAGGATTGCGAATCCTATTGGGGGATCCGTGACCCTTAACTTGTTTTGTGATGATATTGAGATTTTTTTATGTGGCTTTTCTTTCCGTGCGAATCTACACGTTGTTTCTCATTTGGGTTTTGATATGATTTTTGGTATGGACTGGCTAGTGAGGTACGATGCCAGGATTATTTGTTCCGAGAGAATTTTATATCTTTGTCATCCTGATTCGCCTTCCCAGTTATCTCTTGTTCTTCGGGATGTGGATAATTCCGAGATGGCTTTATATTCTCTTGATTCGCGAGATGATGAGGATATATCTCGTATTCCTATTGCTTGTGACTTTTCTGATGTTTTTGAGCCTGTATCGGGTTTGCCACCTAAGCGGGCAATTGAGTTCCGCATTGATCTCATTCCAGGCGCGCAGCCAGTTAGTCGTCCTCCCACGAGGATGTCTACAAAGGAAAATGAGGAACTCAAGAAGCAGCTTTTAGAGCTTGAATCCAAGCAATTAATTCAATCTAGTTTTTCTCCGTGGGGATCCGCGGTCGTCTTTGTGAAGAAGTCTGATGGAACTCTTAGGCTTTTCATTGACTATCGCAAGCTTAACGAGTTGACCATTAGGAATAGGTATCCGTTGCCTAGGATCGATGATATGTTCGATCTATTGAGTGGTGCTAAGGTCTTTTCTCAGCTTGACCTTGCCACAGGTTTTCATCAATTACGAGTCGCGGAGGATAGCATACCTTTTACCGCTTTCCGCACTCGTTATGGTTCTTTTGAGTGGCTCGTTATGCCGTTCAGTTTGACGAACGCTCCTGCTTTCTTTGTTGATCTCATGAATCGAATATTCCGGGAATATCTCGATAAGTTTGTCCTTGTGTTCATTGATGATATCCTTATTTATTCTAAGTCTGAAGCTGAGCATGCTAATCACTTAAGGATTGTCTTGAGTACTCTCCGTCGTCATCAGCTTAAAGCCAAATTCTCCAAGTGCCATTTTTGGGAGAATAAGGTTAAGTTCATAGGCCATGTGGTATCTTCCGATGGCGTTTCTGTCGATCCATCGAAGATAGAAGCTATTCAAAATTGGGAAAGGCCTGAGAATGTGCATGAGATTCGTAGTTTCCTTGGATTGGCGGGTTATTACCGTCGGTTCATTAAGGATTTTTCCCGTGTTGTGCTTCCTCTCACTTGCCTTACTCGGAAAGGCATTCGTTTTATTTGGTCCGACAAGTGTGAAGCTTCCTTTCAGGCGTTGAAAGAACTTCTCACTAATGCTCCTATTCTTGTGGTTCCCGAAGGGAATCATGATCTTGTTGTCTACACCGATGCTTGTGGTAGTGGTCTCGGTGCTGTTCTGTAGCAGAAGGATCGGGTAGTTGCTTATGCTTCTAGGCAACTGCGTCCGAATGAAGTTCGCTATGCCACTCATGATCTTGAGCTTTCCGCCATTGTCTTTGCCTTGAAGATTTGGCGACATTATTTATTAGGCGAGCGCTTCATTCTCTATACCGATCATAAATCTTTGAAGTATTTGTTCACTCAGAAGGAACTCAATATGAGACAACAACGTTGGCTTGAGTTTCTTGCCTCTTATGACTTTGATATCCAGTATACCCCTGGTAAGGGTAATCGTGTTGCAGATGCGCTTAGTCGCAAACATTCGGTTGTTATTTCCATGATGTTTGCCGAATGGGATATTCTTGAAACTCTATCTTTTTGTGAAATCCGTGATCGAGGTTCATCTTCTGATTCTCCTATTCTATTATTTAGTTTGGGAGCTCGACCTGTTTTATTGGATCGTATTGCCGATGCTCGGCGGTGTGATCCTAATTTGTTGCATCTTATTCAGCTTTGTGAGACTGAATCCCGTGATGAGGCGTTGCGGGGTTTTAGCATTGATTCTCATGGGTGTCTTCGTAAGAAGAACCGTCTAGTTGTGCCTTCTGATTCTGTACTTAGGCATGATATTCTTGATGATTGCCATCGTTCTAGGTATACCATTCATCCCGGTAGTAGTAAGATGTATGCCGATATGCGTCGCCTTTACTATTGGGAAGGTATGAAGCGCGTTGTGGCGAGTTATGTGAGTAATTGCATGACTTGTCAACGTATGAAGGCCGAACATCAGCGTCCTTCGGGTCTTCTTCAGCCTCTTGAGATTCCATTGTGGAAATGGGATCAAATTTCTATGGATTTTATTGACGGCCTACCTCGTTCGAGATCTGGCCATTCTAGCATTTGGGTTATTGTTGATCGCCTTTCTAAGTCTGCTCATTTCGTCCCTATTAAGTCTAATAGATCTGCTTCGCATTTGGCTAAGTTGTATATCAAGGAAATCGTGAGACTTCACGGTGTTCCTAGTTCTATTGTGAGTGATCGTGATCCTTTATTTACGAGTCATTTTTGGAAGAGTCTTCAGCAAGCTTTGGGAACAAAGCTTAATTTTAGTACAGCTTATCATCCGCAGTCTGACGGACAGACTGAACGGGTAAATCGTACCTTGGAAGATCTTCTCCGTATTTGTATCTTTGATTTCGGTGGAAGTTGGGAGGATCACCTACCTCTTGTAGAATTCTCCTACAACAATAGTTTTCAGTCTAGTATTGGTATGGCTCCTTTCGAAGCCTTATACGGAAGGCCATGCCGATCACCTTCTTGTTGGTTGGAATCTGAGGAGAAGCTTATTCTTGGTCCCGATTCTATTCGTGATTCTTCCGAGAAGATTGATCTTATTCGGTTGAGAATGAAAGAGGCACAGAGTCGTCAGAAATCCTACGCGGAGAACCGTAGGAAGCCTCTCGAGTTCTCGATCGGCGATCTTGTTTTTATTCGTGTTTCTCCTTTGAAAGGGGTTATGCGTTTCAGTGCGACTGGGAAATTGGCTCCTCATTATATAGGACCGTTTTCTATTACTGAACGTATTGGCCCTGTGGCTTATAGAGTTTCACTTCCAGCTCATTTATCTGGCATTCATGACGTGTTTCACGTCTCGCAACTTCGGGAGTCGGATTCTGTTATTACTTCTCTTGATTTGCAAGAGCTTGAGATCTCACCGGACTTATCTATTGTACAGCAACCTATTCGCGTGCTTGACACAGAGGTGTGACACCTTCGGAACAAGGACGTGCCGCTCGTTAAAGTTCAATGGTCTGCTAATCCCAATGACTGTACTTGGGAAACCAGAGAATTTATTGAGCGATCTTATCCGGGTTTTCTTTCTTTGCTTTGAAACGGTGAGTATGTCTTTTCATCTCAAGCTTATTCTCTTTTCTTTTGATTGACTGTATGTATGTAGTTGTTACAAATATCGTCTCTAGGAATTGCGGGGACGCAATTTTGTAAGGAGGGGAGATCTGTAACAACCCGCGTATTTAACGATTTTATATTTAAATGTTTAATTTAAATATAGCGTCGTTAGTCGGATTTTGGTCCGAAAAGCTACTTTTTGCAAATGGCCGAATTGGAACTCGAAACTACCTCCATTGGTTCCAAAATGGCGTTTGCGATCTTTTTGAGTATAATCTTTGATATGTTTGGAGTTTGTGAAATTTTGGCTACTTTTTTCTATTGGGTTTGGGTTTGGGTTCAGCCCACTAGCTTAATTAACCCTCTAACTCAACCCCTTCTCTTCATTTCATCTTCTTTCATTTCATTTCTTAAGCTTAAAACTGAAATGGGGGAAAGGAAGTGGAAATAGAAATTAGCAAGCCCTAGCTTCTTCTTGTAAACTTGATTCTTGCTCCAAAATCAAAGGGAATCCATTGGTAAGTTCATCTCCATCTTCTCCACCTCTTCTCCTCTTCAATTTCAGTAATTTCCTAACCCTAACTTAGGAAATACTTGCTTTGATTCTAGATTGAAGCTTGTAGTGTTGAAGTGGAGTGTAGTTGGTTGATTCCTTGCATTTGTGCTTCTTCATCTTCTTTGTTTTGTGTAAAAAGGTGAGTTTTAAACTCACATCTACTTCTCTTGATTTCATTGATGTTGGGTATGATTTCCTAACAAATATTCATGTGCTATTGCTTTGATTTGAAAAGATTTGGAATTCATTTGATAAGGGCAAGAAGTGCTGGAAAACAGCCTTCGGCCGACCGAGCGCAGGCTCCGGTCGACCGACCTGCTGCCCCGAGCCATATTTTGCTTCCTGCATCTGGCCGGCCGACCGAGCCTTGTAGTCCGGTCGACCGACCTGCTCTGTTCTGCCTGTTTTGCCTATTTTGCATATTTGATTGATTTTCCGGATTTTATCGATTCAAGTTGGTTTTTAGTGTTTGTTATTGCATCTTTGATTTTGATAACTTATTTTTGACTTCATTCACGGGTTTTATAAATAATCCCTCTAAATCGTATTTAAAAGCTCGTTTCTCCAATTTATAAATTCTATTTAAAACACACACTTTCGCACGTCGAGCGAAGTGGAAGGGTGATTAAATGGTTGGGCAAAACACGGACCATGAATCTGTGCGTTTATTCTTTCGATTAATCCCCGACCTATTCAATTGATCGTTTTGACCTTCGGGTTTAGTTTACCGATGATATGAGGTAAATTTGTACTGCTTTGAGTGTGAAAGTGGCTGACGGATAGTAAACCGTTTAGTGCGAACGAGTGGTTATGGGACGCACGTTAACACTGTTCGGATTCCTTTTCGAGAGTTGTGACACATTCCGCCAGTTAGTGGTGTCCAGTACTGGGTCTACGACCTTCACCACTACGGTTTGTTGCCTTTGGGATGGTATCTTCGGACTTTCTCCCTAGGTTTGTTGCCTTCGGGTATGTTGCCTTCGGGTGTGTGCCTTCGGGTTTGTTGCCCTATATAGTTTCGCTCTGATGTTGGCCTTATGTGCCGCATGGGTGATACTTGGGTTTGGAGCCTTCGGGCTTATGGATCCTTGTTGTACAGTACTGATCTCGAGCAATCATATGTTTCATTGATATTATATTCCCTTGGCATCGCCCATCGTGTTGGTCTGTTTGAGCCACATGATGTATAACGATTACCTTGTGGAACTTGTATACCTTATTGGTATTTGTTATTTGCCTTTTGGCTTGTTTTGGGATATTTGTATCCTTTGTTTCTATATGTTGCCGATGATATGAGGCTTGTTCTATATGATTCATCTCTTGTTGATGATTGTGTTATCTCCTCTAGAGATATTTGTTATACTGTATGACCTTGCAGGTTTATTATTGTTCAGTTTATCTAACTGATTTGTTATCTAGACTGACCCGTGTATTTTATACTCGGGTCAGACCGAGATGTTTCAGGTTAGGTGCTTTTGGACTTAGCCTATTTTGCTTTCGCATGTACTATTCGCTAGCTTCATTTTGTTATAGCGTCTTTTGTGGTCCTTATCTGTTGTAACTCTGATATTTATACTTTTTTCGTCTCGTCTGTATATTGTGGTCTCTTGTACCACTTGACATGTATTACTTTGTATACTCTGTCATGTATCTGTTTATGTGTGTATTATGATCGACTGTTCTGTGATGTGAATTACATTTGAGTTGTTATATTTTTTCTGATAGATCCTATAGCCATTGTAGTTTTGCTTTAAATATTTATTGAATAGGTCGAATTTTAATGTGATTCTACTTTTCGACGTATTTAGTGAATAGTTAAGGTAAGATTACACATGGTCGCTCCTAAACAGCCTTATTCTCCGTGTTAGCAGACGGTATTATCTATTAATACTCTTTGCTAGCGTGGGTATAGAGGTGGGGCGTCACAATATATTTATTCATTTTCTACTAATTCACATAATTTTATTTACTTCCATTTATGTCAAACGATAATTTTTCTTTGCAAATTCGGCGATATTCATTTACTAAAAAAGCCATTTCTGTTTATAGCTATTTTAAATTGATTTAACATCAATTTATATTCAATGTTATTCCATTTAAATTAGATCCTCAATTAATTTATTTACATTTCATTCATATCCACATTCATTATATTCAAATCCATTTTATTTGGCTCGGAATCATTCCATGCTACTTCATTAAATAACCATTTCATAAATTTTATTTGAGCCAAGCTTCCATCAAAAATATTAACTCAAGTTAATTCATGTATTTCAAATCATTTCAACTCTGTAACTTAAGTTTATTACTCTTGCAACCAAATCATATTTCCAATTTCAAATTGATTCTCATTCAATCAAATTTCATTCCAATTTACTAATTAGTTTAATTAATTCACTCATTTATTCCGCTTAAAATTTAATTTCATACTCAAATTCATATATTTAATTTATTTTTACTTACACTGAATTTATTTCTAACTTAAGTCATTGTCATTTCAACCCATTTCTATTTTATTCAAATATATTCAATTCGCTTACATTTAAGTCGAATTTTTATTTATAGCTCAAGTTTCATATTCAATATTTACTTTTAATCCACAATCCAATTTATTCAAATATGCTAAGCTCCATTCCCATATTTAATCTATTAATTTATTTTACTTGAGTTCAAATTCATTTTATAATTCAAGTTTGGATTTTATTTCTTCACTTCAAAATATCACATCATTTTATTTTGGTTGTTCTATTTCATTTTTCCAATTTAATAAATTACACAACTTATTTTTTTCATCATTTCTATACTCAAGTATATCCATTTTTTATTTTTAACTCAAGCTTATACATCTCTTTATAGCTTAAATATATATTTATTCCATTAATTCCAATTTTTACAAGCTATACAAACTCATTTATTCACAATCCCAACAATTTCCACTTAAACTTTTTTCCATTCAAATTTTATAACTTACACTTATATAACCATTTTACCACTCACAATTTTTATTCACTTCAATTCGATATTATTTCTAATCCAATCCAATTCAATTTTTATTTTCCTTCACTAAGTTAAATTCAATTCATTTTATTTATTTAACTTACTCAAGTTGAATTTCAATCCAAACTTCAATGCTCCACATTTTTCTTTCTTCTATACCATTTTTACAATTATAAGTTCCAAAACTTATTTAACTTGGCCTGAGTTAATTTTCAATCCGTTCAATCCATTTAAACTTACTCAGTTTTAATTTTTAATTCCCAAAATTCAATTTTTCACACTTCTTTCCTTGTTAATATCATCCTCCACTTACAAAATTCAAAAACATATTTTCTAATATTGCCTAAAACATTTAAAGAAGGATTCCAAAAATCAAATACCCGGTTTCTATTTCAAATCATTTTGAAATCATATATATATATATATATATATATATATATATATCTCCTTTGGTCTAACAAACCATTTCATTGGAATTTTCAAAATTCACATGGTTCCATTTCTAAACAATTTCCTTTCAGAATTTCCAAAACAGCACTTTTTTCACCAAAAATCTTCATATCAATTTAGTATGGTAGCAATCCATCACTTAGGAACTCGAAAATGAATATTGATGATGCTGCAGTCATCAACAGAATTATTTTCCAACGATTGAAGTGAGTTTAGTGCTATGTCACTTCCAAAATTTAAAACAATTTCTATTCAAAAATATTCCAAATAATATTACTATTATTCATTTCAAAATACTTTGGAAAACATTTTTGAAAATCTCTGAGATTTAATTTTTCTAAATTTCTAATTTGAATAGATTTTTATTTTTAGCTCGTTTGTATAATTCATTCTTATACAATTTAATTTTTGTTTTTATAAACCATTTTCAATTTTATAACTTTGCTTTGATTATATAATAACAACCAAACACACCATTATACTATGATAATTTCTAAAAATTGCATCTTTTATATCAAAATATAAATTGGATAAAATAATTTCATTTAGCAACTTAAAAACCATGTTGTGTCAGTTTATCGTGTTCAAGTGTTTAGAAACTCCTATCGATTTAGTGCGTCCCACTACTCGACCAGAATTTATATGTCACTTAATAGATAAATCAACACAATATAAAACATTTTATATTCACTAGCTAATACGCGCTCATATCTACTAATACACTCAAACTCATTCTAGGGTACTACTAACCCTATCTCTAATGAGTAATCCCCACCAAAGCCATGGTTCTCGCTTAACCTTCAGCTCTGATACCAAGTGTAGCAACCCGAGATTTTCGACCCTAGAAAATCAACCTAATACGTTTCATTATATAACATGCTGAGTATTCGAGTGTCGGAAATACCGATTGCTAGGGATAAAAAAGAAAGAGGTAGAAGAAAATAGAACAACGATACAAAATCTCGAAAACGCAGCGGAACAAAATATAATATATAATAACAAATCTTTATACAAAAGAAACTGTAATTGTTTTATACTTATAATCATTAGAGTACAACAACCAATACATCAATGTGGACATTTATAATAACTTTACCATTCAAGAGTAATTCCACTTAAAATGCTCATCGTCCTCCAATGACGATGTTCTAAGAGCATTTGTCCATACAAGTTGTCCTGGATTTGGAAAAACCGAGTCGTCATCTTCACGATTTCACCATTCATAACATTCAAACCGGATCGAAGTGAGTTTTTGGATAATTAAACCCGATCCCAGTCTCTTCAAAACGATTGATGAATTTGGACAAAATTGATAGTCGGTTATTTAACTATCAATAAAACATCCATAAGCAGACATCAGGCCTTATTATAGACTTTCCAAAATTTACTTTCAAATTATCTTATAAGATATATATTCAATCCCTTCCTAATTTTCAATAATTGGGGCAACTCAAATACTTATATCCGTTTCAGGATATTCCAAACTATCTCTTATCTCAACATTTTGAAAAATATTTAAAAATATATTTTTCTATACCCATACTTCTCAACACTTAGGTAAATTCCATTTATTTATCTTTTCTCAAAACTCTTCACAATTTATATTGTAAATTCCAAACTCCTTTATAACGAATTCTGTAAGTTCCGAGGTTCCTTAATTAATTTCCTTTAATATTCCAAAGTCAAAACACTTGTCTATAATTCCAAATATCTATTTCTAACATCTTTTATGAATCCAAATTCAATTTTCGAAGATCACTTTTTTGTACATACTTCAGAAATTCTTGCATTTTCCCAAATTACATGTTGAGAGTTTCTCTTATAAATCCTATCTACCAAATAAATCATGTTTCCAAATTTCGAGAAGATTTATAAAATTTCTATATATATATAATAAGTATTTTAAAAGAATAATAATTTTTTTATACATATTCAAGTAATCATTTAAAATATCGAAACACTTTTTATAAACATTAATAACTCATTTTTAGATAAGCAAATCGATTTGCAAAGTCGGTTATAACATTACAATTTAATTTCAATTAATATTAGATATTTGAAAAATTCACCTCCGAAGTATTTCAATGCTACTAGTTTAAAATTACATAGTTAAATAAATAAAATTTATCTTTTTAAATCAAAACTTAACTTCTTAATAATATATATCTTTGAAATCCCAATACCAATTCAATTGATAAATCCCTCTCGATTTACAATGCATCAATTCCATTCCGATTCTCTAACCATCCTCACGTTTCAAGAATAAAATTCACTATTTTCCCCATCTATTTTTCATACATCGATATAAATTCACCCTGTGAAAATATATTCCAATTTACCAATTAATTTCATTTCCCCTTATTTATAAATACCATTTATAAATTATAATCCTTTGAGTTTCTCTTGTTTATAAATAATCCCATTTATAAAATGATCTCATTCTATAAATCCACTTCTTAATAAATTCCATATATTTCACAAATCTATTTAAAATATCGATCTTAACTCTTTTTCATATTCTCTAGAAATATCGTTTAAAAATCCTGTATATAAATTATTTTAAAATCTCTATTTAAAATATTTTTACGAATAGTTAAATACAAACCAAAATCAATTATTGTTTTTATCCAAATCAATTTCTTAAAAAAATATCCAAATTTCTATATAAATATTTTTTATATTCAAATCTCCTTTTAAATCCTTTCAAATTCCAAAAATAATATTTATGGTATTTAAAATACCAAAAGTTAGGACAGTGCTACTATACCATCCAATAATTCACATTACAACAATAATCTATAACAGATTTTCTAACACATCATATATTATTATATATGAAAAACAATAAATATAAATTTGAGGAATCCAGTTGGGTCCCTCCAACCTATTTCCTAGCATCCACAGATGTTAATACAACATTAAAATACCAATCCCACTTCGAAGGGGATATCGCGATATATATGGCCATCCGCTAGGGACTCATCCACTCCAATAGGTAGGAAATATATCCAACTACTAATATATATACTACTATATATATATATATAACATCCAAATTGATAATAATTATAAATTCAACCATGCATCCAATAATTAATTTTAATTGTTACAAATTAAATCCAGTAATCTAAAAAGAGTGAGATTACTCACCTTGATTTTCGAATTTGTTAATCGTTCCAAATTAATTCCAGCTTTTATATTTCTCCACGAATCCAAACTCATCTTATTTTCATGATTTTTGGACCTCGTAGAAATTAGCAATAGGAATTTTAAGATTCACAAATTAATATGTATTTGTGTGTGTCTATATATATATATATATATTTATATATATATATATATATATTTATATATATATATAACTTTCACTAATACCTTCATTAGAAAATTAATTACATTTAATAACAAATCATTCTACCTCCTAATCACACAAATTCCATTAGCCTGAACACAACCCAGCTCCGAACCTAAAGCACGCACTTGACATCAGCCACCATGGTTTGTCAGAGCTTCTCCAACCACCACCAACATCCTTCCCATCTCTAGGCCTGAGTTGCCAAGACCCACCAAACCACGCCGCCTACCAATTTTCATGACTACGTCACCCTAACTTTACAGTCGCTCACGCCCAAACCCCAAGCCCTAACCAATAGTCACCTGCCCCAAGACCAACCACGCACGTAAGAATCGAAGCCCAACTCCCCTTTGTAGACCCGACTCCATCTAGAATGCACGACCCACTCACCGTCGACCTCCTCTACCACACCGCCTAGGAACTTTCGTCATCCCCCCGCACGTGCGCCATTCTCCTCAACCTCTCTTCATGAAATCGAACACCAGGATTTTTGAGCCTAAGCCTTATAAACACTCACAACATGCTGCTGATCAAACCCACGCCATCTCGCCACGCATGCTCATCCTGGCTTCTTAGGCGATTTGGGATTTGCTCGAGTTCTTTTTTTTATATCGTACATCATTTTTGAACTGGGAAAGAAGAAGGAATTCTTAATTCAAAATGAAAAGGGAAAGGGTAGGTCTGCATCGTTTAGAAGGTAGGGTGGCTTTGAATGAAAGAAATGACCAAAGGTATTAAATTGATATGACCATGTTATTAAATTTCCAAATACCAGGCTATTTATTTTGAATCCCTATCGAGGCATGCCGCCTAGCGTTGCTAATGTTTTACAGCTATTTCGAATGTAATGGAACAAGTTTCGAAGTCTAATTCAATTGTGTGGAGAAGATAGCCTTTTAAATCGACGATTTGAATTAAATTAAAATAAAATATTTCTAGGCGTTTTCAGGTTGTACGACCAAACAGTAAAATCCAAATGCTATAAAATTTGAAATCCAATAATAATACACTATTACGGACCCAATGGAACTAGTTACGTAAAATTCCAAGATTGTGCCCCAAATTACTATTTTAACACGTCGATTAGATCGAGACTTCCAAAATTTACGAAACTGCTTGAATTTTCAGTTTTAGAATATTATAACTAAATTATAATTCCAAATCCAAAAGTTAAAACCATTTAAATATTCCTAATTTAATATCGAAAAATCTAGATTATTACATTACCCCATTGACAATCCTCCCTTTAGAATGGTTTGAGTTGACATGTGTGGTTTATTGTCGATTTAAACTGTCCAAAACGGTGTGTCATTACAGTTGGTACCGGTGCTTTGGTTTAGCGATAACCTTAGCTTTGTAGGGTTTAACTCATTAGAAATAGGGTAGTAATTCCTTAGAATGAGTCTGTTTGAGTGTATGTGTGTGTGTCTATATATGAGAGAGCGTACTTGTTAGTACTATAAAATATTTTATATTGTGTTTACTTACCCATTGTGTTGTTTACGAATTCTGGTCGGTACGTGGGACGCCCTGTTATCGATAAGGGTTTCCTAACACTTAAACGATGAAAGTCGACATAATATATTTTTTAAATTAGGTAAATGAAATAATTTTACATAAATTATTTTATACATACAAAATGATAATTTTCAAAGGATGTTAGCTGTTAGGAGATGATATATTTAGTTGTCATCAATTATTGGTTGGA
The DNA here is from genome assembly GCA_030765085.1 of Allium cepa. Classification (NCBI taxonomy): domain Eukaryota; kingdom Viridiplantae; phylum Streptophyta; class Magnoliopsida; order Asparagales; family Amaryllidaceae; genus Allium; species Allium cepa. The sequence goes on from CM060934.1 coordinate 879,153,160, forward strand.
TTAAAATAAAGCGTATACTCTATAAATTTTATTTCACGAAGCGTTCGATAATTAAGTTTAGTTGAAATATAATTATAACAAGAATTTTTTACAATAAAAAATTTGTAAATTAAAGAATGGTTTTGATAATAAGGTAATGAAATTTGTATAATTATATTTATAATGCAGCTTATAAAAAGGAAGGAGTTAATAGTCGAGAATTTTTGGATTTAAAACCTGTTGCTTTAAAATTGTTTTCAAAGCCTTCAAAATTAATAATAATATTATTTGAAAGTGTTTTGACTAGAAATATATTAAAAAAAATTGATTGGAATAAAAGTATTGAAATCGCTTTGGTCGACGGAAAATAATTCTAGGGATGACTACAACATCACCGGTATTCATTATCGAGTTTCTAAGTGAGAATTGCTACCAAAAGGAATTTCTTTTCGATTAAAACAAGTTTTGATTGTGAAGAAATATTCTAAGTATGATTTTGATGAATATATGAAAATAGTTTTGAACTTATAATTAAAATAATTTATAATTTATGAATTTGAACAGGAAGATAAAATTTAACTTTAAATTGGCTAAACATTTTGGTTAAGCAAATCTAAATTTGTGAAATGAAAAGAAAGAATCAACCTAAGAAATGTTAAATAGATCGAGTTAGTGAAACAAAAGAAATAAAATGAAGTCTAACTCAAGAAAGCAAAAATAAAAGTGAATTGCATTGAAATCAATTAGGCAAAATAATGGAATGAAATTTTAAATGAATAAGTTGTATAACTTATAGATTTGAGAAATACTGAGCTAATAACAAATTTTAAATTTGTTTAATGTGAATGATGGAAAAAAAATGTTTAACTTAGATAATAAATCTAGTTATGGATTAAAATGAAGTGAAGTTTAACTTGACATAAATGAATTGAATTGGATTTGAATGAAACTAGATAAATTAGTAAAGTGAATTAATTCACTTAAGCTATAAATGAATTAATGAAATGAACACGAACTTAAATTATAAGATGAAATGCAATTTAAATTGTGAAGAAATTGAATGATAATAAATGAGTGTAAGAAAATTAATATGAGTAATTAAAAATAAATATGAAGTGCATTTTGTAAAATGGTTGCAGTAGACTTAAATGGTTTATAAATGAGATTGGTATCAAAGAAATTATACTATGTGTAATGAAATTTTACTTAAAATAAGATCATATGGAATGGAATAATGTTATAAAATGGTTCATAAATGGATTCATATGGAATGGGTCAAACAAAAAGTGAAATAATTGGATTCCACAAATTGAATTGAATAAATTAAATGTGAATGAAATAGATGTGAATAAATTTGAAGCAAACCAATCAAATGATAATAAAAGTTGGATGTTAATGAGAAATGAAGTGTATATTCGTATAAATAAGTGAATGGATATCATAGGAAAGGACTTGGAAATGTTTGTTTAGTTAGGAGTTTTGTTAGCTTATAATTATATGATTTTATATATTCACTATGTATATTTAACATGACATATGATATGATATGATCCACTATCTGTTACATGTTTTGCTATGTTAACTATATGACATGATATGCTATTTAGACACATAATATGTTATGTTATGTTAGCAATATGTTAAATCACATATATGATAGTGTTAGCAATATGTTAAATCACATATATGTTATGTTAGTAATATAATTAGGTCACATGTATGTTATGTTATGTTAAGTAGTATAATTTATTGTCACATATGTCATCCTAATTTATTGTCACGTATATTGTGTTAATTTATTTTCACATATTGTTGGAACTGGACCAGCCGGCAGTGGAAGTTATGAGTGATTTTCAAAAATTTTACTCTATTGGATCTTTATTGGGCCTATGAAATCTAATTCATTTAGATCAGTTCTAAATTTATTTTAAATAAAATCATGTATTTTATTTAAATTTAATTATTTTTTAATGTAAAGTTAATTTGAATGATTTAATTTATGTATATACATGTATCATATACATATGTGTATGCATGTGTAACATAATAATTCCGTGAAGGGTATAACATGCCCGTATATAGATGTTGGAATTTACATCATAACGGATGCATTAGTTCATTTAGTATGTATTGTATATTGTCTAAATATATGCATAAATCTATAATACAAAGTATGTTTATATAAATACGTATACATATATTTAAAATATATTTTATAACTAAAAGTCTCAAAATAAAATATATATATATATATATATATATATAATTTAAAATATTTGAATAATTATATACATAATTAAACATATAAAATTATACATACATATATATAATAATTAAAATTATATATGTATATATATAAGGTTAAAATTTTAAAATATATATATATATATATTGTTAAATAAAATGTATATATATATGAATAATTAATTACATTCAAATGCTTAAAATATAAATATATATTTTAAAATTATTTCTAGATCAAAATTAACATAAAAACATAAAATAATAATTTTATAATTTTATCATTATTATATACATACATATGTATAATAAATAATTTTGATCATAATAATTAAAAATATTAGTAATAAATACTAAAAAATCAAATTATAAAATTTATGAAAATTTAGGATCATAAAATTCAGGTTCAAAACATTTTCATGATTTTTTGAAATAAATTATTTTTAATAAATAAAAGAAAATTTAAATTAAAGTAATTTAATTCAAAAAATAAGAAATATTGGCAAAAAATTCTAAAAACTTTTCCATGGGTTACTGCATAGTTGTATTAATTTTTAAAAATATGAACTTAAAGTTTTAGTGCAATAATTATTTTAGATATAATAAACTATTCAAATAATCAATAAAAGGTGATTTAAAATTATTTATGTACAAAAAATTATTTTTGAATTTCATAATTCATATTATGTATAAATAGGTGCAAGAAAAAAATTCTAAGCTGTTTATACATTATAAATATACATATATGTAATTATATGTTTAAAATATACATTAGTCTATATTTAAATTAATATATAAATATACATAAAATAATTAATAATGACAAAAATTAATTTTTTACAGCAAATTAGATTTGTTTATGCATAAATTATAACACATAATAATGTAACTATGCATATAACCAAAATAATTTGTGACGACTACATATACCTATGAAAATCTCACCTAATTAGATATACAACATTAATATATATACAGATTTGGGATTAATCAATATTAAACCATAAAATATGATATGATTACTATAATATATAAATAAAATACCAATTGATGACGCCTTTGAGTCCATTTGAATTAATGAATTCATTTCTCTAGTTATGCTCGATCCGTTAGATTAGAAGTCTGGAATCATCGACATTTTCTATCAAATAGTGCTTTTACTTAACTTGAATTGATTTGAGATTCTTAGAACTGATATCCGGACTAATTTTGGCTAGAAAACTTGAATTATAGCAGCCAAATGTTATTTTTGGTTAAGGGTTTAGAGATCCATATATATAGTCTTGTACAAGAGAGATATTAGGACAATCTCATTACCTATTCTCTCTTAATCTTAGTCATCCATCTCTAGGTCTATTCCTAAGTTTTAGCCACCTTCAATAACTTTTCAAAACTGAAATTTGCAACCCTAATGATGGGCTTTAAACTCATTTAAGGCCAAGCCAAAATGCTATGCAATTAAATCTGATTTAATCGCTTATCGATATCGTATATCGATTGATACATTTATAACTATTATAAATATATATAACATTTTTTCTTTCTCAAATCATATTCAAATTTTATAATTAATATTTCATAAATATTAATTAATTTAATTAACTTATAGCAATTATAAACTAATTAAATCGTTCGGTCTCAAGGAAATTTATTATTTCTACTGTGTAACTCTTGGGTCTAAATTTGGTCAGCGATTAACATTGAACCATTCTAATGTTAACGTACGTCACTTAGCAGGTTGTGTGACATTATGGCCAAATTTATCGCTTACTCATTTTTGGTAAATCCCATATCAGTTTAATAAGCGTTACCCGGTTGTGACATTTGTTTACACCAATTCTCTTCATCAAAACTATATCACTTTGGACTTATAGAATTTGGTAATGGTCAAAATTCCAACATCATCCACATTCAACTTTATAGTCTACATACAAAGTCCTTGGTTTAATGATAACAATTATTATTAACCTAAATGTTTTGACCAGAGACTTTGACTTTGAGTTGGCTTGAGTTTACTGTGATACTAACCGCATATAACTGAGGAGACGGATCCTCTCTTGAATAGTGCTTCACTTCCAATAATTCCACTCGACCCAACTATAGTCACTTAATGGACGCCATGCTATGATTTGGCTATAATCAAAGCGGAGCTTTCATATTGAAGATCCACAGTATTCTCAAGTCGAGAGAACTATGTAAATCAGTCACATCGATATTTTCTGCTTGACCTTAGTTATATTAACCAACAGAAAACTATCAAGTGAGTCGTTCCATAGTTATCCAATAAATTTTAGTACGTAACCCCTAGGTTCCCCCAGCAGTCATGGCTAATACACTGCCTAATATTTGGAGAGTGTTACATACTCCAGTCTCAACGGGGTACATCGATAACCAGTCTCGATGCATCTTGGCTAGAAACGTTTAAAATGGTATATTTGTTTCGTTGTGATAAATTACTCATGGTTACAACATTATGTAATTACTGTCACAAAATATATCATTTATGGATTTTTCTATTAAATGTACTTTTAATAAAGTCAATTAATAAATATAATCACATTATATCAAGTATATAATAGGAAGAAAATACCTTTTATTTTGAAAAGATTGGTAGACAAGTTAGATATATGTAACAAATTACATAATTACCCCTAGGGCATACCCTTAACTCTATCAATCTCCCACTTGCACTTGAGGTCAATTATGGAATCTAATTCCAACTTCTCCAATCGGTTTTATCAAAACCAATTAGGTCAGTCCCTTAGTGAATGGGTATGCTATTATGTTTTAATTATCTACTTTGTCGATTAACTCTCATTGATAAACAACCTTTATCATATGGAACGATTTGAAGGATGTTTTCAAATTGTAGTGAGCTATAAGTTCTATTATGACCAATTTCATGACATTATTATCTTATACTAATATTATGGGATTCTCAACATTTGGAATCACCTTTGGCTCAATTATAAATTTATGCATCTATATCTATATACATTGGTTTATTGTAGCACTATTCAAGTTAATGTTCTCAATGTTTCATTGAATTGACCATAATCACTTTTATTTGAAACATTTTCAAATTAAAGATTTTAACTTGAATTTTATCATTGACATAGTATACTCAATATCACTTATAAAAGTTTGTGTCCAAACGTTCCATCATAACGAGTTCATTGTTTCTATAAACACTTCTCTAGTATTTCATAAATACACGAGAACACCTCAAACAACCATTTAGTGGTATCAATTTGGATTTCATATTTGCTCCATGTATCTAATACATAAACAAAAAACAATATCATACACAACAGAACCTGTATGATAATTTCTATTACTATTGCATAAGGAATCCAACTTAAATGTTCTCTTTTTAATAGGGTGCTCTTGTATATCGTTTTGGGACAACCCCTATATCTTTTATACTCACCATAAAAGACATCATTTACAATCCAAAATTGAGTATTAAAATAACTAAAGTTGATTTTAATACAAGCATATTGTTAAAATCAACAACGTGTTGTTTACTTATAGTTTAGAAATATCAATATACCTTTCAACGTTCTTTCTTATGAACACACGCTTCCTCTGCACTTTGATTGAAAATCAAACTATTTAATATTTCTATCAAAATAATTATTTAATCTTGATGCTTATAAAATGATACATTCGTATCATTTCTAGGATCATATCCAAAGACCCACAAACCTAATATTGCTCCCACTAACTTCAAAGCATTTTTGGTTAATATGTGTAAAAGGATTTCCCTAAATCATTATTTAGAATTTTCTATTTCAATACATAAGTACCAAACACTAAGTCTTATAGAGCGATAATTTTGTGAGTAAATCTGAATTAACTTGAGCATGTGGAATACCAATCTGTTACACTAATGTCAACAATTGAAATTTGAAATATTATTCTTATCAACATTGCTTATTTAATTCTAACCACATTAGTCTTTCCAATAAAGACACAATCTCAACCGATGGATCAAATCTCTTTGGTTACGACCACCAAAATCATATTTTGATAGCACATTTGGAATTCTTTCAGATCTTCTTATCATGCCATATAAAGTCAACAATCTTAGTGGTTTAATTGAACAACCGAGGGTAATGTATATTTTCGACATTAATAAGAAACTCATAGTTTCTCTTCGATGTACGAGAATACTTATTAGACATTCTAATACTATGTGTTCATTTTGGTTAGTTAATTTCACTTCATCTCATATAATCAGTTCTATCAATGGATTGGATCCAATTCCATTTAACTACCAAAAATTTCTTGAAGAAATTCAATGAAGTTGATATATCTTGAAACTATAACTGTTTTTAGTGCAAATAGAATAGGGATTCATAAACGCTTTATGAACCTTTTTATTATAAAAAACTGATTTTAGTTTACAAAAATTATGTTCAAAACATAAATATGTCATTTGATGACAGACCTTTCTAAATTACTTTTTGGAGATTCATATAAGATCCCGCATGAACAATTATTACGTGCAATCTTTCGACTCACACAACCTGCCAACTCCTTGGCCTAGGATATGTTGGGATTTTTTATAAACCCTTATCTTCTATAATTTTTGTAAACTACCGTTTTGATGAAATCATGTCAACCTTGTGTACTACTCTTAGGTACATGACCTTATAGAAAGAAACTAACTCAACTTCACTCACAATTAATCGTAAATTGTCCAACGAAGTCTGATTACTCCTTATCGATGCATCATTATGTATCACATGGAGGAGTGACTTTTGAGATTAAATTTATATTCACTTTTAGGTACATTTTGGAACTCTTTCCAATATTGTGACGACCCTGAATTTTGGACAATTGAAATTTGAAAATTTAATTGATTTTAAATATTTGAATGATGGTTTAGCTTGAATTTCAAATATAACTATGGATTTGGCAATTAAATTATTAGATTTAATTTTTGAAATTTGGGTAAAATATTAAATCTTCCATTTTATGCTGATTAAAAATGATTTGAAGGCTTAGAAAATGTATATTGATAATACTGAAGATAATGGAAGCTTCAGAATTTAATTTGGAAAGGTTTTGTTCAGTTTCGAAAATGTATCGTTTAAATCGATATCTAAAAATAGCCTTCCGAGGCACATCTCGGATTTCAACGAAACTAGTTCTATTGGATCCGTAATAGTTAGTTATTATCGGATTTCATTTTTTGTAGCAATTGGAGTTGTCGTTTGACCCTGGCAGCTCAGAACGCATAGGAACTATTTTAATTGATTTAATTTAACATTGATCGTTTATTTCCTTCACTCACGCATACGATCAAATTAGGACTCGAAACCTTTTCCATTGTATTCGTGATAGGGGTATAACATTATAAACGCCAGGCGGCATGCCTCAATAGGATGTCTTGATTTTAAGCTTTGAATTCAAAACAATTTTTAAATTTAAATTTTAAATCTAAATAGTTTATACTTTGTTGGACTGGTCGAATTATTTCAACAGTAGCCTACTTTCTATCAATATCAAAACCTTATCCTTTCACCTCCAAAACACTGTAGCTATTTTCCTTCTTCCATACGCTACCCTATTCCTTCTCGTTTTTAAAAGAAACCCGAGCTTATCCTTTTCTTTAGAAAAATTAGATGAGACAAAATCAAATCGAAGCTAAAATAAAGGCCACTCTTATGTAAAAAAAAAATCGCACGCGACCTGATCTCGCGATTGGAGACGAACGATAATTCGTTCGAGTGAGTGGCGATCGAATCGAATTCGATCGACTACGGATAGTTGCAAGTTCATCGAGGCGGTGACATCACGGAGGGCGGTGGCTCGTTCGATCTGTAATGGGTTTGGTCTCACGAGGCTAGGGTTGAATCTCGATGTCGAAGCAGCAGCATCCACGCACGCGCATGAGGAAGTGGCGCACGCGACTGAAATGGCGGCGAGCGATGTTGAGGGGAGATCGATTGAATTTGGGCGCGAGGACTGGTGTCGCGAATTAGAGCTTAGGGTCGGCGCGATGGTAACGAGGTGATTGGGGTGGCTCATGATGGCAGGTTCGTACGAAGCAAGGTGAGTTTCTCCAGTGAAGTCGCAAGGCCGAGGTCGAGATCTACATGATTACAGTAAGGTATTTACAAATTGTTTCAATTTAACTTAAATTTAAAATAAAAAAAGAATTTGAAAATGTACAGAAAACAGTAAACTAAAAGTACAGTAAAGTGAAAAATTCCCTGATAGGCAGTTTTCAAAATGTCTAACTTAATTTGGTTAATAAACCGATTTGATTTATTTATGATACAAAAAGGGTTTTAAAGGGAAAATGTTTGAAAATCAAACTATTAGTTTAAAATTAAAAGTATTAGTTTAAAAGTCAAAATTGTTAGTTTATTAAAGAAAAATGGGTTTAAGAAATTTAAATTATTAGTTTAAATTAAATAAATCTATTCAATGGAAATTTATTATTCGACTTATTTCGAATATTAATCAACTGTATAAAATTATTTATACAAGGTCTAAAATCTGAAAGGAATCAAGCCAAAAATGGAAATGGATTGCAAAATAAAAAGCAATGGTGAGATCTTCTCACTCAAATTTTAATAATTGAAATTTCCAGTTATTGATTGATTGTTGAATTGTGATAGTTAAATTTGAAACTGTTGATTGTGTGCTTGGATGATTGATTTATTATTAGTTATATTAGTTTAGACCCTATGCGCCGCATAATAGCGGGTTATATTATATTTAAACCCATATACCGCGATATTCCACCTCAAAGTGGAATTGGTATTATATATGTATTTAGAGTTGTTGATTTGCCGCATTATATAGGGGATGAGACCCTATGCGTCACATAATAGCGGATGATATTTTATAAATCCCATATACCGCGATATTCCACCTCGAAGTGGAATTGGTATTTAATTGTTGTGCTAACATTTGTGGATGCAGGGAAAACAGGTTGGAGGGATCCAACTGGATTCCTCAAATATTTGAATTAGTTTCAAAATTGTGTGTTGATTATTTGTAATCTGTGTGTGATTATTTGTGATTGAAACTGTTGAAGGCTATAATTTAGCCGAATATATTTTTGATATAGTAGGATATCAGAAATAAATAAAATTGGATTTTTGAAATTTTGTAGAAAATTTATAGTAAATCAATTTTAGAAAATTGAATAAATTCAAAAGAAGTAATTTGTTTTAAAAGATAATAAATTTGGTGTTGAAATAAATTTAGAAATCAATTTTGGAAATTGATTTGGTATTGGTAAATAAATTTGGAAATCAATTTAGAATTTAATTCGGTGCTGAAAATGAATATTTAGAAATCGATTTGAAAATCGTATATCAATGGATATTTAGAAGTTTAAATTCACAATGGGAATTTATAAAGGAAAGGGAAATTTGTTTTAAAAATAAACATTTGGTTATTTTTAAAAGTGTGAAAGGAATTTACGGATTCGGAACGTAAATTTAAAATAAATTAAGAAAGATTTATTAATTGATTTGAATGAACCATTTTGAAATGAAAAATGTATTTTCCCTGAAAAGCTGAGTATGATTTCGAAGTAGCCTATAAATATAAACTGAAAATTTTTAAGGATGGTTTTAGAAAGGATACTTCGGATAAATTATTTTCCTAACTGGTTTCAAAACTTTAAAGTATGGATTTATTTAATTACTTATAGAAGGGATTATTTTAAAGATTAAAATTGATATTTGTTTTAGGAAACGATTATTTAAATAGTTATACCTTATCTACTAATTTTATTTTAAAATTAGTTGGGACTTAAAATCTTATATGTGATAATTAGTATAATGTTTTCATAACCAATATTTTAAGTAAGTATTTAAGATGGTTTTATTTTAAATGTTCCAATAATATTTTGGATAAGTGATTTGAATTATTTTAACTCGGCAGATTTCCAATGGAAATAATAAATATTTGGAAATGTATTTCACGTAAGGAAAAGTAATTTGAAATTTGTTTTCAAATGGTTGAAATGTGAAATATATCTTGTGAAGATATTTTGAAAATAAATAATTTGGGAAATTTATTTAAATCTGGTAATTGTTGTGAATGCTTATTGATAGTTAAATAACCGACTATCAATATTGGCCTTTTTAATGGCATTTGAATTTCGATGCGACCGGGGGTCAGATTTCAAGTGGATATCCGAAAACCACATCGAACCTTTGTGAATGTGATGGATCTTTTGTTTAAAAGATCAAAGTGAAAATTGTTGTGATTTGTTTGAAATCTGAATGAACACTTATTTTTAAAAATAAGCGCTCGTTATTCGGATTAGCCCGGAGAGGACCTTGTGTCATAAAACCCATTTCGAATAACGATAACGAAATGGGATTGCATTTGAAGACGGTGTTAAAGACTGGGTATTTTTCGAAAGCAAAAGGATTACCTATCGAATGTCTCTGCACCGGGTTCCTCCGGTATAGAGATTTTATCACCCTTTGTGATGGGGATTCCGGACGTGATTTGTGAATATCCGAATTTGCAAGGGCTTCTTTTGAAGTGCCTTCGGTTCCGTTTAATCCTAGAATGGACTTGTGTGGATGTGTGTCTGACATTACACTTTGAGATATAAAGCTAATTTCTATCAAATACATTTCTGTTGGTGGAGGAGAATTTATTCTCTTAGCGGCGGAGAATTTATTCTCTTAGCTTAACACCCTTCTTTGAGACATACGAGCTCATAGGTTATGTAGTTGATGGTTATTAGTGATATATTCACAAAACTGGTAATGTGGCATACGAAGTGTTGTTGATCATTTGTTGATCAAAGCATGACTTTGTGAAAAGCGTAGCTTTGTGGACGAGACTTCGTCAGACCTCACACCCCAGAAATGGTCGAAACAGGAAAGATGCGGTAAGGTTATGAGGGTCGCGCCCTTTAGGGTATGTCATTTCCTTCTGGAAAAGGGTAGTATCATGGTATAGAGCCCAGATACTTAACCTATGCGGTTGCCGCAAATTTATTATACTTTGTGGTTGTTGCTTTGTGGTTGAGGATCCTCGGATAAAGGTCCCAAAGGACCGGAAGATGGCATACACTAGTAGTAGTTACCTAGTTACAGAGGTAGCCCGACCTTGTGTTGGCAGAGATCCGGGTAGGTTCTCGAGACGTCCCTCTAGAGGCGTACCCATATGGCAGTAGGAAGTTCTTTAGCCTGACCATTTGTTGGAAATCCAAAGAAACAATACGCGCCCTGTACGGTTTTAGTTGTATAACCTGTCATGGAATGTGGTGGTAACCTGCTATTGAACATGGTAGCTATAGTAGGCATACAATAATGGTAGCTATAGTAGGCATACAATAATGGTTGTATGCTGGCTAAGATTAATATTATACTTTTGAAATATTTTCTGCACTATGCACTAATAATAATATCGAAAGGATTTTGCGTATTAAGCATGTTTGACTATCATAAGGAGAAATCTCCTCCAATTCTGCGTTTGCATTGTGTGTATGGCGGGAGGCCTTATGGTAGTTTCATTTTTCAAAAGCATTGAGGATTTTTTTTTCTTTGTGAAAATAACTATTTTTAAGATCTCACACCAGTCCCACGACTGACCTGGAGTTTATTATTCCCTTTCTAAACTCTGGGTGCCCATAATTTTCCACACGGGCAGTCTAGAGTCAGGTTTCAGTTATTCTGGAGCGAAGTCGAAAAAAAGATGCTGTGGAGATCAGGAGCAAGCTGGATGGCGAAGCGTATCACTAATATATGTTATATTCTTTTCTGTTGTTTGTTGTTGTAACACTCTGATAATGTAATGTGATGTAATGTAATAATTGATATAGTTCTTTGTTTTAAAGATATTCATTTATCTATTATATTTGTTCCGCTGCGATATGTGAGATTTTGATGTCATTTTCTTTTCTTCTTCTACCTCTTTCTTCTTTAAACCGAAGACTCGTACATTTGTTCCACTTTGGCCTGAATTATTGTGGGATTTTGCCAGCTCAAAAGGGGTACGGATTTGTGGGCCTTCACAAATATACTCACTTATTCGACCAAATCAAATCATTTTATTCTATTGCATGTTATTTTATTTACTTTTCTTTTATGTTCTATGATTTTATCATAAACTTACTACATGTGTATCTAATACACATGTTCATGTTAGTAATAAATCATCGATGAATATAACAAAGTATGCGGAACCCTTTTGGTATTAATAGACTTGTGATTGCATACATCAATATGTATTAACTCAAAGAGTTCATCAACTCTTATGACGCTCCCAATGAATGGGTGCATAACCATTAATTATTTGAGATATAATCAACCTATATCATATAATTCATAATCATATAGTAAAATTTATCACTCAAAACTATGGCTTAATCTATAATTCAAAACTAACTATAAATAATATTAGATACATATGTATTTTTGTTGCATCACTTTTACTAGAAAAATAAATTCCACAATATAGTTCTATTTCATAATGAATATTAATAATACTCATATTGAAATATAGTTACATCTATTTTTTAGTCAATACCAAAAATAAACATTATTTCACAAATAATGTTTAGTACATTTTACGAAAACAATTTTCGCAATTTGATGCAATCATTAGGTGTTATATGACATGCTCCCACTATTTCCGTATTACTATAATAGCGTACTAAATTTAAAGGTCCACCATTCAATTAATATTGTTAATATAGTTTATTTATTTCATATGCTGCAACTAGTTTACAGTGGAGAGTTCTTTGACCAAATATCTTGAATTCAAAGATATAAATATTATAGAAAATAATTTTCTATATGATAATACATTTCGGAATGTAAAATCATATTTCAGATTCTAATATTAAGTATCAGTTATTATTACAATTCTTGTTTCTAATGTTTCTTTATGAAGCAGAAGTGACTATTCGTTCTCTTCATTCCAACTTTACCTTAAATTACATCTATTCTTATACATTCGTTTTGCTTTCAAATGGTCAAACTATTCAAAAGAAAATCTTACTACAATATCATAACAAACATTTTACAAATGCCCATTCGATTATTCTTAACATTTAAGACATCAAATATGCTGCATTTTATGTAAACCGATCAAGATGACATTTCAACGATCGAGTTCTTAAATGTATCTCATAGTTTATGGTCTTATGGTCTTGTGTTACATTAACACAATATGATCCTTTTGAAATCATTCAAGTTGAATACATGATCTTAAAATACTGTTTATTTGCTTACTTCGAATGAACTAACTTCATCGAAATATTGTACCCCACAATCTATGACTGTTCACCATATGACATTTATATGTGAAAGTCATGGATCAAATATCCATAGTCTTGAATTGCGTTTAGAGTTCAAAAACTCATAAAATGCAATACACGGTCTAAACCAAATAAACATACAAGCGACCAACTTACGAATGTATTAAGTAGTTGAAATTAGGCACTTTCATGGGTATAGAAACATTATATAACATGCAATTAGAATTATTAGTAAGTATATATTATATTTCTATTTGTCAACTTTCAATTTAGTTTGTTTATATATGTTAAGTGACAAACGTTTTATCAATCATATTAAATGCACAAATTTATTGTTGTAGATAATTATAACATTATACAACATATGTTCTTACAATATTAGAAAGGTTAAATGTTACCATTTTATTTTTCTAATAAGGCTCCCACTAGTCTTTTATGTTTCTCCAAACCCTAAGATGAAAACATATAAGTCTTACAGCTTCACTAGTGGGTATTAGAAGTTGTTTGTTTTAGTATTCTGACCTTGAGTTTGCTCAACAAATTATAGTCCCACAAACGATGGATAACTCCTTATTGGTTGTATCACATACAACTCCTAACCCATTTTTCCTTGTTCGAATCTCATTTAGACCTTGAGTTTGCTCAACAAATCGAATGAGATTATCCACTCATACCTACCATATCAGGATGGCCTAAGTATAGTATATGTACCTTGAGTTTGCTCAACAAATACACATAGTTATCTTACCCCATTTGTTCGATATATTAATAATACTACGCATAACATCCCTAGCTTGCATTTGCTCAACAACTAAGGAGTATGCAAGTAATTTATCAATATATGGTAGAGAACAACATTATATTGAAGATTCATAATCTTCAATATATATTGAGTGATATCTACTTATAGAATAATATATTTCTTATGAAATACCTCAACGCTTCAAGTGTCAAACATATCAGAAATCATGGTATGTGTGCATTTACATATGTATTTATTTCTTAAGTCTATTTGGGTTTATTTAATGTTCCACATTTACTTTATACACAAATCATATTAGTTTTATTATTGTATAAATTTTATATTTCATATTGCCTATATAATAGTCTTACGTATGATATATCATTAAATAAATCTTATCTAATTAATTTTAATCAATTAACTCTTTAATTAATTTTGAATTAGTATTCTAATAGAACTTTAACATTGGATATATCTACTATAACATTTATAGTGTATGCTATAACCTTTATAGCGTAACATACATATATCATATAATGTGTATTTTATTTAATTAACTAACATTTAATTAATTTACTAAATTCAACAATTTTTATTAAAATTTATTAATTTCAAATTTTATCTTGTATACATATATGTATACACATGTTATCTTAAACATTTTAAAATAACAGAACATATATCAACATACATAATACATGCATATATGCATTAATTAATTAACATATTTAATTAATTTATTTTATTAATCTTATTAATAAATTAAAAATTTTAAATTATTATATAAATATTTTCAAACATTTTGAAAATATCATTATCCTTTCAAACATTTTGAAAACTTAGTAGTATTATAATTTTTATAATAAACATGTTGTATTTTAAATTTAACTATTAAGTTTAAAATCTTTAACATTAATTTTCAAAACGATTTTGAAAATTAGACCAAGGCCTAAATTAAGTTGGGCCTTTTCTATTAGAAGCAATCTTTGGGCTCACTTCACCTTTCAGGCCAGGCCGGTAACCAGGTAGGATAGAGTACTTGATTACCCAGTTCTAATCCTAGAAATTACCTTTCTAGACACCGTACTAAGTGGGCAAACTTAATTAGTTAGCCCTAATATGAATAAATTAAAACGCATAGGCTATTGGGCTATGATACCATTATTGAAACTGGACCAGCTTGCAGTGGAAGTTATGAGTGAATTTAGAATTTTTACCTTATTGGATCTTTATTGGACCTATAAAGTGTAATTCATTTAAAATAATTCTAAATTTTTCTTAAGTAAAATCATGTATTTTATTTAAATTTATGTATTTTGTAATGTAAAGTTAATTTGAATGATTTAATTTATATATATATATATATATATATATACATGTATCATATACGTATACATATGTGTGTGCATGTGTAACATAATAATTCTGTGAAAAGTATAACATGCATGTATATAGATGTCGGGATTTACATAGCAACGAACATATTAGCTCGTTTTGTATGTATTGTATGTTGCATAAATATGTGCATAAATCTATAGTGCAAAGTATCTTTATATAAATATGTATACATATGTTTAAAATATATTTTATAACTAAAAATATCAAAATTAAATATATATATATATATATATATAATTTAAATCATTTCTATAAATATATATACATAATTAGACATATAAATTATATACATATATATTTATAATAATTAAAATTATATATATAAGGTTAAATAAAACGTATATATATGAATAATTAATTACATTCAAATACTTAAAACATAAATATGTATATTTTAAAATTATTTCCAGATCGAAATTAGCATAACAAACAAAAAATAATAATTTTATCATTATCATATATATATATATAATAAATAGCTTTGGTCATAATAATTAAAAATATTAGTAATAAATATTAAAAAATAAAATTTTAAAATTTATGAAAATTTAGTATCATAAAATACAAGTTCAAAAAAAATTCATGACTTTTTGAAATAAAATATTATTTTCAATAAATAAAAGAAATATTCAACCGAGGTAATTTAAGTATTAAAAATATTAAATGTTAACAAAAAATTCTAAAAAAAATTCCATCGATTACTGGATAGATGTATTAATTTTTAAAAATATAAAATCGAAATTTTAGTGCAATAATTATTTTAGATATAACAAATAATTTAAATAATCAATAAAAGATAATTTAAAATTACTTATATGTATAAAAAGTTTATTTTCGAATTTGATAATTCATATTACGTATAAATAGGTGTAAGGAAAAAATTCTAAGCTATTTTTACATTATAAATATACATATATGTAATTATATGTTTAAAATATACATTAGCCTATATTTAAATTAATATATAAATATACATAAAATAATTAATAATGACAAAATTTAATTTTTTACAGCAAATTAGATTTATTTATACATAAATTGTAACAAATAATAATATAACCATGCACATAACCAAACTAATTTGTGACGACTACATATAGCTACGAAAATCTCACCTAACTAGATATACAGCAGTAATATATATACAGATTTACGATTAATCAATATTAAATCATAAATATGACATGATTACTGTAATATATAAATAAAATACCAATTTATGATGCCTTTGAGTCCACTTGAATCAATAAATTCCCTTCTCTAGTTATGCTCGAACCGTCGGATTGCAAGTCTGGAATCGTTGACCTTTTCTATCAAATCGTGCTTTTACTTAACTGAATTGATTTAAAATTCTTAGAACCGACATGGGGATTAATTTTGACTGGAAAACTTGATAATTATGGCAATCAAAAGTTATTTTTGATTAAGGGTTTAGAAATCCATATATATAGCCTTGTACAAGAGACATATTGGGACAATCTCATTACCTATTCTCTCTTAATCTTAGCCATCCATCTCTAGGTCTAATCCTAAGTTTTAGCCAACTCAAATAACTTGTCAAACCAAAATTTTCAGCCTAATGATGGGCTTTAAACCCATTTAAGCCCAAGCCAAAATGCTATGCAATTAAATCTAATTTAATCGCCTATCGATATCGTATATCGATTGGTGCATTTATAACTATTATAAATATGTATAACGTTATTTGTTTTTCAAATAATATTCATATTTCATTATTAATGTTTCATAAATATTAATTGATTTAATTAATTTATAATAATTATAAACTAATTAAATCGTTCGGTCTTAAGGGAATTTATCATTTCGGCTGTGTAACTTTTGGGTGTAAATTTGGTCAGCGGTTAACATAGAACTATTCTAATGTTAACGTTCACACGTCACCTAGTAGGTGGTGTGACATTATGGTCAAATTTATCGCTTGCTCATTTTTGGTAAAATCCAATTTTATTTTAATAAGCATTACACAGTTGTGACATTTTTTTACATCAATTCTCTTCATCAAAACTATATCACTTTGGACTTACAGAATTTGGTAATGGTCAAAATTCCAACCTCATCCACATTCAACTTTATAGTCTACATGCAAAGTCGTTGGTTCAATAATAACAATTATTATTAACCGAAATTCTCTGGCCAGAGACTATGACTTTGAGTTGACTTGAGTTGACAGTGATATTAACTGCATATAACTGAAGAGACGAATCCTCTCTTGAATAGTGCTTCACTTCCAATACTTTCACTCAACCTAAGTATAGTCACTCGATGGACGCCATGCCATGATTTGGCTATAATCAAAGCGGAGCTTTCATATTGAAGATCCACAGTATTCTCAAGTCAAGAGAACTGTGTAAATCAGCCACACTGATATTTTCTATTTCACCTTAATTATATTAACTAACAGAAACTATCGAGTGAGTCGTTCCTTAGTTATCCAATAACTATTAGTACGTAACCCCTAGGTGCCTCCAGCACTCATGAGTAATACACTTCCCAACATTTGGAGAGCATTACGTACTCCAGTCTCAACGGATACATCGATATCCAATCTCGATGCATCTTGACTAGGAACATTTAAAATGGTATATTTGTTTCGTTGAGATTAATTACTCACGTTTACAACACTTTGTAACTACTATCAAAAAATATACCATTAATGGATTTTTCTATCAAATATACTTTTAATTAAGTTAAGTAATTAATATAATCACATTATATCAAGTATATAATAGGAAGAAAGTACCTTTTATTTCGTACAAGATTGA
Organism: Allium cepa; assembly: GCA_030765085.1. Classification (NCBI taxonomy): domain Eukaryota; kingdom Viridiplantae; phylum Streptophyta; class Magnoliopsida; order Asparagales; family Amaryllidaceae; genus Allium; species Allium cepa. Next base: position 879,171,560 of record CM060934.1, read on the forward strand.
TCAACGAGTTAGATATATGTAACAAATTACATAATTGCCCCTAGGGCATATCCCTAACTCTATCATATATATTGTGTTAATTTATTGTCATATATGTTACATGTATTTATTGCCACATATATTACATTAATTTATTGTCACATATGTTACTTTAATTTCTTGTCACATATATTGTGTTAATTTATTGTCACATTTGTTATGCTAATTTATTGTAATATATATTATGTTAATATATTGTCACATACGTTATGCTAATTTATTGCATATATATTATGTTAATTTATTGTCACATATGTTATATTAATTTACATGCCACATATGTTATGTTAATTTATATTGTCACATATGTTATGTTAATTTATATGTCATATATGTTATATTATTATAGGTCACATATGTTATATTAAATTATATGTTGCATATGTCACATGATATGCGTTATATAATAGGATATGTCACCTTTATATATATGTTATGTAAAATTTTATGTTACGTATGTGTATGCTATGATATATGTTATGATATGTTATGCATGTGTTATGTTATTTATTTATTTACGCAAATCACATTGCAAGTTCCCTTTGTATGTTAGTTAGGAAATCAATGAGGGTTGAAATGATATATACCCGAACGATCTCATAGATTAGGGAAAATCATTATGGGTTGAAACGATGAACTTGAGCGATTTATTAATCTGGAAATTATTGATTCGGGATGCGGGTTGAAATGATATATACCCGAAAATTTAGCCATTTGGTGTTAAAATGATACATACCCTATCACTTGACCATAGGGTAGAAAACTATATACGGATACCGTTGGTCAGTTTTAAATTATTTTCGAAATAGTAAAGTAAGTTTGATTTATAAATTCAATTTCTAAAATTTAATTGAATGATTTTTATTTAAGTTTATTTTGGAAAATAATTTATTTTATATGTTTTAAAAAGCTTCAAATTTTATAAGTTAATATAAGGTTTTAAATGTAAATTTAAGATTTTTAGCATATAATTTTATTTTGTAAAAAAATATTTTTTAAATAGTTTAAAATTTAATTTAATAAATTATTTAATATAGTTTTAATATATATATAATTTAATTTAATATAATAAATATAATTCAATATAATAAATAGAAATTTTATATAATAACTTTAATAAATAAAATTTAAGAAGTTAAGTAGAGAATAATTTGTAATTAAATCTGATTTAAAGGATTTTACAAAGGATTTAAAATGGTTTTATAAAGGAGTTACAAAGGTTTTAAAGGATTTTATAAAGGGTTTTATAAAAGAACTTGTATAAAGGGATTTGGAAGCATTCAAAGGAATTTGCGTAGAAGTTTATGAAAATGGGAAGAGTTGTAAACCGTTTTGGAATTTATAAATATCTTTATAAATGGTTTTTAAGCATATAAATAGTTTATAAATGGTTTGAGAGGAATTTATATATTATTTTTGAATTTGATTGAAAGAATATTCCTCGGTATTTATGAATATATATTTTTTTGAAATAATTATGTGGATATCTTGATATGAAAACATAACTATATCTGGCTTTATTAATAAAAATGTTTTATAAAATGACCACGTTGTGAAATAAGTGTTTGGTTGTTAAAGAGACTGGGATCAGATATTGTCATACGATCTGCAAATACCGAAACCACTTTAACAATTGTGTATGCCATGGAGAATCCAAAACGAAGTACGATGGTTTGGTGACGCTTCTATATGTGGTATGAACACAGCCCTGACCCCCGCGGGTCCGCTTGAGATGGCTAAAACAAGAGCAATTGATGGGCCAAGTGAGGTCGCTTCTTTGATCAGACACACTTCTTCGATACCATATATGTTACTTTGTGATTAATTTGGTGGCCACCTTCGATTTGATTATAGGACTGTTGTTTCAAGGTGGCCGGTAGCTACGGCTATAATTTACCACCAACTCGGAAGTGTAAACGGTAGAATCTTATCCTAGCATTGCCTCGTTGTGCCTTGTCATCTGTCTTATCGAGTCCACTGCAATTTTGGTTTGTGTCGTACGTATGGAGTGCTCCCTTATAGCCCACTGATTTGGTGGAGTTTACAGTTTTGTACAGACTACAGCACTGTAAAAATGTGTTAATGGTAATATGGGTAACGCCTTAATGCTATTTTAGCACTTTACTTTACTGATAGACACTACATATATATAGCGTATTTTACTACATGTTGATAGTTTAACAGAACTTTAGGAGAAGGAAAATCTCGAAACGTCTCTTAAGTTATTGCATGCATGTTATACACTGGATAGAAGATGTAAAATCCCATAAACATATTTGAAGCCATTACACTCATGTTTACTTATTGTTGATTTGACTTACATAAGAATGTTAATCCTGACTCGAGTGCTTTGTTTTTGCTTTATGCTCAGGTCAGCCTGAGCTTTTCAGTATTGAAGACTATCTTTCTAAATGACGAAGATGAAGGTTTAATACATTATTACATTATATTTGTCCCTCCGCATCATGTTACTGCGTTTTATTTTCCTATTAAACCTGTTGTATATATAACTCTGATTGCATTGTAAAAGTGTAATCAAATGTTATTTGTAAAACAGCTTCATGAATTGTTTATCTGAGCATTATAATTTGTCATTCTGTTGTGAGATTTTGTGTTTTGTTTTTCTTTCTTTTCTCTTATTTTCTTATTTACCCTATTGGCAATCCTCCCTTTTGAATGGTTTGAGTTGACTTATGTGGTTTATTGTCGATTTAAACTATCCAAAAAGGTGGGCCATTACAAATAATTTCAATTTCAAATAAAAGATGAGTGTTTTATAACGCTTACAAAATATTTTTATGTTAGTTAAATTAAAATGGTGAAGTTATTTATTTTATTGACCGTTGATTGGTAATTTAATCGACATTTAAATTGATATCTGGATTGAACTGGTAGGAGTTTAAATTGACAGTTCAATTTGAAATTGGAATTGAATTGCTAGTTAAACACCCGATATTGTAATTATTTAATTTTTGTGATACATTGACTATTTTGGGTATTGGTTGCGATTGGATGCTATTGGTTGACATTTTGGATGATTTCGATGTTTTGTTATTTTATCCATCACTGTTATCACCTCGCAAACTATTTGACAGTTTATAAACTGTTATCTGAATTATTTCAAAAAAATTAAGAAATGGATTGAAATGATATATACCTACGATATTTATTTTGGATTTAAATGATATATATATACATATATCCATCCGTGAAATTAAAATCAAAATAACTAATCACACGGCAATAAGATAGAAAAATTATATCTAGAAATCGGGTTGGTTAAATTAAATGATTTTAAATCTTGAACGTTGAATTTATTTAATTGAGTTGGGTTTGAGGAAATAAAAATCAAATTTATGATGATTTGAATTATTTTCAAACTCGAGCTTGAAAGATTGAAATTAAAATTGTTTCAAAGAATTAAATCTGAAATATTAATTTAAAATTGACGTATGACCTAAACTTTGGAAATTGAATTGTTTTAAAAGGTTGAATTTTATTCGAACTTCAAGAATTGTCTTCGAAAAATGGATTTAAATTGATATTTCAAACTTTGGATCGAACTTGAATTATTTTTGAAGATTTAATCCTTAAATTGAATATTGAAGTTTAAATTGATTTAAGAGATTTAAATCGGTGTTTTGAAATCAAACTCGGAATTGAGATATAACACCACTTGAGTTATTGCGCACATGTTATTCACTGGATAGGAGATGTGAAACCCTGTAAACATCTCTGACGCCATTACACACATATTATATGTGATATCGATTTGACCCATATAAACACATTTTAGTCCTGACTCGAGTGTTTTGTCTTTTCATTACGCTCGGGTCAGCCCTGAGTATTTCAGCGCATTGAAGATCATTTTCTGAAGGACGAAGATGAAGAGTTGGTATATTATTACTGTTATTATTCCCCGCTTCATGTTGTTCTGCTGCCTTATATTTTGTTTCTGTTGTATATATAACGCTAACAAATGTCGTATAAATTATAATCAAATGCAGAGTAAACAGCTTCATGAACTGTTTATTTGATTATTATATTTTGTCGTTCTAGTGCGAGATTCTGTGTTAGTTCTTTTTCTTTTCATATTTTTCTTAATTAACCTCATTGATTATCTATGTTTTAGATTGTTTAAATTGGACATATGTCGATTGTGGTCGATTTAAACCTTCCGAAATGTGGGTCATCACATATACTATATGGGCTTATCATAGATTTACACATGCGTATCAAATATACATGTCCATGTTTATAATAACTCAACAATGAATATGATAAAGTATGTGGAACCGTTTTGGAACTAATAGACTTACGATTGCATACATCTATATGTATTAATTTGAAGAGTTCATCAACTCTTATGGAGCTCCCACTGAATGGATGCATAGCCCTTAATTGTTTGAGATATAATTAACTAGTATCATATGATTCATAATCATATAATAAAAATTATTTCTCAAAACTATGGTAGTGAATAATTCTAAAATAATTGTAAATAGTTTTAGATACTTTGGTATATTACAATGCATCATTTTGTTGTGAAAATAAATACCACATTATATTTTTATTTCATAATGAATCTTCGTAATATTCTCGTTGAAATATAACTGCCTATTTTTCAGTGATACCAAAAAATAGTCATTATTTCTTAAATAATGTTCAATATGTTTTATAAAAACAATTTCGTAATTTGATGCATTCAATAAGTGCTATATGGCATCCTCCCACTATTTCAGCCATTCTATAATAGTGTACTATATTCAGAGGTCCATCATTCACTTAGTATAAATTATTTATTTCATATACCGCAACTAGTTTACAGCGGAGAGTTCTTTGATCAAATATTTTGAACTCAAAGAAATAAATCTCATAGAAATAATATTCTATGTGAAAATACATTTTGGAATAGAAATCCTACTTCTTATTCCAATGTTAATTATCAATCATTATTACTACGATTCTCATTTTCGATGTTTCTTTATAAAGCATATGTGAATATTCACTCTCGTCGTCCCAATTGTACCTTAAATCACATCTATACTTGTACATTCGTTTTTCTTTCTAAATGGTCAAACCATTCAAAAGAAATCCCTTACTACAATATCATATCTTTACAAAAGCTCACTTGATTAGCCTGAACATTTAAGGACATAAAATATGTTGCACTTTGCGTAAGCTGATCAAACCAACATTTCAGTAGTCGAGTTCTTAGATCTATATTGTAGTTTTGCTTATGTTATGTTTAACACAATGTGATCCTTATATAATCAACGAATTGAATACTCTATCTCATATTACTTTTTATTGGCTTATTTTGAATGAACTAACTTCATCGAAGTATCGTACATTACGAACTGTGACCATCCCCTCATTATGAACTGTGACCATCCCCTCATATAATATTTATATGCGATAGTATATGGATCAAATATCTATAATCTTGTATTGCTTTAGAGTGCGAGGCTTAAAATATGCAATACATGGCCTCGACTAAATAAACGAGTAAGTGACCAAATTACAAATGTATTTAATGGTTGTAAAATCAAGCGCTTGCATTGGTATTGAGACATGAACATGCAAGAAGCATTTATTAGTAAATATATGTTATATTTCTATTTGTCAATCTTTGATTCAAGTCATTTGTATATCATAATTGATAAACGTGTATCGATCGTATTAAATGCAAAAATTTATCATTGTAGACTATTATAACATCATATAGCATATGTTATTTCAATATTAGAAAGGTTAAATGTTATCATTTCAATTTTCTACTATGGCTCCCACTAGTCTTTTATATTTTTACCAAATCTTAAGCGAAACATAGAAGTCTTTCGACTTCACTAATGGATGCTAGTGTAACACCTCAGATTTTTGGTAACATTATTTAGGATATTTAATTGGCTAAATTAAATTAAATAATATGTTGATTAGGGGATTGAGATTTTATTTAATTAAGGGGTAGCTTGCCATTTAAACAATGCATTAAAGGAAGAGTTTAAATTGAAATAGAGGAGGGGTAAATAGGAAAGAGGCCATTTTTAGACCATAAGCCCTTTGGCCATGTACCCCTACACATCCATTTCATTTTATATAAAGAAGTTAAAACTAAGGTCGGCCACCATTAACAAGGAAAAGAGGAAGAAAATGGAGAAAAGCTAAGGAAAAAGCTAGCTCAAATCAAATCTATTCGCATCTCAATCTTTTTAATCTCTAAAGCTAAGGTGAATAATGCTTACACCTCAAATTTTTATTATTCTAAATTTTTAGATGAATGCCGAATATTTTTCATTGATTTGCAAACATTCTTGAATGATGGAATGATTATATATACATATTGATGGTATATGTATGTTCATATTGAATTTGTGATATGTTTTAAGGTGAAAACCCTATAAAATAATGTCCAAATGCCATATGAACTTTTACAAAGATGGTAAATATTATTTTGGAAATGTGTTTCAATTTTTAAAATTTTTCGTATTTATGTAGAATTTATATGAATTTTCTAGTGAAGAAAATGTTAGTTTGGATTATAAATTATTCATGGTTAAAGAATAAAGGAATTGGGTCTGAAATTTTTACTTGTTGGAAAACATATTAAATTGAATTTCTGGAATTTTTGTATAATTTTCCTAAGTGTTTTAAGGATTATTTAAAATTATTTAAGGTATGAGACTTAAGTGTTTTATATAATTAAGAGAGGATAAGAGGCTTTTTGCAAAATAATTAAATTTGTTAATACTGAAAGTTGGCAGCACTTTTGAAAAATTGTAGTACTTTTTATTGGTGAAGAAAGAGGCAACCATTCAAAACTTGACATGTAAAACAAGTTAGGTGAAAAGAACTATTTGCTACATGTTTTTCGCTTTTTCAACATCGTCAGCACTAGATTCCACCTCCTCATCTTCGCTTTCGACACAGTCGAAACCGATGTAAATGATATCAGGGAACTGGTATGTAGTGAATGGATGTAGGCGGAAGGTATGGAGTCGAAACCAGGGGTTTCGAAGGGGTTTGAGGCCTTACTTTGTTTTTAACTAAAAATGCACCCGCTTACTTTCAACTAAAATGGCTTTCGACTGAGTATTAGTTAGCTTACGACTAAGTCAAATGGTTTTAAAAGGAATCGTTTCGATTGGGTTACGCTTTGGTTTTAAATGAGAGCTTTTGTCTAAGTCAAAGCCTTTTTACTACCGCTTTCTACCTTTCGACCCAAATGGTTTCGAAATGGGTGTTTATTTTGTTTTCTAAAAATTTAGCCACTTCTCCAATGTTATCAAAAGAGATGGTTTGGATACCATCACTTCTTTACTTAGGAAATGGTTTCGAAGCAGATGCTTTCGACTTAAATGTTTTAAGATCCTTTTCCTATAATTGAAGTAAAACCCAAATGTTTTCGAAAGAAATGGTTTTAAATGGTTTCAAAACAGATTCCTTCAACTTTAATGGGTTTCTGATCCTTTTGCTCTACTTGAAGGCATAATCCAAATGGTTTCGATCGAGACATTTTTCAAAGGTTTCGAAGAGGTGAAATTTTGAATGGTTTTGAAAGGTTTGCATATGTTTTAAATTGAACCCAAAGGGCATCGAAAGGATTGGGTTTTGACTGTTTCGAAAGGTCTTAATGAATGGTTTCAAAAGGGGTGGTTCCCCGGGGTTACGAAACGGTTGAAAGGAAGCGTTTTTTTATATGTTTTCGAAAGACGATATTTAAAAGGCTTTAAAGGAGATGTCCGATATTTTGAAGCTTTCGTAGAAAAGAAAGGAAAGGTTTTTCAATGTGTTTGAAAGGCTTTTATTGGTTTCGAAAGGGTCACTTTCAATGTTTTCGAATGGTTACCTTCAAGGGTTTCGAAAGGGTTGTTTAATTGGTTTAAATAAAGGTTTCGAATGCATTAAACAGGCAATGTATCCTAAGCATTTTCAAGTTAAAAAGGGTTTTGACTTGTTATGCAAGGATAGTTAAACCTTATTAAATCTCATCAACAAGATTTTGAGTAAAGTATATATATCATGGCAAAATAGCTTATAAAGCTAAGAAAATATTTTCCTTATGTAAATATGATTTAAAATGTTAAGTCATTTGGAAAAGGTTTTCAAGGAAAAAAGATAAAGGATAGTTAACCATAAGAAAATGATTCGGACAGTTAGTCCACTTTGATCCGGACTGTTAGTCCAGTTTGCGAGCAGTCAGCCCAGTTTTATGGATAGAGTCCATTTGTTAGCATAACAGACCTTGCTATTATGTTGTGGATGGGTAGTCTACCTATTACCTGTTTTATGGATAGATAGTCCAATTATTAACACAAACGAAAGAGCTATTTTGATATAATCAGTTTGATTAACCGGTTTGGTTATAGGAAAGGGTTTGCCAAATATATGTTTTAAAGAGGATATTAATGAAGGGAAATCCATTTAGCTAAGCGGTATAGTCTCAGTTAATATCAATAAACCGAGATCTAACAGAATTATTCACACCAGGCTTTATGTCTGACTTGAAGTTTTTATTTCCCCTTAAACTTTTTGGTACTCAAAATTGATTTGAGTAGGCGAAGGGTTAAGGTTTTAGTCATTTTGGCGAATAAAGCTTTCGGAGACGAGCAGGTGGCTGATGGATAGCTAATTAGGAATTGCATATTGTTTTGTTTATTTTTCGCTGTGTATTAAGTCAGATATGACTATATTGCTTTGATCAACCAAAGGGGCATCGTCATATGTCGCTCTAGGCGTTTTTTGTAATGATTATAATTAGTCTTTACCTGGAAAACGATATGGGATTATGTAATTTGGATACAAATTTGTTATAAGATGTAATTAGTAAATTGTTGTTTTTTGAAATCTATGATTTTATTCATATTCAAGCGCTTCTGATATTATGTGTAACATACCAAAATTTGTAAATTTTAAATTGGGTAACTGTTGAACTTTTATAATAAAATTTGAAAAGTTTCAAAATAAATGAATAATAAATGAATATTTGAATGAATAAGGATTTCAAATTTCTTTTGAGTTAAAATTTGGAAATACTAAAAGTTTTAAAATCATTTAAATCTAAATTTTGATTCATATATGTGTTTGTACATATGTGGGTAGATTTGAAATTCATGTATATTGAATTTGATTTTTAATTTGAATTTAAATTTTAAAATAAATGTTTGGTAAAATAATTTGATTTATAAATATATATCTATGCAATTTATATAATATGTATTTAAAAATTCAAAACACTTTCTTTTGATAACATGCATTAATATAAAGTTTATATTATAAAGTTCATATTTGATAATGGAAAAATATAAGTCTAAATACAATTTATATAATATAGATAAAGTAAAAAAATTAATTTATTAATTACAAGTGTTAAATTAATAATAACCATGGTAACAAATGTAATTCAAGGAAAGAAAAGGTAACAAGTGTCATTTTATTAATTTCTTTTCTTAAGTAATTTATTGAAAAAAAAATAAACTTATACAATATCTTCTCCTCTTACTTTTTATTCATTTCAAAGAAAAATCTGTGCAATCTTTTATTTCAGAAAAAAAAATATCATCATCAAAAACAAATCTACAATTTCCTCAACAATTGAAATCAGAAAAACAGATTTCCAGGAAAAGAAAATCTATAACAATCTCAAAATTTTAAGCTAAAAAAAAAAGAATCCAAAGTTGAATTCAGATCTTCAACATACCATACAGAATCAAGCAGAGAATTTCAAAGATTAAAGGGAGAATCAGGGATTAACTCAAGAAGAAGAAAAAAGAAACAACAATATACAAAGCTTAAGGTTGTAGGCCAGAGAATTTTTCCTCTGTTTCAACTAAAAAAATTACTGTAAGTAATTTCATTTCTGTTATTTGCTATTAAAAAAAATTAAGTAAGTAAAATTAAATCAAAGATTTAAACAAGTTTATGCAAATTTGTTGCAGCTAACAAAATTAAAAAAATCAAGTAAGAAAAAGAAGAAGAAGGAATTCAGGTTCATCTCTGTTGAACACTATCAGGATTTCTGAAGAAAAAAAAACAGGTGAGTAAACATCCCAAAAATCTGATGTTTGACATATTGTTTGAGTGTAGAATTCAAACAAGTTTGAATATGAGTTTGCATGCAACAAAAGATTGAATGAGTTATGTATTTTTACCTGTGCATGTTAAATTAAAATTGGATTGCCTCTGTTCTATGTTACAAAAATCCAAAATTCTTTAGAAAAATCCAATTCCTTACCCCCTGATCCTTATTTGATCTTAAAATTCAAACAAAAGTTGTTTGTTTTGTCATGTTTTAAATTTATAAAAATAATTCAAGCTAAATGAATAGGAACTGCTATGGAAAATTTAAAATGCAGACACCATCCATATCATATGGAAATTCAAACATCATGAATCATAGTTTTAGGAACAAAATCTGAATTGTTATATCAAATGATGATTTTTGAAAGTAAAATCAAATTTTTTTAAGCAAGTATTCATTTAATAAAGCGGGGATGATCAGATTCGAATGTCTTGGCAATTTCTGATGATCGACAGCACAATTCATTTTGTAATCTTGGGTGAAGCTTGCTAGGGGGTAGGGAAACCTAAGAAAAATGCTCAGAATTTTTTTAAAACATTGTGGAATGAAGACGAGATCGAATTAGGGCTTTAGCCCAGGTTTTTGCATTGATCGGTAATTGGCAAATTTTGTCATTTTGGGTGCATCGGACTATATGAGATCGGGTTATGGAGGAGTGTGATTGACATGGGAAGCTCATGACGGAGATACGTGGCTTCTGGTGATCTTTGGCATCGGAGCGAGGTGTTGGTTTGAGGCACTGAAGGTTCCGGTTTTGGGTTGTGAACGAAATTTCAAATTCGTAATTTGTTCGAACTGGTGAGTGTTTGAGAGGCGCGAGCACATCAACGATGATGTGTTGATGACCAGAAGTTTGACCAGAGGTGGCCGGCGAAGTTGTGCAGGTGCATATAGTTTGGTTGTGTCAGGGGAAGCGAATTTGGGGAAGAAAGGGAGAACCCGAAGCAGCTATCGAGTAATAGGGTTTTGAACTCGAGCATGAACTCGAAGTAGTTTAGGGGTCGTTCGAGTGGTACTTAGAAAATTTTGAAAAGAAAAAAAATATCAGCACTCGGGTCAAATTTTATAGAAGCTCGAAGCAAGCGGGACTAATTCTCGGGGAAGACGCGAAGGAGCTCGGGGAAATCAGTATACAGGGAGGTTTGCCCAAATGAAAAACAACAAATTTCAAAACTTTTAAAATTTTGAAACGTGTGTTTTAAAGAATGGTTTTGATTTAGATTTAAAACAAATTAAAGTTAAGTAAGACATTTTTTTAAGAAATTTAATTTGATTTAATTCTTGTCACATTACTTATATAAAAATCAGTTATAAAATGTAATTAAAAATGATGTTAAAGATGAAATGTTTTACAAGATAATTTTTGATCTCTCAAGACAATTCATATGATGAATTTAAATTAGTTTTACATGAAAAATCAAAATGGTTAACAAAAATAAGAAGGTTATCTTTTGAAGTTTATATGTAATAAATGATTTACTTAAAATAAACTATTTAAATTAATTACTTAATACTAAGTGATTAATCAAGGATTAATTTATTTAGATAATAAATTAAGAAAAATAATTAATTAGCAATTAAGATTTATTTAATGAGCAATTAATCATGAATCAATTAGGGTAACCAATTTATGAATGATTAAATTATGAAGATGATTAAAGATCTAATCAATTTTAATTAAGAATAACCAATCATTGACTAAAGATGATGAATGAAATTAATTATGTGATTAATTAGTTTAATTCACACGATTGATTTATCGTAGCTATATATGATTGATAACTATTGTATGATGAGTATTAATTGACATCTCTGATTGTAATTGTGATGCTATGTGATATGAACTATTTGTGCTGCTCTGTGATCCTGTATTTTCTATGTGAATATGAAACCCCTTTTTGTCCGTAAACGACATTTAAATTTTCGATGCGGCAGGGGGTCGGATTCCAGTTGGTTATCTGAAACCCACATCAAACCTGTGAATCTTTGTGAATGACATATCCATATGTTTTTTTTTAAATTGACGCTCACTATTCGGATTAGCCGAGAGAGGACCTTTGTTTCATATAACCCATTCCGCATAGTGACTCGACGAATGGAGAGCATTTGAAGACCGGTGGTGAAGACCGGGTGTCTTCGAAAATGATAGGATAACCTATCGATCGTCTCTGCACCGAGTTGCTCCGGTATTGGGATTCCCTAAGTGATGGGAAGTCCGATCGGGATTGTGGACGCCTGGATTTGCAAGGGCTTCTTCCTTTATTGGACAAAGTGCCTTCGGTTCTGTTCGAACCCGGAACAGACTTGTATGGTCATGTGTCGGACACTACACTTTGAGATATAAAGCCGATTTGAAATTATTTCAAATACATATCTGTTGGTGGTGGAGAAATTATTCTCTTAGCTTAACACCCTTCTCTGAGACGTACGAGCTCAGAGGTTATGTAGTTGAGGGTTATCAGCGATATACTCCCAATTTGGTAGTGTGACACGTTAAGTGCTGCTGTGTATTGATGATCATTTGCTGATCGTTTGTTGATCAAAGCATGGCTTTTATAAAAAGCGTAGCTTTGTGGACGAGACTTCGTCGAACCTCACAAACCGGTAATTGTCGAAACAGGAAAGATGCAGCAAGGTTATTGGGGGTAGCACCCCTTAGGGTATGTGCATTTCCTTCTGGATAGAAGTGGTATCATGTATGGAGCCTAGATACTTAACTTATGTGGATATCGCAAATATATATATATACTACTTTTTGATCGTTGTTGTTGGGGCCCCGGATAAAGGTTGGTTACAACCGGGGGATGCATACTCGTGTCAATAGTTACCTAGTTATAGAGGTAACCCGGCCTTGTGTTGGCAGAGATCCGGTTAGGTTCTTGGGACGTCCCTCCAGAGGTGTACCCATATGGCCCAGGAGTTCCTTAGCCTGACCATTTGTTGGAAATCCAATTACCAATACGAACCCAGTACAGTTTTAGTTGTATTACCTGCTATTTACTTATGGTGGTCACCACTGTTTAGATGGTTGCTATATTAGGCATAGTACGAAATGTCTATGCCGGCTAAGATTAATATTAAGCATTTTTGACTGTCATAAGGAGAAATCTCCCCCAAGTCTGCGTTTGCATTGTGTGTGTGGCGGGAGGCCTTATGGCAGTTTCATTTTCAAAAAGCATTGTGAATTTCTTCAAAATTCTTTTGTTTTCTTTTGATTTAAAATAAACTGCTTTTATTTCAAACAACTGTTTTGTTTACTCATACCAGTCCCATGACTGACCCGGAGTTTATTGTTTCTTTTCTAAACTCTGGGTGCCCATAAAATTTCCACTCGGGCAGCCTAGTAGCAGGTCTTCCGTGTTTTGGTGCTAGTTGGATTTTGGAGTCGCATGGTTTGGAGGCTACTGGTTTTTGAAGGTTTTAACTTGGAGATATTTTGAAACTTTTGGATCTCAAGGTTCTTAGTTGGATGTTAGCTATCACTTCTTTTCTTTGAAGACTTTCTTGGAATGCAATCACTTGTGGTTATGTCGTGATGGTCTAATTTGAAGTTGTGTTGTATATGTATGTAAATACTCTGATGTTGGTGTTGTTGTTGTAATGGTATTGTGATGTTGTATCTTGGATATTGATGTTGGCAGTTTTATTTTCCACTGTTTATATTCATTTAATGTTGTTATAAGCTCCATCCGAACTGGAATTCGAATCTCCGGCAGTCGAATACAAGTGAGGTATTTGATGTTGATTTTTGAACGCTGAACTTCGGGTGGTGACAAGTGGTATCAGAGCTAAAGGTTGAGTAAGAACTTTAGCTACGGAGCATAGTACATTAGATGGCTCATTAGAGATAGGGTGAAGTATACCCTAGAATGAGTATAAACCGAGACTGAAACCTCAAATTTTCTTAGTCTATTTTCTTTAACTGCTGATATTCCTCAAGATATCTCGTCTGAATATCTAAATTAAGTTTCTTGCTAATTACAGATAGTAAGAATGAGCGGGCGAAGAGGTAGAGCTAGGGGTCAAGGGAATGCTACAACAGCTAGTCAAGTTTCTCCTTCAGCAGAAGCAGTTACGCCTACTCAACCTCAGCCAAATCTGGCTGATTTGTATAAGTGTTTCACAAGGCTTGGTGGTAGGCCGTTTACCGGCAAAGAGTCAATTATTGAGGTCCAGGCTTGGATAAGATCGTGTGAAAAGATCTTTAAAGGGCTTAAGCTGCAAGATGATCAAATGTGTCTCATTGCTTCTTGGCAACTGCAAGATGAAGCCTCAGCCTGGTGGGAAACAGTCACAATAGATGAACCAGAAGAAGAATTTACCTAGAGTCGATTCAAAGAGGTGTTTGAAAAAAGCTATATGCCGTCGGCAGGAATTTCCCGAATGTATCAAGAATTTCTGGACTTAAAGCAAGGAGGCTTGTCTTTTGAGGAGTACTTAAACAAGTTTAACGAACCATCCCGTTTCGGTCTAGAGTTGGTGAATATGTCCCTAAAGAAAGATGAAAAATTCATTCGTGGGATGAACAAGAAGTATCACGAAAGGATGACAGCACATATCAAAGAATCTTTTTCTGATCATATTGATATGGGATATCGGTATGCCACTCTGGATATACAGGAGATTCCAAGGGAAAGCGGGAATTCAAGTAATCAGAATTGGAAGAAAAGGAAGTTTGGGGGCAAGAAGCCACATCAAGGCAAGGATAAGAGGAACAATCAAGGAAATTCGGCTAGAAATGTAATTTGTTACAATTTCCAAGAGAAGGGGCATTATTCAAACAACTGCAAGAACCCGAAGAAGCAAGTTAAGAAGGAACAACCCGTGAAGACTGTCCAAGGAGATAGAGAATGCTATAATTGTCACAAGCCTGGACATGTTGTTAAAAATTGCCCGGTGATGAAGCAAGCAAAGGTGGCAAATGTTTATGCGATCAAGGAAACCCTTCAACTTCGAAAGAAGATAAGGGAAAAGGTGTTTTGGAAAGTAACCTTACTATTTATGATAAAGTTGTTAGAGTTTTATTTGACACGGGAGCTTCACATAGTTTCATCTCCCAACAAACCGTAAATGAATTAGAACTTAAAACTGAATTTGTTGACGACCCTATTTGCGTGAAAAATCCGGTTGGAGGTCCCGCAAATCTTTGTTTGTATTGTAGGAAAGTCCCTATTTCATATGCTTGCCATCTGTTTCCTATCAACCTTTATACCCTCGAATTTAATGAATTTGAAATCTTACTTCGAATGAACTGGTTATCGAGATACGAAGCTAAATTGGATTGTAATAATCGGAAAATTTTAGTCAAAACAAATCTTGGAAATTTTATTGAAATCTCTTGTGAGGATCCGAGTCCCAAGAGAGATAAGTTAATGTATACTTTGGGATATCCTGAACCCAGTTTGGAGTCTATACCTGTTGTTCGGGAATTTTCCAATGTATTTGAAGAAGTGAAATCCTTACCCCCACACAGAGAAATAGAATTCCGAATTGACTTAGTACCCAATGCCCATCCTATCATCCACGCAAGTCGTAGGATGGCACCTAGGGAAAGAATTGAATTAGTCAATCAAACTCAAAATTTGTTAGAAAAAGGATTGATTCGCCCTAGTGTTTCTGAGTGAGGTTCTGCTGTCGTATTTGTGGCTAAATCGGACGGATCTTCGAGATTGTGTATAGATTACCGCGATCTCAATAAACAAACTCTCAAAAACAAATTCCCTTTACCTAGAATCGACGATCTATTCGATCAACTTCATGGCGCTCGATTCTTTTCTAAAATGGATTTAGCTCAGGGATTCCAACAGCTGTGAATAGCCGAGGATTGTGTTCATTTAACTGCCTTTAGGGGTCCTAACATGTTCTATGAATGGTTAGTCATGCCCTTCGGACTAACCAACACTCCCGCATATTTTGTAGATTTAATGACCCATGTGTTTTGAGAAGTATTGAACAAATTTGTCCTTGTATTTATTGATGATATCTTGATTTACTCCAAAACGGAAGAGGAGCACGATGAGCATCTCAGAATTGTTTTGGAAATATTGAGGAGGAATGTCCTATTTGCTAAATTCTCTAAATGTCACTTTTGGGTCAAAGAAGTCAGATTTCTCGGTCATAATGTTAATGAAGAATAGATTTCTGTTGATCCAAGCAAGATTTCTGCAATTCTGGACTGGATGCGACCCACTACTCCTAGAGAAGTTCAAAGTTTTCTGGGTTTAGCAGGATATTATAGAAAGTTTGTCCAAGATTTTTCTAAGTTGGCTAGTCCACTGACTAAGCTAACAATGAAGAATGCTAAATTTGATTGGACTCAAAAGTGTGATGAAGCTTTCCAGGAATTGAAAAGGAGATTAACAATCGCTCCCGTTCTCGTTATCATTAACGGGAACCAAGGTTATCCGTCTATACTGATGCTTGTGGAGACGGTTTGGGTGCAGTGCTAATGCAAAATGGGAAAGTAGTTGCCTACGCAAGTAGACAATTACGCCCGCACGAGAAAAATTACCCAACACACGATTTGGAGCTTTTAGCTGTTATTTTCGCTCTGAAAATCTGGCGACACTATCTTCTGGGTGAAAATTTTGAATTATTCACCGATCACAAATCTTTAAAGTATCTCTTCACCTAGAAAGATTTAAATCTACGGCAACAACGATGGTTAGAATTTCTAGCGTCATATGACCTAGATATTCTGTGCACACCTGGTAAAGCCAATGTGGTTGCTGATGCTTTGAGTAGAAAGTGTGCCATTCTAGCTCATCTTGTTATCGCTCCTACTCTTCTCAAAAAGATTTCAAGACAGCAGAAAGAAGATGAGTTTCTTTAAGGAATTTATAAAAGAATACGCCAAGGTGAAGATACTAGTTTCGAGATGGATAGTAGAGAAGTTATAAGATTGAAAGGAAGAATTTGTGTCCCTGATATCCCAGAATTAAAGCATGAAGTTTTAGATGAATGTCATAAATCAAAACTCAGTATCCATCCAGGAGTTAATAAAATGTATAAAGATATTAAAAGAACCTTCTGGTGAAAGAAAATGAAAAGAGATATATTTATATATGTGAGTCGCTGTGCTACTTGTCAACAAGTTAAAAGCGACCAGAAGAAGATGGCGGGTTTACTCCAGCCTTTGGAGGTACCAAAGTGGAAGTGGGATCAAGTATCGATGGATTTCATCGATGGGTTTCCCCGCACTCGAAAGGGAAATGAAGCAATTTGGGTTATAATGGACCGTCTAACCAAAACAGCCCATTTTATTCCAGTGAAATCCGCTCGGACAGCAGCAAGTTTAGCTGAGCTATATATCAAAGAGATTGTCCATCTCCATGGTATACCGAGCAGTATAGTGAGTGATCGTGACCCGATCTTCACTAGTAGATTTTGGGAAGCGTTTCAGGCCACGTTGGGAACAAAGCTAAATTTCAGTACTGCTTATCACCCACAGTCTGATAGGTAGACTAAAAGGATAAATCGAATATTAGAGGATCTTTTGCGAGCTTGTATTCTCGATTTTGGTGGTTCTTGGAAGTACTATTTACATTTGGTCGAATTTTCATATAATAATAGCTATCAAGCCAGTATCGAAATGGCTCCTTTTGAGGATTTATATGGTCGACCGTGTCGATCATCGACATGCTGGATTTAATCCGGTGATAGACTGGTTCTTGGGCCAGACATGATTAAGGATGCCACTGAAAAGGTTGATTTTATTATAAAGAAGTTAATAACTGCTCATAGTCGCCAGAAGAATTATTACGACCGCAGAAGAAGAGCTTTGGAATTTCAAGTTGGAGATTCTATTTTCTTGAAAGTATCTCTAATGCGGGGTGTGTTAAGATTTGGGAAAACGGGTAAGTTGGCACCACGATACATTGGTCCTTTTCCTTTTTTGGAAAGGATTGGTCCTCTAACATATCGAGTGCAGCTACCTAACTGGTTATCTGGCGCACACGATGTATTTCACATTTCATATCTTCGAAAGTACGTGCACGATCTAGACAATATTATCGAAGAGGCAGCGCAGCAGGATCTAGAGATCAACCAAATTTAACAGTTAAAAGAGAACCAATTAAGATTGTGGATCGGGATGAAAAGCAATTAAGGAACAAAATTGTGAAACGGGTTAAAGTGCAGTGGAGCGGAGATCCAAAGGACTGTACTTGGGAGACAGAAGACAGTATGCAAAGGTCTTATCCCAAATGCAGGGTGGATATCTAGGCTTAAATTGGTAAGCCATTTCTCTAATCCTTTTCTGAATTCGTATATTCTTTGTTTGCTTTTCTCACTCTTTCAAATTTCGAGGACGAAATTTTCTTAAGGAGGGGAAATCTGTAACATACCAAAATTTGTAAATTTTAAATTGAGTAATTGTTGAACTTTTATAATAAAATTTGAAAAGTTTCAAAATAAATAAATAACAAATGATAATTTGAATGAATAAGGATTTCAAATTTCTTTTGAGTTAAAATTTGGAAATACTAAAAGTTTTAAAATCATTTAAATCTAAATCTTGATTCATATATGTGAATATATATGTATTTGTACATATGTGGGTAGATTAGAAATTCATGTATATTGAATTTGATTTTTAATTTGAATTTAAATTTTAAAATAAATGTTTGGTAAAATAATTTGATTTATAAATATATATCTATGCAATTTATATAATATGTATTTAAAAATTCAAAACACTTTCTTTTGATAACATGCTTAATATAAAGTTAATAGTATAAAGTTCATCTTTGTTAATGGATAAATATAAGTCTAAATACAATTTATATAATATAGATAAAGTAAAAAAATTAATTTATTAATTACAAGTGTTAAATTAATAATGACCATGGTGACAAATGTAATTCAAGGAAAGAAAAAAGGTAACAAGTGTCATTTTATTAATTTCTTTTCTTAAGTAATTTTTTGAAAAAAAAAATAAACTTATACAATATCTTCTCCTCTTACTTTTTATTCATTTCAAAGAAAAATCTGTGCAATCTTTTATTTCAAAAAAAAATATCATCATCAAAAACAAATCTACAATTTCCTCAACAATTGAAATCAGAAAAACAGATTTCCAAGAAAAGAAGAAAATCTGTAACAAAACTTCCTCTCAAAATCTTAAGTTAAAAAAAAAAGAATCCAAAGTTGAATTCAGATCTTCAACATACCTTACAGAATCAAGCAGAGAATTTCAAAGATTAAAGGGAGAATCAGGGATTAACTCAAGAAGAAAAAAAAAGAAACGGCAATATACAAAGCTTAAGGTTGCAGGCCAGAGAGTTTTTCCTCTGTTTCAACTAAAAAAATTACTATAAGTAATTTCATTTCTGTTATTTGCTGTTAAAAAAAATTAAGTAAGTAAAATTAAAACAAAGATTTAAAAAAGTTTATGCAAATTTGTTGCAGCTAACAAAATTAAAAAAAAAATCAAGTAAGAAAAAGAGGAAGAAGGAGTTCAGGTTCATCTCTGTTGAACACTGTCAGGATTTTTGGAAAAAAAACAGGTGTATCCCTAAAATCTGATGTTTGACATATTGTTTGAGTGTAGAATTCAAACAAGTTTGAATATGAGTTTGCATGCAATAAAAGATTGAATGAGTTATGTATTTTTACCTGTGCATGTTAAATTAAAATTGGATTGCCTCTGTTCTATGTTAAAGAAATCCAAAATTCTTTAGAAAAATCCAATTTCCTTACCCCCCTGATCCTTGTTTGATCTCAAAATTCAAACAAAAGTAGTTTGTTTTGTCATGTTTTAAATTTATAAAAATAAATTCAAGCTAAATGAATAGGAACTGCTCTAGAAAATTTAAAATGCAGACACCATCCATATCATGTGGAAATTCAAACATGATGAATCATAGTTTTAGGAATAAAATCTGAATTGTTATATCAAATGATGATTTTTGAAAGTCAAATCAAATTTTTTAAGCAAGTATTCATTTAATAAAGCGGGGATGATCAGATTCGAATGTCTTGGCAATTTCTGATGATCGGCAGCACAATTCATTTTGTAATCTTGGGTGAAGCTTGCTGAGGGGTAGGGAAACTTAAGAAAAATGCTCAGAATTTTTTTAAAACATTGTAGAATGAAGACGAGATCGAATTAGGGCTTTAGCCCAGGTTTTTGCATTGATCAGTAATTGGTAAATTTTGTCATTTTGGGTGCATCGGACTAGATGAGATCGGGTTGTGAGGAGCGTGGTTGACATGGGAAGCTCGTGACGGAGACACGTGGCTTCTGGTGATCTTTGGCGTCGGAGCTAGGCGTTGGTTTGAGGCACTGATGGTTTCGGTTTTGGGTTGTGAACGAAATTTAAAACTCATAATTTTGTCGAACTGGTGAGTGTTTGAGAGGCTCGATCACATCATCGATGATGTGTTGACGACCAGAAGTTTGACCAGAGGTGGCCGACGAAGTTGTGCAGGTGCACATAGTTTGGTTGTGTCAGGGGAAGCGAATTTAGGGAAGAAAGGGAGAACCCGAAGCAACTATTAGGTAATAGGGTTTTGAACTTGAGCATGAACTCGAAGTAGTTTAGGGGTCGTTCGAGTGGTACTTAGAAAATTTTGAAAAGAAAAAAAAATATCAGCACTCGGGTCAAATTTTATAGAAGCTCGAAGCAAGCGGGACTAATTCTCGGGGAAGACTCGAAGGAGCTCGGGGAAGTCAGTATACAAAGAGGTTTGCCCAAATGAAAAACAACAAATTTCAAAACTTTTAAAATTTTGAAACTCATGCTTCAAAGAATGTTTTGATTTAGATTTAAAACAAACTAAAGTTAAGTAAGACATTTTTTTAAGAAATTTAATTTAATTTAATTCTTGTCACATTACTTATATAAAAATCAGTTATAAAATGTAATTAAAAATGATGTTAAAGATGAAATGTTTTACAAGATAATTTTTTATCTCTCAAGACAATTCATATGATGAATTTAAATTAGTTTTACAAGAAAAATCAAAATGGTTAACAAAAATAAGAAGGTTATCTTTTGAAGTTTATATGTAATAAATGATTTACTTAAAATAAAATATTTAAATTAATTACTTAATTTTAAGTGATTAATCAAGGATTAATTTATTTAGATAATAAATTAAGAAAAATAATTAATTAATAAGAGTAATTAAGATTTAATTAATGTGCAATTAAAGAAGAATTAATTAGGGTAATCAATTTATGAATGATTAAATTATGAAGATGATTAAAGATCTAATCAATTTTAATTAAGAATAACCAATCATTGATTAAAGATGATGAATGAAATTAATTATGTGATTAATTAGTTTAATTCACACGATTGATTCATCGTAGCTATATATGATTGATAACTATTGCATGATGAGTATTAGTTGACATCTCTGATTGTAATTGTGATGCTATGTGATATGAATTGTTTGTGCTGAGCTGTGATCCTGTATTTTCTATATAAATATGAAACCCCTTTTTGCCCGTAAACGGCATTTAAATTTTCGATGCGGCAAGGGGTCGGATTCCAGTTGGTTATCCGAAACCCACATCGAACCTGTGAATCTTTGTGAATGACATATCCACATGTTTTCTAAAATAGACGCTCACTATTCAGATTAGCCGAGAGAGGACCTTTGTGTCATATAACCCATTCTGAATAGTGATTCGACGAATGGAGAGCATTTGAAGACCGGTGGTGAAGACCGTGTGTCTTAGAAAATGATAGGATAACCTATCGATTGTCTCTGCACCGAGTTGCTCCAGTATAGGGATTCCCTAAGTGATGGGAAGTCCGATTGGGATTGTGGACGCCCGGATTTGCAAGGGCTTCTTCCTTTATTGGACGAAGTGCCTTCGGTTCTGCTCGAACCTGGAACAGACTTGTATGGTCGTGTGACTGACACTACACTTTGAGATATAAAGCCGATTTCTTTCAAATACATATCTGTTGGTGGCGGAGAATTTATTCTCTTAGCTTAACACCCTTCTCTGAGACATACGAGCTCAGAGGTTATGTAGTTGAGGGTTATCAGCGATATACTCCCAATTTGGTACCGTGACACGTTAAGTGCTGCTGTGTATTGATGATCATTTGCTGATCAAAGCATGGCTTTTATAAAAAGCGTAGCTTTGTGGACGAGACTTCGTCGACCTCACAAACCGGTAATGATCGAAACAGGAAAGATGCAGCAAGGTTATTGGGGGTAGCGTCCCTTAGGGTATGTGGATTTCCTTCTGGATAGAAGTGGTATCATGGTATGGAGCCCAGATACTTAACTTATGTGGATATCGCAAATATACACACACACACACACACTACTTTGTGATTTTTGTTGTTAGGGCCCCGGATAAAGGTTGGTTACAACCGGGGGATGGCATACTCGTGTCAGTAGTTACCTAGTTATAGAGGTAACCCGGCCATGTGTTGGCAGAGATCCGGTTAGGTTCTCGGGACGTCCCTCCAGAGGTGTACCCATGTGGCCCAGGAAGTTCCTTAGCCTGACCATTTGTTGGAAATCCAATTACTGATATGAACCCAGTACAGTTTTAGTTGTATTACCTGCCATTTACTTTTGGTGGTCACCACTGTTTAGATGGTAGCTATAGTAGGCATAGTACGAAATGTCTATGCCGGCTAAGATTAATATTATATTTTCGAAAAATGTTTTCACACTATGCACTAATAATAATATTTAAAGTGTTTTCTCGTATTAAGTATTTTTGACTATCATAAGGAGAAATCTCCCACAAGTCTGCGTTTGCATTGTGTGTGTGGCGGGATGCCTTATGGCAGTTTCATTTTCAAAAAGCATTGTGAATTTCTTCAAAATTCTTTTGTTTGCTTTTGATTTCAAATAAACTGCTTTTATTTCAAACAACTGTTTTGTTTACTCATACCAGTCCCATGACTGACCCGGAGTTTATTGTTTCTTTTCTAAACTCTGGGTGCCCATAAAATTTCCACACGAGCAGCCTAGTAGCAGGTCTTCCGTGTTTTGGTGCTAGTTGGATTTTGGAGTCGTATGGTTTGGAGGCTACTGGTTTTTGAAGGTTTTAACTTGGAGATATTTTGAAACTTTTAGATTTCAAGGTTCTTAGTTGGATGTTCGATATCACTTCTTTTCTTTGAAGACTTTCTTGGAATGCAATCACTTGTGGTTATGTCGTGATGGTCTAATTTGAAGTTGTGTTGTATATGTATATAAATACTCTGATGTTGGTGTTGTTGTTGTAATGGTATTGTGATGTTGTATCTGGGATATTGATGTTGGCAGTTTTATTTTCTGCTGTTTATATTCATTTAATGTTGTTATAAGCTCCATCCGAGCTGGAATTCGACGTTCGAATCTCCGGCAGTCGAATACAAGTGAGGTATTTGATGTCGATTTTTGAACGCTAAGCTTCGGGTCGTGACATTATGGATACCATTATCATTTCCATATTTCATCACCAGAAGTTAATACTATCGATGACTGTAGCATCAATAACGCTTAGCTTTTGGCCTCCAGATACGGCAAATTATAACTTAGTATCAGAGTATGATTTATGAAAAACCTTAGACTAAAAATGGTTTTTAAAACATAATCATAAGGAATTAGAGTAAGATTAGGGTATGGGATAAGCTATAGTAACGTACTTGTATTTTCTATATATAAGTATACGCTTTATCCCTAGTCTCCTATCCTTATTAGGTTATTTATCTGTATCTCATAAGGTTTGAATACAGATATAGAAGGCAGAAGAGGAAGAGTTAACCCAGGAGGGTAGGGCGCTGAAGGAAATTCCAGACCTAGTACAAGGTGAATCCAAGGTCAGGCACAAGCAGAGAATGTAGGTGCTAGAGTCCTGCAAGTTGTTATGGAGGCTATGTTTCAGTTTTTCATGAATATGATGCAAGCGGGAGTTGTAGCTAAACTGCTAGGAGGAGATGCTGCCGATGCAGGAGTTCTGATAGTTAACCATTATGCTAAGCTCAGAGGAGATTATGCTAAGCTTGGAGGGAGCCTTTTCTGGCGATAGAGGATGCTATAAAAGTGGAAAATTGGTTGTTTCACTACGAAAGGATTTTTGCAGACTTGAGGCTCAATGATGAACATAAGATGAGATTGACATCAAGACAGCTTCAGGGAGCCGCTTTGTTTTGGCACAGTGTAATGGCTAGTGTGGAAAAAGACACTTTTTCATGAGCAGATTTCGTGGGAAGGTTCCAAGAGAGGTTTATGTCTGCAATGACACGGTCTACTCTGATCAGAAAATTTGCTGAGTTAGAGTAGGGGAGATGTCTGTCTTGGAGTATGCTAAAAAGTTTAAGGAGTTGGCCGGATATGGTTATGCTTCAGTGGAACAGTGATGAAGAGGAATGAGAAGTTTATCAAAGGGTTGAAGCCTGAGTTAGCTGGGCCATATTACCGCATATTAGAGATCCTTCTGACTTTGTGGTGGAGATGGCATTAAGGCATGAGGTGATTCTTGATTCTTTAGAGAAGAGTAAGGCTAAAGAAGTCAAGGTTCGACAGAATCAGAAGAGGAAGTTTTTTCCTAAGAAAGGTGCTCGGAAGAGTGGAGCAGCTAAGAAAGGGAAGTCTGAGATTGTTTGCTTTAAGTGTGATAAGAAGGGGCACTTTGCTAATGAGTACCATGCTGGAAAGGCTAAGGAGTGGCTGGTAAGAAGAATGTCGGGTGCTTCAACTATGACCAGATTGGCCATTATAAGAGCCAGTGCAAGGAGCCCGCTATGGATGGAAAGGAAAAGGTGTATGTATTGGAACCTACTGTTTCTAAGCCAATAGCCCAGGAGAAAGGAAAGGTAGTCTTGGGAGGTACGCTTCAGATTCATGGTATGTCTGTTAGCATTCTATTTATACTGGTGCATCACATTCTTTTATATCTAGATGTTTGAGAGATAAGCTTAACCTAGAACCCACATATTTAGTTACTTCCTTACGGGTTACAAATCTAATAAGAGGGTATGCAACTCTAGGTTGAGATGTGACCAGTTAGAGTTTGGCCTATTAGGTCATAATTTTTTTTGCAGTTTGTGTGTATTTGATTTTGTGGGTTTCAAGATTATTCTTGGTATGGATTGGTTAAGTGAGTACGATGATATGACATTTTGCCAAGATAGGAAAATATCGCTTAGACACCATAATTGTAGTGATCGGACTGTTTATACCGTAGAAGGTTCTAGCGGTGAAGTGAATGCTTTGTTGGGTGCTATGGAATTGGACAATGAGTTAAGTCGAGTTGTCATGGTTAGAGAATTCGTAGATATTTTTGAGCATGTAGTTGGATTTCCGTCGAAACGAGCCATTGAGTTTCAGATCGATTTGGTTCCAGGGGTAAACCAGTGAGTAGGCTGCCAAGCAGGATGATCCCTATAGAGATGAGCGAGTTAAAGGTGCATTTAGTGGATATAGAAAGCAAGAGTTTTATCAGGACGAGTAGTTTGCCTTAGGGAGCAGCCGTAGTGTTTGCAAAGAAGTTGGATGGATCGTTAAGGCTATGTATCGATATCGTAAGTTGAATGAGAGGACGATAAAGAATTGATATCCACTACCGAGGATTGACGATTTGTTTAAACAGTGGAGTGGAGCCAAGGTATTCTCGCAGTTGGATTTGGCGATAGGTTCAAATCAGCTTAGAGTAGCAGAGGATAGTATACCTTTGACGATGTTTAGCACCAAGTATGGGTCGTACAAATGGTTAGTTATGCCGTTCGGACTGACTAATACGCCAACTTTCTTTGTGGATTTGATGAACCGTGTTTTCCGAGAGCACTTGGATATGTTCATACTGGTTTTCATAGATGATATCTTGATATACTCTAAGGATGAAAGAGAGCATGAAGTTCATCTTAGAGTGATGCTTGAGACGCTGAGGCAGTATCAGCTGAAGGTGAAGTTTTTGAAATGTCATTTCTAGAAGAAAGAAGTGAAGTTTCTTGGTCATGTAGTCTAATAGGAAGGGTTGTCAGTAGATTCGACTAAGATTGAAGCGGTAAATAGCTGGAAGAGACCCAAGATAGTGAAGGAGATAAAGAGTTTCCTTGGGTTGGCTAGTTATTCTCGGAGGTTCATTAAGGATTTTTTGCGAATAGCGGCACCAACGACCAAGCTGACAAGAAAGGATGTGAAGTTTGTGTGGATCGATAAATGTGAGGAAGCATTCCAAAGTTTGAAACAATTATTAACCCATGCATCTGTTTTGGTTGTTCTAGAAGGGAATCGGGATTTGGTGGTTTACACCGATGCGTGTTGAACAGCACTAGGAGCTATGCTGATGTAGAGAGGTAAAGTGATTGCCTATGCTTCTAGACAGCTTAGATCGCATGAGGTCAGATATCCGATGCATGATTTAGAATTGGCTGCAGTTATTTTTGCATTGAAGGTGTGGAGACATTACCTTTTGGGAGAAAGGTTTGAGTTATATATAGATCATAAGTCGCTGAAGTATTTGTTCTCTCAGAAGGAGTTGAACATGAGACAATAGAGATAAATAGAGTTTATCGCTGCTTATGATTTTGGGATTGAGTATACACTAGAGAAAGGCAACAAGGTTGCGGATGCACTTAGCAGGAAACATCAGAATGTAGGATTAGCAATGATTACTGAGTGGAAAGATTTGAAAGCATTAGCAGATTGCAGAGTGCAGTGGAGATCTGAGTCTGGGTCTAGTGGAGAAACCGTAGTGTTATCTTATTTGGAAGTTTGATTGGTGATGATTGAAAGGATTGTTTCTAAATAGGAAGAGGATCCGGTATTAGTTGAATGGATCAAGAATTTAAGATATGGAACCAAGAGCGATGACTTGAAAGATCTCAGTCTTGACCAGAATGGGAGGTTGAGAAAGAAAGAAAGATTATGTGTTCCGAGTGTAGGAAACATAAGGAAAGAAGTCTTAGAGGAATGCCATTGTTCGAAGTTCTCTATTCATCCAGGAGATACTAAGATGTATCAGAATATGAAGAGGAATTTCTTCTGGGAAGTTATGAAGTGGGATATTAGTTTATGGGTAAAGCAGTGCCTGATTTGCTAACGGGAAAGGCCGAACACCAGAAGCCAAGTGGATTGCTTCAGCCATTAGATATTCTAGTATGGAAGTGAGATTTTATTTCTATGAATTTTATTGACGGGTTTCCAAGGTCGAATAAAGGAAATGATAGTATATGGGTTATAGTGGACAGATTGACCAAGAGTGTCCATTTTATTATAGTTAGGTCAAGCAGAACGACACCTGTTTTGGCAAAGTTGTTTATGAAGAATGTGGTTAGACTGCATGGAATTCCTATTAGCATAGTTAGTGATAGAGATCCTTTATTCACTAGCTAGTCCTGGAAGAGTCTATAGGAAGTTTTGGGAACCAAGCTCAAGCTGAGTGCCGCTTACCAATCGTAGACAGACGGGCAAATGGAAAGAGTTAACAAAATCTTGGAAGATTTGTTAAGGCTTGTGTTCTACATTTCAAGGGATCAAGGAAGGACCATCTGCGTTAGTCAAATTTTCATATAACAATGGTTATCAGACTAGTATAGGGATGGCACCGTTTGAGGCTTTGTATGGAAGGCTATGCAAATCTTCCGTATGTTTATTAGAGACCGGGGATAGGTTGGTTCTCGGTCTATATTTAGTCAGAGAAGCTACAGAAAAGATTGAGGTCATTCGGATTAGAATGAAGGAGGCTCAGTTTAGGCAGAAAAGTTATGCATATAAGAGACGAAAAGATCTAGAGTTCTCAGTTGGAGATCGGTTTTTCGTCAAAGTGTCACCGATGAAGGGGGTGATTAGGTTTGAAAAATCGAGGAAGTTGGCATCGAGATTTATTGGACCTTTTCCTATTGTTGAGAGGATCGGGAAACTCGTATATAGAGTTGAGTTACCGAGCAGTTTAGCAGGATTCCACGATGTTTTTCATGTTTCTCATCTCAGAAAGTGTGTTAGAGACTCAGAGACTACTTTTGAATGGATTATGCTAGATGATTTAGTGGTAGAACCAAATTTGACTATAGTGAGGAAGCCTATTCGTATTGCTGCGAGAGATGAGAAAAGGCTTAGAACCAAGATGCTCAGATTAGTCAAAGTCCAATGAAGCAATGATGACAGTGACTGTGCTTGGGAGACTGAGAGCATGATTAGAGATACATATCCTGACTTTTTTTATGGTATGTTTTACTTCTTGTTTGATTTGTTTTGTACCTTATCGTAATTTCGAGGACGAAATTCTTTAAGGAGGGGAGTCTGTAACACCCCAGATTTTTGGTAACATTATTTAGGATATTTAATTGGCAAAATTAAATAAAATAATGTGTTGATTATGGAATTGCGATTTGATTTAATTAAGGGCTAGTTGTGCCATTTAAACAATGAATTAAAGAAGATTTCAAATTGAAATAGAGGAGGGGTAAAATAGAAAAGAGTTCATACTTATACCCTAAACCCTCTGGCCGTGTACCCCTACACGTTCATTTCATTTTATCAAAAAAGATTTTAAAACTAAGACCGACCACCATTAACAAGGAAAAGAGGAAGAAGATAGAGAAAAGCTAAGGAAGGAGTTAATTCAAATCAAATCCATTCACATCTCAAACTCTTTAATATCTAAAGCTAAGGTGAATAATGTTTACATATCAAATTTTTATTATTCTCGGTTTTTAGATGAACGCCAAATATTTTGCATTGATTTGCCATGTTCTTGAATGATGAAACAATTATATATACATGTTGATGATTTATGTATGTTTACATTGATTTCATGATATGTTTTAAGGTGAAAACCCTATAAAATGACATCCAAATGCCTTGCGGATTTTTATGAAGATCATAAATATTATTTTGAAAATGGATTTCAATTTTTAGAATTTACTGACTTTATTTGGAATTTAAATGAATTTTATAGTAAAGAAAATGTTAGTTTGGATTATAAATTATTTACGGTTAAAGAACAAAGGAACCAGGTCTGAAATTTTTATATGTTGGAAAACATATTAAATTAGATTTTCTGGAATTTTGTAGAATTTTCCAAAGTGTTTTAAGGGTCATATAAAATTATTTAAGATATGGGACTAATATGTTTTATATAATTAAGATGAGAAGGGGCCTTTTGCAAAATAATTTAAATTTGTTACTTCTGAAAATCGGTAGCACTTTTAAAAAATTGCAGTACTTTTCATTGGTAAAGAAAGAGACAACCAATCAAAATTTGACACACAAAGCAGGTTAGGTGAAAAGAACTATTTGCACTTTTTCGATACCATTGGCACCAGGTTTCGCCTCCTCATCTTCGCTCTCGATACAGTCGAAACCGATGCACATAATATAAGGGAACTGGTACATAGTGAATTGGATGTAGGCGGAAGGTAAGGAGTCGAAACTAGGGGTTCTGAAGGGGTTGAGGCCTAAATGCGCTTGCTTGTTTTAAACTAAAATGGCTTTCGACTGAGTAGCTTTTGACTTGCTTAGCTTTCGACTAGATCAAATGATTTCAAAAGGAATGGCTTCAATTGGGTTGCGCTTTTGTTTTAAATGTGAGCTTTCGACTAAGTCGAAGCCTTTTTACTACTGCTTTCTACCTTTCGACCCAGATGGTTTCGAAAGGGATGTTTACTTTGTTTTCAAAAAAATTGTTCACTTCTTCAATGCTTTCGAAAGGGATGGTTTCAACACCATCGATTCTTTACTTAGTAAATGGTTTCAAAGTAGATGCTTTCGATTTAAATATTTTAAGACCATTTTCCTATAATTGAAGTAAAACCCAAATGGTTCTGAAAGTGATGGTTTTAAATGGTTTCGAAACATATGCTTTCGACTTTAATGGGTTTCTGATCCTTTTGGTCTACTTGAAGGCATAATCTAAATGTTTTGGACCGAGACTTTTTCAAAGGTATTGAAGGGGTAAATTTTTGAATGGTTTCGAAAGGTTTCCATATGTTTTAAATTAAATCCAAAGCGCTTTCGA
This sequence comes from Allium cepa, assembly GCA_030765085.1. Taxonomy (NCBI): domain Eukaryota; kingdom Viridiplantae; phylum Streptophyta; class Magnoliopsida; order Asparagales; family Amaryllidaceae; genus Allium; species Allium cepa. Next base: position 879,201,604 of record CM060934.1, read on the forward strand.
AAGTACTGATTTTTGACTGTTTTGAAAAGTTTTAATGAATGGTTTCGAAAGGGGTGGTTACCTAGGGTTTTGGAAGGGTTGAAAGGAAGGGTCTTTCCTATGTTTTCGAAAGGCAATATTTAAAAGGTTTTAAAGGAGGATGTATAATATTTTTAAGCTTTCGGAGACAAGAAAGGAAAGGTATTTCAATGTGTTTGAAAGGCTTTTAAAGGGTCAACTTTCAATGGTTTCAAAGGGGTTACCTACAAAGGTTTCGAAAGGGTTGTTTAAAGGTTTAAATATAGGTTTCAAATGCATTAAATATGCAATATAGCCTAAGTATTTTCAAGTTAAAAGGGGTTTTAACTTGTTTTGGAAGGATAGATAATCCTTATTAAATCTCATCAACTTTATTTTGATTAAAGTATATATATCATGGCAAAATATTTTAGAGTAAAGTTAAGAAACTATTTACTTTGTATAAGTATGATTTAAAAAGTTAAATCATTTTGAAAAGGTTTTCCAGGAAAAAAGATGAAGGGTAGTTAATCCTAAGAAAATGATTCGGACATTTAGTCTATTTTGATCCGGACAGTTAGTCCAGTTTGCGGACAGTTGGCACAGTTTTATGGACATAGTCCATTTATTAGCATAACGGACCTTGCTATTATATTATGGACAGATAGTCTGCTTATGGCCTATTTTATGGATAGATATTCCATTTATTAGCAAAAAGGATATTGCTATTTTGATATAATCAGTTTGATTAACTAGTTTGGTCGCAGGAAAGGTTTGCAAAATATATGTTTTAAAGAGGATATTAATGAAGAGAAACCCGTTCCGCTAAGCGGCATGGTCTCACTTAATATCAGTAAAACGAGGTGTAACAGAATTATTCACACTAGGCTTTATGTCTGACTCGAAGTCTCTTTAAACTCTCGGGTACTCAAAATTGATTTGAGTAGGCTGAACGTTAAAGTTTTTAGGTTTTAGTCATTTTGGCAAATAAAGCTTTCGGAGACGAGTAAGTGGCTGACGGATAGCTAATTCGAAATTGCAGATTTTTTTGTTTATTTCAGCCGTGTATTAAGTCAGATATGACTATACTGCTTTGATCTACCAAGGGGGCATCATCATATGTCGCTCTTGGCGTATTTTTGTAATGATTGTAATTAATCTTTACCTTGGAAACGATATGGGATTATGTAATTTAGATATGAATTTCTTTTGAAATGTAACCAGTAAAATGTTGTTTTTTGAAATTTGTGATTTTATTCATATTCAAGTGCTTTTGATATTATGGATACCATTATCATTACCATATTTCGTCATTAGAAGTTAATACTATGAATGACTGCAACATCTATAGCGCTTGGCTTTTGGCCTCCAGATACGGGATGAAATAGTTAGGACTCGTCAAATTATAGCTCCACAAACGATAGATTACTCCTTATCGGTTGTATCACTTATAACACCTAACCCTTTGGTACCTTTTCCTAATTTTGGTTCGACCTTGAGTCTGCTCAACAAATCGAAATGAAATTATTCACTCGTACCTACCATATCGCGACGATCTAAGTATAGTATATGTACCTTGAGTCTTCTCAACAAGTGTGTGTGTGTGTGTGTGTGTGTGTGTGTGTGTGTGTGTGTGTGTATCTTACCTCGTTTATTCAATATATTAATAATACTGCACATAGCATCCCTAGCTTGTGTCTACTCAACAACTAAGGATTATGTAAGTAATTTATTCATATATATATATATATATATATATATATGGTAAATGAACAACATTATATTGAAGATTCATAGCCTTCAATTATTATATTGAGTTATATCGACTCGTCGAATAATATATTTCTTATGAAATACCTTCGTAATTCAAGTGTCGTACACATCCGAAATCATGGTATACGTACATTTACGTATGTATTTATTCCTTAAGACTTTTTAGGGTTTCTTTAATGTTCCAGCTTTAATTTATACATTCATATTACATAAGTTTTATTATTATATAAATTTTATATGTTATGTTACTTATATAATAATCTTATATATTATAATATATTAATTAAATCTTATTTTATTCATTTTAATTAATTAATTTTTTAATTAATTTTATATTATTAATATAACATTTATATTAAATTTTTACCTCATACTATAGCCTTTTATAGTATTGCACATATATCATAGATATGTGTATATTATTTAATTAATTATTTTGAATTAATTTATTTAATTAGTTAACCATTAATTAATTTATTTAATTAAACATTTTAAATTATATTATATTAATTTTGAAATTCAATTCATATACATGCATATATACTTATGTTATTTTAAACATTTTGAAATATCATAACATATATCATAATATATGATAAATGCATATATATTTATTAATTAACTTATTTGATTAATTTATTTAATTAATAAAATTAATAAATTTTAATTTTTAAATTAATATATGTTTTCAACCATTTTGAAAGTTTTATTATATTATAACTTTTATAATATATTTATATCCTATTTTAAATTTAACTTTTATTAAAATCTTATATTTTTAATTTTCAAACAATTTTGAAAATTAGTCCAAGGCCCAATTCAAATTCGGGGCTTTTCTATTAGGGATAATCTTATGTTGTGAACTTAATAGTTAACCATAATATGACTAACTTAGACTATATAGGATATTGGGCTTTAATACCATTGTTGGAACTGGGCTAGGCAGCAACGGAAGCTATGAGTTAATTTCAAAAAAATTTACCTTATTGGATTTTTATTCAGCCCATGAAGTCTAATTTATTTAGAACATTTATAAAAAAAATTGAAATAAAAAGGTTCATTTCTAAGTTTAATTTAAATAAAATCTTTATTTCATTTGAATCTATAATTAATTGATTGAATTTTATTGAATTTATTTAAATTAAGTACAATGTTATATGTGCATCATATACATGTGTGCATGTGTACCATAAAAATTCATGTAAGGTATAACATGCCAATATATAAATATTGGGATTTGCACCGTAATATATGTGTGTGTGTGTGCGTGCGCGTGTGTACATGTATGTGTGTATACAAACTTATTATTTAAACGAGTATTAAAACAATATAAATATTTACATACATACAAATACATACATACATATATAATATGTATGTATAAATGTAAAATATTAATATATATGTATGTGTGTATACATTAAATTAGATAATAATTGATAAATGACTACATATATATTTATATATATTATGCAAGGTTATTTGTTTTTTTAAATATATTATACATGTATAATTTTTTTGGCAACCCGGGAAACCTGTTCCATCACCACCGACATTGCAACTCCTGAACAGTAAATATATTATACATGTATATTTTATAGCAATAAAAATAACACACACACACACACAGATATATATATATATATATATATATATTTATAATTATATTTATAATATCTAAAATATTTATAAATATGTGAATTTAAATATATATTTATATTATATAATCGTATCAAATATAAAATTAAGTAATATATATATATATATATATATATTATAACGTTCTAGACCAAACACATGACATAAAAATATTTTATTATAATTTTATATTACTAAATTATTTATATATAAATATATTAGCCGAAAAACACTAAAATAATATTAAAAAGAATTTTGTAACCTATTTTCAAATTTTAAGTTTTCTAAAATTCCCATATGATATTATGGTCATGAAAAACTTTATATAATTGTTCGATTTAAAATTATATTTTTTATTATTAATTAATTTCGGTTGTTATTATAAATGATTTTGTAAAAATAATAAATTTGATTTTTAAATTATGGAATTTGGCTAAAAGATAATACGATGATGAATTTTTTTATAAAATTTAAAATATAATTTTTGAAATATATATTATTTTATGTTAATTAGATAACCTTTATTAAAATTTAAATAATATGAAAAATAATATATAATTACTAATAAATATTTTTATCGTACGAATGATTATATTTAGTATAAATTTGCATATATAAAATATAAGATTAATTTTTTTAACATGATATAGTGGCATAAGAATTATAGGTCATTTAAATTTATGTAATATGACTTATTAATATACATATAATTAGTCAATAAATTTATCTTTACTACTAATAAAGAGAATTCAATGACTAGCATTTTCACGGTGTCTTTTTAAAATTCCAAAAATACCCTTATCCATCAATGAAAACCCACATTAGTTTGCAACATCCACCACCATCCCTTCTCAACGACCCATTAACGGAATTTTACTATCAATTGTCACCGACACCATCAACAAAACAACTTGAAATAAAAGCGTTGCGATTACCAAAACTTTTGCACCTACAACACATATCCGCTCTAGTTACTAGATGCATGTACGTGCGGTTTATACTCGTAGAAGTTAAAGTAAATTGTTTTCGCCTATGTATACATCACATCTAAATAAAAAATTACTTTTTAGAGTATACATACATTCACACAACCATCCCTAAGAAGTGTTTTCGTTGGAGCTGCAAGTGGGGATGGAAGAACGTGTACGAGCTCTGGAACCACTGGGAGTAGACGAGTCAAAAATAGCAAATCTACCACGGCTCAGCAAACCGCAGCGCCATAAGTTTTCATTCGTCAGAAGGAATGTGACCGTGCATTATTGGAATCTAACTTCTTGAAGGTCCTTGAGCATAGTCTCATGCTTCTCGCGATAATCTCGACCTAGAATGCCTGTAAGGAAGTAAACACCAAATTGATAATTTGAGTTAAAGAAATCCAAGTTTGGAAGGAACAGAGGAAAGTTAACCTACTTCTTGATAGCTAGAATCTATTAACGCCATATGAGCAACATACATAGAAGTACTAGTTTTTGAAGTGCGAGCATTTATCGTGAAGCTTTTCGATGATCTTACATCGACATCAGGCTTCAATTGTCATATATGATGAAGATTCTTGCCTCTTCTTAAAGTGGAGTAGGTAAGTTAACTTGTAAAACTTCGAGCCTGATTGAACCGATTCATGAAGAGGATGTAAGAGAACTTAGAAGAGCATATCCATTTGGATGAATTTGGGTTGGAGCCAACCCAAGTTCTTAGAGAACCATAACAAGGAAAGGATTGAAAGGTGGGATGACACCGCTTAAGCACATGTATCGGTCGCATGTCGTGTATCCTTTAGGAAGGTTGTGCGCAAACTCGACAAGGAGAAGGATGCCATCTTCGGGAATTCCATGCCAATAACAGATGTTTTGCAGGATTTTAGTTGTTAGAATCATTGGTACTTATTCCGGTGGATTGTTCAAAGGAGGCAGTTGATTCGCTACCAGCTCTACTGAAATCATCGAGCCTTGAGATTCAGATGTAATAGGACGACCTAGTTCAGCGAGAATAGTTTGCGAAGCCTGAGTTGTAGAGGATCCAGCCTTGGAAGGAGTATACATGCCCTCACTGGATTTGAATCGAAGCGATCGACGAGTCATTATAAATAATAAAACTTGGCATTCAATACGGTCAGACATGTTTTATCTTTAATAATAAGCCCGTGTAACCAACGCCTGAAATCTAAAGGGTGTCGGCGTGTGTTGACCAGTCGGATTCTAAGCATTGACCGGGGTAATTGAGAAGTGTTAATCTATGCAGTGTGAATCCTATGTCGACACATACATGATGGACAGACCATTCTATGTAGATAGCTCACTCATGCTAGAAATATGAGCCACGTCATGTAATGTTATTATATGTCAGAACTTACCTGTTATCAATGTAATCGATAACGGAGCCATTGTCCAAAGCAACATAGAAGTCTTTCTTTTCAGGAACATAAGAAGTGCAGAAGCAAGGAAAAGTGATGCAATGGAATCATCTAGTGCAACAGTTCTTGGAATAAACCATCCTACTGGAATTCAAATGACAACGTAGGGTTAGTTCATTAATAGAAGATAGCCGAAGATGGAGAATCAAATTTGTCTCCGAAATAGTGAGTATACGACCAAGGAAGAACCTGCGAATACCATAGGTCGAGCACAATCTAAAAATTTCAACCATCTCCTCTCAACTACAACAGGCCACGGTCCCACCATCCTCATCTTTGAATCATTCACTAATCGCCCACCTTTAATATATGGGATTTTGGATTGGTGGAAAGAAGCTTTGGAGGTCTCGAGTATAAGAGTTTTCGGTGGCGATTTGAAGCAAGGCGGCGACTTGGACGTCGGCGTCAATGGCGACAAGGTAGTTGGTGATGGCATGGAGGTCGATGGCGACACCTTGAGTCGTGGAAAGAAAAAGAGATCGAAGGGGCAAGCACTGTTTCATGGTAAAGCAATTGCTAAAGTTAGAAAGTAAAAGAAAAATATTCTAAGTCCAAAGCTTTTATAGCATTCAAAGGGAGGCGATGGTCTCGGTACTAAGAGGAACATCTCGGTACCAATATGACTTTTCACTTTGAAAATTTATAGAATGCACATCAAAGAGAAGTAGGAGTGGGCATAAACCGCACCGTTATACGCAAAACGCCCGCATCGAACCGCAAAAATGGTATAGAAATCTGCAATGAATCTTCTAGCCAAAACAAATACCCAAACCGGACCTAACCGTATCGATACGATTTGGACAATTGAACCGACCATGTTAAACTAGACTGGGCTGAAAGTATATACTAGTAATCTTATGATAAAAATATAAGCAGCTCCTATCATATTTTAAATTCTAACGATGTATATTCTATTTTCATCATATATTGCTATAATAATAATTGTTGTTATAAAGTGAGAAGTAAAAGTTTTAGTATAATATTTTTCATCTCGTTTTTGTTGATAAATGCTAATTATACTAGTCATTTTACTTAATGATTATGCATCGATTGACGTTGATGTTTGATTATTCTACTAAAAAAAATCTAACTTGTAGCTAATGTCAAATTGAAATATTCATACAACTAAGAATTAATCTTTTATTTCAGTATAACATTGTATGCTTCAACCTTTCACTGTAAAAGCTTGCTTTCGTAAATTGATTACTGATGCAAGTAATTCTCTTATTTCATATTTAATATGGTTTAAAACTGGGATGAACCAAAACTGGACCGTGTTACATTAAAACGAACCGAAACCGAACTGTTTGAAAGATTAATATAATGATTTGTATTTTTAGTTAACCATTTGATGCAGTGCGGAAGCAGTTTGGGCTCCAAACCACACCAAACTGACCCGTGCTTACCCTTAGAGAGAAGGCATACTTAGCATGAAGTAGTACTTAAACAATCACCTGGAATTCAAGAGATAACAATCTAGAACTTGTCTTGATCCAAAGCACACTTTGTTTTCAACGAAAGCATACTCTGAAGGCAAGTGATAGGGTTTTTAACCAAGTAGAATTCAATTGGATGTAGAAGGTCAAGACGAAGACGAAACAACTCGAAAACTTGGAAACAGGATCAGAAGAACAAGAAAATGGAACTCAAGACACTTGAATTTTAGCTAAGGAAAGCTCTTGGTACCGAGAGGTCTTTTCTCCAATTTGGAAGCGCTAAATACCATATACTTCATATGTTACCTCAACCACTCATGGTCAAGTGCTTTTCTTAGAGAACAAGTGAGCACTTCTCAAGATTGATGAGAAGAAAGCAAAGAAAGCAGGATAATCCAAGTATTATCAAGAGAATCATCAGAATTAACTCAAAAATCTATAGAAGAAAGCTTTAAACACATTGAAAATGAGATAGAAGAACGAGGGAAGTGAAAGAATTCATTTTGCATAAGTTAAAAGCTATCGGTACCGAGAGCTTCTCTCGGCACCGAGAGGTTTTTATAACCTCAGCGTCCACACGATCTCTTTGTACGTCATTAGGATTCACTTTGGACTTCAATGCAAGCAGGCTTCTGCACTTATGCACCTGTTTCTCTATAAATATCAATCCTACTACAACCAAAGAAGGATCTGGACTCTGCTTCTTCATCATCTCCTATATTCCTCATTTAATAGTCACCTAGGTGGATAATATTGGCAGACCTAAGCTCTTGAACCTATTAATCACTTGTATTGGTGACTTTAATTCTCTTTAACCAACAATCAATAAAACTATAAAGTGAACGTACATTAAAGATTGCCGAACCACTATAAAAAAATTTATGTCTTACAGTTCCATTTTCTGTTATTTTATTATTATCTTCTAAACTTGGTCTCACATGTTTCCTACACCATATCTTCAGGTGTTGATCCATTTTTGGCATCAACAATGTATTAATATATGTGATATAATAAATTAAATAAAAATTTAACATGATAGTTTGTATTGTGCGGACAACCTGTTAGAAAATAAACAAAGAGATAAAATAAAGTAAAGAGAATAATGGTTTTATTAATCTCAATTTGATTTATATTTTTAAGAACTTACGTGTATAGGCCAAGGATGTAAGAAGGTCCGTCGCCGCTCCACCCCTTTTAACTCAGACCCTTACTAAGACACTTTTCGATCTCAGGATTTTAACTCATTTAAGAGTTCCATCTATATTAACATAATACAATGATGCTTTATTTACAGGTTTGTGTTGAAGAATGAAAATTACAATAATGCTCATGTAATATTTAACGTACTCATCCTTGTAATCATATATGTATGTATGTATAATAAGAATACATCCATTTGAAGCTTTTAAAATTACACAAATATCCCTTTAATAATCTAAGACAAGCCAAGGACATATTTGTCAATGCCCATATTGCACAAATTCCTCTCCATCGTTTAGAATTATGAGCTTTCACAATAAACTACAACCCGTGTTTCTCTTTCCTCTTCTAATCCCTAATCTTTGTGTCAAATTACAAGGTTTTCCCTCATCTTTCTGTTATTTTCGAGACTAAAAAGGTTCATGCTTTGTTATTTTGTTGTTTTAACCAACAACTTTGTGTTAAATAGCTTAAAGTAGAGCTGATTAGATTTATTTATTTAATATATATTGTTAATGTCTGAAGGCATATGGTTCAAAAAAGATATGTTAGTAAGTTCTCCCCAAATAATTACAAACTGACAAATTTCTACTCTTAAGAACCGTATCAAATAACATATGCACATATATTATATAAAGGATATACACTTCCACTATTTTTAATTTTCATATAATTTTTTTGTAGAAGACTAATACATATTTATCAATTATTTGTTGCCGATTTTTTTACTTAGTTGAATTTTTGTCCAGCCTTAGAGGAAAAAATGTATGGAGGACAATGGTTGTTTCACCTAATTATTCTTACATATTTCGGCAAGCCTTGGTTATTTTTTTCATATTTACGGTGAAGATTTACTCTTGATTAATAGAGGAAGTGTTAAGAGGGGAGAATTGCAAAATGAGAATGTATAATGTCTATTCGTCATCGGGTTGATGATTACCTAATTGTATACTCAATGAACTCTTTTTTAAGCATATGTAAAATAGATTTATTTGAAATGTGTATACTTTTATGGCTAATCATGCAAACATATTATCACTAAGAGTAAGCTAAACAGTTCATAATTAACGTTTTGAATATATACTGTGAAAACTAATAGTTTATATTTTATCTCCTATGGATGATTTGCAGAACTAAATATATTTGAGTTATCGTTGACCAAATTATGTAGATAAGGTTGCATAATTTTATCAGTAGACTTGACTCATGATAGCCTAGGACAATCCATAAAAATATACGTTATTGTATTTGGATATAACCAGTATTCTAACTTATTTAATAGCTACTACACGTATATTTTTCTTATTTTGGTCTAGCTGTTAAGAGGAGCATAACTGCCTCATCTAAGGCTATGGAGACTAATTTTTTAAATGTTTCCATATTATAGATAATAGCAACAAGCAAAATTAGTATTATTCTTTATTTAGTACTTAATATGTTCTGGTAGATTGAAGTTTATTACACTTATTGATTTATTGCCAATTTTTTTTAAAATCGTGCTCTTCTTTTGAAACTATTTGCAATGGGTGATGGTGATGTGCAGTGTTTATAATCAAAAGAATAGTACCATCACATTAGTGCTCTTCTTTTGAAACTATTTTAAATCGTGCTCTTCTTTTGAAACTATTTTAAATCGTGCTCTTCTTTTGAAACTTTTATTTACTTTTCAACCAAGCGTTTTGACTGCTGTAAAAATGTATATTATATTTGGCATCCAACCAAGCATTTAAAAGGATAGTACTGACATTTTTTTGTAATATTCATATTAGTAGGCATAGTACATTAAATAAAGCATTTTATCTTTGGCATCCAATCAGTAATGCTGGTTATATCTGGAAATTTGATGATTTTTTAGTTTGGATTGACATTATGTCAAATAACATGCACCATAAAATTGGCAAGAGCGACTGTCAGGTTGATTTTGTATGATTTTTAAAGGACGCATTCAGTTTAGTAAAATATATTTTGTGATGATAGAAGATCAAGTTTAGGCCTCAGCTAAGTTATGCCCACACTTGATTTAGTTTCGTTGTATATAACACTTTGCCAGGTGATATAACATCAACTTTTAAATTGAATAAATAAAACTCTTATTGTAAAATAAAAATAAAATTTGAGTGTTTTAAGTTTTAGTGAACCTAAATTATTGTGTTAAAGGAGAAATAATTCGTAAATATGAATGTTAAATATGGGTTAGAATAGAATCTATTTATTTTATTTATAAATAAGAAGGATTTAAGAGTAGTAAATGGACAAGGTCCAAGACAAGGTTTGTAAAGTAATATAAAAATATTATAGCCAATTGAAAAGGATGGAGACAAAATGAATACGCATGTGACAAATATAAAGATAGCGATAGACGTGCATAGGTAGACTGACTTCATTTCATGTACCGAAGCTGAGGTGGCAAAGTGTGAGGGTAAATACAAAAGGTCTGATCTGAAGGTGTTGTACCGAAGATGTAACACCTGAAACTTAAAAAGACCAAGTAAAGTTCTAAGTAAAATGAACTAAGAAAATATGAAGACGAAGGTGACTAACGAAGGCAAAGGAGATCGCGAAAGCAAAGTATATTGCTGAAGGCATATGGGATTGACGAAGGTGTTTATCGAGGCGAAACAACGATACCTTCCATAATGCTTTTAATGAGAACATGTTAAACAGACTTCCCTAATGCAGACTCAAGGGTAATGGTATGTTAAAACCTTTTGAATTTTGGTGGAGAGTGAATGCCAAGGCCTATTAATTTTCGGTGAAAAGTTAATGCCGAGACCTACTGGTCGTAGGTGGGGAGTCAGTAGGTGGGGAGTCAATGTCGAGACCTATAAATTTTAGGTGGAGAGTTAATACCGTACCTTATAAATCTAAGGCTTAAGATATCCGAGGGTAGTACTTAGAGTTTCGTAAAGCATGAGGTACTGTAAAGATAGTTCCGAGGCATAAAATGACCGAGTATAGGTGCAAAACTTAACGAAGCATAATGCGTAATTAAATGCGAGACCTAATAAATGAATAATTAGGTGGAGTATTACGAAGTATGGTGCAAGGCCTTTGTGGCAACCCAATATTCAAATATAACATTATACTCGGAAGTGTCGATGTAAGGCCTTAGCAGTAACCCAATGTTTAAATTTGACACTGTATTGAGAAGCGTTAATGTGAGGCCTTAGTGGCTAACTGAATGTCCGTTCACTACATTATACGAAGGCGATGGTATAAGATCCAAGTAATGATCTAGTGGGTTTATATTTGGAAGCGTTGGTGTAAGGCTTTCTGGCTACTTAAATGTCCGTTCACGACATTACATGGAAATGATGGAAAAAGACTTGAGAGGCACAACTACTTTCTTATATTTGTCATCTAATCATGTTGAAGCTTGAAAGGATGAAGCAATCATGTAAATGTGGAAAAGTTACAAGGTAATATAGATACAATCAGATGTATTTATTGCTCAATGCCCTATTTTATCCGTAGAGTGTACTATTTTGTTGTTAACGAGCTTATCAAATTGTATTTCAAAAATAAAAAGTACATGTGACTCAATGGTAGAAATGTCAATTATATACGGTCTTAAAGGAAAAGTGGACTTGGATTTTTCTGCGCGTGCGTTTATACATCTGCGTGTATTATTATTTTTGATGAAAGAGTGATCCTTTCACGAGGAAATCACTCATCATCTGTGTGTATTATATAATATATATATATATATATATATATATATATATATATATATATATATATATATAAGAGAAATTCAAAATGAAACTTTGGTTGTGATGTTTTATTACGCAAGTATATATACATGTATGTTTGTACACACACAAATATACATACATACACATACACGTACACATATATACATACATACATACATATACATACACACATACACATATATGTATATATATGAGATTACGACAGACTTCAAAGCAATATTTTGTAGTAAAAAGTACTTAACTAACATTTTTTACATGTCCATCTGATGTGTCTTAGTACTTTTAAAAGAAGTTCGGTGGACATTTGTACACATTAGTTTGCACTAAAAAGAAGTTAACTTTCTTCTTTGCACACATTGGGATGACATACGTACTAATATAGGTCTGTGTAGCGTATATGAAGCCTTAAAAGTTAAAACCCAAAGAAAGCTGCAAATGATGAGATCCACTGGATATCTTACGTCGCAGGCGCGCTCAAGAATATTCTGTCGAATGGATTCTGATCCGTCTCTCAAAATGAATCCAAACCCATTTCCACTACTCAGTTAAGAGGTAATTGCTAGCTTATATTCACCTCCCACATAAGATGTGGCACCACCACTAAAATAACAATTAAATGGCTATTCTACAGTCACACCTCATTTATTCCGCCTTTAATCCGTCATTCCTCCACTAACAGAAAAAGCCGATCCAAGCCCGATAGTCCGATTATTCACATAGCTTCGATTCTCGTTATCTATGGACGCCTGGGTTCTCAATCTCAAAAGTGGATCCCTCATTTTCAAAGATGTTAGCAGGTTCGGGTACGATTCTAAACGGGTTTCGGAGTTTAGGGTCCCAAAGTTTCTACATGGATGTCGGCCTTTAGTGGTGACAGCGGCTGCTGGGAAGAAGAAGAATCGTGATGATGATCATTCGAATTCAGGTTTCTAATTCTTTGTTTGTATTTTAATTTTGCTTTTCACCTAGGCTCCTTTTGGCGCCAGTATGTACGTTGGTATATCGTAAAATCGTGGGAGTAAAATTCATGGATTCAGACTATTCAGTAAAATTCATGGATTCAGACTATTCAGTCATAGTGAAGAAAAACAATTTAGGCTTAATTTGCACATTATTTGATATTATAAAAAAAATTAGAATGCATTCTTACATTTTTATGTTGATACTTAAATAACCTTTAGAAAAGAATATAAGTTGGCAAAATCACATTCTGTATCAATGTTTAAAAGAAAAAAATCACTTATTTTTACAATTTACGTGAAGGAGACGCTCATCTATTCATAAAGAATGAACAAGTCTGATCCTCGCATGTATAAATCAGTTTGATCCTTAGATTGTCCAAACCTGTAGAGTCGGAAAGCCACCAGTCACCACAAAACCATCTGGCAATATAATTAGTGATCTTTTACTATTCACATTGACTTCCTTTGATTAGCAATTTGATGTTGAACTATTCTCAGTACACTCTCTCATGAGCATCTCTTAAACCATATTCGTGGACATTTATATTAGATGATGTAGAACATAAGTAGTGATCAGGGCCAACCCAAGGTGATTGGTTGCCCTAGGCAATTTTTGAAATGAAACTGTGCGAGAATTTTTTAATGAAAAGGTGGGATTTGAATTAGGTTACTTAGTATAGGAACTGTGTAGCAAACCATTTGACAACAACACAGTTATTAACTAATTTTCCCTTATATCTTAGTTTTTTCTTTTAGAAAAAAAATCACATTACAACCACTTTGTTGCACTCCCCTTCCTGTTGCCCTTGGCGACTGCCTTGGAAGCCTTGCCCTAGGGCCGGGCTTGGTAGTGGTTAAGTGTAAAAGATGGGTTGGGCGTTGATATTTTTGACTGTTGAGAATATATTTTTCAATATATCAATATAGCACTAAGGATTATCACAACACAATGAGAAGAGCGAATATCTTAACATTAGTATACATCTCAGTATTACTTGTCTCCATAGTATGCATCACCAGTATGTATGGTTAAAGACATTTGACTTTGTATAATTGACAAATAATTGAAAGTTTCCTACACAAATTTTCTTTTCCAATCATAAGTAATCAAATTTTACGGTGCTTAACCAATAAGAATTAATCATATCATACTGTTGAAAATGTGACAACAACTGAAATGTGTACTCTTTATTAACAAACATGCACGCATTCTAAAGTAGGAATTTGATAGTGCAGGTTTACTGTAGTAATGCAATGCATGCATTTCACTGTAGTAGTGTTAGAAGTTGTTGTGACTTATTTTATGTTGTCCTAGTCTTAAGTATAGTGGAGCCTATTCTCCATTTATCTAGGATCTAGTGATTTGTGTAGCGACTACTTTTACATGTGTGTGTAAGTGCCTATATAAATGCTTTGTTGGTTAATGAATAATATGAAGTAATTTTCAGTTTAATAAATGTTCTTTCTAAAGCTCCAATAAGTGTTATCAGAGCTTGATGCTCGATTCATGGTATTTTCTTGGCGGCTGTAGCTTCTATGCTACTATCCGCCAGGATCTTTCAAATGAATGTTTGGTCCTTGGTTATCTTAACTTTGAGAGAAGTGGAAGAGCTGTGAAGAAGATAGTTTTTCAAGTGATGGAGGTCTTACGGGTGGAGCTTGGTGTTGGTAGTTTTTTAGCACAACTTGGGCTAGTAGGTGAAAATAAGTGGGTCTGAAATTTCCTGGCTGGAGCTCTAGCTATTGCGAAAGGATATTGTGGTTAAATGGTTTAGGTACCGATGGCTTTTGCTAGCACAACCTCGAGGCGCCGATGGTGTTTGTGAGCGCAGCCTTGTGGATGAAGTTTGCTAGTGGATGGAGCATACAAGTGGAAGTATGTAGCTGGCCGAGCTTGTTTATGCAAGCATGGAAAAAGTGTTGTGAGCAATAGACAGATTTCAAAATGTTTGTATTTTTGTTAGTATGAGTTTGCTTTTGTTGCGAGTGAGCTTGATTATCAAAAACAGTTGTACCATGGCATTGAGTCAGCATATGGTTAGCAACAACAGTTGTCAGCTGATGCTTATAGTTGCAGCAACTAGGCCAAAGTTGTCACAGGCTAAGGCAGAGCTCATCTGGAGTCAGCCAGAAGAAGCATCTGTCACATGGAGATCTAGCCTTATCTGAGTCAGAGTTTAGTGTAGTCAGTTGGAAAAATTGTCACCTGGACTTGTATAGTTGAATCTCAGTCGAAAATACTCGTGTTAGTCGAAATTTTAGGCTGGAGCTCTATGTTAGCCGGAGGTTGCTGATTCAGTCAGAGGTGATGCTTGGAGCAGTTAAGGCTGGTAAATGACATGTGCGAACTTTGCTTGAGTCGGAAGTTGAAGTCATGAGTCTGCGATACGGTTAATTATCCAAAGCTTTTGCTTAGCTGATTGGTGTTGAATGATGAGGACGTTGCTGCCAATGTTTTCATTATGGGATTTAAATCGGTAATCTTAAAGTTTGAACTTTAAATCGAAATGGGAATTAAATCGAAAATCTTAAAGTTTGAACTTTAAATCAAAACGGGATTTAAATCGTAAATCGTGGATTCAAAAGATCCATATTGTAAAGTATGTACACACTTTGAAATTGATTTTGATGTCAGAACTTCAACAACTAAACTTGAAACATAATTTTCGCTTTTATTTTCTTTCAAATTTTGTTTTGTGAACATTATAATTGAATTGTGAATCCAAGTAAATATATTAAATATGTTAGTATAAGTTAAATTTTATTTTAAATTGCGGTTTTGACTTAGTTTTAATCGGAATGTAAATTGAATCGTAGAGGGGAAGATTCGATCTGAATCAGGATTTAAATCGCAAGGTCTTAAGATTTTTGACAACCATGGTTGCTGCAGCTACGGCTGTCAACAAACTGCAGAGGTGGCAATGAATGCTGTCAATGCACCAGTGCATGGAAAGTGTTACCTGATGGAATTATTCGTTCGATAATCGGCTTGTCTACAGATTGGCCAATTGCAGTTGATAGTAAGTTGAATCTTGGAGATAGTGTGGCTGTAACGTGAGTTCATCAAAGACGATCAGAAAAATTCATCAGAGGTTCGTTTTGGAGGTGGGCGCAGTGTGATGAGAAGTGGTAGTGGTCAGAATATGAGTGAATTGTAGCGGCAGCACATGTTGGTGCATCTCCGACAAAAGGTGGTCACACTTTCAGCAGCATGAGAGTAAATTTTGTCACTGTCATCGCTTTTATTGATTCACCAACCACTACCTCCTTCATGGGCAGCTGCATCCTGTATTATTGTCAGTTACCTTTATTAGAGGGCTTGTGAAAAGTGGTTATTGACGAAGTGGCAGTAATTTATTATAAAGATACTGTATCTTCATGTTTGCTTGCCAGTGTGCATGGAAGGCTGCATTTGATAGTGAAGGACAAAAGTAATGCGTATTAGAGACCGATAAAACACCGCAGAGGCAAATTCAGTGATAATGGGAGAATTTTGGAGAGTTGCAGCTAGTAAGAATTTCGGGTGCGGAGCTGATAAGCTGTCAAGTTTTGTTTGTAATTGCCAACATTGCTGCGTTTAAAGTGCTATATCACTTCACTGAAATTAAGTTGGTATACATCATCAACAACCAACATAAATGATAGTCCAGTTACATAAAAGATGGTCTCAACTAGATGGTACGTCATTTGAACATGTATTTCTTTCATTTTTGGATAATGTACCTTGTGAAGTACCGATTGCAGAGTATGGTGGGAAGATTATAATGAATCCCCAAATCAGCTGTAATTCTAAAGAAGCTGATTAATACTTGTTGATTGAAGAGGATATGTGCTGGTGAATATTGTTGTTGAGTGTGAATTTGTGTTCTTGAAAGTGTTGTGGAAGTTAGTAGAGATGAATTCGATGCATAGAAATTAGGGCCGTCAATACTCGAAAAATCCAAAATCCATCTGCATCCATATTCGAAAAGCGGATAAATATTTCGAAAAAACGGATGCGGATACGAAGACATCAACATCCGAAAATTATCTGTCCGGTTTTCTCTCTCAAGATTATAGTTTAAATTATGTATTATACAATGAAAGATATCTATTTATTGTTTTATTAACTTAGAAGTTTATATTATATGCACCAATACATATTAACTGCTCAAAATTATTTATTCTCATCATACTTGTTTATTTTTTACACTTTAATAATTAATGAGATTGAAAAAAGTTTATGTTAAACTAAAATTTTCTATTTATATTTCTTGATTTAACGATCGTTAGCGGATATGATAATCGTTCGATATCCGTCTGTATCCATGGATGTAGATACCCGATATTCGAAAATGATTTCGGATACGGATACAGATATGACACTATCCACATCCGAAAGTATCCGTTGACAGACCTAATAGAGATGCCGCTTATAAGATTGCACAATTGGCAGAGTGTTTAATAGTTGTTTGATAAAATGCTTATTAGGAAATAGATATATTCCTATAAGTGAAGTAGATAAGCATGTGACTAAAGTTTGATTTCATGTGATTCAACTAGCAAGCAAGGAAGACTAACGGCTCTAGCTCGTTGAAGAGATGATTGACATTGTTATATCAAGGGATGGTCCGTATGCAAAGACCAAGTTTGTCGCTTAGATGAAACTAGAAGAGATGGTTCATGAGCAATGAATCAATCAATGTGAAGTGGTTAAGCACGTTCGATCTGTTGTTGATGTAGATTGTTAATGCAAGACGAAAAAAATCCAAAATTGCGGTTCATTAAAGGCTGTTTTAATAATTTGTAAACTGAATGTTTTCTAGACACATTTTAGAAGTTTGTGACTTGTTCTATGTTGTTCCAGTCTTAAGGACGGTGAATAATATGACATAGTTTCAAGTTTAATAAACTTTCTTTCTAAATTTCCAACAAGTAATAGTCGACCAAGAGTTTGTGAAATGAGCAAATTGGCCCATTTCTAGTAGATGACCCACCTTTTCTTACTTTTACACCACTCATCTACCACTACAATCCAACACACATAGGCAACATTCAACCCAGCACAGAAACAGCTACATAAATCATGTTCAAGTATTGAAAACAAAACAATATTTACATATCAAATACTAATATAAGCTAATAATAAACAAATAAAGTCGGCATGCACAATAGAACACTTTTTATTGAGTTCATAAAACTAAACTGAGATCGTACACTTCCTTAGTGGTTGATAGTGAGTTTGTGGTGGGAATTTTGTCTGCAATTTAAACAGTGTAGTGATCTCCGTTTGATTCACTTACCACACTAGCGTGTGAACTGAGAGTTGAGCAAATTCTCATAATCGTCACCATGTTGAGTAATATACCGAATACCGATATGACTACAATTTATTCCTTTACATGTATATATGAATTACTCCTAAATTTTGAAGAGAAGAGGATGAGCTGCTAACTGAAGCAAAATTTTAAATTTTAACTTCTTGCCTAGCAACATTGGAAAAAAATTTGGTGAGTGATTTTGTATAGAGAAATGCCACTATTAAGCATTCTTCCTCTTTTAGTTTGAGATGATGGTGAAAAAAAATTTAAACGGTACAAAGAGTTAAGAATGCTGATCATTATTAACTTGTTATCTAAGTTATAAGTGAGATAGAAAACAAAAGAAAAATTCATTCATGGTGTGAACGATTATTCCATGCAAAAACATAAGGAAAACTATTCCATTTTGTTTATAGCACATATGGAATGGAAAAATAATCGGGTTAGAGCATGTCATGCTTTGCTTGTGTAGAGTCAAAGAAGCACTGTTTGAATTATTTGGCTAAATCGTGGACAATATCGCTATCTTTAAGACGTTTCGTTGCTCTACTCGAAATGTGCAAAGTAGGCCATCAACCACGCCGTTCGTAGGATAAAACAAGCTATTTTTGATTTCCTATGCACCGAGGAAAATCGTTCACAGACACCCTTTAATTTTCTCGAGAATTTTTTTGAAATCTTTTATAGTGGAAAAGTAGTAGTTCGAAAATGGTAGAATATAGTAGTTTTTTCCGTTGTACTTTCAGTTTTCTGTCCTTTTTATCGTCTTTTTTATCGGTTAAACAGATAGAGTATTCTTTTTAACGGAAAAGAGAGCATCGAGTGAGGGAAATACCGGATCAACCCAATAAAAATGGGATCGTGTAGATATTAAGTTTTATCTCATTTTTACCGCGACAACAAAACAAAAGAAAACGTGTCCAAAGGTTACCATTTAAAGGCAAATCGTTTTCCAAAAATATAACGTTTAAATTTTTATATCAAAAATATAGAGTGCTACATCACACAAGCCTGGTCTGACTCATTTGGATCGGGTTGAGTCGAGTTGGTCGGTCGGATGGGCAGCGTGTGCGTGTGGTTATACATGACTCCCCTCTTCAAACCAAATGAAAAACATTGGATGTCCTAAGGGTTCAATATAGTTAGGGGTGTATATATATCGATTTCTTGCGAAATTTCTTAAGATGTCGAATTAAAGAGCCTCAATGCACTTTCGTATTTTCAAATTCATATACTTTAAAAAAGTCCAACAATCCTCTACTTGAATGTTTAAAAATATTTCCTTTAGCAATTTTCGTACTTATAAGATTTGGTGTAAACAAAGTTATCTTTTGATCTCAACCTTTACATAATAAGATTTAGATTATACTATAGTGACACGTAGCCTTGAACTTCATCTCAAACATTAAACCACACAACCTTTCTAGGTGTAGTTAATAGCCTGTGTGTTAAAGATCATTCACGTCTATCTTAGTATAGTAAATGCTTTAGAAATTTTTGTCATAAAATTCCATAGCAGTTACATTTCACATCCACGCAGGTGAATCTAGTAAGGGTACTCACGTAGTTTGATACTCCGCTTTACGTAGAGTATATATCTCATTAAGAGTTGCTGTTAACTCATTCCTTTATCGCTTTAGGAATACATACCTCTATATTAAGAAAATAACATGTTCAACTTGTATCAGCTATCACGTTACAGTTTGTTATTAATCATCGAACCTAGTTCTCGAGATCTCCAGTTTTTAGGTTGGGTTATCATTATGAGTGACTCTTCATATTAAGAGAAGTAGTCCCATTGCTTTTGAAATTTTATGAACATTCTCTCCGGTCAATATTTTTGTTAGAGGATCTGCTTATGTTCAGAGTGTGTGTATGATCCACCCTAACAGCTCTCGAAAAGAGAAACTCTACAACGATACCATGCTTACGACGTATCCGTCTTCTCTTATAGTGATAACAACAGTTTTGAACTTTTGTAATAGCCGCGGTACTATCGCAATGGATCAATGTAGCTAGTATCGATTTTTCGCGTAAAGGAATCTCAGCTAACAGATTTCTCTATCAATCTACTTCTTCACTATTGTAGCTAGTGCTAGCAGCTCAGACTTCATAATGGATTGAGCCAAAATTGT
Source organism: Allium cepa (assembly GCA_030765085.1). NCBI lineage: Eukaryota > Viridiplantae > Streptophyta > Magnoliopsida > Asparagales > Amaryllidaceae > Allium > Allium cepa. Next base: position 879,222,171 of record CM060934.1, read on the forward strand.
TTGTTTCTTAGATTTTCAAGAAACAACTTCACCAGTTATGCTAAAATTTAGTTACTTGCTGCTTTGGAGCCATCAGACAAAGTGTTCCGGTCTACATCTCTGTATTCTTCAAGAATAGCGGGAAACATCTTCATATAACCTGAGGTTTATAGTTCTAGTATGGTATTTCATGACACTTTAAAAGCATGTCAATGTTTTATACTAGGTCTGCTACTAAGCCTGCATAATAAATCCATGACATAAGATATTGGGTGTTAGACCAAATTTATGTATTTTTATTAGTTAGCAAAATACCGTTTGAATTATTTGGTTAAGTAGCGGCAATCGCTATCTTTAAGACGTTTCGCGGCTCCACTCGAAAGATGTAGACTATCAATCATGTCGTCCCCAGTATGTTTCTAATAATATGATTTCCTTTGCAATAAGGAAAACCATTCACTGACACCCTTTGGTTCGTTCAAGAGAATTTTTGAAATTTTTTGTATGTAGAAAAGTAGTTTGAAAATGGTAGAACGAAGTAGTTTTTAGTTCTACTATCAATTTTCTGTCTATTTATCGATTAAATAGACAGTTTTCTTTTCAATGGAAAATGAGAGCACCGTTAGTAAGTGGGGGAAATATCGGATTAACGCAATAAAAATGAGATCGTGTACATGTTAACTTGAATTTCATTTTTACCCTAAATCCAAATGCCACACCAACCCGGTTTGGTTTGGCTCGGTTCGAGTTGGTTGGACGGACGACGCGCGCTCGTATTTGGTGGTCACGCACGACTCCTTTCCTCAATCCAAATGGCAACAGTGGATGCTCGAAGTGTCCAATACAGTGTTGTGTGTACATAATATTCTTTTTCTAAATTTCTTAAGGTGTGAGACTAAAAAGCCTCAATGCACTCGGTTCTATTCTTCAAAATTCACGTACTTTTAACACAGAAATTCCACCAGCTTGTCTGTCCTCTTGTCAGTTTAAATGTTGGTTATCCAACTTAGTGTTTGTACCGAGGAGATTGATCCTAGCTCCTCCTTTCCAAGAAATCGACGAGGGGATGCTTGCTATCATTCTTGTGCTAACTAGCCAATCAGTGAATCAAAAGGATTGTAACAACTTAACAAAGAGTGGTGATAGTTATAACTTATCATCTAAGTTGTAATCAGAGATGAAAAATAAGTAAATCAAGCTTTCAATGGCGTATACAAAGATGATTTTAGTCGTTATGTCCAACTTGAGTCGTATCAAAGATATCAAGCATTGGAGACTACCAATTGATTATATTGATTTGATTGAAGTAAACAAGATAAGTGATTGTTAAGTTTAAGTGGGAGAAAATCCAAAAAATTGTGTTATGGTATCACAACGTTAGTTAGGTGTATGAATATTTTATAAGTGCATATAACAGCTCGATCATCACATGTGAGAGTCGAATAAAAATGAGAAAAACATCCTAAGTTTCACTACTCAAAAGCCAACATATGTATATTTCTGCATTATCCTAATCTGACCTTGATATCAAAAATGTAACACCCCTGATTCGGTATCCATGCTATCAGAGGGAGTGAACCATTCGAAAGCATTGAGTAAATAACATGATATGAGCGATCTTTCGTATACATTCCCTATAGCCAACACGGATACGTTTCTATACCTGAATATATCTGGACTAATACGCAACTCATCTTAGCACAAAGCAGCATATACGAGTTTTCGGGACTTAATAATACAAGATTAGAGACATAGGAAAATAAATCCAGACTAATAGAATTGAAAGTGAATAAAAAATATATAAATATATGTCATATTTGGAAATTGAATACGATATCTCATATCATACATCTCACGTCTAACACATGACTAAACAGGTTCAGAACATGACATCATAACATCAAACACAACCAAGTCACTATACCATTTCAAGCCCTCGTGTCATATAGAATATATAACAACAAAATCTTCAGAATCTCTCTTTATGTAAAGTTCTGCCTCCTATACGTATGATAAGGATCGACTACACCTTAATATGGTTGCACGTCAATTTCCTTTAATTTCCACCGCACATTCCGCATTAAAATATAGAGTGAAGTGACAAAAGAGAGAAAGTATAATTTTAAATCGGAATTTATGGTTAAAATAAAAAAGGATTTGAGGTGCAGCAAAAACGAAGTGTAGCCGATCTATAGACATATATATGTATATAAATGCGCTCACACATATACACACATACATTAATAACATCATTTTAGATTTTTACCTAAGTAACATTAGATACAACTCGCACATCATACATACATAAATATGTACACACACATACACATATATAACCTGCATTGATGATCAATCCCTCAATCATCTAACAACTCACACATCACATGTGAGAGTCGAACAAAAATGAAAAAAAAAACATCTTAAATCTCACTTCTCTAAGGCCAAAATATGTCTCTATCCCTGCATTATTCTAATCCGACTTTGATTAACAGAAAATGTGACGTCTCGATTCAGTGTCCATGCCATCAGAGTGAGTTAAGCATGGAGTAAAGAGCACGATATGAGCGATCTCTCATCTAGGTACAAAGTAACATATACAAGTTTTTGGGATAATAATATAATATTAGAGACACGTTGGAAAATAAACTAAAACTAGCAGAATTGAAAGCTAATAAAATATATATAAATATATGTCGTATCTGAAAATTGAATACGATATCTCATACAATACATCTCACATCTAATACATGACTAAACATGTTAAGAACGTCGTAACATCAAATACAACCAAGTCACTATACCAATTCAATTAACATTTCATGTTTTTCAAAATTTCAACTTCATGTAATATAATAACGAGAACTCAGTTTCAATACTTTGAAATATTTTTCTACATTTTGATAAAGCTATTGAGCGAGACAGACTTTTAGTACACCGGTGTTTGATTTTGCTCAACAAATGAAATATTACTATTATCAAATGTCCAATTCAAATCACAATTGTGTGTGAACATGTGTGTAGAGCCTTCTTTATTCAGCACCATTTGCAGCCTCCTGATATCAGCCACAAATTCATTTTAAATATTAATCCATGTGACACGAGAGAGGAAAAAAAAACTAATATTCAAATAGAAATTTGCGACTGACATCAAATGGCTATAAAATGGTGCTAATTAAGAAATTATTGATCCTAGCTCTTACATACACATTCATTTTCACAATCATTCTAATCATAGCATAAGCAACACTCAATATTAAAAGCAATCACTTTAAAATTATATCTCATTTAATATCAATAAGTTTGTCAATGAAGAAAGTCATATATATTTAATAATTCCTCTTTTTTCATAATTAAGTAGGAAACAGATTTTATGCTCAATGGAAGAATGATGAATCAACTAGTGACTTGTCTAGTGGTATTTCACTCTTTCAACTTCTCTAGCCATTCCTTTGTTTGACTGTTGCCTCTTTACTTACATTTGCACCTAAATTCATCCAAATTTCTCATTTGTTTAAACAGCTGTGTTTTAAAAAATAGTGTTATCATATAAATATCAAAAGCTAGGATAATCGATCATTTTCTTAACAAAAAAATCAATTACATATGTTCAGCGTATAGTATTTCTCAGGCTGGGATGGAGATCATAAACAATTATTTAGTCAGTGAACTTAAATAATCAAGTTTTACTTTTGCATTTAGAATTATTCAACATGAAATTAAAGAGTAAGTAGGATATTATATGAATGTATAATACTACTGATAAGTGAATTGATTAACATAAAACTGAATAACTTTTTATTAGGTTTTAAATTTGAACTTTCGACCTCCTTTATATATCAATATTTTCAATTGAAAATAAGAGCTGATTTCTATCATGGGATTGAACTTGTGACCTCATTTGTCCATCATGGACGTTTTGAAAACTGTGTGGTTAGACAAAAAATTATGATGCCATTACAATTAAGATATCTTTGGGAATAAAAGGGATAATTTCTAGCAATTCCTTAAGAACATTTTATTCATATGAACGAAAGTAAAATATCCTACATGATTTTACTTGGATATAAATCTACTTAGGGTAGTTCTAGCATCACTCTCTCAAAAACTACTTGGCCAAAGAGTAAAGTATTTCAACGCATGGATCATAGAGTACTTCATCAATCTCTTGAAGGGACGATGATTTAGAATAATTTATCAACTTATTATAAGTTCAGAATCTTGCACTTCAGTTTATGATATAGAATCAAAGAATTGAGCCATCTTACCAATATCGTCAAACCATTGAATAAATTAATTTTTTCCCTTTTTCCTTTTGTCTTTCTTTTTTCTTCACGGTTTCTACCTGTAATAGTTTATTTTTTCTTCTGCAGTTGTGTGGTGTTGACTGAATGTCTTTAAATTGTAGGAAACAGCGAAGGAAGTTCAAAATTTGATGACTCAACTCATCGTATTTCTCCCCTCAACTGGAGAGATTTCAGAGCAGAACTTGTGCGCGATGTGAGTTGCATATTTCTCCATTCTTTCCAAATTAAGATTATAAGATATGTTTAGTTTGTACCATAGGTTAACTGAAGTTTGTACGCAAAATGTTACCAGGAGCTGCTCAATTCATCAGACACTCCCAAATCACCATCTCATAAACTGGGTCCAAAATGGGCCCACCCGCTCTCTGAAATCGAACCCGGCTGCATACTGGTGGCGACAGAGAAGCTGGACGGCGTCCGCAACTTTGAGAGAAGCGTCGTCCTCCTCCTGCGGTTAGGCACCCGTGACCCACGAGAAGGTCCATTCGGTGTAATAATCAACCGCCCCCTCCACAAAAAAATAAAGCACATCAACCCTTCAAACCCAGATTTAGCAACCACGTTTTCAGGGTGCTCCCTCCACTTTGGAGGGCCTCTGGACGCAAGCATGTTCCTGTTCAAACACGGGGACAAGTCCATTCCAGGCTTCGATCAAGTGATCCCAGGCTTGAGTTACGGTGCAAGAAACAGCTTGGATGAAGCTGCAAACCTAGTAAAGAAGGGACTTGTCAAGGCTGAAGATTTTAGGTTTTTCGTGGGGTACGCAGGCTGGGAATTCGAGCAGTTGAGGGAGGAGATTGCCGATAACTACTGGGTTGTTTCTGCTTGTAGTTCGTATTTCATTAATGGTGGTGAAGCAGCTGATGGACTTTGGGGTGAGATATTGCAGTTGATGGGAGGTCCCTACTCTGAATTGAGTCGGAAGCCCAAGAGAGAGGGTTTGTGAATTGTTTGATTTACAAAGTAGTTGTACAGGCAGTGATGAAATTAGCAATAATAAGGTATGTTCTGTTTCATTAGGGGTTTTTGTAGATTTAAATGTGATATATATTATATGTGATAAGATGATAATAAAGACTATTTTTATGTACTGATACCTCGGTTAACAAACTGTGGGATGATGGCTGTCTATATGTATTTTGGGATTTATTGTGTGGTTTGATTGTAAATAAGTGTGGTTAAATCATGGGATGATGGCTGTCTGCGTGCATTTGGGTTTCAAGGTATTATTTGATCCTAACTTGCATTTGCATTGGATTTGAACTTGTGATTGTGGATTTAAGGTAAATACCCTTTTCAATGTGAAAGAAGGCTACCCGTCCAGATTTTTCAACTTAAGAGTATGATTACATTCATGTAGTATTGGATAAAGAGAATGCCAGTGAGAAGGACTTGACATTCATATTTGCTTTTATTGCGGCCTTTGCATTATTCGTATTCAAAGCTGTCTTTTGCATCAAAAGCCAAAACATTGAAGGTAGGGATGTAGACAAACTGTCAGTTTAGATTTATGTAATGCATATGTTGCATCTAGTAGCAGTTTACATCTACGCTTTCTTTTTTTCAGGTAAAGCGTCACAGCAATTGATAAACAAAAAATAATTGTCCGCCATCTAAAATCAAAGAATATGAAGAAAATAAATAAAATGTAGAACACCCATTGTAATGCACAAGGAAAACAAGTTTTAAATATTTTTTACCCGTGAATTTGAAATATAAAGTCCATTGGGTTATATCAAGGCCGGTTCCAGGGCAAGTCCAGCCAGACGGCCGTCTAGGGCAACCTCTCGGATAGAGGGCAACATGAGAGAGGAGATGGAAGGTTAACATGATTTATCTTTAGAAACATGTTGTACTTGCTATTAACAGAGTGAGATTTGGTGTAGTGGTTAGGTTTACCTTCCTTGACACTAAGGTTGCAGGTTTGATTCCTGGTTGCTTTGTTATATTTAGACTTTATTTTACTTTATTTTCCTTGATCTAATCTTTTGTTTGCCTAGAGCAACCCAAGTTTTTACCGGCCCTGGTTATATACATTTAAATAGGCTCAAATTTTTGTGGAAATAATCTTGGATATAATACGAACATATCATACACACGATGCTATTATTGCGCATAGGTCTCCTTGGGTATTTTGTGAAATTTAAACTGAACAGTAGCGTTTTTCCTTTATCCGATCTTAATAGACTATTCTTACGAAAGACCAATTTTTAATCCTTCTCCATTCCTCTCTTATCATCCTAACCCTAAAATATACCGACGGTCGACATTGACTGTTCCTCCTACAGTCGCCAAGGCCCTTCAAATCTGAAACTACAGCCTGATTTCAAGGTACGTACTCTACTACTTCAATTCACACACAATTCTCCATCACCATTCAAGGTATGCTTAAACCTAATTTCACCATCTTAGCTATTTGTTTCACTCTGTTGGCTTCTGCTTTTTTTATCTCTTAGTTATTGTTAGAAAATACTTCATCTCACGAATAATCATCCAAAAGTTTTTATTTTATTTTTGTACGTCAATAAAAAGTTTATGCTTAGATGATAGATGTGACTTCTTATTTATTTACAAACTAGGGTCCATACTTTGATATCAAGTGAAATTCTCCATCCACATCAGTGGATTTATATTATTTCTTAAACATCGTAGGTTTCAGTTTCATGCGAGAGCAGCATTGAGAGCACCATATTTTAAACTTTCTACTATCATGATGGTACTAGGTAGTGTAAAACACGGTGCCCTTAGCCATCTTTTTAAAAATATTTCTTATAGAATTATCCTATGAAAGTTTATAATTTTTATATTATAAAACTTTAAGCTATTTAATATTAAATTTTTTTCCCACTTTTAATGGATTTGAAAGTACACAATAGAATTTTTTCTACAATTCATGCTTAAGATAAGTTATACAAAAAATTAATAAATTTATAATTAGTTTTGCTTTCAAAGTTTTAAGATTAGTTGTAATAGTTAAATACTCATGTCAAGATAATTTTCCTTTTTTTTTAACGCACTTCTTCCATAGAGATTTAATGCAGCTAGTTTTTCTATACATTTAAATGTTATGTTTTTTTGTGAGATATTTATATATTGATGTTGATCCTATTGTAATTCCCACTAATGCAAGGAGTCGCAATTGCTACTTGACTATTCAACTCTACCGAAGCGTCTGATTGGTAAAAACCAAAAGCAGAAAGAATCTTCCAAGAGAAAGGCACGTTTTGAGACTTTAAGTGCTATGTAAGCATGGTGAAACGGATGTTCTTATTTTTAGTGGCATTCTATCATGGATCACTATTTTTGTGTATATAATTTCATTCGGCACTCTTGGTTTTCTGGTGGTTAAATGATTTAAGTTTTGTGAAAACACTTGGATTTTCTTTTTCTTTAGGATTACCTTAAATAACCTCTTCATGTTTAGGTACTAAAAACATGTATACGGGGCTTTGCACAGAACGTCCATGTTCATGATGTTGTTACAAGAAAAGTTTCTGTAGCAATGAGTATGTAAATTAGGTCTCTGTTTATCTAAATCAGAAAGCACAAAGAAAACGCAAACTAGCTTGCGCTTTCATGATAGAAAGCGCAAGTTAAATTGTGCTTTCAAAAGTTTAAAATTTTCAAAATCAGAAAGCGCAAACTAGCTTGCGCTTTCCTGATAAAAGCGCAAGTTAACTTGCACTTTTCAAAAATTTTAAAAATTCAAAAAAAATTTCAAAATCATAAAACGCAAACTAGCTTGCGCTTTCCTGACATAAAGCGCAAGTTAATTTGCGTTTTTCAAAAATTTCAAAATTTTAAAAAATATTTCAAAATCAAAATGCGCAAATTAGTTTGCGTTTCCTAATAGGAAGCGCAAGCTAACTTGTACTTTTCAAAAATTTAAAAGTTTCAATAAATTTCAAAATAAATAAATCAAAAGTGCAAGTTACATTGCATTTTTTGTCAGAGAAATGCAAGACACCTTGCATTTTCTATTTTTCAAAAATAGAGATCAAATTTACATATTCATTTTTTAGGCGCTTTTCTTATAACAACATAAAAAATGGGACCTGTAGCTCTTTTTTGTATATATATTGCATAGATTTTTTGACTCATGGATAGTAATGTCTCTCATCTATTCTATAACTCATTTATTGTTCAGTAATAAATATTTATTTAATAGTTAACTAAGACCATATTTAGGATTTATTCAATAGGAACAAATATGAAAAAAAAAATCAATAGTTCTCTAACAACCATCCATTCTTGGGTTAAGTTAGCGTTGACCACACTCCTTATGCTTGACACTATAGTTAAATTACTTATATCAAAATATTACAAAAGTAATAGCAACATTTATTATAGTTGATTTCTACCCATTGTAGATAACTCAAGAAGTTTAAATTTCTTCACACATATAGTTATTTGCCAAAGTATGTATGCATTACAACTTTCTTTTTTGATGAAAATCTATCCTAACTTACAATTTTTGTCCCTTCCAGTAAACAACTGTACATATTTGTGGACATGTTGTTGAATATGCAAGTATATGGTTTTTGTTTGATGATAATAAACACACGCACACATATATATATATTCATTTAAATGTATTTGTTAATGTACTATTTTATTTTCACAGATTAAATAAATATTTGCTGAATAAAATAAATAATACAGAATTTAATTCAAACAGATATTTTATTCAAACAAATATTTATTATAATTTTGAATAGTACAAATTTGAGCTCTCACTATATATACAAATTCAATGACAATACAAATTCGATTACATCACAATTTATCATTTACAAATGCATCTCACTACAATTCACTCATTCACTCGTATTTTATCTTCAACTTCACTACAGATTGAATCCAGCATCTGAGAAATCTGCAAAAATACACACTAACGCGGTAAAATTGAAAACAAAATATTTTTGCAGTATAAAATAAAATGTGATTTTTGAAATATTATTTGCCTCAGTTATTTGGGTTGTTCGTCATCATTTAATTTTGAATTCATCAAACACGAACTTGTGACATGCACAGTGTATCACTGTACATGCCACAAGACCGTGCACACCGATATACACTTGATAAAGTTACAGGGATAGGTGAGCACAAGGTCAAACCCAAATCAAAAGCCTGGTTCAACTCAAGTGCAATAAAAATAATGTCACAATATAAGCACAAGGTCAAACCCGAGCTTTAAGCTGGATTCAACACAGGTGCAATCCAAATTTACAGACTCAATGATACAACATGCATATGACGCAAGACTGCAAACAAGTGTTGAAATAAGACTCAATGGAACAACCCTGCTACACTGCGGATGCAAGCAGACTCAAGTCACAATACAGCTTGAACCAAAAGGTATACAACAAGTAGATGAACTATGCAACAGAGAGATGTACACAATGAATGCAAGTACAGCAGCCTCAACATTAGTACAAACACAAGTACACATACATGGCAACCAAACTGCCAGGCTCAAAGATATATATATATATATATATATATATATATATATGCTATGCACATAACAATCAAATAAATCAAAGGAGAATCAGGCCTACAGCTAACAAGGAAAAAATGTAAACACACACACATATATGTGCAGTGAAACCAGAGGCACGCAATAACTCAATACATTAAGACATGCACACATATATATGTATCGACGAAGCAGTGCAGCAGTGAGTGGCAACAACAAATAAATAGGCAAATTTCAATACAGTGAACAATGCATATGATCAAACAACATAGTATATAGACATTCAAAGAAGTTAAAGATGCAAGCTTTAAAAGGTACCATACTCAAGTAACATCAAATTAGAGACAAGTACACAAGTCGTGTACGTGATCAGAAACATGTATATACAACAACATGATGACCAGACCAGACTACACAAATACATGGAACAATGCAACAGTCGACAGTGAAGATAACAACACGACTCAAATGAACAAAGCAGAGAAAAATTCAATGGCCAAAGTCGAGAACAAAGAACGAAATCAAGCATCAGTATCAACTGGCTGATGTCAACAGAATGTCGAACAAGTTCATATCAACACAAAATCACCATGACCGAAGTCAACAAAGTGCCAGAAAACAAAAACAGTGACAAGGCCGAAAGTTGACCAAGTCAGAAATCAACACTGTGATTATCAAGTAACCAAATATACGAAATTGACAAAGTCAGAAATCATCACTATCAACCATACGAAAATCAGTGGCCGAGACGAATTCAAGCTAAATTATTTGACGAATTCGTATAAAATATACGAACGAAAATATAGGGCTTCGAACCCTATATAAACGATGAACATCATCAGCAAATAATTCATTCGAGTTCGAGCTAAACAGAGAAAAATAAATCATAAAACTCGAATCAAAGTCGAGTGCTGTATAAATCAAAAGGAACAAACGTACAAATTCTCTCTACAATCAAACTCAACTAACTGGAAGCGATCGCAAACCAAGTTGAAGCTGCCGTGAACATATAATTAACCGAAGAAAGGATTCGAAGCATCATCGCATTCAATTTGACAAAGCGACGAATTCATTCACAAGCCCGAATTTCGCATAGAGGAATGAACGACAAAGGAAAAGGAAACAAAGCCGGGCCGAAGGAATTAAAGGAAAAGGGATGATCATCACTTAAACGTTTTGGGCCGGCCTTGTTTTTATTCGAGCCTTTATATTTTAAATTAGGGTTTTTGTTATTTAAATTGCTTTAAATTTGTATTTCTTTTAAAATTGTGTAATTTCTGGTCATGTGACTAGGGGACGAACTACGGTGGTGTAGTTCGAGAATTCGCAACTCAGTGGCTGAGTTGTGACAGGGTTTTGAGCGTAGAGTTAAGGTTAGTCGATAGCGGGTGTCGCGAGTTCACGTGTGTAAGCGTCTGACTGCTTAATTTCTAGTAGAAACCTTGGAGGCAACACGTAGGCAGGTTTTTGCCGAAGCTGGGTAAATTCTATGTCGTTCTATTTCTGCATTTATTATTCTGCTATTATCTGTGCTGCTATTATTCTGATATATCTGCACTGAAATTATTTTGTATAAATTTCCACAATAATGTTTATACTTGATAGCATCACCCTATTCACCCCCCTCTATGGTGAAATCAATCATACATATGTAATATTTTCTACCCACGCATCTCATCCAATAGTTTATTTTTGCACATTACGAACTCATACAAATAATTTTTCACCTCTCAAGAACCAATCAGTGTTAAAAATTATGGCACTACAAAGGAAAAAACAAGTAGCAACACATTTCTCAATATATGCGGCGAACATGTTGGTTAATATAAACAGTTTTGACAATATGATTGTTATCTCGCTTTTTGGTCAAAGCCAGGATATCAACAAATTGACTAAAAAAGGATGGATATCAAAATTGAACATCGATTCGAAACATGGCTATGATCAATGCTGTCAAAATTTGACCAAACTTCAATCAATGTTGGATCGATCGAGAATGATAAACAAGGCTCGGTGAGGCTACACTTCGAATTTCAGGTCAATCGAAGTTCATATGCTCAAGTTATGGATGAATCAATATTCATGAAAAACTGGCTCGTATCGATACTCTCGTATCAATCACGATGGATATGGATTTGGATTAACACATGCGTTTTACATTTGGTTTGGATCGATCGATGCTCGTATTGATACGTCTCATATCGATACAATTCGTATCGATGGGGCAGCTTCAGGAAGGATACATGTTGATGGATGTGAATTGTTGTTTTCATATTGATACATGCGTATCGATCGGATGGATACGGCAAAACATGTTGAAGACCAGATACAGATTTGACTACTATTCGAAGAAAATGGTTTCGATTGATTCACTTCGTATCGATCAAAGCTGGGATCGATACGAGGGATCGATATGAGGAATAAAGCAACCGATGGATACGGAGGCAACTGCACTTGGAAGTATTTTGTATCGATCGATACGAAAGAAGCGGTCAGAGACTGGAGCGCATCACATGGACCAAAAGCCTTCTAGGCCGAAATCTCAGCAAAATATCTCAGCTCCTTCACCTATAAATATAGGGGGCATGACTCAGGAAAGGGATCTTCTTTTCTTTCGGTTAGACTCTGCCATTTTTGGCTATTGATATCCAAAGGATTGTAACTATAATCTCAGTATAAAAGAAATGAAAGGATCAATTCAAAGTGGACGTAGGACGGGGTAGCCAAATCACTATAAATTTCTTATGTTCTTTACTTTCTTGCTCATTTTACATTTGCTATTTCTTCATTTTTACTCTCTACATTATCTGGATTTGTAATCTGTGTTTGGATAGTGTGACTTTGTGTGTATCAATACTTTTGAGGTTTGTGACATTTTTGGCACAAAAACTTTGGTGCTTTCACTAAGAAATCTAGCACCCGCTACTTTGGAAAAGGATTGGATTTGAAGCTATGGTTAGATGATCAGTTAGAAGGACTTTACCAGAAAGGAGCCATCAGGAGGAAAGTCAAGAGGCTTCATTTGGAGCTGGAGCAGATCAGTGATCCATCTATCACAAGGGATGAGATGCAAACAATGATGGATTCTATGCAGGAGAAATTATTGAAGAGCCAACAAAAGATGATGCAGAATCTCTTCAGGAAAATGGGAACAGCTGGGACGCAGAACCTAGGAAATGGACCAACCGCAGCTGCTGGCAATGTAGAACAAGGAGTCGGAGCTTCAGAAATATCTGGAGGTCATATCCAAAATCATAATGGTGAAGATGAAGGGAATTAGCAAAGGCTTGGGGGCAGACCCCCAAGATCAGATATTGGAAGGTCCGTGAATGAAGCTCAGCAGGTTGAGGCCAACGCAAACGTCAATGAGCAACATGAAGAGTACTACCAAGAATACCCTCCAGGATATGAGGGGAAGGATGAAAACACATATAGGAGGCCACTTTCGGATGGAGACGAGCGGATGACTGGATTAATAAGAAGGATCATGAGAGGTGTATTACCAAGCGGAGGCTTGTAGGAAGTTAGTCGGATTCCGTTCACTCCGAATATCAAAAATGCAAGGAACCTTCCAGAATTCAAACTACCAACGTTGGAGGCCTATGATGAGAAGTTAGATCCATCTATGCATGTAACCAGATACATCAAACATATGGAAGTGTTGCGGCATCCGAAGAAATTATGGCAAGATGCTTTTCGTTGTATTTGATAGATTTAGCTGCGCTCTCGTATGGGCAACTAGAGAGTGGATCGATCAGGACATGGGGCGAACTAGTGGAACGCTTCATGAGACAGTTCAGGGTCCACATTACGCGACCCAAGAACGTAATGACATTGACATCGATGAAGCAAAGGACAGGAGAGTCTGTAAGGAATTTTCTAATGCAGTTCAGTACAGCCGTGACTTTGGTGGCATCAATGATTTTGATGGAGGGGATAGCAAGAATTGCAGAGGGCATTGAGTTTAAAGATTCATTGGCATAGGATCCACCACAGGATCTCGAAGAGTTCTACCATGAAGCAGAAAGGTTATACGATTAGAGGATGTACGCATCGAAAGGCAGGATGTGAACGTCGCGCAAGATGAAAGAACGTCTGGAGGACGTGGGATGGATAAAGAAAAGCAAAAGCAAAAGAAGGATGATGGATATGATGGTTCGAACAAATGGAAGAGAGACCGGGAACCCAAATTCACCATATACACAGACTTGACGGAGAATCTGGAACGAATTTACTTGGAAACACGAGGGCAACTCCCCTATCGAAAACCATCCAGAAGGAATTCCACGGAGTGGGAGCGCAGGAGCGGGAGGTACTACCTATTCCATGAGCTGGAGGGGCATACCACAGATGAATGCGCCACTTGAAGGACATGGTGGAAGAACACGTCAGGAGTGGCAGATTGCCGCAGTATGTGAGGAACCAGACAACGACGGTACAACACGAGCATCTACCGCCTGCACCAAATAGGAACAACCCTGGATCAGGATCATGACTGTCATCAGCTGATCGTGATGGCAAGGGCCGAATTCAGGATTTGAACTTCGGTCATCAAATAGTTTTTTTGGTTTTGTTTCTAAAATAAAGCAACCATGCCACTTATATATGTAAGGGAACCAGAGTGATTCCCATGAATGCTCTGAGATGGTAGAAAGCCGCTCTGCCCGGAGAGGCAGCACTTAGTTATTTTGTTTTTCATTAAACATTTGGAATTTGGATTTAATAAATGGATTTGGATTTTGTGCAAAAACCCTAACCGGAGAGTTAAGGATGGATACTGGAAGTCAGTTGGAAATTGATCGCTTTATTCCCCTGACCGGAAAGGCAAGGACCGGAGTGGAGGAAGTGAGTCGCTTCGTCGGAGAGCGACATGATCGGCTCACATGACGTCGTTCCCTATTCACCGAAGAGTGATTGGATCGGGGTTCGGCAAGAGCCTAGAGTAGTTGTAATCGGTCTAGGACTTAGGCCATGGCTCGTTTAATGTTCATGGATATTGAACCGGAGGGCAGGGAGTGACACCGCTTCGTCGGAGAGCGACGGAATCGGCTCGCTCGACGTTATTTCCCCTTCACTGGAGAGTGATAGGATGAGATCCAGCAAGAGCCCGGAGAGACTATAATCGGTCTAGTAGGACCAAGACATAGCTATATACTCCCACTGGGGCCCGAGTGCGAGGGATTGGTTGCTTTTCCTGAGCGCGACGGGGTTTGCCTATTCAATCGTTAAGTTTGGATCAAGCTTAACAAGGGTCCAGAGAGGCCGTCGATGATCCGAAGAGATCGTAGGATTTGGTTACTGGCTTCCAAGATGTGAAATGGATATTGATTCAGCATTGAATGGCTAAGGATTGGATATGGACTCAGAGCGGTCCTTAATTCGGTTAAGGCCCCGGAGCGGTCCCGGGTTTGGATATTGATCCAGAGAGGTCACAGATTTGGTTATTGGTTACTGTATATGGATGGATTAGAACTGGGTTGTTGGGTTCAGATGGAATTGCTTGGTAATGGATTGGATGATATGACTATCAATGGAGTATGAATTTTGGATACCGGATTTAAAGCTATTCAAAACACGTGTTCCTATCGCAAAACATGTTTTGGGGGGCAAATGTTATCTTACTTTTTGGTCAAAGCCAGGATATCTACAAATTGGCTAAAAGAATGTATATCATGATTGGAGATCGATTCGAAATAAGGCTATGATTAATACTGTCAAAATTGGGCCAAGCTCTAATCAAGGTGGGATCGATCGAGAATGATAAACAAGGCTTGGTGAGGCTATACTTCGAATTTCATGTCAATCGAAGTTCATATGCTCGAGTTATGGATGGATCAATGTTCAGAAAAACTGGTTCGTATTGATACTCTCGTATCGATCACTATGGATACGGATTTGGATTAACACATGCGCTTTACATTTGGTTTGAATCGATCGATATCCGTATCGATACATCTCGCATCGATACAATTCGTATCGATCAGGCAGCTCCAGGAAGGATACAGGTTGATGGATATGGATTGTTGTTTTCGTATCGATACATGCGTATCGATCGGATGGATACGACAAAGCATGTTGAAGACCCGATACAGATTTGACTACGACTCGAGGAAAATGGTTTCGATCGATACACTTCGAATCGATCAAAGCTGGAATCGATACGAGGAATAAAGCAACCGATGGATACGGAGGCAACTGCACTTGAAAATATTTCGTATCGATCGATATGAAGAAGCGGTCAAAGACTGGAACGCATCACACGGACCAAGAGACTTTTAGGCCGAAGTCTCAATAAAATATCTCAGCCCCTTCACCTATAAATAGATGGGGCATGGCTCAGGAAAGAGATATTCTTCTCTTTTGGCTAGACTCTGCCATTTTTGGCTATTGATATATAAATGATATTGATATATAATGGATTGTAACTGTAATCACAGTACAAAGGAAATAAAATGATCGATTCAAAGGGGACGTAAGCCCGGGAATAGCCGAACCGCTATAAATTTCTTGTGTTCTTTACTTTCTTGCTCATTTTACATTTGCTATTTCTCCACTTCTACTCTTTACATTATCGGGATATGTAATCTGTGTTTGGATATTGAGATTTTGTGTGTATACACCGGTGCTTTTACCACTTTTGGGCTTTGTAACCATTTTTGACGCAAACAATGATATCATACCATCTATTAGCAGTGCTAATTTATACGGATATGGCGTATACCGATTGATTTTCTAAATGAATGAAAATTCAGATTTTCTTCATGTCTCATTCCTGCCATAATCTTTTAAGTTTACAACATATCTTTCTTCCTTATATGCCTACATGATGGCGCGTTTCTTCAAATAAAAGAAATCACGATCCATTTCATAATGGATGATGTCATTAGGTATTACAATTATTGTATTTATTATCAATTATGACAGTGTACAATTATTCTTTATTCTAATTTCTAGGTGTAATATTCCTTTAAGCTGAATCCAACCGATAATTTTGTAAACTCGACTTTCAAAAACTGATACAAACCACAAAGTTCATAATTTTTTTTGAATAAAAACTTAGTTTTTAGTATAGGTTGATTATAAGGAAAATGGATCATCTAATTTTTCCACAACACCACCGTAGGGAACTTGATAAAAATGTAAACTCATAGGATCAAATAAGCTTAAACTGTAAGGAAATTTGATCGTTTTGTAAGGAAATTTATGTGGTACATTAATGACCATTTCCTTCCTCATTATGTGGTACATTAATGGACCGTTTCTTTTCTCAAACGTTTCCTTCCTCATTATGTGGTCAATAGAATCTAAAAGGTTTTTCCTATTAATATGCTAAATAAATAAAATGGTTATAATCTAAAACGTTAATTTCTCTTATCTTGATCTTGATGAACGATCAAGATTAAGTCTACAAATCTGGAAATTTGGTCCTCTCTCTACCTATAAATATTAACCTTTGCCCATCACAAAGGATATACAGAAAACACATAAAGAAATATATAGGAAAAGAGAGAGAAACCATTTTCTTTCTCAATTGAAACAGCATTCGACAACATCCATTGCTGATTCGTATACAAGATGTCTGGAGGTATGTTTTATTAATTTTTTACATATGTGATAATCATGTAATTCTAGATCTTAGGGTTTATGTTATTCGCAAGATATAGATTACATATGGTTTTAGAATTCATGATTATCCATCAATATATAAAATGAAACTACCATAGATATATGATATGATGTTTGTAATTTTACTATGATAATGATAATGATTATTAATGTTAATATGATTCAAGTTTAATATTCATATTATTTAAGTTGCTACAGTAATCATGATTATCAATATTATTCTATTTACTGTATTCTTAGATCTGGATCTGGAAAATTTATATTTCCGCAAAAGTTGATTTTTTCTACTTTAATGTTTGACCTACTGTATAATATGAAACAACTTATTGTATGCGAATACTTTTCAGAAAGTATACATATTGAAAACAATTGTTTTCTAGATTGACATTAAATTCATGACCTGGAACTTGCAAGATAATTGTCTATATATGATTTGCAAAATAATTATTTATATGTTAAATTCATGTATGGAATTTACTTGGAGTTACTAGACATTTATCATCCTTGCTGTGGATTACTTGAAAGAATGACAAATGTTTATGAAAAAAAAACATTAACGTTTATCTCTTTTCTCTCTTGTTTTATTTTACGCTTCCGTGCTTAAATTCCTTGTTTCCTCTGGTCTGGTGCATGCAGTCCCGTCCACAGGCGGCTGCTGCTTGCATAATAACGCATGAAACATTAATGTTTATCATTCTTTCATGAGTATGGTTCTACTGCCTACCCACAGGAGGCGCTAAACCTAACCTCTTATTATGACATGTGTTTTATTCTAATAAAGAAGCCTACATTCCTTTTATACCTGCAGTTGCAATGCCCTCAAACCTTAATTCGTACGCTATGTCTATCGTCAAACTCAATGGAACCAACTACTCAGAATGGAAAGAGCAAGTTGAGTTTTCTTTAGGCGTACTTGAACTGGACATGGCTCTCCTTAAGGAAAAGCCAGCCCACTTACTGACACAAGTACGCCTGAGGAAAACAAACTCCATAATGATTGGGAACGATCTAATAGGCTCAGCATGATGTTTATGCGAATGGTGATTGATACCAACATCAAAACCTCCCTACCCGAAAGCGCAAAAGAATATTTGCAATCCATTGAAAATCGGTTCAAGACTGCAGACAAATCCCTTGCTGGGAAACTTATGGCAGATCTTGTAACCATGAAGTTTGATGGTTCTCGCTCAATGAGCGCTCATGTCATTGAAATGATTAACCTTGCTGCCAAACTTAAGAACTTGGGATTGGTTATGGACGATGCTTTTCTCGTCCAATTCATTCTCACTAGCTTACCTCCTCAATATGAACCATTCAAAATTCATTACAACACTATTATGGAAAAGTGGAGTCTGAATGAATTGACTAACAAACTGGTTTAAGAGGAGTCTAGGCAAGGCTCGCAAGGCATTAAAGTTGCTTATTTCACTCAAGGGGTTGGAAAACAAGCTGGCAAAAAAGAACAACTCACAGCATAAAAGAGCACCACCCAAATCTGATGACGCCACTCAACCATCCAAGAAGAAAAAGAAGGATGATATCTGCAAATTCTGCAAGAAACCTGGACACTTTCAGGCAGATTGCATTAAGCGCAAAGCATGGTTCGAAAAGAAAGGTAACCCAATGGGTTTCGTAAGTCATTTCGAATCAAATCTTACTAATGTACCTTCTTCTACTTGGTGGATTGATACTGCTGCTAACGTTCATGTTTCGAATTCTATGCAGGGATTCATTACGATCCAAACCACAAACCCAAGTGAGAATTTCATTTTAATGGGGAATAAAGATAAAGCTCCACTTGAAGCTATTGGAACTTTTCGTCTTATTTTAGATAGCGGTTATCAGTTAGATTTATGTCAAACTCTTTATGTTCCGTTTATTTCCCGTAATTTGATTTCTTTAAGTGTACTTGATAAATTTGGATATTTTTTTGAAGTTGGAAATGGAAATTTTAGTTTATTTAAAAATTCTAGTCTTATTGGTTCTGAAATATTAATTGATGGACTTTATAAACTTCATCTTAAACAAAATGCTGAAATCTAACTCACCCTGCATGGAAAAGAAAATAAAAGAAAGTCATCCAATAATGATTCTTACTTCTTGTGGCATAAAAAACTGGGTCATATATCCAGTGAAAGAATCAAAAGGTTAGTGAATGATGGTGTCCTACTGGATCTAGACTTCGCTAACGTTACAGCATGTGTTGATTGTATTAAAGGAAAAACAACCAAAAACACAAAGAAAGGAGCCACAAGAAGTACACAACTTCTTGAAATAATACATACAGATATTTGTGGACCTTTTGATGTTCCAACTTTTGGTGGAGAGAAATATTTCATCACTTTTATCGATGATTTTTCACGTTATTGCTTTCTTTATCTGTTGCATGAAAAATCTCAGTCAGTGCACGCTGTACAAGTGTTCATTACTGAAGTCGAAAGGCAATTAGAAAGAAAAGTGAAAATCATTAGGTCAGATAGGGGTGGTGAATTCTATGGAAGATATGATGAAACGGGACAACATCCTGGACCTTTTGCTAGACTTCTTCAAAAACTTGGAATTGTTGCACAATACACCGCCTGGATCTCCATGGCAGAATGGTGTAGCTGAAAGGCGAAATCGTACATACACGGAAATGGTTCATGCAAATTTACCTATATCATTATGGATGGATGCATTACGAACAGCTGTCTACATCTTAAATAGAGTTCCAAGTAAGGCCGTTCCAAAGACTCCTTTTGAACTTTGGAAAGGATGGAAACCTAGTTTAAGACATCTTCAAATTTGGGGTTGCCCAGCTGAAGCTAGACTGTACAATCCAAATGAAAAAAAATTGGATTTTAAGACAGTCAGTGGTTACTTTATAGGTTACCCAGAAAAATCTAAAGGATATAGATTTTATTGTCCTAACCATAGTACAAGAATTGTTGAAATCGGAAATGCTAAATTCTATGAGAATGGTGAAATCAGTGGGAGTACAAAACAACAAGAAGTGGTCATTAATGAAATAAAGGTACCCATTATCTGACCCTCTATTTCGAAAGATATTGGGAATCATCCCATTGTTGAACATGTTCACAATGAGGAAAACCCAATAAATGATCAACAACTCCATAATGAAATTATCACCAATCATAATGTTGATGAAGTACCACAGGAACTAACATTAAGAAGATCTCAAAGACAAAGAAGATCAGCTATTCCTGATGATTACATGCTTTATCTAATAGAATCTGAAGGAACTACGGACCCAATTTCTTATTCACAAGCCATTAAGGATGTTAATTCTATTAAATGGATTGATGCCATGAAAGATGAACTGAAATCTATGGATAATAATCAAGTTTGGGAAATCGTTCAATTACCGCAAGGACATAAAGCAGTCGGTTGTAAGTGGATTTTCAAGACCAAACGTGACTGCAATGGTAAAATTGAACGATATAAAGCTAGACTTGTTTTCAAAGGTTTTAATCAGAAAGAAGGCATTGACTATAATGAAACTTTTGCTCCTGTTTCCAGGAAAGATTCTCTTAGAATTATCATGGCATTAGTAGCTCATTATGATCTCGAGTTACATCAAATGGATGTGAAAACAGCCTTTCTAAATGGAGACTTGGAAGAAGAAGTCTATATGCGTCAACCTGAAGGCTTCATAATTGAAGGACATGAAGACATGGTCTGCAAACTTAAGAAATCAATATATGGACTGAAACAAGCTTCTAGACAATGGTATCTAAAGTTGCATGAAATCATTACCGCTTTCGATTTCACAGAAAACATAGTTGACCCTTGTATATACCTCACGTTCAGTGGGAGCAAGTTCATATTTTTGATTCTGTATGTTGATGACATATTATTAGCTAGCAGCGACCTTGGTTTATTACGTGAAACTAAGGATTATCTCTCAACGAACTTTGAAATGAAAGATATGGGTGAGGCATCCTATGTGATAGGAATAGAAATATTCCGTGATAGATCACAAGGAATTCTGGGATTGTCTCAAAAAGCATATATTGACAAAATTCTTGAGAGATTTGGCATGACGAATTGTTCCTCTAGTCCTGTCCCACTGCAGAAAGGAGACAAACTTGTTCTTGAGCAGTGCCCAAAGACTCCTATGGAACGAGAAGAAATGACCAAATATCCTTATGCATCTCTTGTAGGGAGTTTGATGTATTCACAGGTCTGTACAAGACCTGATATCAGTCATGCAGTTGGTATGCTGGGTAGATTTCAAAGTAACCCAGGAATCGCTCATTGGAAAGCTGCAAAGAAGGTACTAAGATACCTAAAGGGAATAAGGAATTACATGCCCACCTATAGAAAATCAAGTTACCTACAGGTAACTGGTTATTCTGATTCAGACCTTGCTGGATGTTCTGACACTAGGATCTGCACTCTTGGCTATGTGTACCTCTTATGTGGAGGTGCAATATCATGGAGAAGCCAGAAATCTGAGATGCTTTTCGGATCCACCATGATGGCTGAATACGTAGCATGTTATGAGGCTTCAATTCAGCGAACATGGCTGCGTAATTTTGTCTCACAATTTGGCACTTTAAGTTTTATCTCTAAGCCACTAACTGTTTACTGCGACAATGAAGCTGCAACATTTTTCTCCAAGCATGATAGGATAACCAAAGGTTCCAAACACATGGACCTTAAATACCTACTACTAAAGCAAGATGTTAAACTAAAGAAAATTATTGTTGAATTAATAAGTACAGACTTACAAGTGGCAGACATATTCACGAAAAGACTACCTCCAAAGACCTTTCAAAGACATACTGATAGCATGGGTCTTGCAGATAGTTCCTAATTATCTTCTTATTATGCCATTTTATTTTGTACTTATCTAGACATAAAAATTATTGAGCTCTTAACAATTTGGACATCTTTTATTTCTGTTTTATAATGTGTACACATTTATATATAGATAAATGATAACAGAAATAGTCTTTTGCTTCAAGACATTATGTGACCATTAAGTTATGCTCATCTCCGGTCTAGCTATGAAAGTTGTCAATGTCATAGTACATGGAAGTAAGCATGTTGCAAAATAACGTGTACACGTCATGACTTCCATTGACCACTAGATTAGCCAAGACACTTATGATAACCGACTAAAGAAAAATTTAGCATATCATGTGCGCCTTATGACCTTAATACGAAAACATTAATAGATTTTACCATTGACCAAGTGGGAGACTGTAAGGAAATTTGATCGTTTTGTAAGGAAATTTATGTGGTACATTAATGGACCGTTTCCTTCCTCATTATGTGGTATATTAATGGACCGTTTCTTTTCTCAAACGTTTTCTTTCTCATTATGTGGTCAATAGAATCTAAAAGATTTTTTCTATTAATATGCTAAATAAATAAAACGGTTATAATCTAGAGCGTTAATTTATCTTATCTTGATCTTGATGGACGATCAAGATTAAGTCTACAAATCTGGAAATTTGGTTCTCTCTCTACCTATAAATATTAACCTTTGCTCATCACAAAGGATATACAGAAAACACATAAAGAAATATATAGGAAAAGAGAGAGAAACCATTTTCTTTCTAAATTGAAACAGCATTCGACAACATCCATTGCTGATTCGTATACAAGATGTCTGGAGGTATGTTTTATTAATTTTTTACATATGTGATAATCATGTAATTTTAGATCTTAGGGTTTATGTTATTCGCAAGATATAGATTGCATAAACATGTGATAATAAAATTGGGAGACAAACCCTTTATCATCTATGTGTAATGTTCGCTCAGATATCTGATAACAAACAAGAATAACAAGGAAAATATATAATTATGGAATAGTCAGAAGCTGAAAAATGTAATAAATGTACTGGATCCCTTTGACACATTTATTACAAAATACCATGGTTAGAGGCGAATTATCTTATGTCAAAACATGAGCATGTATCAAAAAGGATGAGCTAATTCAATAATTATGCTATTTTTGCATTATGGTCAATGTATGTCATGCTGTGCATTACTCATGTACTGAAATCTTTCACACGTATATAACAGCCATATGTTCTAAAAATATATATATAAATGTGTGCTTGTGCATGTCTTTCTTGTACGTGTATTCCAATTTTCTTATATTTAAGATACATAACTGAAGTGCAATGCAAATGTACTTTATTCTATCCTAATTTCATAATAATTTCATTTTTCTATTTTCATTTGAATAAGTAGAGAGCAATGGAAATAAGAAACAATGAAATAATGTTCAGTGATGGAGGAGTACCACTGTTTTGTATCATGGAAGATGAGGTATATATAAATTTTGATTGAACCAATTTTACACACACATATACATATATATAGACATTACTTCTTTAAGGATTTCCATCATTGAATTGTTAGGTAATGGGATGAACAAAAGCATATTGGAGTCATGGATTTGATTGTTCAAACATTGTTGTGATGACGGGTTAGGTGTTTCTACCCAAATGATTAATAACTAGTTTAATATGATAAATAGTTGTGTTCAACAAATCAGATATATGGACTCGATAACCTTCGTCTTTCTATTGCTTAATGGATTAGGCATCTTCTCGACCTCCAACCAGTTCGCTGCTGTGAATTTTTGCTAGGAAGCCTGATTCAGTGAGTGTTTAGTAGTGGTGATTTTGGAGGTAGTACTCATTACGGTCTTTACCTTTTTCCTTTGTTGCATGGTCTTTGCTATTGGTCGATTCATCTATTCAAATCTCAGAGTGTGTGCTCAAATGCTATTATGTCTCTCCCTTTTTAGATACTGATGTGTACAACTTTGAACCAATTCTCGACCTCCACCTATTTTTACAGGTTAGTTAAAAATATATCGTGATGTGTACAACTTTGATGATGAAGCTATTACGCCTCTTCCGTGATAAATTCTTTTACATACATTAATACGAAGATGGAACTTCCTTAGGTGGAATGTTGCAAACACATCCTTTCTCATTTCCATGTATCTTAAATACTTTTCTCGATTTTCAATAAAAGGTACCATTTGTCTCACTAATATTCATACTGCATATTTTTAGTGGCCCTTTTTTGTTCATGGTTTTGATTTTCTTTTTTTGCACTGTGTTATCATGCTTTAGTTAGACATGCTTTTTCTCTTAATAAAACCAAATTATGATATATCTAGATTTTCCCACTAGAAAGATAGCTAATAATGTTTGCCACCTGTATGTATTTATTGTGTATATGTCTGTATTATGAATTATACATGTTTTAATTTTTTTTAGGTTTGAGTATTTTAAATAGGTTGTTTCTAACAAGATGAGAATTCTTGAGGTTGCCACTCCATGTTTATCACCAATAAGTGTGGCAGGTTCAAAAATATTTCTTTATGTTTTTCACCAACAAGTGTGCCAGGTTCAAAACTATTTCCTCATGTCATTTCATTACCTGGAGTTATTTTATAATTGAAATACAGTTTCTTTCCTATTAATAAAAACTGAATTTACCGTTTGTTTCTTTGTTTACAGGGTCATCATATTTAACAGTAGACAAATAATCTGATTCAAAACAACTTTGTTTTAATCTGTTTTACATTGTGTGATGATATCAATTGCTTCCACTTACATAGTTGCCGTCAATGCTAACCTTTACATTTTTAAGTAAGCGCTGCTCAGAATTGTATGCATATTTTTATTGATTTTTAAGCTGGTATTGGATTCAATTTTTATTTAACAAAGATATTTGATGAGACAATACAAGATATTGGACTATTATTGTATTTTGGGTAGTTTTGTAAGTTAATAGGTCTGCAGTCTCCGCCATAAAGACATTGGCAGGGAGTACAAGGTCCTTGGGCAATGCATAATCTTTAAGTTACATATGCAACTCGGTATTTACAGCCGCTATCCACTGTGACAGATTAAGGTCAGTTTAATAACTAATGAAAAACCATTATTCATTTGAGCTGTTGTTTCTAATTTTTCCACTGTTTCTACAATTGGATTGTAACATTATCTGAACTATTACCCATGTTCGGAGAAAATGTACCCAACACTTCACATTGCATGTTGCCTTCGATGTTCCATACACAAAATTCTAACTTATTTTATTCTTGTGTTTTATTCTAAAATCGTTCTAACAGTTGCAGTATTTGCGCAAAAGTGCTTTTATCTCTGCTTCAATCATGGCACTACGCAGATATACTTCCCATACAGGCCTTGGTTATTTTTCATAATTATTTTGGCTTAAATTTGCATATAAATCTTCATACATCTTTATTCCATATATTCTATGCCGCACTACTTTCTACCTGTGTTTCCATAAATTATATGCGGCCATAATCTGGAGATAAAAAGATAAAATTACCAAAAGTTGAGTAATAGCAATAAATTAATTAATCATCCAATTATAGTTTTCATGGGTTCACTATGAACCTATTGGGTTCTCCAATAACTTCTCTCATGTCGTAATTTTCATGGTCAGACTATGAATCTACTGATCTCTGTCAACAATTTATTCCGAACGTAGTTTTCATCGGATCATTAAGAACCTATTAGTCCCTGCCAATAACAATTTCCACATATAATTTTCATAGGCTTACTATGAACCTGTCTAAATAAATAATTCTTTGATCAGTTTTTGGGCGTCCTACATTTTGGTCTATCCGACCTGCTGGATGCAATTCTACTCACATAGGAGTTAACTCGGTATATATTAACTACTGGATCAACCTAGTTGGTTATTCTGCTTTTAACCATCCAAAAATGCAGTTATGCATTAATTATAAAGTATATATGTTTACAGAAGAAGCACACATGATAATTGATCTTAATATAATAATATAAGCATCCATGATTTAATTTCCTTGTAATCATTTTTCAAATGAAACAACGTTAATACCTTTAAGCTATTATATTTAGGAATGTAAACTTCTTCAAAAAACTTCAAAGTTAAATGCCATTTCAAAACTCTTTCGTATTGCCATGAATTTACTTTTAAAAATGAGATTGGGTTCCTTGTTTAAAAACCAAGGCTTTCAACTATATCCTTTGTATCATTACACAAAATCTTAGGCTTTTACTTTCGAAACCATTAAAAACAACCTTTCGAAAGTATTCAACCTTCCTTTCAAAACAATTAAAAATATACCTTCAGAAACATTCAAAACATTCTTTTGAAAGCATTGAAACATTCCTTTCAAAATCATTAAAGATACACTTTTTCGAAACACTTAAAGCTTATTTTTCAAGTACGCTTAGTTCAAGCAAAATTAATGGAAGCATAGCTTTGAAACCATTCGAAGGTATCTCTTTCAAAACTATTGAGTTTAACATTAAATATAACTTCTAGGTCAAGGAAAACAAAAAAGAAAGTAACCCTTTCGAAAGCGTTGATCTTCAAATAAAAGAATATGGGAAAGTGCATAGTTACGAAATCCATTTTGAAACCAATGCCTCCATAACTCTTATTAAAAGCGACTCAAACAAACCTTTCGAAAGCAATGAGAAGGCAGCTTAAAATTATAGAAGGGCGAAAACTTCCCTTTCCAAAGCATTGAGTTATAGTTGTAAAAGAAAGCGGCCTTTAACTAATTCGAAATGCATGAATGCGGCAGCTAGGTTTCAAATAGGTCCAAAAGCAGCCACCCATTCGGAAGCTCCTTTTAAAACAAACAAGCGGCAACTCATTCGAAAGCTTCTTTTAAAATAAAGTAAGCGGCCTTTGAACAAAGGTAAATTAATTAATTCGAAAGCATCACCCCTTCGAAAGCATCTTTTAAAAACAAACGCAAGTAATGTATTCGAAAGCTTATAAGAATGA
Organism: Allium cepa; assembly: GCA_030765085.1. Taxonomy (NCBI): domain Eukaryota; kingdom Viridiplantae; phylum Streptophyta; class Magnoliopsida; order Asparagales; family Amaryllidaceae; genus Allium; species Allium cepa. The sequence goes on from CM060934.1 coordinate 879,249,347, forward strand.
CTTCTACCCCTTCGAAAACTTGCCTTCAACATAGTCCCTTCTGCCATTCTTCAATCCACTACGTATCAATGGCTTGATACCATGTGTATTGGTTTTGAATGGGTTTATTGGCAGAATTATGGTGACGAAAGCTAGCATATAGAAGTGGCGAAGTTGTAAATTAAAAAAAAAAAACTGGTTTTATTGCCTTTTAAATAAATTCATTTTCACTTAACTTACCCAAATTTGTCAAAGTATGATTGGTTGCCAAATTCTTTTCTAAAAAAACTGTCGAATTCAATAATTTGTAATTGAAATAATTTTAACAAATAAGCCATACCCTTCAATAAAACACTTAAAAATTTAAGTCCTTCAATTTAAATAATATAATAACCATATTATAATATTTAGAAAAAATCCTCAAAATTTTCCATAATTCACTTTTAATATGTTTTCCACATATGTAAATTTCAGACCCAAAATCATTGTATGATTGCCTTATATAATTTAAACCCGAAATTGTCTATTTTATCCATTCAATTTTTCACAACAAATTATCCATAGCTTGAAATATTATAAAAATTTAAATCCATCTCCAAAATAACGTTTTACATAACATATTCAACCATCATGACATTTAAAATCAATTTACATGATTTTAAACTTAAAATCAAGATATATCATTACGTAAAAATCTTTGTTTAAATCAAAACATGACATATAATCAAAGCATATCATCATTCATCCATCTAAACGGTTTTAAGTCTTAAACCCAAGATTAAAATGTTCAATAAAATATATATGAGATGGTTTAGATTATTATTCATCTTGTTTGGATGAGGAACTTGAGATTTGTTCTTGCTTTAATCTTCCTAGCTTGAATCTTAACTTCTAATTGATTTTAAGCTCTTCTTCCCCTAGGGTAATGGCCGGCCTTGATCTCCTTAATATTTTTTTTTTGTAAGAATGAAATGGGAATAGAATGGTTATAAGGGTTTCAGGAGTTTTGGGGTTCAGCTATTCCCCATCTTACCCTTGTCTTATTTTTCTTAAGTATTTAACTTATGACCCATTCTTATAAATTCATTTTGTTAAAGCACGACCCTGATTGGTTTTCAAATGTCAATTCCCTTATCATTCTAATCTCTACATTATTCTATTTAATTTGCCTAATTAAATCTTTTGAATAATGTTATTTAAAATTAGAGGTGTTATAGGCTTCCCTTCTTAAAGAATTTTGTCCTCGAAATTTAGCAAGGACTAAATACTAATCATAGCAACCATCTGTAACATCTCCTAACTACCATACTAGCCTACCTGATTAGCAAATAGTCTTTATAAAGAAAATTAGAACATACCCTTACCGCAGATCAGGATAAGCATCTCTATTCCTCTTTTGTCTCCCAAGTACCATCCTTCTCGTTGTCGCTCCACTAAACTTTCACCAACTTGACTGTCTTATTTCTTAAATTCTTTTCATCTCTCGCTACAATCTGAACTAGTTGCCTAACAATAGTCAAATACGGTTCTACTATTAAGTCTTCCATTGCAGGCGGAGGAATAGTAGTCTCTGGATCATGCACATACTTACGAAGATGAGACACATGAAACACATTATGGACAGCTACCAAACTACTCGGTAACTATACTCTATATGCGAGCTTTTCGATCGTCTCTATAACCGGGAACGGTCCAACATATCTTGATGCCAGTTTCCCTGACTTTCTGAATCGTACCACTCCCTTCATCGATGATACTTTAATGTAAACCCTATCTCCAACCGAGAACTCTAGATCCTTACGTCTCTTATCTGTGTAACTCTTTTATCTGGACCGATCTTCCCTCATCCTACCTCGAATCAAATCAATCTTCTCTGTTGCCTCTCTTACCAGACCTAGACCTAATAAAAAATCTATTTTCAGTTTCCAACCAATAAGCTGGTGATTTAGATGGCCTTTCATACGAAGCTTCGAAAGGCGCCATTCCTATACTAGTCTAATAAATGTAATTATAGGAAAACTCAACTAAGTGTAGGTGATTTTCCCAAGATTCACCAAAGTCTAGCACACAAGCTCTTAACAAATCCTCAAGTACCTTGTCGACTCTCTCTGTTTTCCCATCTTTCTGAGGGTGATACGCAGTACTCATCTTGAGCTTGGTACCTAACATATCCTGTAGAATCTTTGAGAACTCACTAGTAAACAAAGTATCTCTATCACTTACTATACTATTAGGAATTCTATGCAGTCTAACTATGTTCTTCATAAACAATTTAGCTAAAACAGGTGCCATCCTAGTTGACTTAATCGGAATGAAATGGGCACTCTTGGTCAACCTGTCCACTATGACCCGTATACTTTCATTTCCTCGATTTGACCTTGGCAATCCGTCTATAAAATCCATGGATATCGAATCTCATTTCCAAACCGTTGAAACAACCCACTCGGCTTCTGATGTTCAACCTTCACTTGTTGACAGTTCATACACTGCCTTACCCTCAAGCCAACATCCTTCTTCATACCTTTCTAGTAGAAACTCCTCTTTATGTCTTGATACATCTTGGTTCCCCCAGGATGAAACGTAAATTTGGATCGATTACATTCCTTAAGGACTTCTCTCCTTAAATCCCTAACATTCGAAACACACAATCTTCCCTTCCTTCTCAACCATCCCGTCTAGTCAAGACTAAAATCTTTTAGATTATCAATCTCTGATCCAACCTCAAGCCTTTTTATCTTCTTGGCTAAAATGTATCCTCTTTCTGCTTAGAAGCGATCCTTTTGATTAATACTGGTCGAACTTCCAACCAGGGTAACATGGCAGTGCCCCGACTAGAACGAGCAGTCGATCTTAATTGCATACTATAAGTAGTCAATGCTTCCAAATCTTTTCACTCTGTTATCATTGCAAATACTGCATTCTGATGTTTCCTGCTAAGTGCATCTGCAAACTTATTGCCTTTTCCGGGTGTGTACTCTATACCAAAGTCATAAGCGGCTAAAAACTCCAACCATCTCTAATGTCTCATATTCAACTTCTTCTGAGAGAATAAATACTTTAAGGACTTATGATTTGAGTATAACTCAAATCTCTTCTCTAAGAGATAATGTCTCCATACTTGCAATGCGAAGATCATACAGCCAACTCTAGATCATGAGTAGGATATCTCGCTTCATGCGGTCTAAGCTGTCGTGAAGCTGTCGTGAAGCATAGGCAATAACTTTACCTTTCTGCATCAACACAGCCCCTAATCCGGTTCCACATGCATCGCTATACACTACTAATCCTTGGTTTTCGTCTGGAACCACTAACACAGGCGCGTTGGTCAACAAATGTTTTAATTTAAGGAATGCTTTCTCACATTTGACAGACCAAATAAACTTCACGTCCTTCTTGGTTAGCTTAGTCAAAGGCGTTGCTATCAGTGAGAAATCCTTAATGAATCTCCGGTAATAGCCAACGAATCCAAGAAAACTTATAATCTCAGTCACTGTCTCTCGTCTCATCTAATTGTTAACAGCTTCGATCTTATCTGGATCAATTGACAAACCCTTTTCTGAAACCACGTAAACAAGAAACTTAAATTTATTCTTTTAGAAATGACAATTTGAAAATTTCGCTTTCAACTGATGCTGCCTCAGCGTCTCAAGCACTACTCTAAGATGAACTTCATGCTCTCTATCATCCTTAGAGTATATTAAAATGTCATCTATAAATACCAATACGAACCTATCCAAGTACTCTTGAAAAACTCGATTCATCAAATCCACGAAGAAAGCTGGTGCATTCGTTAACCCGAATGACATTACTAACCATTCAGACGAACCATACTTAGTCTAAAATGTCGTCAGCGGAATACTATCCTCTACCACCCTTAGCTGATGGAAACCTATTGACAAGTCCAGTTGGAAAAATACTCTAGCTCCACCCAACTGATCAAATAAGTCATCGATTCTCGACAAAGGATACTTATTGTCGATCGTCTTCTCGTTCAACTTACGATAGTCGATACATATCCTTAATGACCCATCCAGTTTTTTTACGAACACTGCAGTCGCTTCCCAAGACGAACTACTTGGCCTAATGAAATTCTTCCTTTCTAAATCTACTAGCCGCACCTTCAATTCCTTCATCTCGTTCGACGTCATCTTGCTAGGTGGTCTACTTACATGTTCAGCTTTTGGCAAAGATCTGTCCGAAACTCAATGGGTCGCTTCAGTGGTAGACTTATGACCAGCTGAAAAACGTCCGCAAACTCTTTTGCTATCAAAACCTGATATAACTCTTTTTCTACTTTCATAGCGCTCAACACAGCACAAGCACTTCGATTTGAATTCTCCATTGAGTATATAATTCGGTTATGACTATTAGGGTGCCTTAGCAATATTTTTCTATCTTGACAAAATATCTTAACATCATACCTTTCTAACCACTCCATACCCAGAATGATCCTGAAGCTTGCAAAATCAGAGACATAAAAAATGCATGCAAACTTATGACCTAACAAATCAAGTTCTAACTTCTCACATCTCATCCTCAGAGTTGCATACCCTTCTATCGGATTTGCAACCCTAAAGGAAGTAACAAGGTACGAGGGTTCTTAACATAACTTATCTACCAAACACTGAGATATAAATGAATGCGACGCACCGACATCAAATAGTACCCTAACTGGTAAACTATGAATCAAAAACGTACCTTCCATCACAATCTTTTCTTTCTCAGTAGCAGTTGGCCTAGCAGACGATGGTCCTAAAGCAAAGACCTTTCCCTTGTTCGTTTTGACCGGTTCTAGACACTGATTCTTGTAATGACCAATCTGGTCGTAGTTGAAGCACTTCACTCCCTTCTTATCTGCAACCTTCTTCCCTTTTCCAGTTCGACATTCATGAGCAGAACATCCCTTCTTATCACACTTAAAGCAAACTAGATTAGCTTTCGCCTTCTTGGTAGCTCCTCCCTTTTGGGTTTCTTTATTCTTAAAGAATTTCCTCTTCTTTCCCTAAAAACCCTGGGTTTCAACCTCCTTCTCCTTCCCATAAGTAGAAAGCATCTCTTCATTCCGAATTTCCATCTCCACTATAGCTGTACTTGGATCACAGAGATGTGACATAGTCGCTATAGCAATACAGGCCTTAACCCTTAAATAAATTTCTCGTTTCTTCTAATGGCGGTGTCAATGGTAGCATATCTGTATCCAGACAACTCATCAAACTTCGTAGCATACTCAGTCATCGATATCTCATCCTGCACTAAGTCCATGAACTTTCTCAACAATACCGACTTGGCAATTACAGGCAAAAACCTCTCTTCGAATCTCCTTCGAAATTCTGCCCAAGTCAACTTTTCCTCGGGAATTCCCACGGTAACACTATTCCACCAATGAAGTGATGTTCCATGCAACTGTTTAGAGGAAAGTCTCCACTTCTGCTCATCGTTTAATCCCAAGTCAGCAAAAATCCTTTCACAATGCAATAACCAGTTTTCCACTTCGATAGCATCCTTTGTTCCTAAAAATGGTTTTCCACCAAGAATGGTGTAATCCCTGCTCAGCTTGGCATAATTATTGCCAACTGGGGCCATGGGATTCGCTCCATCAACATTCACATCATTTCCCCCGGCTACTCTTGCAACCCCTCCAGCTTACATCAGATTGATAAAGAACTGATACATCTCCCCATATCTACTGGAAGGTTTCTAGCATTTACATTGGCAATTGCGTTTGGATTAGCGTTTTCCTGTCGACCCAGATTCCCCTAGTGTTGGGTCGAGCATTTCCATTAGCTGTAGTGCTTACTCCATTAGATTTCCTCTTCTGTTTCTTGCCTACATATCTTCTTTTCTCGTAAATCTACATACGAGCCTTAGTAAGATACATAAGAACGGTCTAAGACAGAGAGGGGAATACATACTTATAGATATATACATAATAAACACAAGTACGTTACCACAGCGTTAACCCAAACCCCGATCTTATTTTCTGATTCACCGAGATATGTTTTGAAAATCTCTTAGGTTCAAATTTCTTTTAAATTTGCATAAACCTTTGCTCTGATACCAATTTGTGACATCCCCCATTTGGAGGCCCAAAACTAATTACTATGAATGTTGTAGTCATCCATAGTTATTATTTCCCAGCGACTGAATGCGGTAATGTTTGATACATTAATATAACAGAAACACATGAATATGAAATATTTTAAAATCACAAAATGAATTTCTCATTCCACTTCAAATCATATTTCAAATTTATTACATAATCCCAAATCGTAAACCATGTTCAGGTAAAAATAATTATTACAAAATATGCCAGAAGCGACGTATAAAAATGGCCCTTGGTTGGACAGAGTATAAATATGGGCAAATAGATAACTTTGTCATTACAACCATAACACAACGGAATCAAACAGAAAAAACTCCTAATAGCTAGCTTGCCTTTTGGACGTATTCGAAAGCTTATTCGTTTAAAGGAGAACCTGAAAACCTTAACTCTCAAACCACTCAAAACAACTGAGCACCCGAGCGTTTAAGAGGAAAATATAAACTTCGAGTCAGACAAAAAGCTAGGTGTGAATAATAACCTTCCATCTCGAACCACATGGATATCTAGTGAGACCACGCCGCCTAGCTGAATGAGTTATCCCCTCACTAGCATCTTAACTCTATTTATAATAACCATATACCGTGCACCTGCACCCACAATAGTTAAGACATAACATAATAAATTGTATCATGATAATATGCAAACATGCAATATGTTCTAGATTTTCCATCCCCATTCACCTGACTATCTATCTTAGGTTATAGTTTATAGGGTCACTATTAACCTATTAGTTTTCATGGGCTAACTGATAATCTGTTCCAAACTAATGGACTATCTGTCCGGTTTCATAATTTTCATGGGATAACCAAGAACCTATTGGTATCTACCAATAACATCATCCAATTATAGTTTTCATGGGCTCACTATGAACCTATTGGGTTCTTCAATAACTTCTCTCATGTCATAGTTTTCATGGACTAACTATGAACCTATTGATCTTTGTCAATAACTTATTTTGGACATAGTTCTCATGGAAGCACTAAGAACCTATTGGCCCATGCGAATAACAATTTCCATACATAGTTTTCATGGGTTTACTATGAACCTATCTACCAATAATTTTGATCAGTCTTTGGGCATCCTATATTTTGGTCTACCTGACCTCCTAGATGAAATTCTACTTACACAGAAGTTAACTAAGTAGATATTCACTACTGGATCAACCTAGCTGGTTATTCTGCCCTTAACACCTCAAAATTGAAGTTATGGGTTAATTATAAAGTGAATATGTTTACAAAAGAATCACACATGATAACTGATCATAACATAATAATATAAATATCTATGGTTAAATATCCCTGTAATCATTTTGCAAATGAAACAGGGTTACCTTTAACCTATTATTTTTAGCAATGAAGAATTCAAAAAACTCCAAAGTTAAATGTCATTTCAAAACGTTTTCGTATTTTCATGGGTTTACTTTTAAAAATAAGATTGGGTTCCTTGTTTAAAACTAAGGCTTTCGACTATATCTTATGATCATTACTTAAAACCTTAGTCCTTCACTTTCCAAATCATTAAAACATAACATTCAAAAGTATTTAACCTTCCTTCCACAACACTTAAAAATATACCTTTCGAAACACTCAAAACATTCCTTTCGAAAGCATTGAAACCTTCCTTTAATACCCATTAAAGATATACCTTTTCGAAACACTTAAAGCTTATCTTTCGAAGGCACTTAGTTCAAGCAGAATTAATGGAAGCATAACTTCAAAACCATTTGAAAGTATCCCTTTCAAAATCATTGGGTTTGACATTAATTATAGCTTTTAGGTCAAAGAAAACGAAAGCGAAAGTAACCCTTTCAAAAGCATTGATCTTCAAATAAAAGAATTTAGGGAAGAGAATAGTTAAAAACACTTTTCGAAACCATTGCCTCCATAACTCTTATTAAAAGCAGCTCAAACAACCCTTTCGAATGCATTGAGAAGGCGACTTAAAATTATACAAGGGCAAAAACTACTCTTTCGAAAGCATTGATTTATAGTTATAAAGAAAGCATCCTTTAACTAAATCGAAAGGAATGAATGCGACAACTAGGTTTCGTGTAGGTTCAAAAGCTGCTACCCTTTCGAAAGCTCCTTTTTAAACAAACAAGGGCAACTCATTCGAAAGCTTCTTTTAAAATAATGTAAGTGGCCTTTGAACAAAGGTAAGTTAATTAATTCGAAAACTTCACCCTTTGAAAGTATCTTTTAAAAACAAAGACAAGTAATGCATTCAAAAGCTCATAAGAATGACTTCTACCCCTTCAAAAGCTTGCATTCGATAGAGTCCCTTCCGCTCTTCTCCAATCCACTACGTATCAATGGCTTGATATCATATATATTGGTTTTGAATGGGTTTATTAACAAAAGTATGGTGACGAAATCTAGCAGATGGAAGTGGCGAAGTTCTAAATTAAAGCAAAACTGGTTTTGTTGCCTTTCAAAGAAATTCCTTTTTACCTAACTTACCTAATTTTGTCAAAGTACGATTGATTGCCAAATTCTTTATCAAAATCTTTTTCTAAAAAGGCTGTCAAATTTAATAATTTATAATTGAAAATATTTTAACAAATAAGCCATACCCTTCAATAAAACATTTAAACATTTAAGTCCTTCGAATTAAATAATTTAATAACCATATAATACATAGGAAAAATCATCAAAACTCACCATATTTCACTATTAATATGTATGCCAACATAGGTAAATTTCAAAACCGAAATTATTATATAATTGCCTTATATAATTTAAACCCAAAATTGTCTATTTTTTCCATTCAAAAATTCATTATAAGTTATCCATAGCTTGGAATATTATGAAAATTTAAACCCATCTTCAAAATAATGTTTTATATAACATATTCAACCATCTTGGCATTCGAAATCAATTTACACGATTTTAAACTTAAAATTAAGATATATCATTACATAAAAATCCTTGTTTCAATCAAAATATGGCATATAATCAAAGCATATCATCATTTATCCAGCTAAATGGTTAAACCCGAGAATAAAATGTTCAATAAAATATATATGAGATGGTTTAGATTATTATTCACCTCGTTTGGATAAAGAATTTGAGATTTGTTCTTGCCTTAATCTTCCTATCTTGAATCTTCGCTTTTAATTAATTTAAAGCTCTTCTTCCCCTAGGGTAATGGCCGACCTTGATCTCCTTAGTTTATGTTTTTAGTTTTGTAACAATGAAATGGGAATGGAATAGTTGTAAGGGTTTTAGGGGTTTTGGGTATTCCGCATATTACCATAGCCTTAATTTTCTTAAGTATTTAACTTATGATCATTCTTATAAATTCATTTAGTTAAGGCACGACCCTAATTGGTTTTCAAAACTCAGTTCTCTTATCACTCTATTCTCTACATTATTATATTTAATTTACCTAATTAAATCTCCTGAATAATATTGTTTAAAATTAGAGATATTACAACCATTGACTTCGAGTCACATCAAATGGAAGTGGACTCGTATAGATCCTATCTCTCCCCATAGCAAGCATGGACGATATGCAATCTATTGTAGATAGATAAGGCATACAAATCGATACCTGTCAATATTGATGGATAGAGTCAATAATGGACTCTTATCGCGATCCAACAATTCTAGATAAACGTGGTCAGTACACTAACATACCCAGACATCTATCTCAATCGATTAATGGGCATATCCTTTAATATAAGGCCAATGATCTACAAGGTTACCAATACAGGGCAATACAATGTATGATCACTAATATAAGATCAATACTGTACACGGTCACTAATATAAGACTGATATGATGTACGGTCACTAATATAAGATTGATACAATTTATATAACTGCATGCACCCTGGATTAAACCCTTGAGGGTGGGAATCCATCATTGCAAATCAATTGACTATAAGTGGCAAGAAACCATTAAACAATGGCTGATAATGGTAAGCAACAATAACTAGCATTCAAACTATCAAACATGTAAGCAACAAAATCAGCCATAGTAAAAATCAACCAACATTAAAGTCAATGTACAACAATAACCAAGATCAAATAGTCTCAACAAAAGCAAGTAACAAGCAAAGCAAGCAACAAACAACAGCAAGAAAACACAAGCAATAGCAACAATAGCAAGCAACAAGAGATAACGAACAACAAATAATTTAATAACCCCAGTCGAGATTACCTAGAATCTAAATTTAAAACATGATTTAATTGATTTTAAATAATTAATCGAATGAATTTGGGAAAATTGCAAAATTTTGTATTTCCAAATTAAAATGGATTTGGAGTTTAGTAAATTGGGAATTTAATGAATTTTCTTTTTATTACATTTAATTCTTATATTTAATTATATAAGAATAATTTTGGAGAAAATGAATAAATAAATTGTATGGAAATAATTTCATTGTTGAAAAACGATTTCTTAGTTGAGGGTTCATTTTATAGAAGTACAAAGAATAACTTTTCATTTTAAAAGTTGTAACTAAGTTTAATAAAATATTATAATATTGATAAAAGTGAGATTTTGATATGTTATTAATAATGTGGAAATTTTAAAAATAAATGTTAGTTAAATTAGAATATTATTTTAATTAAATTAGTATGTATAAAATGTCAAAATGAAACACAACAAGTTAGTAACACTTCGGTTTTGGGAGAATTAGTAACGCTTGGCTGTCGGGTCCACATTCCTTATCCACATAGCCAAAAAACAAAGAAATAAAAATGAGAAAAAAGTACGTAAAACGTTTCTTACTTCTCATTTTCATCTCAAAGCTAGAAATCAAAAAAAAAAAAAAATTAAGTACAAAAACCCTAAATCCTCAAATTTGAAAATTAAACAGTGAAATCAAGGGGCTTTTAACCTATTTTAGTTTGTTTTGATAAAAGGTAATCTCTTCTATCTATTAGTGCATCAATTTTATGAATTATTTTAGTTTTGATTTCTGATTTTGATCAATTCCTATCTGATTTTTGTTCATTGTCTAGGTTGAGATTGAATTAGAAAGGTATAGGAGATTCTTAGCTCTAATCTTCCATCCTGGGATTGCTTAGGCGTGTTTATCTCACTAATTCTAGCTTCTATTAGATGATCATGCTTGAATTCAAAGTGTATATAATCTCAAAATTTTGACTGATTCTTTGTCTAATTGCATTATGTTTGTTGTTTACTAAAACCCATCATATGAAACCATGAAATCCATCCAATTATACATGTTTATATGCATGCATGACTGCCTATTCCATACCTTAGATCATTAGAGAAGCATCACAAGAAGAATGAGCGAAACTGGATCGATTGAAGGTCACCAGAGTCGCCTGGACGTCAGCCCAGGCGAACCAACTGGTGCACCGGTTGAAGCCTAACCCTGACATCCAGGCTATGTTCTGGTAGTTCTCAATCTATCTGTTTGTCACTTTTTGTCCAGTGGAATTCTAGAAGTTGATGGCTAAATTTTAATACTGCATTTCATGTCAATTTTATTAATATATTATGGATTCGTGATTTATAAATTGTTGAATTCATTTCGATGTTTTTATTTTGTATACCATAGAGATTATTCTATGGATCTTGGGAGAATTATACACTTTCGGTGCAGTTTTCCAACCCAGATCTACAAATAATTGATTTCTAAATCCAATCATTTTATACAAGACGATTTATGTACTAATACACACACACACACACACACAAGGAATTTTAGTAATATACATATATACTATCTATTTCTCACATGCAAGGGTTTTAAAATGTTTTAGAACAATAGTTTGATAAGCTTACTTGTGCATGCGCATATATATTTCCATTTTAAATAAATAATTTAAAAGTGGTTTTATAAGAGATTTATTTTCGTAAAATCACACGTTATCAATCGAATGATAAATTGATTTAAACGGCTAAATAATACAAGTGGTATGTAACACTTGCGTTTGTTTTACCGATCAACTCCTAGACTTGTTCGATCGAACCATTGTCATACACAAGTGGAGTTTACTACTGTATGGTAAACGTTTGGGTAAACCCGTGTGGTATGTGACACATGGCTGTTATCCATTCGATTGCTATATAAAAGTATTTAACACCTTTCGACGAGTTTATGACTCGCTTTTGATGTTTATAGGACTTATTCCTATTTGATGCTTATAGGTTTTGTACCTATCTTGATGTTTATAGGACTTGTTCTTATTTGACGTTTATAGGTTTTGTACCTATCTTGGAGTTCATAGGTTTTATACCTATTTCGAAAACCTATTTCGATGTTTATAGGTCTTATACCTATCTTGTCTTGATGTTTTTAGACTTATACGTTTACCTTGGAGTTACATGCATGTAGTTGAATTTATTTCACCAATCTTGGAGTTTGGCGCCTCCCTATTTATGATATTTCTGGATTCTTTTTTGTGAGATTTCTAGATTTAACGTTGCTAGATTATCACCAAATCATTTAGAGGATTTTTCTTTTAAGAAGCTATTATGAGTTTTTGTACCTAGCGTTTGAAGTTATTGAGGCATGTTTGCTATTGTTCGATATATGTTTATAATTGAGATCTAGATTATTTTATCTGTTATTCAACTTTGCTAACACATTTATCTTAGTCTAGACTGACCTATTTATTATTTTTATAATACTTGGGCCAGTCTGAGATGTTTCAGGTCCTTTAGCTTGAAGCTTTAGAGAGGATATCTTACCTGACAGCTAGAGTTCTCTTTTGTCATCCTATGTATTTATTTGACATTATATAGTATCTTAAGTTGAGATTAGACTCCTTTTGTGTACATATTCATTTTGAGATGTAACATTTTGTATATGTGTAGCCTACACCACGTATCTATTATGTGTCAATTCAGACTTGTATCTATTATATTCCGCTATGACTGGTTTGATATTTTGTGATCCGTATATTATTACATACTGTTCTAAATTTTATTTTTCTTAGCCACCATAGTTTTGCTTTAAGCTTGAATTGTATACTTCGATTCCACTTGTGAAGAAAATGTCTAACATATTAATCTACATGTCAATGTTCGCTTAAAGTAAAATTCATGGATGGTTGCTCCTAATCAGCTCTATTCTCCGCACTACCTAATGATATTACCTTGAAATATTCTCTGTTAGTGTGGATCCTGGGGTGGGGCACCACATATTGGTATCAGAGCGAGGTTCAGAACAAAGTATGATATTATAGATACGAATCATGGATTAGGCAAGTTTTAGGAATCATCCCTTAGGTTATCATGAAGTATACCTTCGTGTCTATCTTTAAAATTCCTATTATCGAATCGTATAACTCTTGAATAATATTTTTTATCTTATTTTATTCCTTTCAGAATCCTAAATGGCTTGTAGTAGACCACCGACTCGTTCTATTGGTGGGCAGTCCAATGGCCCTCCTCCAGATGGAGTGTTTATGTCCGTCGAGCAGTTTATGGAACTTGTTAGGAACGCTCAGTGTAAAGACCCAAAATTTTTGACTCCAAAATCCCAGATTGTTAAAGAAGAGAAGAAAGAAGAAAGAAGGAAACAAAAAACAACAACATCTCACATTCACAGCGGATAAAATATAATATCAAATAATAGCATTTTTATAAAGAAAAACTGCAATTGTTACTTTACATACAATTCATCAGAGTTACAGCATTACACAAATGCTGGATAGTTAAAAATTAACTTGTCCCAGATGAAAACAATAATACTCAATGGTAAACTCCATACGTTCCTGCCATCCAGCTCACCTCCTGAGCTCCAGAACATCCCAACCTAGAAATCTGTAATACTCGGCCTGATCGGAGCATTACATCAAAGTAACACCCGGGTCAGGCTGGAAACCAGCGTGAGTAAACCCATCTAACATGAAATACTAGTACATAAAACTTATTTAAAAACCCGGGGCAATTCGTGCTTCGCTACAGGTTGTTAACTTGTTATAGTCAACACTTATTTCATAAATCAACCCCCTAAGTACCGTTACTTAGTTTCAATGTTCCAGTTCACTTAAATTATTTCATTCTAGCCTATTGATTACACATATCAAATCTATATAGAATTATTGTAGATTACAAGTCGAAGTGGTCTTGGGTATTTGCTGATTACCCGATCCCGGTCTCTTCGAATCAAATATCATCTTAACCCAAGTTATTTGAGTGAATACAATTACGTTTATATCCAAAATTATACATTTACATAGCAATTCATCACAGATAAACAAACCATATTATCACAGTTCAAGACAAACATATTATATCACATAGCATCATAAATTACTTATCAAATATATCAAATAATCCAAGGCATACAATATCATTCAATCATTCATAAGCAAGATTAATTTGTCGCACCATTTCTAATTAATTTAAATAAATTAAATTAGTTACTTCAATCACCTTTTAAATCCCGCTTACTTAATCATTAATTAACTTCAAATCATTAATTAATCATCCTTTAATCACCTATTAATTTCCTATAATTACTTCCATTAAGTAATTATCCCATTGGTTAATTATCCTCAATTAATTAACCTTTAATTATTTATTAATTATCCTCTAAGTACTAATTAACCCTTAACAAATTAATCCTTTAATTACTTACATTAAGTGATTATCATTTAAGTAATTAATCTCTAATTTCTTACATTAATTAATCACTAATTACCAATTAATTAATCTCTAATTACCAATTAATTAATCTCTAATTAATTAATTTATAACCCTTAATTCTTAATTTCTTAATCCTTACTCATTAACTAATTAACAATTATTTCTTAATTAATTATATTAAGTAGTTATTTATTCTTTAGTTAATTTCATTAACTAATTTTAATCATTAATTGCTTAAGATCTTAATTTATTAAAAGATAAACCATTACTTAATTAATTACTTAATTAAATCATTTTAAAATTTAAGGATCTAAATTAATTTATTCAAATCCACTTGAGATCTTTTTTTAATTAAAATTTAACATACTTATCACAATTAATTATATCATTGAATTACATTTGTAAATAATTAGAGGTTTAATTAAATAATTAACTTAATATTTAATTAAATCAATACCAAAACAATTTATCTTAAAGACATTTGGCTTTTAAATTTTAGTCTATGAACTTACTTCACAAAAATTTTACTTAGAAAAATCTAGTAATATTTTACTTTTTTTTTTAAAATTGTTAACAAATTTACTTCGAAACTTGCTCATTTCCTTTACCTTTGCCTTTAAATCTTAATCATAATTTACTTGTTTTTTTTTAAACTTGTTAATACTCAAAATTTAGAAATTTGTTCACTAAATTTACTTTCACTCATACCTGCATTTTCTTGTTCTACTATCACCTGGTCGAGTTTCTTTTTAACCATTAAATCTGGTACAAATTTTACTTCAAATATTCAAAAGCCTGTTAACTGAAAATCAGGAATCAACAACAAACTCGAGCATCATCCAATATTTACCCGAGTCAACTAATGAAAATACCCAAGTTAAACTTGAGCTAAAATCTCACGAACTAAACCCGATCAAAATCTTCCTCGAACCCGAGTTCTACCTCCTTCTTCCCTCACTTACTTTCTTCTTAATTACACCTGTGCACACACGTATCTATGCACATGTCCTGACGACCAACGATCGCCGTCCTACCCCTGAGCATCCACAACCATCGCCTTACACCTCCATGTCCCATCGGTACACCAACAACACCTCGCTCGAGCCCAGATCGGAGTTTCGAACTGTGACCCAAGCAGTGATCAGAGCCGAGCCACTATTCCTGCCTCTCTACGCCACCACGCGCCGCCGTAAACCACTAAACTTCCCCGTGACGTTTTCCATGACCACCTCTAACCTTTCCCCCAGGTGCGCACGGCGCTACCCTTACCGTCACACCACCCCAAGCCTGAAATTGACAAACTCAAACCACTGCCTTAAACCCTACCTTCGCCTCGCACGGCCATCACGACCCCATGAAAAATGTCAGACTATTTTTCTCGACACCCCTTTAACCTCATCTACCCCTGCTTTGAGCTCGCCATCACGAAATCAACTCTACGATCCTAATTTGGCCTAAATCCTAAATCCCTTTCATCGACGATTCCATCCCAAATACTTACTTAAAAATCTAAATACTTCCACCAAAAATCATCAAATTCGAAGGTGAATTCAACCATCTATGAAAAACATATAGTTCACTTAATTGATTTCTAGCCTATATTGATCTATTTCTGTAAATTTACTGTTCCGGATAATTCTGCACACTAATTTTACTTGAATGCATTTTAAAATAATAGGATTTCATGTCTACTAACACTTTTCCTTTAAACTTCCTAAGCTATAAGTAATTGAGTAAAAAGAAATGAATTCTTTTGAAAGAAATTTTGGCCTGGTGATAACAATCAGGAACATGCACTTACATATACAGGCATGCATATAGTACTCCTCCTATATTTCTAACAAACACATTCATTCCACTAAGCAAATCAAATTCCAATCATTTTCCAAATCATATTTTTCATTCACAGAGATATAAAAGAATTTGATTAAAAGAAAAGATGTTTACTCACAGATTTAAAAGCAGAGACAGGGATTTTGTTTTGAACTTGATACTGGAACTGGAATACTTTGATCTGTGAACTTATGCTTGATTTTGAAACTGATACTTTGATTTGCTTGTGATGATTGCTTCAGGTTGAGTTTGATTCTTTTTTTGCTGCTAGCTTTCTCTTGAATCAGGATTTTTGATTTTTGATTTTTGGTTTTCATTTTTGCTTTCAGGTTTTGTTTTCTAGTTTGTAAAATTTTATAGGGTTTGTTTTCTTTTTGCTTTTTGAAATGAAGATAGGGAAAAGAAGTAAAGAGATGAGATATATGTTTATATAGGCTTACTAAGGATTTATTAAAAATAAAATAAAATAAAAATAAAATGATGACACTTGTTTAAAAATTTAACACTTGTCTTTTACGTCAGTTAATCCCCTTACACATGTTATTAAAAAGACTTATAAGCTAACACATGTAATTATGCATGAATTTATTAATTTTTAAATAGTCATAAAGCTTTTATATTTAAATTCCCTAATAAATAAATAAATATATTAATTTATGTATATAAAATCCTTTAAAAGAAAATAATATAAAAAAACTATATTCTAAATAAAATCATATATAATATATTTTAAAATACAAAACATGTTTAAGATATATATCTATCTTTTGAAATTCAATACCAAACCCAAATTCAAATTCAAATTAAATTTAAAAATCCAATTTAAAATCAACTCAAATATATATATTTAAACAAACACAAATTCAATTTGTAAATAATAATTCTATTTAAAATCCATTTATATATATAAAAACAACACATTATTATTGTTTGAAAACAACAATTTTACCAATTTTAAATACTTTATAAAGGAGATTATCACATTTTAAATTGTTTGAAATTCCGGGATATCACACTCATCCTACCGAACCTCTTTGGATTCTTCTTGTAAGTCAAGGTTTTCACACCTATGCAGTGACTTTGCACATCTTGTTGGCAAGCCCTTTAAAGGTTCTGAGAGCGCGACTAAGGCGCAGACATGGCTCAGGACATGCGAGGGGATCTTTTCCTGCATGGGTCTTGAGGATCAGTAGAGGGTTCATGTAGCTTTTCGTCAGCTCCAAGAGTGACCTCTTTATTGGTATGAGCTCTTTATAGCGGAGGTAGAAGAGTCTACTCTTTTTTATGAGCAGTTTAGGGGATGATTTGAGTTGAATTTGTTCCGGAGTTAGAGAAGACCTCGTTAGCTAAGAGGTTTACTGAGTTGAAGCAAGGGAAGTCTTTTATAGTGGAGTACGTGTCGACCTTCGAATCCCTTTCCAAATATGGGGTCGAGCACATAAGTATTCCACTAAAGAGGAATCAAAGATTTGTGGATGGTCTGAAGAAGCAACTTAGAAAGGCGTTGATGTTACAATTGAAGGTTTCATTTAAGGAGTTAGTTAATTCGTCCCTTAAGCTTGAGGCGACCGAAAAGGTTAGTAGTGAGGAAGATGTAGCAAAGAATAAGTGCTTTCATCAGAAGAAGCAACCATTCAACAAGTTGAAGCAATCCTAATAAGAAGATCAAGAAGCATGATTCTTGTTCCACTCCATTACAGCCAACTAAAGGAGAGTGCTTTAATTGTGGTTCTATGGAGCATTTCATTAAGGATTGTCCTAAAGATCCTATTCTTCGCTATTGTAAGAAAGTACGTCATCTTGTAGCATCTTGTCCCCGAGCAGCTAAAGGCCTCACTTCTGGAAGCTTAGTGTTGTGCAAGCTTCTGGTAGTTCTTCTCAGTGTCGAGGTGTATCTTCTTTTGTCCTTGAAGGTGTAATTATTTTATGGAACCTTCCAATTCAGGTTCTCTTCGATACGGGTGCATCTCACTTATTCGTATCGAAGGAACTTGTTGATGCTTTATCATTGGACATTGTGTTCTTAGTGACTTCGCTGAGAATTATGAACCCGGTCGGTGGGTTCGCAACCCTCGGTATGATTTATAGAGATGTCGAGATTATCTTATGTGGTCATTCTTTTCATGCCATTCTTCATGTTATGCATTACCTTGGGTTTGGAATGAATTCGGGAATGGATTGGCTTAACCATTATGAAGCCCATTTCCTATGTCCCGAAAGAACTATTTATCTTAGACATTCGAAATTCGTTAGGCAAATTTCTATCGTTCTTCATTATATTGATTTTGATTTGGGAGAATCCTTATTTTCTCTTAAGGCTCAAGAAGATGATGACATTTCTCGAATTCCTATTATTTGTGATTATCCTTATATTTTTGAGCCCGTTTGGGGTTGCCTCCCAAGTGGAAGAATGAGTTCCAAATTGATCTTATTCCTGGTGCTCATTTGTTAGGCGGCCTCCTTATCGGATGTCTGCTAAAGAGAAGGAGGAGTTGAGGAAGCAGTTTCTAGAGTTGGAAGTGAAGCGGTTTATCCAGTATAGTTCTTCTCCTTAGGGAGCTTCTGTCGTGTTTGTGAAGAAGGCTGATGGTACTCTTAGGCTTTGTGTAGATTATCACAAGCTTAATGAGCTTACCATTAAGAACAAGTATCCCTTTCCTAGGATCGATGATCTTTTTGATCACCTTTGTGGCGCTAAAGTCTTTCCCAGTTAGACTTAGTGATTGGATTTCATTTGCTTCGAGTGGTAAAGGATAACATTCCTTTTACTTCATTCTTTACCTATTATGGTCCTTATGAGTGGCTCGTTATCCCCTTTGGAATAACAAACGCTCCATCTTATTTTGTCGATCTCATGAATCATGTTTTCCAAGAATTACTCGATCGATTCCTTCTTATATTCATTAATGATATTCTTTTTTATTCTAAATTTGATGAAGAGCATAAGGAACACTTAGGATTTTTTTGGAGATACTTAGAAAGAATCAGTTGAAAGCCAAATTTTCTAAGTGCCACTTTTGGCAAAGGCAAGTGAAGTTCTTGGGGCATGTAGTCTCTAAAGAAGGTATTTATGTTGATGTTTCGAAGAAAGCTATTTAGAATTGGAAGATGCCTGAGAATGTATTAAAGATTCGTAGTTTTCTTGGATTGGTAGGTTATTACCGATTCATAAAGGAATTTTCCAAAATCGTCTTACCTCTCACTTCCTTGACTAGAAAAGAAGTTATGTATATTTGATCGGATAAGTGTGAAGCTTCTTTCTAGAAGTTGAAGGAACTCCTTTCCAACGCTTCTGTTCTTGTGGTTTGGATGGAAATCAAGACCTTGTGGTCTTCACGGATGCTAGTAGGTTTGGTTTAGGTGCTATTCTTATGCAGCAATACCGTGTTCTCCCTTTTTCTTCAAGGCAATTGAATCCGAATGAGGTGAGGGATGCTACTCATGATTTGAAGCTTGTGGCTATAGTCTTTGCTTTAAAGATTTAGCGTCGTTATTTGCTAGGTAAGAGATTTATGCTTTACACCGGTCATAAGTCATTAATGTACTTATTCACTCAGAAGAAGCTTAATATGCGACAATAGATATGGCTCGAATTTCTTGCTTCTTACGATATTGATATTCAGTACACTCCGAGAAAGGGGAATCGAGTAGCGGATGCTCTCAGTCATAAGCAGTGGAATATTCTTTCTTTGATGTTATCCCAATGAAAGGATCTTAAAATCCTATCTTCTTTTGAGATTAGAGATCGTATCCCAGATTCTAGTTCTTCCATCTTGTTGTTTAGCTTGGAGGCCCGTCCGTGCATTTTGGATCGAATCGTGGAAGCCCAGAAGCATGATCCCAAACTATCCCATCTTTTTTAGTAGTGAAGTGGTGTTTCCCAAAGTGATGAGATGAAGGACTTTATTATTGATGCTCATGGTTGTACTCGTAGAGGTGGTTGGCTTTTAGTTCCCGATGATGGTAATTTTAGGAGAGATATTCTTGAGGAGTGTCATCGCTCCAAGTATACTATTCATCCCGGTAGCAGTAAGCTGTATGCCAATATGAAGTGTCTTTATTGTTGGGAAGGTATGAAGCGGCACGTGGTAGAGTTTGTGAAGTGGTGCTTGACTTGTCAGCTTGTTAAAGCCAAGCATCAACATCCTAATGGTTTTTTGCAACCATTAGAGGTCCCAATGTGGAAATGGGACTAGGTATTATGAGCATACTTTCATTAGTTCATAGTTGAATCCTCTTTTGTGTCGACCTTGTAATGATTGTAATCTTATTATTTCTTTTTCCTTTTCAAGTTTCTATGGACTTCATCGATGGTCTTCCTCGTTCAAGGGCTAGCCATGATAGTTTATGGGTGATTGTAGAATGTTTGACCAAATCAGCCCACTTTATTCCTGTTAAGTCCACTCGGACTGTTTCTCAGCTTGCTAAGTCCTATGTTAAGGAAACCGTATGACTTCATGGCATCCCTATGCCATTATTAGTGACCAGGATTCCTTGTTTACAAGCGAATTTTGGAAACGTCTCCAGAAAGCTTTGGGTTCAAAACTTAATTTTAGCACTGCATATCATCTGTAGTTGGATGGGAAGATAGAGCGAGTGAATAAGATATTGGAAGACTTACTTTATGTTGTATTCTTGACTTCTGTGGGAGTTGGGAAGATCGTATATGCCTTGTTGAGTTTGCTTACAACAACAGCTTTCAGTTTAGTATCGGCATGGCTCCTTTCGAGGCCTTTTACGAAAGACCATGTCGATCACCTTCTTATTGGCTTAAGCCCGGTGAGAAGCTTATTTTTAGGCCCTAACTCTATTTGTGAAGCTTTTGAGAAAATCGATCCCATTCGACAGAGAATGAAAGAGGCATAGAGTAGACAAAAATTCTATGCGGATAATAGGAGAAAGGCCTTGGAATTCTCCGTAGGAGATCGAGTCTTTATTCGTGTATCTCCATTGAAGGGCATGATGTGGTTCAGTCGTTCCAGAAAGTTGGGTCCGAGATATATCGGACTATACACTATCACTGAGAATATCGGTCCTGTTGCTTATCGGGTATCTCTTCCAACCCAATTCTTCAGTATTCATGATGTATTCCATGTTTCTCAATTTCAAAATTGTCTTCATGCTTCAGATTCTATTCTTAAGCTAAGAATTCTTGAGGAGCTTGAGATCTTACCCGACCTTACTTATGAGCAGAGACCTATTCATATTGTTGCATCAGAGGTTAAATGCCTTCGAAATAAAGACTTTCTGCTCATTAAAGTCCAATGGCATAACAACCCAAAAGACTTTTCATGGGAGACTAGAGAGCTCATAGAGCGAACACAACTGGAAATCCTTTCTCGTGCTCATAGTGGTGAGACTCTTGTTTTAATTATACCTACCTATGATTTTATCCTCTCTAGAAACATCATTGAATTGTTATTGACCTTCCCTTTAGAAATTGCGAGGACATAATTTTTATAAGGGGAAACCTGTAACAACCCCGGTCGAGATTACGTAGAATTTAAATTTAAAACATGATTTTTTAAATTCTAAATAATTAACTGAATGAATTTGGGAAAATTGCAAATTTTTGTATTTCCAAATTAAAATGAATTTCGAGTTTAATAAATTTGGAATTTAATGAATTTTCTTTTTATGATATTTAATTATATAAGAATAATGGTGAAAATCAATAAATAAATTATATGGCAATAATTTTAACTTTGAAAAATGATTTCTTAATTAAGGGTTCATTTTATAAAAATATGAAAAATAACTTTTCATTTTAGAATTTGTAATTAAGTTTGATAAAATATTACAATATTGATAATTGAGATTTTGACATGTTATTTATATCGTGGAAATTTTAGAAATAAATGTTAGTTAAACTAAAATATTTTTTTAATTAAATTAGTATGTATAAAATGTTAAAATGAAACACAACAAATTAGCAAAACTTTGGTTTTGAGAGAATTAGCAACACTTGGCTATTGGATCCCATTCCTTACCCACATAGCCAAAAGCCAAAGAAGTAGAAATGAGAAAAACGTACGTACAGTGTTTCTCATTTTCATCTCAAAGCCAGAAATTCAAATTTCCCTAAGTTAAAAAACTCTAAATCCCCAAATTTGTAAATTAAAAAGTGAAATCAAGGGCTTTAAACCTATTTTAGAGTGTTTTGATAAAAGGTAATATCCTCTACCTATTATTCATCAATTTTATGAATTATTTCTACTTTTGATCAATTCCTATTCGATTTTTCTTCATAGCCTAGGTCGAGATTGAATTAGAAAGGCATAGGAGATTCTTAGGTCTAATCTTCCTTTCCGGGTTTGTTTAAGTGAGTTTATCTCACTACTAGCCTTAGATATATGGTTGCTGCTGTTAGATGATCATGCTTGAATTCAAAGTGTATATGATCTCAAAATTTTGATCGATTCTTTGTCTAATTGCATCGTGTTAGCTATTTACTAAAACCCATCATATGAAATTATGTAACTCATCCAACTATACATGTTTATATGAATGCATGACTGCCTATTCTATACCTTAAATTGTTAGAGAAGCATCAAAAGAAGAATGAGCAAAAACAGATCGGGTCACCGAAATCGCATGGACGTCAGCCCAGGAAAACCAACCGGTGGGCCGGTTGGTCAAACTGGTGCCCTGCTTGTAGCCTAAACCTGACATCTAGGTTATGTTCCGGCAGTTTTCGATCAATCCATTTATCACTTGTTTGTCCTGCAGAATTCCAGTAGTCGATTACCAAATTTTAATACTGCATTTCATGTCAATTTTATTGATATTTTCCAGATTCGTGATTTAACAATTATTGAATTCATTTCGATATTTTTATTTTATATACCATAGAAATTGTTCTATGGATCTTGGGAGAATTATACACTTTTGATGCACGTTTTTCAACCCAGATTTGCAAATAATTGATTTCTAAATCCATTCATTTTATACAAGACTATTTATGTACAAATCTAATATATATATATATATATATATATATTCATACAAAGAATTTTAGTAATATATATATACTATCTATTTCTCACATGAAGGGTTTTAAAAATGTTTTGGAACAATGGTTTGAAAAGCTTACTTGTGTGTGTGTATATATATATATATTTCCATTATAAATAAATAATTTGAAAGTGGTTTTATAAGAGAATTATTTTCATAAAATCGCATATTATCAATCAAATGAGAAATTGATTTAAACGGTTAAATAAAATGAGTGGTATGGAACGCTCCTATTTGTTTTACCAATTAACTCCTGGACTTGTTGTTATACAAGAGTGGAGTTTACTATTGTATAGTAAATGTTTGGGTAAACCCATGTGATATGTGACACAGGGTCATTATCTATCCGATTACTATATAAAAGTATTTAACACTTTTCGATGATTTTATGACTCTCCTTTGATGTTTATAGGACTTGTTCCTATTTGATTTTATAGGTTTTATACCTATCTTGATGTTTGTAGGACTTGTTCCTATTCGATGTTTATAGGTTTCGTACCTATCTTGGAGTTCATAGATTTTATACCTATTTCGATGTTTATAGGTCTCGTACCTATCATGATGTTTATAGACTTATACGTCTATCTTGGAGTTACATGCATGTAGGTGAATTTATTTCACCAATCTTGAAGTTACACTTAGGTGTTATACTAATCAAGCATCTCAGACTGCCTGTCCGTAGTTGCTCCTATATTTCGTCTGCTCATATGAATAGCCTGACGAAAATACCTTAACAACTAGCAGTAGATTAACTTAAACTGGTCTACTTTGTTCGAGTATTGAGCCTAAGCTCTAATACCAACTGTAACAATCCGTCCATCATAATACTCTAAAATTAACACCTTACATCATGGGACGACTTTCGAATAGCATAACAGACAGATCGCCGAGTTAGAGTTAGAACAAAACACTAAACCAGAACATCAGTAACATCTCACAACATAATTACAACATATAATATATTGAATATACCTAAACAGAATAAAATAACGACACATAAGTGACCGCACTAGCAGAAGCAATTGACAGATAAGTATCAGTATAGAATAATCAAAGTACATTAACTCTAAAATAAACATAGAGCCCTTAATAAATATCTGATACAACAGTCTTATATATAAATAGTAGGTCTGTCACGTATAGAAAAATAACAGGTATATATATATATATATATATATATATATATATATATAAAAACGCCATCGCCACACCTCGAAAATGCTCCAGCTACACACTCTACTAGCGTATCCCCAAAAGCACCTAGCTTTCAAACTACTCAATTAAGTGTCGAAGAGTTGTCATGGCATAAGCAGATAAAGACAAAAACGTGGGCCAGACATAAATTCTTGCGTGAGGGGAACTATCTCAAGATGCTATATATTAAAACTATAAAATAAATTGGAACTACTAAAGCACAGCCAGCCCTTTCCACAAACGTCGCTCAGGGGAAATCCGCACTGCTTACAAAAAAGTACAGTAAATCCATCTCAAAGGTAGAGGATCATATCATAACGTACTCTTCTCATATAACAAAAAGTTAGCACAATAACTTCTATTGCACTACACTAGCCCAAAAATACTAATAATATAGTACAAACATATATGATCAAACCATGATCCAAAAACAATGATCACTACTGCTAAGATCGATACAATACGCCTTTACGCGTACAGTCACTGTTGCTAAGAATGAATAGGCACGACCTAATGCTTATGATCGCTACTTCTAAGACCGAATAGGTATGCTACAACGCATGTGGTCACTACTGCTAAGACCAAACGTTCGTAAGATTATGAACATAGGATTAAAATTGTCCAAGCGATCGCAATAAGATAAATTTATTCAATGTCCCTCTAAGACTGTGTTGAGAGTGTCATGGCCATCAACAACACTCTAGGTATATAACGACCCCGACTCGACCTTTGAAAATCGGCACCGAATACGACACTCGTATTCCAATGCCGCAGATCCAAACATCGAACCTGGTTCGTCGGAGCTTATAACACAATTAAGTACAACCCAGCGGAAGAAAAGAAATGAATAATATCATATACAACATTGATACAATATCCAGATACAATGATGATACAATAGAATGATACGATACATATCAATACTATCAGAGATACAAGACACAGCGGAAAGAATATCTTCAATAGAACGTATCTCCAAAATCAAATGCTCCAATCCAAAGCTAGCTCGAACTTCAGATCACGATGCACAAAGCTAAGTAAGGCCAGTCGTCCAAGACTGAAGGAGATCCCAAAGACTGAAAGCTACAAAACCAAAGACTTCGAAGGCTATCGAATCTTCACCTATTACTTGATTATCTGAAAACCCAACTCTAGACTGCCCGTGTGGAAAATTGTGGGCACCCAGAGTTTTGGAAGGGAACAATAAACTCCGGGTCAGTCATGGGACCGGTATGAGCAAACAAAAATAGTTTTATCTTTAAAAAAACAAACAAAAGAATTTAAATTTGAAATCCACAATGTTTTTTGGAAAATGAAACTGCCATAAGGCCTCCCGTCACACACACCATGCAAATGCAGAATTGGAGGAGATTTCTCCATATGATAGTAAAAAATGCTTGATACGCGAAATCCATTCTGATATTATTATTAGTGCATAGTGCAGAAAACATTTCGAAAGTATAATATTAATCTTAGCCAGCATAGACATTTCGAACTATGCCTACTATAGCTACCATCCAAACAGTGGGGCGCCACCATAAGTAGATGGCAGGTTATACAGCTAAAACCGTACAAGGCGCGCATTAGATGATTGGATTTCCAACAAATGGTCGGGCTAAGGAACTTCCTATTGCCACATGGGAATGCCTCTGGAGGGACGCCCCGAGAACCATCCCTTAGTTCTCTGCCGACATAAGGCCGGTGTGCCCCCTTCCTGCGAGTATCACCTAAGATATTCCATTCCCGGTCGTAACCAACCTTTATCCGAGCGCTCGATACCAACAACCACAAAGTAATGTATTTGCAGTAACCACATAGGTTAAATATCTGGGCTTCATACCATGATATCACCTCTATCTAGAATAAATGGACATACCCTAGGGGCGCGACCCCTGAAACCTTGCTGCATCTTTCCTGTTTCAACCATTTCCGGGGTGTGAGGTCCTGATGCAGTCTCGTCCATAAAGCTACGCTTTTCACAAAGCCTTGCTTTGATCAACAAATGATCAGCAACACTTCGTATGCCACATTACCAAATTGGGGATGTAGCACTAGTAACCATCAACTACATAACCTTTGAGCTCGTACGTCTCAGAGAAGGGTGCTAAACTAAGAGAATAAATCTCCGCCAGCAAACAGAAATGTATTTGATAGAAACTAGCTTTACATCTCAAAGTGTAACGTCAGATACACATCCATACAAGTCTGTTCCGGGTTCGAAAAGAATCGAAGGCACTTCCAAAGAAGCCCTTGCAATCCAAATAATTTCTAATCCCCTCCGGACTCCCCATCACAATAGGTGCTCAAATCTCTATACCGGGGACATTCGGTGCAGAGACATTCGACGGGTTATCCTTTCATTTTCGAAAATATTCGGTCTTCACCACTGGTCTTCAAATGCTATCCATAACGTCGTACCACTATTCGGTATGGGTTATATGACATAAAGTCCTCTCCCGGCTAAACCGAATAGTGAGCGCAATATTTAAAAACATATGGATAATGGGGTCTCAGTTAAATCACAGCTTAAAGCTCAAAACCTTACATTCAAATAGTTAAAACAAATTACCATTTCCAACCTTTCAAACAAAAGAATTCATTTCAAAAACCTTCAATGGTTTAAACAATTTCCACACTTTAATCTTTTAAACAAAAGATTTATCTTTAAAACCCCCTTTCAATTTAAAACAAGGATCACCAATCTTTAACAAAGATTCATTCATAGCCTTTCAAAACAATTCTATTTCAAATTGGATTAACTCATCCGGTCGTTAAATCAAAGACTCATTTCATAGCTTTCAAAATAATTTTCAAAGATTCATTCATAACCTTCAAACCAATTCCCGTTCCAATCTTTTATATATAAATGATACACCATTTAAAATCCTCTTCAATTTCAAAATAGGGTTCAACTATCTTTCACAAAGATTCAATTATAGCTTTCAAAGCCATTCCATTTCAAATTTGAAATCTTTTCATCATAATTTGGAAATTCTTTCCTTATATAAAAGCTATTATTATTTGAAACCACTTGTTTCCGTTTCGGAAAACCCGATTATAATTGCACGAGTTAAGGCCTTTCAAATATAAACTTGGGTTGAATTTAAGTTCTCAAAATCATACTTTTAAAATGGTTTAAAAACCCGTATAAACACATTTATAGCTTGTATAACCTTTTTACGTCATAAATACCAAATATAGAATTCGATTTCAAATTTTGAATTCAACTTTTAAATCAAATTTCAAAACTAAATCTAGTTATTCAAAAATAACTTTTATCTTTGAAATTCCTTTCCAAAAGCTTTTCACTGTAAACCCAATCCATATCCAAACCATTTGGATTTATAAAAAAATTCAACTTTAAAATTATTTTCAAAAAATCTATGACTTAACCGATTTCCACGTGAAATCCATATTTGTATGTGTATAGTGTAGTTCAGGGGTTTAACACAATAGTAGTGAAACATCATCAACCATCACATCATTAATCATCACAGATACAATCACATCAATATCGATAAGCGGTATAATCCTATAACGCTTATCTATATACATAAAATCATAGATAGATAACATAAATGTATTATAGATAAATAAATTACATTCCACAACACAAACATATCATAACATTACACATAAGGGATATCAACATAATTCACAGCATTCCATATACATTCATAAGTATAATCATCAAGTCATCTGATTAATTTTAAACCAGATTATTCCCTATGAATAAATTTCTAATCACGGTTAACTAATAACTAATTGATTACCAACCATTATTATTAATTATTCTTTAATTAATCATTAATTAACCTTTAATTAATAATAATCCTTTGATTAATTATCCTTAATTAATTACAAAAATTTAATTAATTAATCCATAATTAATAACCATCCCTTAGTTATTTTCATAAATTAATTAACCTTTAATTAATTTATAACATTAATTAATAACCCATAATTAATTATAATTAGTGATCATTCTTAATCACTTAGTCATCGTTAACCATCAATTAACTAGCAATTAATTTAACTTAGTAATTTAGAAATTAATCTACCTTTAATTATTAATTTATTAATTAGCCTTTAATTAACTTCTTTAATTAATTAACCTTTAATTAATTACTTTAATTAATAAATCCTTAATTATTAATTAAATCTTAATTATAATCAATTTTGCTTAATTGATTATCCTTAATTTAATTACCCTAATTAATTCACCACATTAATTTATCATGCTTTAAAGTAATTAACCCTTAATATTTGATTAATCAATCTTTAACCTACTCTTAGTTACTTTCACTAAGTGATTATTATTTTTATTTAAGCATTCATTGATTACTTGATTAATTAACTTAATAATTTAATGAATCCAAATCATTAAATTCTATTTATCTTCAAAATAAAACATCACTTACTTAATCAAAGCATTTAAAAACAATTTGCTTTCAAATTTACTTTAAATTTCATTTTAAATTTAAGATTTAAAATGAACATAAAATTAATCTTAAACAAAGTTTTAACAACGATTCAAAAACCTTTTTATCTCACAAGTTAAAGAAATATTCATTTTCTAAAAGAAGTTTAAAAGAATTTAAAACCAAATTCATTTTTTTAAATTCAAATCCATTTAAAAATACACTTTAACAAACAAAATTGTTTAAATCATTTTAAAAAATTTCATTTATTTCAAAACTGGAATACACATTAAATTTTGATTCCAGATTACTTAGATTCAAAAACTTACTTACATTTAAACTTCATTTTAAATTTCAAATCATTTAACCATTTTTAAAGTAGTTAAAACAATTTAAATTTAAAATATTTATTTTATTTTAAAAAATCGAGGTTCAAACTCACATCCCAGATTTTATAACTTATATTTAAACTTATTTAAATCTTTACTTTACAGTTCAAACTTTTCAGTTTTTAAATTCAAGCCAAATACTCTTTAAATACTTAAAGGTGTTAAAACAAGTTTAAATTTCAAAAACTTAAATCATTTCAAACTAAGGTTCAAACTTACTTGAATTCAGATTCAAACGTAGGTTTACAACTTAGTTTAAAACTTTGATTTTCATTTTTAAACTTCAGTTTAAACTTTGAAACAAAAACACTACAGGTTTCTGTAAAAATAAACTATAACATTATTTTAACCCGAGGCGATTCTTATTTACTTCGAGCGAAAGCTAGACTTCCCCAAGAAAAACATCACAACACCCTGAGTCAATCATCAATTTACACGAGCACAATTCAAACCAAATTCATCTTCACTAGAACACAGTGCACCGTGCACATGCATGGTGCCGTTGATCATCTCAGATCATCAATGATGATCTCCCCATACCACTCATCATCCAAACAGTCTAATACGATCATCAGATCGTACCTCTAATCTCGAAGTCAAATTCGAGATGACGAAATCAAACCTGGAATAGCTGGAATCCTCCTCAACCAAAACCTGTCAATGTCTCGCTCCTTCAACTCCGGCGACCTGAGAGTCGGCGACTTTGGCCACGTATTCGTAAGCTACCCAACTATCATACCCCAAAAACTCGTAATACTCGATCAATACAATAGGCCGTGGTGATCGATTCATTCTACCCAGCTAAAACTAGGGTTCCAACCGTCAAACCACAACCACCACCTCCACAACTTCCTGATTATCTTCCTGTTATTTTTCCCCACTTCACTGATCACTCCTCTACCTCCAGTAGAAAACTCAACCCATCCGGTCACAGAGATCATCAGAGATAACCCCAAAAGCAAAATACAGACAAAATAGAACTGCTTCCAAATTCCAACACTAGGAATTGTGATTTTGCTTTTAAAAATCATGATTTTGTATAGTGTATCAAATCCTAACCTTGAAACAATAGATCATGATATTTAAATTTTCACTTATTTTAAAGTTTGGTCATCTGTCATAGTTTCCAGAGGCATTTACCTATTATTTTAACTTAAGTACAATTTTAAAACTAAAATTTTATGATTAAGCAAACAAGTTTCATTTGAAACTTAAATTTAAACAGAGACAAGATCACAAGATTTGAATTTTTTTAAATTTTGTTTGGACTCTGTTATGTATAAACAGAGGCAGTTTTCCCTTTTCTGACAACAGACATGCACCTCCTAATTCACCCATTTCTGGTTAAATCAGAAATGCTCACTCAATCCCAACTTAAAAACTATGATTTTAGTGTTAAAAATCATTTTTAAGTTTATGAATTCAAATTATAATCCTGAATTTATGAATTACCAAGTTTAGGTTTTGACTCATTTTTTTATTTTTGCTCAGTCATTTGATTCCCAGAAAATTTTCAGAGACACTTCAATATTTTTAACCTAAGTATAATTTAATCTAAATTTTGAGATGAAATAAACAAGTTTTGTTTGTAACTTAAGTTTAAACAGAGATTAACTCAAGAGTTTTTGAATTTAAATTAAAACAAGAACCTGGAAATCATGAATAGAGAAAGAACTCATATAAACAAAACATGCAACTATAATTTTTCACTACTTCACAGAAACAAGCATAACACATCATATCAATTCAAAGATCGGGTCGAAGAAGTTTGCTCACCTCAGAATGAAGAACAGAGGATCAAGCTTTGAAAATTTTCTTTCTTTAATCCTAGAAATTGATTTGAATTTGAAGCTTGCATTTGTTTTTGTTCTGAAGTTTGAAACTGAGCTAAATCTGAAGCTGGAAAGCTTGATATTGATCTTGCATGCTTGATAAGGTTGAAGATCGAGCTGTTTGATTTAATTTCCTTCTGGTTTGTGCTTTGTTTTCCAGATTTGTAGTTGCTTCTATTTCTTGGTTTGAATCTAATCCTTACTTTAGTTTTGAATTTTCAGACTTGCTTTTGATTTGCTTGAAATTGAAACATATTTTTTTCTGGTTTGCATTCCTATCTCCCAGGTTTTGTTAGAGAAGAATGAAGAGATTAAAAAAACTGGTTTGCAAATTTTCTTTCCTACATATTGTTTGTGTAATTAAATTTTTAAAAGAAAAATTAATTCTTTTTCCACTTGTATCATATATTTACACTTGTATTAATGCTTGACATAAATGTTTACAAATGTAATTTTTTATTGTAAAAATGCTTACACATGTAAATTTTTGTATATTTATGTTTAAGTCCTTTAGTTCAATTAATTTTAAAATTTAGTTTTAAATCCTTACTTTAAATTAATTTATACATTTTGTTTTAAATCTTATTTTATTTTTTTTATTTACAAATCATATTTTTAGCCCTTATTTGATTTCAATTTATAAAACATATTTATCTATTTTATATTTACAAATATATGTTATGCAGTTTTAAATCTTATTCTTCTAAAAAAATATCTTCATATCAAAGCTTGAATATTTACTTACATATAAAACTAACTATTTTATTAAATCTTGTTTATATTTTATAACCCAATTCTAATTCATGTACTTATTAATTTTCAATAGATATATATACCTATATATGTAAGTTTTTAAAGCCTTCATTTAAATTTATATAATTTATAAAGGAGAATGAATTGAAAACAATTTATAAATAATCATACATATATAATTCTTAATTAATAAAGCTTTTTAAATCTAATTTATTTATTAAATCATATTCCAAATACAATTTTTATTTTATCCTCAAATCTTCGAATTCATTCTCTATATTCATAATTTAACCAAATTAAACCAAATTTTTTTTATATAAATTTCCAAATAAATAAGTTAAGAAAATCAGGAATGTTACAGATTCCCCCCTTAAGAAAATTTCGTCCTCGAAATTTGCCAGGGAGACAACAAAGAATGGATAGATACACAAAGACAGAGAATCGACTCCCAAATCAAGCCAATCATCTATTCTGTATTTGGCTTACCAAATCAGAATATCAATAATGGATACAAGAACAAATCAAGATACTCGGGTCGCCAAAACTACGAAATATATAGGGGTATTGGTTAGTTCGAAAGATAACTAACCACTCGTAGAATATACTTGGACCCAACAGAATAAACAGACATATGGATGCAATCCAAAAATTTTAGTTTAAACATCAAAATATACCTATCAACCATAGCAACCAAAGCAAACAATTCATCCAAACAAACAATTCTGACCCATTTGGAGTTTGTGTCCCATGCAAATATTTCAAAGCTTCTTTCTGGAGCTGCCAGGAATCATCAAAGAATTACGAAGACGAATCAAAGGAGATTGATAGAGAAAATTGTTTCCGTTGTTGTTACAGGGCATTGACCATATGAAGTGGTACTTCCCTGTCTCCTATCTTGTTCTCTTCTTGCACTCATACTCACTATCAGTGGATAGTAAGAGAATTTACTGAGGCATACGAACGGATATCTTAGGGATACTCATTCTAGGGTATACTTCACCTTATCTTTAATGAGTCACTTAATGTGTTATACTCCTGAGCTAAAGTTCAACCTTCAGCTTTGATACCAATTATAATGACCCTGACTCGACCTTCGAAAATCGACACCGAATACGACACTGGTATTCCAATGCCTCAGATCCAAATGTCGAACCTGGTTCGTCGGAGCTTATAACACAATTAAGTACAACACAGCGGAAGAAAACAAATGAATAATATCATATACAACGTTGATACAATATCCGTATACAATGATGATACAATATAATGATATGATACATATCAATACTATCAGAGATACAAGACACAACGGAAAGAATATCTTCAATAGAACGTATCTCCAAAATCAAATGCACCAATCCAAAGCTAGCTCGAACTTCAGATCACGATGCACAAAGCTAAGCAAGTCCAGTCGTCCAAGACTGAAGGAGATCCTGAAGACTGAAAGCTACCAATCCAAAGACTTCGAAGGCTATCGAATCTACACCTATTACTTGATTATCTGAAAACCCAACTCTAGACTGCCCATGTGGAAAATTGTGGCCACCCAGATTTTAGGAAGGGAACAATAAACTCCGGGTCAGTTACGGGACCAGTATGAGCAAACAAAAATAGTTTTATCTTTAAAAAACAAACAAAAGAATTTAAATTTTAGATCCGCAATGCTTTTTGGAAAGTGAAACTACCATAAGGCCTCCCGCCACACACACCATGCAAACGCAGAATTGAAGGAGATTTCTCCTTATGATAGTCAAAAATTCTTGATACGCGAAAGCCATTTTGATATTATCATTAGTGCATAGTACGGAAAACATTTCGAAAGTATAATATTAATCTTAGCCAGCATAGACATTTCGAACTATGCTTACTATAGCTACCATCCAAACAGTGGGGCTCTACCATAAGTAGATGGCAGGTTATACAACTAAAACCGTACAAGACGCGTATTGGATGATTGGATTTCCAACAAATGGTCAGGCTAAGGAACTTCCTATTGCCACATGGGAACGCCTATGGAGGGACGCCCCGAGAACCATCCCTCAGTTCTCTGCCAACACAAGGCCGGTGTACCCCCTTCCCGGGAGTATCACATAAGATATTCCATTCTCGCTCGTAACCAACCTTTATCCGAGCGCTCGATACCAACAACCACAAAGTAATGTGTTTGCAGTAACCATAAAGGTTAAATATCTAGGCTCCATACCACGATATCACCTCTATCTAGAAGAAATGGACATACCCTAGAGGCGCGACTCCTGAAACCTTGCTGCATCTTTCCTGTTTCGGCCATTTCCGGGATGTGAGGTCCTGATGCAGTCTCGTCCACAAAGCTACGCTTTTCACAAAGCCTTGCTTTGATCAACAAATGATCAGCAGCACTTCGTGTGACGCCCCACCTCTATACCCACACTAGCCAAGAACATTACGTTGTAAAGCTGTTAATTAGCATGGAGAATAAGGCTGTTGAGGAGCGACCATCCGTGTAATGGCTTTGTGCGAGCACAGATATGTCAGATAGAACAAGGAAATCCGACGTACCGATACAAACTCAAAGCTACTACACAGTGGCTATATATATTCTTCAAAAACGAACATAGAAATAAACATAACACAAGTCACTCACAGACATCCATATCACAAAGGCGGAAAAAGATATGAATATAACACATGAAAGTGTACAACATAGTAGTGGTCAACAAGATCCACAGTATCGCAAAAGAATAGCTACAAGTGCTAGACAAAAGAATAAGTATGTAATTGAAAATCAACAAGAGATTAATCAATATCACAACAATCTTCTCAAAGATAAAAAGGAATGTCATACTCAATATCTTTATTCACAAAAAGTTAGTGACACACAAATTCACCAATGCACAAATATTGATAAAACATATCAATGAAATCACAAAAATTGGTGAAACACAAATTCTAGAAATCATCAATGGAAATCCAGAAATCACAAAAAAAGAGGGAGGCCTATCACAAAACGGGAGCATGAAAACTCACTAACACGTGTATCACAAAATGGAACGCTATTCCATGATTGCTAACCATTAATTTTTGAGCCGAAGTTCCACAAAACGGCCCGAAGACCATGGGTCGCTGCCCCACCAAATTGAGCCGAAGCTCCACAGAAACGGGGTTTAGTCTCCCTCGTAGATAAAGAGACATCGCACATTTTCTAGTCTAAATCACAAAAATGATCCTCAACGATCATCAAGAAGTGTCAATTACAGTAAGCTAGTAAATATATAAGCTTAGTGTAATGACTTGCGATTTTTCGTCCACGAAGGTCGACATCAATACGTCCACTGTATCAACTGCCGAGCAATCGAATGTCGGAAAACCGAAATATTATTGTTAAAGAAGAAGAAAATGATAGAAGAAGAGAGAAAAAGATAGAATAGAACAGAAAGAAACAACAGAACAATATCAGAATCTCACAATCGCAGTGGAACAACATATAATAGATAAATGAATAATCTTTAAACAAAGAACTATATCAGTTATTACATTACATCACATTACATTACATTACATCATCAGAGTATACAATAACAAACAGCGGAAAAGAAATACTATATACTAGTGAATACGCCATGCCATCCAGCTTGCCTCTAGCAACTCCTGAATTCCAGAATATCCTGATAACCTAACTCTAGACTGCCCGTGTGGAAATTGGTGGGCACCCAGGGTTTAGGAAGGAAAACAATAAACTCAAGGTCAGTTATGGGACTGGTGTGAGAACTTAAAACAGTTATTTATCTTTAAAACAAAGTACAGGATAATTTTAAAATAGATTCGCAATGCTTTTTAGAAAATAAGACTACCATAAGGCCTCCCGCACACACACACAATGCAAACGCAGAATCGGAGGAGATTTCTCCTTATGATAGTCAAAGATGCTTGATATGCATTAAAAAGGAACATTTGATATTATTACTAGTGCATAGTGTAGGAAAAATCGTTTCGAAAGTAAAGATATAAATCTTAGCCAGCATAGGCATTCCACACTTATGCCTACTATAGCTACCATCCAAACAGTGGTGACCACCATAAGTGAATGATAGGTTCTACAACTAAAACCATACAAGTTCGTATTGTTTCTTTGGATTTCCAACAAATGATCAGGCCAAGAAACTTCCCATTTCCACATGGGTACGCCTCTGGAAAGACGGCCCGAGAACCTAACCGGATCTCTGCCAACACAAGGCCGGGTTACCCTTCAAACTGGGTAACTACTGACACGAATATGTCATTCCCCGATCGTAATCGATCTATATCCGAGATCCTCGATTCCAACAACCACAAAGTAATAAATTTGCAGCAATAACATATGTTAAATATCTGGGCTCCATACCATGATACCACCTCTATCCAAAAGGAATGACATACACTAAAGGGGCGCTACCTCCTAATAACCTTACTGCATCCTTTCTGTTTTGACCATTTCCGGGGTGTGAGGTCCGACGAAGTCTCGTCCGCAAAGCTACGCTTTATACAAAGCCATGCTTCGATCAACAATTGATCAACAGCACTTCGTATGCCACACTACCAATTTGGTAATGTATCACTAGTAACCATCAACTACATAACCTCTAAGGGTGTTAAGCTAAGAGAATAAATTCTCCGCCACCAACGGGAACATATTTGATAGAAACCAGCTTTACATCTCAAATTGTAACGTCAGACACACATCCATACAAGTCCGTTCCGGGATCGAACGGAACCGAAGGCACTTACAAAGAAGTCCTTGCAATCCGGATATTCATTAATCATGACCGGACTTCCCATCACAAAGGGTAATAAATTTCTATATTGGAGATCAGCCGATGTAGAAACATTCGACGGTAATCCTTCCGTTTTCATAAATATCTGGTCTTCAACACCGGTCTTCAAATGCAGTCCATAACGACGTATCACATATTCAGAATGGGTTATACGACCCCAAGGTCCTTTCCCAGCCAACCCGAATAGTGAGCGCTTATTCAAAAATAAGTGTGGCATTCAAATTCAAGCAAATCACAACAAATATCTATTTAAAGGTAAATATTGATAGTCGGATTATTTAACTATCAATAGTGTTGGGGGTGTTTCCACCAAGCCATTACAAGGAGGGTACCACCGAACCAAACCTCTCCGCTTCACTGTCGAGCCAAGCCCCTCTACTTCATTGCCGAACCAAGCCTTCCCACTTCACTGACGAACCAAGGCCTCTCAACCACCACCGAACCAAACTCACCTCCAACAACTACCGGACCAAAGCATAACCGAACCAGGCTCCCTCCACTCACCACCGGACCATGTCCCACCGAACCAACATACCTCCACACATCACCGGACCATGTCCCACCGAACCAACCCACCTCCACATGCTGTCGAACCAGAAGCAAGGGAGGACACGACCGGACCAACTCTGCCAGGCCAGATTGCTTCATCCCAAACCCACCAGGAGCTATATACATCCAAGATCCCTGCCTCCAGCCTCACTCTATAAATAGAGGGGCAGGGGTACAGCAATGGTAGACAAGTTTGAGAGCTCAAGCACGGATAGAACTTTTAAACAACTTTCAGTTACTTGTAATCAAAGCTTTGTACTTGTAATCTGAATAGAAAAGGAGAATAACATATAAAGTGGGCGTAGGCACGTTCTGGCCGAACCACTATAAATCTGTGTGTCTTTTACAGTTTAGTCTCTGCTTTTTATATATTTGCATAAATCACCCAAATCACTAAAAACAACATAAAATCAACCAATTCATACGACTTGGAGGTGTTTGCCCATTTTTTGTGCGAACATTTTTGGTGCTTTTACTGAGAACGGGAGCTCGGAGCTTCAGCTTCAGCTTCTCCCACTTAACCCATTACCTATTAGCATCGTTCATTGCTTGGAAAGCATGCCTCCTGGACGGAAGAAAGATGCTAACAAAGGAAAGAACATCGCAACTGGCAGTATCCCAGACCCAATGATCAGTGACCAAGGCAATCATACGGTTCCAACAGAAAATGTAAATCAGGCGAATCCGACAGCCCTGCTATGGAACAACCAATTACAAGGGCGGATCTGGACAGGGTTATGGCTAAAGTAACTAACCGTTTCGCATCTCAACAAGAAGTCTTGGTGGATCAACTCATGTCACGCTTAAGGGATGTTGAAGAAACCAACCGCAACACTGAATCATAGGGTGAGTCCCGGTCTGGAGGATCTAGGAGACGACAAAGGTCTTTCTTCTTCGAAGAGGCTAACAACAGAAACAACTATGGTAGTAGCCGAGCCCGGACTCAGCCCGAATTCCGACCCGAGGAAACGCTTGGAACCGAACCCAACGGGGGAGGTACCAGGCAAGGGTCGGATGTAGCTGAGCTCGCCATGCTACCTAACCATGGAAACACCAAGGGACGGGGCTGAGCTGGAGTTCAGCCCGAAGTTGGACCCGAGGAAGTGCTGAGAAGAGAACCCAGCAGGGAAAGATCATGGCAAGGGCCAACTGTAGCTGACCCCAGCATGCCCCCGGAAGACCAGAGGCTGCCGTTGGAGAATGTTAGGAGTGATAGACGATACCGTCCCTACAGGTCATCTGGACGGAATCAATCCCGCACGGAAGAACCAAACTCATTTCTATCTGCTCCAAGTTCTGATGAAAGGATGGCACGATTGTTCAGAAAGTGCGTCCAACGGAAACAAAAGGATCGGGGGATAGGTGCTAGGGTAAGCAGCCGCTTCACCCGCAATATCGAAACTGCCATCACCCCCCGGGAATGGAAAATGCCAACAATGGAACCTTACAAGGGAACCTCTGACCCTGTTGTACACTTGCAGAGATACACACATCATATGCTAATGAGCGGAGCAACAGAGGGAGTGTTGTGTAAATGCTTTCCACTATTCATGGCAGATCTAGCTACCTCCTGGTTCTGCCATCTGCCCCAAGGATCCATCAGCTCATGGGAAATGTTGAAAGAAAAGTTCATCAGCCAGTTCCGCATTCATGTGGAACAACCCAAGGACGCCTATTCCCTATCTAATATCAAATAGAAGCCCGGGAAGACAGTGCAACAATATCTAACCCGATTCAACGCCGCAGCAGCCGCAGTCCAAGATGTCGATAAGAAACTTATCCTAATGGCCCTCTGCAGTGGTGTGCATGCAGATACTAAGTTTGCTAGGAGACTAACGAAAGAAAAGCCAGCTACCTTACCCGATTTCTTCCACCAAGCCGGGAAATATATGAGGCTCGAAGACGCTGCCATTGAAAGGAAGACAGGGCAACAAATCAAGGCAGCTCATGGCAACACACCCGCAGTAGCAAAGGACGTTCGAAGAAATGACTCCAGAGATAGTGCTGGGGGCAAGAAGGGGGAAAAGCGCTTATATAGGCCAGGACCGAGATTTGACTCTTACACTCCTCTCAATGAAACAATCGAAAACATCTTCTTGGCCACCCAAGATGAAGTTAGATACAAGCGCCGCCGCACAAGAAGGAATCAGATAATGCAATTAAGTCTGGAAAGTTCTGCCGATTCCACGAATCTCATGGGCATGACACCAATGAATGCCATCATCTCTGGGACTTGATTGAAGAACACATCAGAAGGAAGAGATTAGAGCGCTATGTGAAATGTCAGAACATGACTTCAATTCCTGTCAATGAGAACCCAGGGCTGCCCCTCCTGAAGTAGGCGGAGGAAATCGCAACATCAGCGGCTCCAGTCAAGAGAAAATAGTGGTCCTTACCATATCAGGAGGACCACACATCGCCGACGGAAGCTGGGCAGAGATGGAGAGATACGGTAAGTCGCTTAGAAACAATGAAGTCTACATTAATTCTGTTATAGAAGAACGCCACCCGAAATGGAAAGAGAATGATGACATCACATTCAGTAGGCATGATCTAAAGGGAAGGTAGTACCCTCACATGGATCCTATGGTCATCTCTGCCTGGTTCGGTCCAGCCAAGGTTTTCCGAATTCTAGTAGACACTGGAAGCTCAGTAAATATCCTATTCAAGCATGCTTTCGACAAAATCAAGCTGTCAATGAAGGATGTGTCTCCCTGCAGCAAACCGCTACATGGCTTCACTGGAGATGCGAAGATGCCCCTCGGGCAACTGGACCTCTTTGTCGAGATAGGAAGTCATCCCCGCTTCGTTGTGCGAAAACAAACATTTGTGCTAATAGAAAGCCACTCGGCCTACAACGCCTTTTTGGGAAGACCAGCCTTGTCTGACTTCCAAATTGTCCTAGCCCCGTGGTGCCTGAAAAGAAATTCCCAATAGATAACGGAGTAGGATAAATAGAGGGAGATCAAGACGCCGCTTGAGATTGCTAT
This sequence comes from Allium cepa, assembly GCA_030765085.1. Classification (NCBI taxonomy): domain Eukaryota; kingdom Viridiplantae; phylum Streptophyta; class Magnoliopsida; order Asparagales; family Amaryllidaceae; genus Allium; species Allium cepa. The sequence goes on from CM060934.1 coordinate 879,289,771, forward strand.
GTGACTGAACTTCGCAATAACCGCAGGAAGGATAAAGGGAAGGATGCAGAGACTTCTCTCTGCAAGAAAAACTTGGAAGCACAGCAATTAAAGAAAGCCCCTCTTCTTCGATATACCAGCGATCCTTTCAACGAATTAGACCCCAGGGACAAAGAGGAGGAGGCCACCACCGAGCCTGCAGAAGCTATGGAATTTGTATCTGTAGACAAACACGACCCAAGTAGACTGCTGAGAGTCGGGTCTCAGTTAAGAGCGGAGTTGAAGGATCAACTCGTCGATTTTCTTCGCCACAACATGGATGTATTTGCATGGACACACGCCGACATGACAGGAATCTCCCCAGACGTAGCATGCCACGTACTGAACATCGATCCCACCAAGGTGCCAGTAAAGCAGAAAAAGAGAAGCATGGGGGCAGAGCGATCAGCGGCCCTCGAGGAAGAAGTAAAAAACCTACTGGCCAATAATTTCATACGAGAAGCCATCTAGCCAGAATGGATCGCCAACCCGGTACTGGTAAAGAAAGCTAATGGGAAGTGGCGAACATGCATCGATTTCTCCAACTTAAATGACGCTTGCCCGAAGGACTGCTTCCCACTCCTCCGAATCGACCAACTCGTGGACAGCACAGCCAGACACGAACTCTTATCCTTTATGGACGCATACTCGGGATATAACCAGATCCCTATGCATGCCCCCGATCAAGACCACACTAGTTTCATCACTAACCGGGGATTGTACTGCTACAGAGTAATGCCTTTTGGACTTAAAAACGCCGGAGCTACTTATCAGCGCCTCGTCAACAAGATGTTTGCGGAATTAATTGGACGAACTATGGAAGTTTATGTGGATGACATGCTGGTAAAATCGAGAAAATCCAACGATCATATAAACCACCTAGACGAGATGTTTCAAGTACTTCGCCAATATGGAATGAAGCTGAATCCTCTAAAGTGCTCCTTCGGAGTATCGTCGGGAAAGTTCTTGGGATTCATCGTCCATGCCCGGGGGATTGAAGCAAACCCCGAACAAGTCCGGGCTTTGCAAGATATCAAGATACCATCCACTCGAAGAGAGATGCAAAGCCTAAACGGGAAAGTGGCCGCCCTAAGCAGGTCATCTCTAAAGCAACCGACAAATGCATCCCTTTCTTTGAAGCTCTGAAGAAAGACAAAGGAAAGTTCGAATGGACTGACGAATGCTCGACAGCCTTCCTTAACTTAATCGAACACCTCCAGAGACCACTAGTACTCTCAACTCCAAATGAAGGCGAGGAACTATACCTATGCCTTGCTATATCGTCCCATGCTTTAAGCGCCGCTTTGGTGAGAGAAGACAACCGCGCACAGCGGCCCGTATACTTTGTAAGCAAGAGATTTACAGGGGCAGAAGCCAGGTACCCTAAACTTGAGAAGCTAGCATATTGTCTGCTAATCACGTCACGTAAGCTGCGACCCTATTTCCAATCTCATACCATCAGAGTTTTAACCGATCAACCGCTAAGGCAGGTACTCCATCGCCCCGACACTTCTGGGCGACTACTTAAGTGGTGCATTGAACTGAGTCAATATGATATCACCTACCATCCTCGCACCGCCATCAAAGGACAAGCCATGGGCGATTTTATTGCCGAATTCACTACCAACGAAGGTAAGGATCAATCTGAAATAGCAAAAGATATCAAGTGGAATCTCTTTGTAGATGGAGCATCGAAAGAACAAGGCTCGGGGGAAGGTATTGTGATAATCACCCCCAGGGGAAGGAAGCTGCACTATGCCCTAAAGTTGGAATTTGCTGCCACCAACAACGATGCAGAATATGAAGCAGTAATAGCAGGACTGGAACTTGCCTTAGAAATTGGAGCCAGTTCTTTATGTCTCCATAGTGATTCTCGACTTATTGTAAATCAAATACTAGGAGAATTCCAGACTCGAGGAGAACGACTCACAGCATATCTAAAGAAGACCAAGCCGCTGATCAATCAATTGGATCACTATTTAATCAAACACATTCCTCGAGGAGAGAATCAGGAGGCCGACGAATTGGCGAAGCAAGCTAGCATGAAGGATGGCACCACTTCCGGAACGGTAGCCATATCAAAACAACCAGCCCTAACAGGTCACTCAACTACATTCCATCCTCAGTCACACAAGACATTCAAAGTTACAGTCTACAACTAAAACATGAAGGGCGGTACTTCCTTTTCTTGTACATAAACATGCAGCTATAGCTTATTCACACATCACACTAACATTGCGAGACAAGAAATTACATTTTAAGCAAGAGCTTAGCATCAAACACGATTAAAGCACATGCATATACACAACTATATTTCTTATGCAACACATCAAAATAACGATAGCATTCAAATATGACAGAATCAGCTTATGTTATAAAATTATATAAGAATAAATTCATTCGCTACGATGACACAATTACATAATTACAGCCTAAAAGTGCATTAATGTTTCGGACTAGTATACTCAGGAATGCCAAGTAAACCAAAAAAAAAAGTAGTCAGCTGCAGCGGGGCTCCTCTATCCTGCTAGCCCTCCGGGTCCTACTTGACCGCTGGATCAGAGCTCCCAGAATGCTGGCCAGAGGTCCCACCTGTCCGATTTAGGAGAAGAATCCATCAGATAAATGATACGCAGTCAAGTTAAGAAAAGACTGAGAGGGAAGACTTACCAGCATCTGCTCCCTGATCATCATCCCCCAACTGCACACCCACTTCCTCGGCGGTAAGCAGCCGCATGCCCTCCTTCACTGCCACTTTCTCCTCCTCAGTAAACTGGGTCGTGACCACATCCATTCTGAAAGCTACACCACCCTCCTTATCCGCCTCAGCCTTGGCCTCCTCCAAAGCCCGGAGATATATCCTAGCCATGACCCGGGGATAATCGTCCATCCAGGACAGGTTGCCCTGCTTCCAAGTACGGAAGTACATGTCCTGGAGCATCTCATCCATCATCCCCTCGTTCTCCTCAAACTCCCTCATCCGGGCCTCGGAAGCCGACATGCAACGGCAGCATCTCTCTCCAATTGGTATCTCGAGCAGTCAGTCTGAAGGGATTTCCGCATCGCCTCCATCTACTCCTTCAGCTTAGCTTGAGCAAGCTCTGCGGCCTCAAGCTTTCCAAACAACTCCTCTATCTGCTCAAGATCCGCTCTCCGAACCTCATCCACAGTGGCAATGGCCATATCGATTCGTTCCTTGCAGGTGGCCTCCATTTTTCGCAGCTCGGCTCTACTAGCCTCTCCATAGTTTTCTTTAGCCGTCTGGAGGCCGCCTCATGCTGGGAGATCTGAATGGCCTGAAAGGCAAGCTGTTTGGCCTGATCGGAAACCATTAGCCACAGCCGAATGTTAGCACTTCCGATTTCCTCTCCAGCCTTGACCAATCGGGCGTGATACCCCCATTGACTTCTTGGTCTCTTCAGCCGCCCGATCGATGTTTGCCTTGGCCTCATCCCCCATAGTCACAATCCGAGTGGTCAACAAGTCGAGATCCAAAGCCTTAGCCTCATCAAGTACCCTTACCATAGGATTGCGGGGTAGGAGGTGCTCACTGGTAACCTCATCGAAGGAAATATCATGAGAACTCGGGTCCAGATCTGGATGACCCGCAAATGGGTTACGAACCAAGCCGGGACGATCAACATGAGTAACGGAAGGATTCTCTGATGGATGCGGAGATGGTATGAACTCAGTATCCTCCCCCGTGATGTCATGAATAGGCTGGGTTGGGGGCTAAGGTCCAAGTGAAAGCTCGAACATGGAATGCCTCCTCTTTCTCTTTTGAATATCCTCTTCGATGACTCCGAGAAAAGGATGGTAACTGACTACGCCCCCGGAACGGTCAGTCGAGGGCTTCGGTTTAGCAGAAGCCTTGAAGAGTTTGAATTTCTAAAGGCGGTGTCGAATGTCTGATGTCTTGGCCGCCTCAACCGTTCCTGGAATAAAAACCAAGTGTTACAAGCGTGCACGAGACTATAATCCAAGAAACATGTGAAGTTAAAAGGGGAGTCGAAAATTCACCTTGAACCGCCGGAGTTATCCCAGCTGAAATGCTCTCAGAAGATGGACTGGCACCAGTCCCGGCCTTATCAGATTTCTTCGGTTTCCCCACCAAGGCCGACCCTTCCTCCAATCCCTCAAAGGCTTGGCGGAAAGCATCATCCGTCCACTCTTGAATCTCACCTGCTTGCCCAGAGGTCAAGGCACCAACTCCACTACCACTCTGTCCTTCGCCACCATTACTACCGTCACCTTCTCCATCACCTCCGCTCTCCTCCTTGCCTCTTTCCTCCTCTCCACTTTCCTCCTCCGGAACATCTGGGCATGTGCTGGGAGAGGGTCCATCAGATTTCTTGAGCTTCTTCCCCCCCAACGACTGGAGGCATCGAGAAGGGTCTCCTCTTGCTGCTCTTTGTCGTGGCCCCTCCTTTTGCTTTGGCAGCTCTTTCCTCAGCCGTATCCCTCTGCTTGACCACAGACTGATGTGGTAGAATCAAGTTGTGTTCCAGGAGAGTGGCATTCCTGATCAGGTAAGAAGCTGACCTATCCCTTCCCGAAATGGCCTCTATCTCCGCGGTCATCCGAATCAGGTGATCATTCTCCACGACCGCAAAGCCATCTGTTGCTAGCAAGAAATAAAAACACATAAGAAGAAGCATCTCAGTTGGAACGGAAATTATAAATAAGCTTCAACTTACAGCCAGAGGTGAAGTGGTGGATCGAAACGGTGTCATCCCGGATGAAGAACCATTCCTTCTTGAACATGGTGAGTTTTGAATACAAGTCCAAGACCGGCTTGAAGGACACGGCTGATTCCAAGCTGATGTATGGGGACCCCTTCTTGTAACCTCTCAAGTTATATAGATAACGAATCCCCCGGTTAGAAGGGGGGCGCCCGTACTTTCTCTGGAAAATCACGAATAGGCACACCAAGATAGCATAGGAGTTGGGCTGGAGCTGGAAAGGGGCCACCTTCAAATAGGTGACGAAGCTAACTATCCAAGCATTGATTCGAGGAATGGCCCCACACATGCGGTGGTACCTACTATAAGCGAAGTATCCTTTAGGGGGATTATATGACATGACCCCCTTCCCTGACAACAACATGCGTGCTCTATCAATCCCAATGGAGCGGGAAATAACATCAAGCTACTCCTCTTTGAGAGAGCTCGGAAAGCAATCAGGATGAGAGTTCAGAAGCTCTTGGGGACCATACCCATCTACTAGCGATCTCGGGGTGGGTCCACGACGTTCCGGTCCTGGCTGAGCCGGGGGCACTAAAGCAGACTCTCCTTCGTCCTTGGATTTCCTCTTATCTGATCGAGTTTCCACTTTGTGAGACATTTATCTGCAACACCAAAAACAAACACACTGTTAAAACAAGGAGTAGGGAAATATAAACAAACAAGTACATGCGGCCTGGAGTCTCATTCTCAATACGAAACATAAAAGTTTGAGGCTAAAGTCCATTCGGCCTCACACTTCTCAAACTCCCAAGTCCATCCGGTAGTACAAGGTCGAAAGGCCATTCGACACTCAAACTACCGAGCCCATTCGGTAGAGCAAGGCAAAAGACCATTCGACGATATACTCCTCAGCTCATTCGGCACTCAAACACACTTGGTAGTTCAAGATTAAAACCCCATTCGGCAATCACCTGATTCGGCAATCTAACGTGATTCGGCAGTAGGTTTGGTTCGGCAGGAGAGAATCTGATTCGGCTATCAAGCTTGGTAGGGAATAACGAAGGCATAACACCCCTACTTATAGGCGAACGCAGGATGACCGGACCGGCTAATTCGGCACATAGGACCGGATGAAAACACCCAAGCTAGAACAAAGCGCGACATATACAAGCATATGCCCCACTTTGGGGGGCAAGTGTTGGGGGTGTTTCCACCAAGCCATTACAAGGAGGGTACCACCGAACCAAACCTCTCCGCTTCACTGCCGAGCCAAGCCCCTCTACTTCATTGTCGAACTAAGCCTTCCCACTTCACTGCCGAACCAAGGCCTCTCAACCACCACCGAACCAAACTCACCTCCAACAACTACCGGACCAAAGCATAGCCGAACCAGGCTCCCTCCACTCACCACCGGACCATGTCCCACCGAACCAACATACCTCCACACATCACCGGACCATGTCCCACCGAACCAACCCACCTCCACACGCTGCCGAACCAGAAGCAAGGGAGGACACGACCGGGCCAACTCTGCCAGGCCAGATTGCTTCAGCCCAGGCCCACCAGCAGCTATATACATCCAAGACCCCTGCCCCCAGCCTCACTCTATAAATAGAGGGGCAGGGGTACAACAATGGTAGACAAGTTTGAGAGTTCAAGCACGGATAGAACTTTCAAACAACTTTCAGTTACTTGTAATCAAAGCTTTGTACTTGTAATCTGAATAGAAAAGGTGAATAACATATAAAGTGGACGTAGGCACGTTCTGGCCGAACCACTATAAATCGTTGTGTCTTTTACAGTTTAGTCCCTGCTTTTTATATATTTGCATAAATCACCCAAATCACTAAAAACAACATAAAATCAACCCATTCATACGACTTGGAGGTGTTTGCCCATTTTTTGTGCAAACAGGCATGCACAACATCACCAGATTCCAAAAAATTTTTCCAAATTATTTATTTTCCAAAAATATCTTTACAAGATATAAATTTCCACACTTCAAAGATAAATCAATAGTCATTTTTAAACAAATTTTCCTTTCTTTTATAAATTCCATATTGAAGTTATATTTCACAATATCTACTGATATACGATTTTCAATCGATTTCAAATATTCACTTTCAATTTATCTTTAAAAAGATAAATTCTCAAAATGTATTGGAAAAAAACGTTTCCATACTTTTTTAATAATAAGTAATTCACAAATCTGATATATTTTCAACATTTGAAAAATATCCAATATACTTAAATCAAAATTAAGTATATATTTCATTCTTTAAAGAAAACGTGCGCTTAAACACATTTATTAGAGTCAAAACGAATGTTGCGTTAAACATCGTTACGACGACCCAAAATCACTAGTATAGGGATTCGAAATTAAGATAGATATATAAATCCCAATACTATCCAAAAACATTTCCTTTCGGAAATCATTTACTATAACAACAGTGTTATAGTCCACCATTTCCTTCTATTTCTCGAAAACGTCTATTTCAACAATAAATGTTGAAATCTATGTATTCGATACTTAACGCTTTTTAAAGCAACTTTAAATCATTTTAATTCTATTTAAAATATCACTTCCCCAAAACACTTTAATATATTATTCATTATCCCAAAATCATGAATATTCTTCATTAACCAAATTCAATATTTTTTCTACACATTTTATTTAAAGGATTATCCACCGTCCAAAATCGTGAATATATCTCCTTTAAAAACCTAAAATAATTGACTTATCAAAATAAGTCGGTTTCGGATTTATAAAACAATGTTTATAAATTCCCATTTATATTTTATAAAGACTTCAATTTACAAAATTTAAAAATCTTACTACTTATAAAATTCCATTTATAACCCCCTTTTCAGCATTAACAGAACTCCTTTTATAATTCCATTATTTCGATTTATAAAATATATATTTTATAAATCTCATCTATAAACCATTTATACTATTTTGAAAATCTCAATTAAAATGCCAAAATCCGATTTATAAGTTAATTACTTATAAATCTTTTATTTTACAAAATCTATTCATTTTATAACTTCACAATTTATAAATTGATAAATTTCATTCACTTAAGAAATCCAATTATTCTTCATTTTAACACTTATAAAAACTCGTTTTATAATTCCAATATTTTAATTTATAATTATCAATTTTATAAATCTTTTATATAACTCGTTTAAAATAATCCAAAAATCTCAATTCAAACTATTTTATAAAATTCATTGACTCCATATTTCAAAAATCACATTTTAACTATATTTCTCAAAAATCATAAATCTTTATAATATTAAATTTTGTAACTTTAATTTATTTAAAATGAATCAATTCAAAAATTTAATAAAACGTATATTTTCAAAAATCACTTTAAAACCCTTTTTAAATTTGAAAATCATCACTTTAAAATCTTTTTTTATAATTCCAAAATTGGCCCAATGATGCAGCACACCAAATAGTCAATCACGACAACAAAGACATCATACATCAGTATATGATAATCAACAAATATCACAATATCTGTAATCAAATAAATACTGCCGAGGAATCCAGTTGGATCCCTCCAACCTGTTTCCCTGCATCCACAGATGTTAGCACAATACCAATTCCGTTCCAATATGGAATATCGCGGTATACGGGTTCATAAAATATTATCCGCTATTATGCGGCGCAATAGGGTCTCATCCGCTATATAATGTGGGAAAATCCACTCTAAGTACATATATAATACCAATTCCAATCAAGATGGAATTATCGCAGTATATGTTTTTAATAAATAACATCCGTTTAGTATACGGCGTATAATGTCTATTTTAACAATCAATAGATAATAATTTATCATCCAGGCATACAATCATCAATTTTAAATCTAACTATTTAAAATTTAAATCGAAACAATTCGATTGTGTGAGAAGTTCTCACCTTGAATTTCCGATTTCCAGCGATTTATTTCGAATAAAATTAAACGTGCGTTTAATTTTACCCAAAATTTTTACTAACTCCAAATGACTCCAATCCAGCTCCATAGCGTAGTGCTCATCAAAACGAAGCCAACGCAATTCGTTTCGTAATTTTTCGACCTCGTATGAACAAGTTATGACGTTTAGAAGTTTATACAATTTAAAATACAAACAATTATCATTTTATTTTATTTTTTAAACCTCTGCAAATCTGGCCGTGCATTTCAAATCTTCAGATCTGGCCGCACACACGTTTCTTCCCTCCCTCCAATTCACGTTCCATTTCCAGGTGAGAACGCAACACCCAAACCCATAGGTCGCCACCTTTACATCAATTTTCGCAACCAGATCAAACACCTAGAAGTCGATCAAAGTACACCACGTCGAAGGCCTTGAAGCAAGCCACCTTCGGCTGGAAGATAGTGAAGCTCGGCCTCCCTCTTTGCGTGAAAAACGAGAATACATGGCCACGAACGTAAGCAGATATCTCCCCCTACAAAACTCGAAAACCCATCATCGCCGTACGGATGGGAAGCTCTCCCTTAGATCTACAACTTTGTAGTTGACAACTTTCTCTAAATGTTTACGGATTGGAAGAGATTAAGAAGAGAAGAAGGTGAAATTCTGGCCTTCGAAATTTTAGGGCCGGCTGAAGAAGAAAGAAGGAGGGTTTTTTTTTCTTTTGCAAATGAAGAAGTTAAGTTGCTTTTATAGAAAAATAGCCAAAACACTATTCATCCCAAAATTTCTGAACTCCAAACGAAGTATGCCGGCTGGCGTTTCTAAGGTTTACCCCGCATTCCGAATACAGTGGAATGTGTTTCGGAGGCTAATTCGATCATCTGTGCGAGTGACGGAAATAAACGATCAAGTTTAAATTAAATCGATTTAAACTAATTTCTATGCGTTTTTGCTCGCCCCGGACAAACGGTAAATCTGATTGACACGAAATTTGAAAACTTGCAATAATATCACATTACGGATCCGATGAAATTGGTTTCGTCGAAATCCGAGACTGTTTGAAAAATGGCTATTTTAACCCGTCAATTAAATATTAAAATATTCAATTTTCACAAATTAACTTTAAATTCGATTTTAAAAGTTCTATAACATCATTCAAACTTCAATATGATTAAATAAAATTTTAAAAATCAATTTTAATCATATTTAACCCAATTTCCAATTATTTCTGTAATTTCAACTATTAAATTATCGATTTAATTATCCAATTAAATCCAGATATTCGAAATAAAATTTATTCGACTTTACAAATTTTAATTATTTAATATTTAAAATCAATTTAAATATACAAGTTTTAATTAACAAAATTCTGGGTCGTTACAAACTTCCCCCTTAAAAGAATTTCGTCCTCGAAATTGCCAAGTAAGAAAAAGTTACAGAATCCATTAACTTTCCAAAGCAAACCGTTCAAATTAGATTTTTCAAATCTCTTAAGTGTTTAACTTTCCAAAATTCATAGTTAAACCTCTCACAATAACTTTACTAAGTTTTCAAATCATACTTAGTTATCTTTTCAAAATTTTCCAATTTTCTCAAAAATATTCTAACGCCTTAAATTTCGGAAAAATTCGCCAGAGTCTCCTTTGCGCGACTCGATCCGAAAAAAAATGACATTGTATATATCACAGATATACATCTCATCAAGTGATTAGGCATCCCGCAGGGAAAAAAGTGTAAAAGTACGATATTTAATCCGAGGTATGCACCTTATTTATTATTAGCGAGCATATACGGCTAATATAGCGCGAAAGCGAGCTCCAAATGCGAAGCAAGCGCAATCCTCACCTACTATACACTCAACCAAACAAATGAGAACATGTATATATGAAAGTAACATCCATATACAACATATAACAACAACTATATATGTCAATATAGCAAATGCAACAAAAGCAACAAATGCAACCATCAAACAACTATCATCCAATAAATCCATATCCAATCAATATACTTTCACTTCTCATTATTATTCAATGAATTGGTTTTTCATTTAATCATATTTGACTCATTAACATTGGATGTTTTTACTAACATTCACTTATTCATATTCAATTAGTTTACATTCACTAATTTATATTCAAGTTGGTTCACTTACAAATCAAATTCAATTCTATTTAAGATTCACTTAACTTCCAATTTGAATTCAATTACATAGCTTTCAATTTCACTAATTTAATTTCATTAACACTTAATGAAATATACACAATCAATTAACAATCAAATAACAACCAATGTATATTCAACATAACCAAATCATTTAATTTACATTCAATTTGGTCCAACTCTTTTAATTCCAATTGGTTTATATTAAATTGATTTTCATTCAATTATTCAACTTCCAATAACATTAGCTTTTAATGAATTAACACTTACATTCATTATTTCATATCAACTTATTTACATTCGATTGATTAATATTCAATTCATTAGTTCAATTCAATTGCTAATTCTTTTAACAATATAAGGTTGAATTTCATTTATATAACTCAAGTTCATATTCATCACTTCTCTTAATTAATTTACTTCGACACCAAAATCAACTTTATTCAACATTATTTAAGTTATATTCTATTTAAACATCATTTGTTTAACTTAACTTAAATTCCTACTTATAAATCCAATTCAGATTCCCAATTCTGAAGTAAATTTTTATTTAACCTTTACCAAAGTCAAATTTCATCACTTATTCAAATTCATTTTTATTTACAACTCATATTCATAAATATATTCATATAGTTTCACTTCTTATATATATAAGTTTATTTCACAATTGTAAATCGCATTAATTATAATTTCATACTTATAATTCATTTGCGTATACAATTATTCTTCTACAATTGTTTTTATTTAGATTATTCAAACAACTTTTAATTAACTTATATATATTTTTACATTTTCAACAACCAAACAATCAACTTATATAAACTTTAATAATTCTGAAAAATTATTCCTTTATATATAAAATATAATCAAGGTAAAATTATTTCATTTACCCACTTTAAAACTATATCGTGTCAAATTGTTCTGTACAAGTGTTTACAGATCCCTATCAATAACGTTAATTACTCGTATTAACCAGAATCCATATACCACTCAACGAACCAATCATCACAATATAAACAATTTTATTATTCACTAACAAATACGCGCTCGTATCTATTATTACACTCAAACTCATTCTAGAGTACTACTGACTCTAGCTCTAATGAGTAATTCCCAACAGAGCCATGGTTGTCGCTTAACGATATGCTCTGATACCAAATGTAATGACTTGCGATTTTTCGTCCACGAAGGTCGACATCAATACGTCCACTGTATCAACTGCCGAGCAATCGAAGGCCGGAAAACCGAAATGTTATGGTTAAAGAAGAAGAAAAAGATAGAAGAAGAGAGAGAAAGATAGAACAGAACAGAAAGAAACAACAGAACAATATCAGAATCTCACAATCGCAGCGGAACAACATATAATAGATAAATGAATAATCTTTAAACAAAGAACTATATCAGTTATTACATTACACCACATTGCATTACATTACGTCATCAGAGTATACAATAACAAACAGCGGAAAAGAAATACTATATACTAGTGAATACGCCATGCCATCCAGCTTGCCTCCAGCAACTCTTGAATTCCAGAATATCCTGATAACCTAACTCTAGACTGCCCGTGTGGAAATTGGTGGGCACCCAGAGTTTAGGAAGGAAAACAATAAACTCCAGGTCAGTCATGGGACTGGTGTGAGAACTTAAAACAGTTATTTATCTTTAAAATGAAGTACAGGATAATTTTAAAATAGATTCGCAATGCTTTTTAGAAAATGAGACTACCATAAGGCCTCCCGCACACACACAATGCAAACGCAGAATCGGAGGAGATTTCTCCTAATGATAGTCAAAGATGCTTGATACGCACTAAAAAGAAACATTTAATATTATTACTAGTGCATAGTGTAGGAAAAATCGTTTCGAAAGTAAAGATATAAATCTTAGCCAACATAGGCATTCCACACTTATGCCTACTATAGCTACCATCCAAACAGTGGTGACCACCATAAGTGAATGATAGGTTCTACAACTAAAACCATACAAGATCGTATTGTTTCTTTGGATTTCCAACAAATGATCAGGCCAAGGAACTTCCCATTGCCACATGGGTACGCCTCTGGAAAGACGGCCCGAGAACCTAACCGGATCTCTGCCAACACAAGGCCGGGTTACCCTTCAAACTGGGTAACTACTGACACGAATATGTCATTCCCCGATCGTAACCGATCTATATCCGAGGATCCTCGATTCCAACAACCACAAAGTAATAAATTTGCAGCAACAACATAGGTTAAATATCTGGGCTCCATACCATGATGCCACCTCTATCCAGAAGGAATGGCATACACTAAAGGGGCGCTACCCCCTAATAACCTTGCTGCATCCTTCCTGTTTTGACCATTTCCGGGGTGTGAGGTCCGACGAAGTCTCGTCCACAAAGCTATGCTTTATAAAAAGCCATGCTTCGATCAACAATTGATCAATAGCACTTCGTATGCCACATTACCAATTTGGGAATGTATCACTAGTAACCATCAACTACATAACCACTATGGGTGTTAAGCTAAGAGAATAAATTCTCCGCCACCAACGGGAACATATTTGATAGAAACCAGCTTTACATCTCAAATTGTAACGTCAGACACACATCCATACAAGTCCGTTCCTGGATCGAACGGAACCGAAGGCACTTACGAAGAAGTCCTTGCAATCCGGATATTCATTAATCACGACCGGACTTCCCATCACAAAGGGTTATAAATTTCTATATCGGAGATCAGCCGATGTAGAAACATTCGACGGTAATCCTTCCGTTTTCATAAATATCCGGTCTTCAACACCGGTCTTCAAATACAGTCCATAACGACGTTTCACATATTCGGAATGGGTTATACGACCCCAAGGTCCTTTCCCGGCTAACCCGAATAGTGAGCGCTTATTCAAAAATAAGCGTGGCATTCAAATTCAAGCTAATCACAACAAATACCTATTTAAAGGTAAATATTGATAGTCGGATTATTTAACTATCAATAGGCATGCACAACATCACCAGATCCAAAAAAATTTTCCAAATTATTTATTTTCCAAAAATATCTTTACAAGATATAAATTTTCACACTTCAAAAATAAATGAATATTCATTTTTAAACAAATTTTCCTTTCTTTTATAAATTCCATATTGAATTTATATTTCAAAATATCTACTGATATACGATTTTCAATCAATTTCAAATATTCACTTTCAATTTATCTTTAAAAAGATAAATTCTCAAAATGTTTCATTTCATATTGGAAAAAAACGTTTCCATACTTATTTAATAATAAGTAATTCACAAATCTTATTTTTTTCCAACATTTGAAAAATATCCAATATACTTAAATCAAAATTAAGTATATATTTCATTCTTTAAAGAAAACGTGCGCTTAAACACATTTATTTGAGTCAAAACGAATTTTGCGTAAAACATCGTTACGAAGACCCAAAATCACTAGTATAGGGATTCAAAATTAAGATAGATATATAAATCCCAATACTATCAAAAAACATTTCCTTTCGAAAATCATTTACTATAACAATGGTGTTATAGTCCACCATTTCCTTCTATTTCTCGAAAACGTCTATTTCAACAATAAATGTTGAAATCTATGTATTCAATACTTAACGCTTTTTAAAACAACTTTAAATCGTTTCAATTCTATTTAAAATATCACTTCCCCAAAACACTATAATATATTATTCACTGTCCCAAAATCGTGAATATTCTTCGTTAACCAAATTCAACATTTTTTCTACACATTTTATTTAAAGGATTAGCCACCGTCCAAAATCATGAATATATCTCCTTTAAAAATCTAAAATAATTGACTTATCAAAATAAGTCGGTTTCGGATTTATAAAACAATGTTTATAAATTCCCATTTATATTTTATAAAGACTTCAATTTACAAAATTTAAAAATCTTACTACTTATAAAATTCCATTTATAACCCCCTTTCAGCATTAACAGAACTCCTTTTATAATTTCATTATTTCGATTTATAAAATATATATTTTATAAATCTCATCTATAAACCATTTATACTATTTTGAAAATCTCAATTAAAATGTCAAAATCCGATTTATGAGTTAATTACTTATAAATCTTTTATTTTACAAAATCTATTCATTTTATAACTTCACAATTTATAAATCGATAAATTTCATTCACTTAAGAAATCCAATTATTCTTCATTTTAACACTTATAAAAACTCATTTTATAATTCCAATATTTTAATTTATAATTATCAATTTTATAAATCTTTTATATAACTCGTTTAAAATAATCCAAAAATCTCAATTCAAACTATTTTATAAAATTCATTAACTCCATATTTCAAAAATCACATTTTAACTATATTTCTAAAAAATCATAAATCTTTATAATATTAAATTTTGTAACGTTAATTTATTTAAAATGAATCAATTCAAAAATTTAATAAAACGTATACTTTCAAAAATCACTTTAAAACCCTTTTTAAATTTGAAAATCATCACTTTAAAATCTTTTTTTTATAATTCCAAAATTGGCCCAATGATGCAACACACCAAATAGTCAATCACGACAACAAAGACATCATATATCAGTATATGATAATCAACAAATATCACAATATCTGTAATCAAATAAATACTGGCGAGGAATCCAGTTTGATCCCTCCAACCTGTTTCCCTGCATCCACAGATGTTAGCACAATACCAATTCCGTTCCAATATGGAATATCGCGTTATATGGGTTCATAAAATATTATCCGCTATTATGCGGCGCAATAGGGTCTCATCCGCTATATAATGTGGGAAAATCCACTCCAAGTACATATATAATACCAATTCCAATCAAGATGGAATTATCGCAGTATATGTTTTTAATAAATAACATCTGTTTAGTATACGGCGTATAATGTCTATTTTAACAATCAATAGATAATAATTTATCATCCAGGCATACAATCATCAATTTTAAATCTAACTATTTAAAATTTAAATCGAAACAATTCGATTGAGTGAGAAGTTCTCACCTTGAATTTTCGATTTCCAAAGTTTTATTTCGAATAAAATTAAACGTGCGTTTAATTTTACCCGAAATTTTTACTAATTCCAAACGACTCCAATCCAGCTCCATAGCGTAGTGCTCGTCAAAACGAAGCCAACGCAATTTGTTTCGTAATTTTTTGACCTCGTATGAACAAGTTATGATGTTTAGAAGTTTATACAATTTAAAATACAAACAATTATCATTTTATTTTATTTTTTAAACTTCTGCAAATTTGGCCGTGCATTTCAAATCTTCAGAT
Organism: Allium cepa; assembly: GCA_030765085.1. Lineage (NCBI taxonomy): Eukaryota > Viridiplantae > Streptophyta > Magnoliopsida > Asparagales > Amaryllidaceae > Allium > Allium cepa. The sequence goes on from CM060934.1 coordinate 879,305,842, forward strand.
CTGGCCGCACACACGTTTCTTCCCTCCCTCCAATTCACGTTCCATTCCCAGGTGAAAACGCAACACCCAAACCCATAGGCCGCCTCCTTTCCATCAATTTTCGCAACCAAATCAAACACCTAGAAGTCGATCAAAGTACATCATTTCGAAGGCCTTGAAGCAAGCCACCTTCGGCTGGAAGATAGTGAAGCTCGGCCTCCCTTTTTGCGCGCAAAACGAGAATACACGGCCACGAATGAAAGTAGATATCTCCCCCTACAAAACTCGAAAACCCATCATCGCCGTATGTGTAACATCCCGCATTTTCGCACAATTTAAACAGACACACGTGCCTATTCAAACCATACGTAAGGGCAGATTGTTATGGGGTAAATAAGAAAACAAGGAAGAAATAACAAAAATAGAATCTCACAGCGGAAGGATAAAATATAATAATCAAATATACAGTTCATGAAGCTTTTTAAAAAAAAACATTTGATTATATTTACATAACACATATCAGAGTTTCACATACCAATAACAATGCAGCGGAATTAAATGGTGTAGTTGAATAATATACTAGATAATAGTAATACAAATCTTCGTCTTCGTCCTCCAGAGATAAATTCTTCAAATCCTGAAATGCTCTGACTGACCCGAGCGAATTGAAAAGACAAAACACTCGAGTCAGAACTAGAGGATCTTATGTAAGTTAAATTAACAGAAATAAATATGAGTGCAGTAACTCAAAAGATGCTCGGGATTTACATCTCTTAAGGATCCGTTAAACTATTTACTATGTAGTATATTTCGCTATTATAATAGTGTCTATAGTAAAATAAACATACTTTTAAATAACATTAAGGCTTTACATTTTCCACCTTAACACGTAATAGCCCCAGTAGTCCATCCAATATCATAGTCCCTCCTGATCGGGAAGCCACCAGAGGATACCACACGGGCTACGGGAGAAATCCAAACTCGTACAAGGCTCGATAGGGTAGGTGACACGGCACAACTAGGCAATGCCAGGGTAGATATACCAATCGCTATCCAGGCTGGTGGTAACGCGTAGCCGCAGCTACCGCCCACCTCGAACTAACACCCCAAATCAAAGAAATCAATAGTGGCCACCGAATCAATCCAAAGTCAGAGTATAGTATCGAAGGAGTGCGTTCGATCAGAGGAATGACCTCATTGGCCCGAGAATCGCTCCTGTTTTAACCACCTTATGCCAACTCATGGGAGTCGGGTCCACGTATTTACCTTGCAGGAAACGCCTCCACCAACCTACTTCATTCTGGAATCTCCACCGTGTACACGGTTGTTAAAGTGGTTTTCGGAGTTGGCAGAGAGTATGACAACTTCCGATCCCGGTCTCTTTAACAACCAAACGTTATTATAACACCGCGGTCATTTAAAATAATTTAAACTTTAAAACCAGAATAAAATATCCATTTAAACCCATATAAATACGATCCCAAATCAATACAATATCATTTAGACCCAAAATCATATAATGTCATTTTATTTTGCAATATATATTATTTTCCAAAATCATAGGGTTTTCAAGGTAAAATATTTAGAAATCAAAATTCTTGAATATAATATTTTCAAATCATACTACCTTGAAAATCATAACTTCGAAATAAATTTTCATCTCTTAAATGGTTAAATATTAAATTACTTTATAAACACAATAGCTCCTTTAGATTTCACAAATCAATTTTCAAATATCGATTTAAACTTCCAAATACCATTTCAATTCTTATGTTTCAAAGCTTTAAACATTTCACCATTTCAAAACAAACTCATTTGGTAATCCCATATATATTAAATTCAATTAGTTATTATTTAGACTTGAAATTTTTACTTAATGAATTCAATATAATTTAAGAAAAACCTTCAACTTCACATAATTGGAAAATCTTACAATTTATTAAACTTGATATATTCATTTAAATCAACCTTATATTCTTTTAGATCACTCTACACAAAAATCAAGTTATAAAATCATATCCTTTAAAAATTCTAACTTTTTATTTAATTCCAATTTAACTTAATATTCATCTTCCAACCTTATTCTCATTTAAGTCAAAGAAACTCCAGAAATTAAATTTTAAATAAATGCTTAATCGTATTTGATCTTAAAATCAAACTTTATTATAAACTTCATATCAAATTTATACAAAGCTAAAAAAACCGAAAATTACTATATATACAATAACCTTTATCAATAACCAAATCAATATCCCATAAACCATATATATATAGCTTTACAAAACCATAGAAAATCATTTCAAAAATAATTTTATATATATACCGCGGTGCCTGTATAAAATTTTCTACCCTATGGTCAAGTGATACGGATGTTTATCATTTTAATCCGCAATTTAAAATAAAAATGCGGTTGTATATCATTTCAAACCGCAATCCCGAATGAAATGAAAATGCATGATGACTTGCAGTTTATACAATATAAATATAGCATCCATTCATCCAAATATCAATCATCAACCATTATTTGCAATCATCATCCAATTTAAACAATCATCGATATAGAGCATATAAATTATACAGGTAATAAATAATAGGTATTTACTAACAGTTTTATATTCAATAATAAATTTAATAACTGTTAAACTAGCAGTTTATATGCAAATAAATAAATTTATTAACTATTGAACTAGCAGTTATATGCAATAAATAAATTCTAACTGTCAATTTATATGCAATAAATAAAATAAATTAACAGTTAAATTAAATAAATGCGAATTAACTGAGATGATGAATAAAACATGCCAAACGAACATAAATAAATTTCTTACTCATATCTTAAGTCAAATTAACAAACATAAGGAATTTTAGAAGTTGTGAGTGGGTTTAAACACTCACCTTTTGAATTTAAATTGGATTTAAATCCAATTTAAACTCAAAATTTCGACGGTCTCCAAATCTTTCCAAACTAGCGTCAACAGATCTGGAAATTTATTACGATCCTAGCAAAAAGAAAATCACGTAAATCGGAGGTCGTATGAGAAAGTTATACGCATTAATGGTGATTGAAATTTCAAAAAAAAGAAAAAAAGAAATTATATATCACATCATATATTTTATTTAACTTGCAATGGAATTTTTAGTATTGCGTACCTTTTTGCTTAGCCAGATTTGGATCTGGAACTACTTTCTCATTTTGTTTTGTTTCCTTGCTATCTTAATATATTTTTTTATTTTATTTTTATAGAAAGTTTTGAAGAGAAGATTATATAAATATGGATTTGAAGAAAAAGACATGGAAAGAAGATAAGGTTTAAAAGAGAAAAAAAAAATTAAAGAAGAAGAAGAAGAACAACAACAAAAAAAGGAAAGGAAACTTTGATAAAGAAGAAGATTTGAAGAATAAGAAGAAGAAAGAGAAAAAAAAGCTTTGGAAAAAAAAGAGAAAGGAGATTTGAAGAAGAAACATGAAAAAGGAAGAAGGAAGGTGAAGAGTGACAAAAATGAAGCTATAGAAGATGAAATTTAAAAAACAAATGAAATGAAGCTACAAGAATGAGGAATGAAACTAGTGAAAAGCTAAATATAAACAAAGTAGGAATTGAAATAAAGTAAAAATATGAACAACCCAATAAAAATGGTAGATATTAAAAGAGGTGAAAGAAAGAAATAAAAATATGAAAAGTATGTAACGTTCATGAAATGAAAAGGCTTTAGACCATGTAAATGGAAATGAGTAATGGAACAAATGAGGAAACAATTAAAAAAACGTGTGACAATTATTAATTAGAAAGGGAATGAATGGACCAACTCTACTCTATAAACAAACTTTTAGAATTAAAATTTCAAAACATTTGTTCACCCAGTTAATTTTTTTTTTAGCCCCAAACATACCAAATTTGACACTCATTAAAGATTTAATTACCACAACATAACTAAATTTAAAAAGACCAATTTACATAACGGGGACAGCAGATACATAAATAAAATATGAACCATGATTTTATAAACTCAAATTTAAAAATAACATTTTTCTCGACACGTAATTATGAATTCAATTATTTAATTTATTTTAAATTTCAAGGTTAGTAATAAAATCACTTCCGTACAACCTATGCCTGCTATTTAACTACCGAAAAATGTTGTTTTAAAAATTCAATTTTCTCTTTTTACAACGTTATATTTATATTCAGAATGGAAACGTTCGCTTTATTTCCTCGACATTCTTTTATTTTCCTTAAAATGCTTATTCGTTACTTGCAATTCATAAATGTAAACATTCTTATATTCTAAAATGATCAACTTATACAATATTAAATCCATTCTTATATTTCCAAATAATGTACATTCATAATGAAAACATTCTTACACAAATTTTATTAATTGCACTTTGTTTCTTTTCCTTTTTCAATTGAAAGATTTTAATAAATTTATTTCCAATTAATTTTAATCTTCCACTTCAAAACAGACCCTAATTGATGAAATCAATTAAATAAATACGTGAACATTGTAATCCTTATTTATAGTCAAGCAAACATGTTTATAAAATTACAGTTTCCAACAAGCATTAAATTACATACTAAATAAATCTTTTTCTCTATTCAATTAAATAATCAAATGTTTATTCCATCTAAAAATTTAAAGTAGAAGGATTCCATGTTGGGTTCAAAATCTATTATTTTAATATCCTTGAATTTTAGTTTAATCTCTATAAACGAAATATTTAAACGTTAATTTCATTTATTCTGCAACACTTTAATTAAACTAAAATATCGTTTTCTAAACTTAAATCTATGCTCTCATTGATTCATTCAATTTGCACTGATTATGTATTATTTTAACAACTCATTTATAACTTTGAATCTATTCCCCAAATTTCACATTTCTATTGTTATATACATTTGAATTCCATCCTATTTAATATTTCAAATATTACGTCATTATCATTAATGTAATTATTACCTATTTCCATCTTTATCTCCAATTAACGTAAAATGTTATATTCAAATTCCATAAATTTCAATAGATTCAAATTATCATATCTATGAAGAACATTTACGTTATTCTCCATTTATTACATTAACTTATTCAACGTAACATTTAATTTATATTTATTGCAATGATTTCCAAATCAAATGAATTGAATTAAATATATATGTATCACTCATAATAACTTGTGGTCACAACTCTTGATCACCATTAATAAGTTTATTATTTACAATCCAATAATCGCCATTCTATATATATACGAATTAACTAATTCAATATTTCCATTTCGTTTTCCTATCCTAAATTTATTACTAAGTGTATTTACTCCATTCCAACAAGTTGGAATTCCATTTTTACCATAACAATCATTTCCCTGTTCACTTTTATTACTAACCCATCATCATTGCATTTATTGTCTTTTATTGATTTAATCAATTTACCCCATATTCCCTTAAATTCATACTAACGAAACATTCAATTCTATTTATCGCATAAACTCCATTTCATAAATCTACCTGCAATTTCTACCTAGAAATAAGGTTACATTTCCGTTGAAAATACATTTACATCTTACGTTACTACATTAATAATTAGTAACGTTTATATCATCAACCATCACTTATGAATAATTAGCGTTTCCTATTTATTTTGTTACATTAACTTATATTCACTTTATGAATAAATTGGTATTCCCTTTAACCTATTAATTACTAACTTTAACTATTGCAATTCATTTATCTAACATAAATTTTGAATCTATTTCCAAATTTTCATATTTCAATTGATTAACATCTTGCAATAGTTTACAAATAAAAGGGATTGTACTAATTACATTATTTATTTTCTTGCATTACTTTATTACCTCCGTTTATATTCAATTTTCGTAAATCAATATTTTATTCCATTGACAAATTCAATACTTGCAAAAATTTCCACCATTACTATTTATTGCAATATATAATTTAATTTGTAAATTTTAATTACCCTTGATATAGCAAATTTCAATATTTTCTTTCATATAAATTAATAAGATTTTTATTTCTTTCTAAATTTAAAATAAAATCCTATTAATTTAATTCATTTTAAACATCGAATTTACACGGGTCGTTACACTCTCCCCCACTCAAAACTTTTCGCCCCCGAAAAGGAAAAAAAAGGGAAAAGAAGAATTTAGTAACAATACATCTTATTCAAAATATTTAACTTATAAATAATAATTTACTAAATTTATTACCTTAAATAAACCGTAATCCGAAACGTACCTATTGGTCGGGAAATTTATGCTTAATTTATGAAACCAAAAGCAGTAGCAATTGCTTCCATAACCTGCATTACACCTATAAAATCTAAAAGGGTTACAATTTATATAAAGTAAAATATTTAAGTGGTTTCCATCACTAATACAAAACAATACAACAACCATCAATTTTAACAGCAGCATACACAACAAATTCAAAGCAACCATTCAACCAAACAAATAAATAATCGTTCGGGTTCAAAACCTTTAAATCGTACAGAATGAAGAATAAACCATCAAGTGCATCATTTAATCAACAGTCTAAGATAAACTAAATAGATTATTCATTCACTCCGAATCCAATTTTCAAAGTATTTTACCCAAACAACCATAACCAAACAACCATAACCAAACAACAACAATTCAAACAACAATCAACTTAACCTTTTATTAATTTCATACCTTTGTTGTTTAATTTCTCTTTTTATTCATACCACATAAATTTTCCTTTTATAGTTTACATTTATTTCTAACAACTTTTAATTTCATTTACTCATTCAATGTTTGTTTCAGTTATTTTTTTATACCTATTACTTACAAATTTTCATTTCCATTATCTCAGGTCATGCCAGTTCTTTTTATTTCATTTTAATTTTTCGTTCATTTATTGCATGCCCTCATTTATTTACATTTGTTTATCAATAGTATTCATGTCCCATTTAATTTGTTAGCATTTCCATTTTATTTACTTAAGTTGATATTCATCCATTTGAATTACTTACCTTTAATTATATTCACTTATAGTAAAATTTCAATCGTAACTTAAGTTTATACATTAAATTCTCATTTATAATAGCAAATTCATTGAGTACTTCATTTCCTACTTTTACTTGTACAATTTTCATTACATTTCCTATTTAAAATTTCAACTTTTTATTTTGGTAAGTTATATATGTTAAAGAAAATGCAAATGAACTTATACAAGTTTTATCTCATTCTTTAATTAAATTTAATGTTCAACAATATTACTCTTTGTTTCATATGTTACAAATTTCAAATTTTCTTTAAATCCATTAATAACTTAGCATTAAATCTCTTACCTAAATTAGAGGTTTCAATCATTAATTACTTACCTTTTATTTTACTATAATAATTGAAACAATTAATTAATGGAAATTTAAGAATTAAATACCGGGTTAAATTTTAAATTATTTTAAAATAATAGATAAATATATTCTTACAACTTGTATATCTCTAATTATATTTAAACAATTCAAAACTTATATATTTTTCGAAAATGAATCTGCAGTAAAACTACTACAGTGGCCTTTCCCCTTCGAAACTCGAAAATGAAAGTCGATGATGCGGCCGCCATCACCGAAATTATTTTCCAGCGACAAAAAGAAAAGTACAAAACTTATTTTCTCCAAAAATCTTCTTTAAAACAATTCTTCCGAATTATATTAAAATATTTATATCAGAAAATACTTATACACAATATTATTATATTCCAAAAAAAATTTCGAAAGAAATTTCAAATCCTCGTAACTTAAGCCCTAAATTTCCAGATTTCATTTATTTTACTTTCAACTTAGTTTCAACTATTATTTATATTTTCATTACCTAACACCCAATCTATAGCAACCAAATATATGTCATTATAAAATATTTTTATATATAGAAAATATAATAGGCAAAGTTATTTCATTCACCTATATTAAAATCAAATATTATGTCGGTCTGTCCTATTAGTGTTTAGAAATCCCTATTGATGTCACAGCGTCCCATGCACCAACTAGAATTTATAAATACAAAACGGAATAGATTAACACAATATTAAAATCTTTTTATGTCACTAACAAATACGCTCTCTCATATATATACACTCAGCGACTCCCATAGGGTATTACTACCCTATTAGTAAAGAGTCAAACCCCACAAAGCTAAGGTTTATTGCTAAACCAAAGCTCTGATACCAGATGTAATATCCCGCATTTTCGCACGATTTAAACAGACATACGTGCCTATTCAAACCATACGTAAGGGCGGATTGTTATGGGGTAAATAAGAAAACAAGGAAGAAATAACAAAAATAGAATCTCACAGCGGAAGGATAAAATATAATAATCAAATCTACAGTTCATGAAGCTGTTTAAAAAAAACATTTGATTATATTTATATAACACATATCAAAGTTACACATACCAATAACAATGCAGCGGAATTAAATGGTGTAGTTGAATAATATACTAGATAATAGTAATACAAATCTTCGTCTTCGTCCTCCAGAGATAAATTCTTCAAATCCTGAAACGCTCGGACTGACCCGAGCGAATTGAAAAGACAAAACACTCGAGTCAGAACTAAAGGATCTTATGTAAGTTAAATTAACATAAATAAATATGAGTGCAGTAACTCAAAAGATGCTCGGGATTTACATCTCTTAAGGATCCGTTAAACTATTTACTATGTAGTATATTTCGCTATTATAATAGTGTCTATAGTAAAATAAACATACTTTTAAATAGCATTAAGGCTTTACATTTTCCACCTTAACACGTAATAGCCCCAGTAGTCCATCCAATATCATAGTCCCTCCTGATCGGGAAGCCACCAGAGGATACCACACGGGCTACGGGAGAAATCCAAACTCGTAAAAGGCTCGATAGGGTAGGTGACACGGCACAACTAGGCAATGCCAGGGTAGATATACCAATTGCTATCCGGGCTGGTGGTAACGCGTAGCCGCAGCTACCGCCCACCTCGAACTAACACCCCCAAATCAAAGAAATCAATAGTGGCCACCGAATCAATCCAAAGTCAGAGTATAGTATCGAAGGAGTGCGTTCGATCAGAGGAATGACCTCATTGGCCCGAGAATCGCTCTTGTTTTAGCCACCTTATGCCAACTCACGGGAGTCGGGTCCACGTATTTACCTTGCAGGAAACGCCTCCACCAACCTACTTCATTCTGGAATCTCCACCGCGTACACGGTTGTTAAAGTGGTTTTCGGAGTTGGCAGAGAGTATGACAACTTCCGATCCCGGTCTCTTTAACAACCAAACGTTATTATAACACCGCGGTCATTTAAAATAATTTAAAATTTAAAACCAGAATAAAATATCCATTTAAACCCATATAAATACGATCCCAAATCAATACAATATCATTTAGACCCAAAATCATATAATGTCATTTTATTTTCCAGTATATATTATTTTCCAAAATCATAGGGTTTTCAAGGTAAAATATTTAGAAATCAAAATTCTTGAATATAATATTTTCGAATCATACTACCTTGAAAATCATAACTTCGAAATAAATTTCCATCTCTTAAATGGTTAAAATTTAAATTACTTTATAAACACAATAGCTCCTTTAGATTTCACAAATCAATTTTCAAATATCGATTTAAACTTCCAAATACCATTTCAATTCTTATGTTTCAAAGCTTTAAACATTTCACCATTTCAAAACAAACTCATTTGGTAATCCCATATATATTAAATTCAATTACTTATTATTTAGACTTGAAATTTTTACTTAATGAATTCAATATAATTTAAGAAAACCTTTAACTTCACATAATTGGAAAATCTTACAATTTATTAAACTTGATATATTCATTTAAATCAACCTTATATTCGTTTAGATTACTCTACACAAAAATCAAGTTATAAAATCATATCTTTTAAAAATTCTAACTTTTTATTTAATTCCAATTTAACTTAATATTCATCTTCCAACCTTATTCTCATTTAAGTCAAAGAAACTCCAGAAATTAAATTTTAAATAAATGCTTAATCGTATTTGATCTTAAAATCAAACTTTATTCTAAACTTCATATCAAATTTATACAAAGCTAAAAAAACCGGAAATTACTATATATACAATAACTTTTATCAATAACCAAATCAATATCCCATAAACCATATATATAGCTTTACAAAACCATAGAAAATCATTTCAAAAATAATTTTATATATATACCGCGGTGCCTGTATAAAATTTTCTACCCTATGGTCAAGTGATACGGATGTTTATCATTTCAATCCGCAATTTAAAATAAAAATGCGGTTGTATATCATTTCAAACCGCAATCCCGAATGAAATGAAAATGCATGATGACTTGCAGTTTATACAATATAAATATAGCATCCATTCATCCAAATATCAATCATCAACCATTATTTGCAATCATCATCCAATTTAAACAATCATCGATATAGAGCATATAAATTATACAGGTAATAAATAACAGGTATTAACTAACAGTTTTATATTCAATAATAAATTTAATAACTATTAAACTAGCAGTTTATATGCAAATAAATAAATTTAATAACTATTGAACTAGCATTTATATGCAATAAATAAATTCTAACTGTCAATTTATATGCAATAAATAAAATAAATTAACAGTTAAATTAAATAAATGCGAATTAACTGAGATGATGAATAAAACATGCCAAACGAACATAAATAAATTTCTTACTCATATCTTAAGTCAAATTAACAAACATAAGGAATTTTAGAAGTTGTGAGTGGGTTAAAACACTCACCTTTTGAATTTAAATTGGATTTAAATCCAATTTGAACTCAAAATTTCGACGGTCTCCAAATCTTTCCAAACTAGCGTCAACAGATCTGGAAATTTATTACGATCCTAGCAAAAAGAAAATCACGTAAATCGGAGGTCGTATGAGAAAGTTATACGCATTAATGGTGATTGAAATTTCAAAAAAAAGAAAAAAAGAAAATATATATCACATCATATATTTTATTTAACTTGCAATGGAATTTTTAGTATTGCGTACCTTTTTGCTTAGCCAGATTTGGATCTGGAACTACTTTCTCATTTTGTTTTGTTTCCTTGCTATCTTAATATTTTTTTTTATTTTTTTTTATAGAAAATTTTGAAGAGAAGATTATATAAATATGGATTTGAAGAAAAAGCATGGAAAGAAGATAAGGTTTAAAAGAGAAAAAAAAATTAAAGAAGAAGAAGAAGAACAACAACAAAAAAAGAAAAGGAAACTTTGATAAAGAAGAAGATTGAAGAATAAGAAGAAGAAAGAGAAAAAAAAGCTTTGGAAAAAAAAGAGAAAGGAGATTTGAAGAAGAAACATGAAAAAGGAAGAAGGAAGGTGAAGAGTGACAAAAATGAAGCTATAGAAGATGAAATTTAAAAAACAAATGAAATGAAGCTACAAGAATGAGGAATGAAACTAGTGAAAAGCTAAATATAAACAAAGTAGGAATTGAAATAAAGTAAAAATATGAACAACCCAATTAAAATGGTAGATATTAAAAGAGGTGAAAGAAAGAAATAAAAATATGAAAAGTATGTAACATTCATGAAATGAAAATGCTTTAGACCATGTAAATGGAAATGAGTAATGGAACAAATGAGGAAACAATTAAAAAAACGTGTGACAATTATTAATTAGAAAGGGAATGAATGGACCAACTCTACTCTATAAACAAACTTTTAGAATTAAAATTTCAAAACATTTGTTCACCCAGTTAATTTTTTTTAACCCCAAACATACCAAATTTGACACTCATTAAAGATTTAATTACCACAACATAACTAAATTTAAAAAGACCAATTTACATAACGGGGACAGCGGATACATAAATAAAATATGAACCATGATTTTAAAAATTCAAATTTAAAAATAACATTTTTCTAGACACGTAATTATGAATTCAATTATTTAATTTATTTTAAATTTCAAGGTTAGTAATAAAATCACTTCCGTGCAACCTATGCCTGCTATTTAACTACCGAAAAATGTTGTTTTAAAAATTCAATTTTCTCTTTTTACAACGTTATATTTATATTCAGAATGGAAACGTTCACTTTATTTCCTCAAATTCTTTTATTTTCCTTAAAATGCTTATTCGTTACTTGCAATTCATAAATGTAAACATTCTTATATTCTAAAATGATCAACTTATACAATATTAAATCCATTCTTATATTTCCAAATAATGTACATTCATAATGAAAACATTCTTACACAAATTTTATTAATTGCACTTTGTTTCTTTTCCTTTTTCAATTGAAAGATTTTAATAAATTTATTTCCAATTAATTTTAATCTTCCACTTCAAAACAGACCCTAATTGATGAAATCAATTAAATAAATACGTGAACATTGTAATCCTTATTTATAGTCAAGCAAACATGTTTATAAAATTACAGTTTCCAACAAGCATTAAATTACATACTAAATAAATCTTTTTCTCTATTCAATTAAATAATCAAATGTTTATTCCATCTAAAAATTTAAAGTAGAAGGATTCCATGTTGGGTTCAAAATCTATTATTTTAATATCCTTGAATTTTAGTTTAATCTCTATAAACGAAATATTTAAACGTTAATTTCATTTATTCTGCAATACTTTAATTAAACTAAAATATCGTTTTCTAAACTTAAACCTATGCTCTCATTGATTCATTCAATTTGCACTGATTATGTATTATTTTAACAACTCATTTATAACTTTGAATCTATTCCCCAAATTTCACATTTCTATTGTTATATACATTTGAATTCCATCCTATTTAATATTTCAAATATTACGTCATTATCATTAATGTAATTATTATCTATTTCCATCTTTATCTCCAATTAACGTAAAATGTAATATTCAAATTCCATAAATTTCAATAGATTCAAATTATCATATCTATGAAGAACATTTACGTTATTCTCCATTTATTACATTAACTTATTCAACGTAACATTTAATTTATATTTATTGCAATGATTTCCAAATCAAATGAATTGAATTAAATATATATGCATCACTCATAATAACTTGTGGTCACAACTCTTGATCACCATTAATAAGTTTATTATTTACAATCCAATAATCACCATTCTATATATATACGAATTAACTAATTCAATATTTCCATTTCGTTTTCCTATCCTAAATTTATTACTAAGTGTATTTACTCCATTCCAACAAGTTGGAATTCCATTTTTACTATAACAATCATTTCCCTATTCACTTTTATTACTAACCCATCATCATTGCATTTATTGTCTTTAATTGATTTAATCAATTTACCCCATATTCCCTTAAATTCATACTAACGAAACATTCAATTCTATTTATCGCATAAACTCCATTTCATAAATCTACCTGCAATTTCTACCTAGAAATAAGGTTACATTTCCGTTGAAAATACATTTACATCTTACGTTACTACATTAATAATTAGTAACGTTTATATCATCAACCATCACTTATGAATAATTAGCGTTTCCTATTTATTTTGTTACATTAACTTATATTCACTTTATGAATAAATTGGTATTCCCTTTAACCTATTAATTACTAACTTTAATTATTGCAATTCATTTATCTAACATAAATTTTGAATCTATTTCCAAATTTTCATATTTCAATTAATTAACATCTTACAATAGTTTACAAATAAAAGGGATTGTACTAATTACATTATTTATTTTCTTGCATTACTTTATTACCTCCGTTTATATTTAATTTCCGTAAATCAATATTTTATTCCATTGACAAATTCAATACTTGCAAAAATTTCCACTATTACTATTAATTGCAATATACAATTTAATTTGTAAATTTTAATTACCCTTGATACGGCAAATTTCAATATTTTCTTTCATATAAATTAATAAGATTTTTATTTCTTTCTAAATTTAAAATAAAATCCTATTAATTTAATTCATTTTAAACATCGAATTTACACGGGTCGTTACAGTATGGATGGGAAGCCCTCCCTTAGATCTACAACTTTGTACTTGAAAACTTTCTCTAAATGTTTATGGATTGGAAGAGATTAAGAAGAGAAGAAGGTGAAATTATGGCCTTCGAAATTTTAGGGCCGGCTGAAGAAGAAAGCTGGAGGGTTTTTTTTCTTTTGCAAATGAAGAAGTTAAGGTGCTTTTATAGAAAAATAGCCAAAACACTATTCATCCCAAAATTTCCGAACTCCAAACGAAGCGTGCCGGCTGGCGTTTCTAAGGTTTACCCCGTTTTTCGAACACAATGGAACGTGTTTCGGAGGCTAATTCGATCATCTGTGCGAGTTACGGAAATAAACGATCAAGTTTAAATTAAATCGATTTAAACTAATTTCTATGCGTTTTGGCTTGCCCTAGAAAAACGGTAAATCCGATTGACATGAAATTTGAAACCTTGCAATAATATCACATTATGGATCCGATGAAACTAGTTTCGTCGAAATCCAAGATTGTTTGAAAAATGGCTATTTTAACTCGTCAATTAAATATTAAAATATTCAATTTTTACAAATTAACTTTAAATTCGATTTTAAAAGTTCTCTAACATCATTCAAACTTCAATATGATTAAATAAAATTTTACAAATCAATTTTAATCATATTTAACCCAATTTATAATTATTTCTGTAATTTCAACTATTAAATTATCGATTTAATTATCCAATTAAATCCAGATATTCGAAATAAAATTTATTCGACTTTACAAATTTTACTTATTTAATATTTAAAATCAATTTAAATATACAAGTTTTAATTAACAAAATTCTGGGTCGTTACACTTAGCTTCATGTCCTATAACCACTAGCTTAACTTTAATATTTACGAACAAATTGTAGATCTCCACTCAAAAATTGTCACAAGAGATTCAATCAAACAAGTCCAAGAATTAACCGACGAAGTAAACGCAAGCGTTTCATACCACTTGTTTTACAAAGCCGTTTAATTAGATTTCTCGTACGAGTGAGGTAAAGGTTTGTACATTTTTAAAATGACAAATCAAAAAAATGATCATAGAAACGATCAATCACAAAAATTCACATACGAAGACGTGAATAAAAATCCAAAGAATTTGTTTCCAAATCCATCAAAGTGGAAATACCCTTGTGACTTAACAGCCACGGCTTACGACCTAACGTAAGTCAACACAAGAATTCAGCGGGTCAAGAAATAGCATACGGGAAGGCCGAGCGACTTAAGAGGGAACGACCTAAGCATGGCGCGACCCAACTGCAAGGCAAGCAACGTATAGGTTGCGACCTAAAGGGGTTAGCGGCATATCATGGCCAAGCGACCTAAGGGTGTTGCGACCTAAGGAGCTAGCGGCATAATGGCCGAGCGACCTAAGGAGTGCAACGATTTAAGAGACAAGAGTAGGCCGAACGACCTAACGAGTTACAGCTTAAGGAGCGAGCATGCAGCCTAGGTTGTGCGACCTAAGTATAGAATTGCCTAACATAAGGCGACTTAAAGCATGGCGCGTCTTAACATGCCGAGCAACATAAGTTGCGCGACCTAAGCAAGACGACCTAGCCGAGCGACCTAAATAAGGGAAGCGGCCTAACACGAAACGACCTAAGGGGTAGAAGGAGAGTAGGCCGAACGACCTAGCGACCTAAGGAGTAAACAAGACCGTGCGACCTAAGGGGGTTGCGACCTAACGACCTAAGGCGTATGAGAAGGCCAAGCGACCTAAGTTACGAAGGTGGCCGAGCGTCCTAACGACCTAATGAATACAAGGCCGAGAAACGACCTAGCACAACGCGACCTATAGGGGAGCGACCTAATGTGCAGGGCGACCTAACTGTAGGCCGAGAATGATTCTTGTGCAGGCCGAGCGACCTAGGGGTTTGAAGTGCAAAAACTCACCCAATTTGCAACCGATCGAGCACGGACGCTAGGGGATTATGCCCATAGGCTACCCGGTCATATTGGCTCCTCGGTGCATCACCAAGAACATGTTTAAACATCAAAGATTGGATTTTTAAAGATTTGAACCCAAAACACTAAAAATTGGGATTTTCACCAATTCAATCCAAACCAAAAGCAAATGCACATGAATAAGTGTTAGGAATTCATACCTAACAATCAAAGATAGTTATAGACAAAGATGTGAGATAAAAGTCTCACCTTTACACAAAATTAATGAAGGAGAAGCTTGAAATCAATGGAAGAATCAATGGCTTCTCTTTGAATTTGGAGTTGGATGTTGGATTTGCAAATGAACTAGGGCTTGGGGTTTTAATTTCTCTTTCCTTCCTCCATTTTTGATGAAGCTTTAGTGTTAGGAAATTAAAGTGAAGTTATGAAGGGAAGGGGGTTATGTTAGAATTAATAGTTTAGGCTAATGGGCTAAACCAAACCCAAAGCCCAAAGTGAATAAGTGGCAAAATTACACTAACTCCAAACATATTAAAGTTTATACTCAAAAAGATTGCAAACGGTGTTTTGGGCCCAATGGAAGTGGTTCCGAGTCCTAATTCGACCGTATGCAAAAAGTAACTTTTCAGACTAAAATCCGACTAACGATAAAATATTTAAATAAAATATTTAAATATTCAATCGTAAAATATGCGGGTTGTTACAGACTCCCCTCCTTAAAGAAATTGCGTCCTCGCAATATTTAAGAAGAAAATATAAGGTAACAACCATGAAAGCATATAAACACAAAAGAAATTTGAAATAAGAAATTCACCTTAAAGATCACGAGAAAGTAAGTCCGTATGTATTCGCTCGATGAACTCTCTAGATTCCCAAGAGCGATCCTTAGGATTTGAGGACCATTGGACTTTAACAAGCGGAACATCTTTATTTCGAAGGCGCCTGACCTCCGAAGCAATAATACGAATAGGATGTTGCTCATAAGTTAAATTAGTGAAACTTCAATTTCTTTCACAACACCGGGCTCACGAACTGAGTCGGAATCTCGAAGGCATTTCCGTAATTGAGAAACGTGAAACACGTCATGAATAACAGAAAACTGAGCCGGTAATAAAAGGCGATAAGCCACGGCACCAATACATTCGGTGATAGAAAATGGCCCAATATATCGAGGCGCTAATTTTTTCGATCGACTGAAACGTACAACACCCTTCGTAGGTGAAACACGAACAAACACAAGATCTCCAACAGAAAATTCTAATTTCCTTCTTGGGTTATCAGCATAGGATTTTTGTCCAATTTGGGCTTCTTTCATCCTATGACGAATAAGATCAATCTTTTCTGTGGAATCACGAATAAAATCTAGACCTAAAACCAGCTTCTCACCGGCCTCAAGCCAATAAGAAGGAGATCGGCATGGCCTTCCATACAGTGCCTCGAAAGATGCCATACCAATACTAGATTGGAAGCTATTATTATAGGAAAACTCAACAAGAGAAATATGATCTTCCCAACTTCCACCAAAATCAAGGACACATGCATGAAGAAGATCTTCAAGAGTTTGATTCACACGCTCGGTTTGCCCATCGGACTGAGGATGATAAGCGGTGCTAAAATTAAGCTTCATTCCCAAAGCTTTTTGAAGACTCTTTCAAAATCCACCAGTAAACAATGGATCACAATCACTAACAATAGAAGTAGGAACTCCATGTAATTTAACAATCTCTTTAATAAAGAGTTTGGCCAAAAGAGGTATGCTTCGATTGGACCGAACGGGAATAAAATGGACAGATTTAGTAAGTCTATCAACTATCACCCATAAGCTGTCATGACCCGAACGAGAACGGGGAAGGCCGTCTATAAAATCCATGGAAATTTGATCCCACTTCCAAATTGAAATTTCTAAAGGTTGCAATAACCAACCGGGCCTTTGATGTTCGGCCTTGACAAGTTGGCAAGTCATGCAACACTTAACAAAGTTAGCAATATCAGATTTTATTCCCTCCCAATAATAAAGTCGCTTCATATCCGCGTACATTTTACTACTACCGAGATGAATGGTAAATTTAGAACGATGTGAATCTTCTAAATATCTTTACGAAGACCACTAATATTTGGCACGATAAGTGTACCAAATTTTCGAATACCGCCACGAGAATTAATATCAAAGTCTTTCAAACCTTCAATATCAATATTATCCTTAAAATTTTGGCCAAGAAGAGCCAATTCGGGATCTAGCTTTTGAGCTTCAATAATGCGGTCTAAAAGAGAAGGATGAGCCTCAGGGCTACATAAAACAAGAGATGAACACAAATCGGAAACACGATCTCGAATCTCACAAGTGGATAGAATTCCGAGATCATTCCGTTTGGCTATCATCATAGAAACAACCGCTTGTTGCTTACGATTAAGTGCGTCCGCAACACGATTTCCCTTTCCGGGGGTATAAAGAATATCAAGATCATAAGGTGCAAGGAACTCGAGACAACGTTGTTGACATAAATTAAGTTCCTTTTGAGAAAATAGATACTTCAGAGATTTATGATCGGTGTATAGAATAATTTTTTCTTCCAAAAGATAATGACGCCAAATACGAAGGGCGAAAACAATAGCCACGAGTTCTAAATCATGAGTGGCATATCTAGACTCGGCGGGCTTCAATTGCCTAGAAGCATAAGCAATAACGCGTTCTCTTTGCATAAGAATGGCACCCGAACCAACGTGACTAGCATCGGTATAAACAACAAAATTTTGATTCCCCTCGGGAATAACAAGAATAGGAGCATCGGAAAAGAGTTCTTTTAATTTCTGAAAAGAAGCTTCACATTTGTCCGACCAAATGTATTTAACACCTTTCTTTGTCAAACTAGTAAGAGGCACGGAAATTTTTGAAAAGTCTTTTATAAAACGACGGTAATAACCTGCCAATCCAAGAAAACTATGGATCTCCGTCACACTCTCTGATCTCTTCCAATTTTGAATCGCTTCAATCTTTGAAGGATCCACGGAAATTCCGGATTCGGAAATAATATGACCGAGAAACTTCATACGAGATTGCCAAAAGTGGCATTTAGAAAATTTTGCTTTTAATTGATTACTCCTAAGAGTTTCCAACACAATCCGAAGATGATTTTCATGCTCCTCCTCGGTTTTTGAATACACAAGAATATCATCAATAAAGATGAGAACAAACCGATCGAGGAAGACTTTGAAAACTCTATCATAAGGTCAATGAAATAAGCCGGAGCATTCGTTAAACCAAATGGCATAACAAGCCATTCATAAGATCCATAACGGGTACGGAACAATGTCAAAGGAATACTATTCTCTGAAATACGAAGCTGATGAAAACCGGTAGCTAAGTCTAATTGTGAAAAGACTCTAGCACCACTAAGTTGATCGAATAGATCATCAATCCGAGGTAAATGATATTTATTCTTGATAGTAAGATCATTAAGCTTGCGGTAGTCGACGCAAAGCCTAAGTGTACCATCGGATTTATTCACAAAAATAGCCGAAGCTCCCCAAGGCAAGGAACTAGAGCGAATAAATTGGTTCATCTCCAATTCGGATAACTATTTGCGCATCTCCTCATTTTTCTTATTGGACATGCGATAAGGAGGACGAGTGATAGGTTGAGCTCCAGGGATGAGATTAATTTTGAACTCAATTGCTCGTTTAGGTGGTAATCCTAAAACGGGCTAAAGTATGTCGGAAAACTCACGAACAACGTGAATAAGGGAGATAATATCTTCCTCATCATCATGAGGATTTAAAGAATATAAAGATGCAACCAAACTGGAATCCGAATCTTTAAGATCAATAGAAATCTGTTTAACAGATTGAGGATGTCGAAGATGAATAGTCCGCTCAGGACATAGGATTTGAGCTTCATAGCGGTTAAGCCAATCCATTCCCAAAATCATTCCAAAGCCTAAGTAGCGCATAACATGCAAATCGGCTCGAAAAGAAAAATCACACAAAATAATCTTGACATCATTACACAATAAACTGAGTGTTGCAGATCCACCAACAGGATTCGCAATTCTCAAAGAATTCAGCAAACACAAAACATCCAAGGAAAAAGTATCAACAAGTTCTTTTGAGATAAAAGAATAGGACACCCGTTTCAAAAAGAACTCGAATAGGATGATCACGAAATAAAATAATGCCATCAAGGATAGAATGAGAAATACCTTGACCACGAGATGTGTTGCCAAGGGCTTGAGCAACATTAAGCTTTCCCTCCTTCTTGCCTTAAAGTTTGGGACAAGAAGATAAATAATGATCCGGGCTTTTGCAATAACGACAAGCACGAGGATTTGAACACTTGTTCGCATAATGGTCCTTAGAACCACAATTGTAGCATTGCCCATGACTAGAGGTAGAAGTCTTTGCCACCGAAGTCGCTTGCTTCCCTTTCTTATTGGGACAAGGACCTTTGAACTTATTAGGCCTTTTCTTACTGTTAAAGTTTGGTTTGGCACTCATAACTTCAACGTCACTTTCTTTATCTGCCTCTTCAAGTCGAAGAACGATATCAACGAGTTGATCAAAAGAAACTTCTAACTTTAGAAGTAATGGCTTCTTGAGATTTTTATTCAATCCATAGACAAGTCTTTGGTTCTTCTTCAATGGGTGTTTATGTACTCGACCCCATATGTAGAAAGTGACTCGAATGATGCGACATAGTCTGTCACAGAGGATTCACCTTGAACAAGGTCAATGAAACGGCTAGGCAAAGTCACCTTCTTGGCTTCTGGCACAAATTTTAACTCGAAGCGTTCCCGGAATTTTTTCCAAGTAAGATCCGGTTCAACTATTTCATAAATACGAAGCTCATACCAATCTAATGCTCTTTCTTGGAGCATACTAGAGGCCACCTGAACTCGGTGAAGATCAATAAGATTCATGCGAGAAAAGATTCGATCGCACGTTCTCAGCCAAGCCTGGACTTCAATAATAGTTCCAGACCCTTTGAATGGCTTCCCACCCAAATTGGTATAATCGTTGCACAATCGTGTAAATCCAAACTTAGGGTGAGTAGACTCCGGATTAGATCCGGCTGCTTGAGCATTCCTTACCAGATTAAGAAGCTGCTGGGCAGACATAAATACTCCATCTTGGGGAGTAGCACAAGATTGGCCGGCGCTAGGACGGCCTGGTCTAACCATTTCTCTTCCTTAAGAAGGAAGAAGGAAGAAGAAAAAGGTTATTCACCAAATGAATATCAAGCAATCTTGATAGATAAACAAGGAGTCATAAATAAAATAGGATGAATCGGTACGAAGACTCGAATTAAATCCTAAAGCACGAATCCTAAGATGGACTTAGGACGATGATCCTTGCTAGATTATTCTACATTGTTCCGAAGTTTGGCTTTGATACCAAGCTGTGACGCCCCACCTCTATACCCACTCTAGCCAAGAACATTACGGTGTAATGCTGTCAACTAGCACGGCGAATAAGGCTGTTGAGGAGCGACCATCCTGTAATGGCTTTGTGCGAGCATAGATATGCCAGATAGAACAAGGAAATCAGACGTACCGATACAAACTCAAAGATACTACACAGTGGCTATATATATTCTTCGGAAACGAACATAGAAATAAACATAACACAAGTCAGTCACAGACATCCATATCACAAAAGCGGAAAAAGATATGAATATAACACATGAAAGTGTACAACAGAGTAGTGGTCAACAAGATCCACAGTATCACAAAGAATAGCTACAAGTGGTAGACAAAAGAATAAGTATGTAATTGAAAATCAACAAGAGATTAATCAATATCACAACAATCTTCTCAAAGATAAAAAGGAATGTCATACTCAATATCTTTATTCACAAAAAGTTAGTGACACACAAATTCACCAATGCGCAAATATTGATAAAACATTTCAATGAAATCACAAAAATTGGTGAAACACAAATTCTAGAAATCATCAATGGAAATCCAGAAATCACAAAAAAAGGGAGGCCTATCACAAAACGGGAGCATGAAAACTCACCAACACGTGTATCACAAAATGGAACGCTATTCAATGGTTGCTAACCATTAATTTTTGAGCCGAAGCTCCACAAAACGGCCCGAAGACCATGGGTCACTACCCCACCAAATTGAGCTGAAGCTCCATAGAAACGGGGTTTAGTCTCCCTCGTAGACAAACAAACATCGCACATTTGCTAGTCTAAATCACAAAAATGATCCTCAACGATCATCAAGAAGTGTCAATTACAGTAAGCTAGTAAATATATAAGCTTAGCTTCATGTCCCATAACCACTAGCTTAGCTTAAATATTTACGAACAAATTGTAGATCTCCACTCAAAAATTGTCACAAGAGATTCAATCAAACAAGTCCAAGAATTAACCGACGAAGTAAATGCAAGCGTTTCATACCACTTGTTTTACGAAGCCGTTTAATTAGATTTCTCGTACGAGTGAGGTAAAGGTTTGTATATTTGTAAAATGACAAATCACAAAAATGATCGTAGAAACGATCAATCACAAAAATTCACATATGAAGACGTGAATAAAAATCCAAAGAATTCGTTTCCAAATCCATCAAAGTGGAAATACCCTTGCGACTTAACAACCACGGCTTACAACCTAACGTAAGTCAACACAAGAATTCAGCGGGTCAAGAAATAGCATACGGGAAGGCCGAGCGACTTAAGAGGGAACGACCTAAGCATGGCGCGACCCAACTGCAAGGAAAGCGACGTGTAGGTTGCGACCTAAAGGGGTTAGCGGCATATCATGGCCAAGCGACCTAAGGGTGTTGCAACCTAAGGAGCTAGCGGCATAATGGCCGAGCGACCTAAGGGGTGCAACGACCTAAGAGACAAGAGTAGGTCGAATGACCTAACGAGTTACGGCTTAAGGAGCGAGCATGCGGCCTAGGTTGTGCGACCTAAGTATAGAACGGCATAACACAAGGCGACTTAAAGCATGGCGCGTCTTAACAGGCCGAGCGACCTAAGTTGGCGCGACCTAAGCAAGACGACCTAGCCGAGTGACCTAAATGAGGGAAGCGGCCTAACACGAAATGACCTAAGGGGTAGAAGGGGAGTAGGACGAGCAACCTAGCGACCTAAGGAGTAAACAAGAACGTGCGACCTAAGGGGGTTGCGACCTAACGACCTAAGGCATATGAGAAGGCTGAGCGACCTAAGTCGTGAAGGTGACCGAGCGACCTAACGGCCTAATGAATACAAGGCCGAGCAACGACCTAGCATGGTGCGACTTATAGGGGAGCGACCTAATGTGCAGGGCGACCGAGAATGATTCTTGTGCAGGCCGAGCGACCTAGGGGTTTGAAGTGCAAGAACTCTCCCAATTTGCAACCGATCGAGCACGGACGCTAGGGGATTATGCCCATAGGCTACCCGGTCGTATTGGCTCCTCGGTGCATCACCAAAAACGTGTTTAAACATCAAAAATTGGATTTTTAAAGATTTGAACCCAAAACACTAAAAAATGGGATTTTCGCCAATTCAATCCAAACCAAAAGCAAATGCACATGAATAAGTGTTAGGAATTCATACCTAACAATCAAAGATAGTTATAGACAAAGATGTGAGATAAAAATCTCACCTTTACACAAAATCAATGAAGGAGAAGCTTGAAATCAGTGGAAGAATAAATGGCTTCTCTTTGAATTTGGAGTTGGATGTTGGATTTGCAAATGAACTAGGGCTTGTAGTTTTAATTTCTCATTCCTTTCTCCATTTTTGATGAAGCTTTAGCGTTAGGAAATGAAAGTGAATTTATGAAGGGAAGGGGGTTATGTTAGAATTAATAGTTTAGGCTAATGGGCTAAACCAAACCCAAAGCCCAAAGTGAATAAGTGGCAAAATTCCACTAACTCCAAACATATTAAAGTTTATACTCAAAAAGATTGCAAATGGTGTTTTGGACCTAATGGAAGTGGTTCCGAGTCCTAATTCGACCGTATGCAAAAAGTAACTTTTCGGACTAAAATCCAACTAACGATAAAATATTTAAATATTCAATCGAAAAATATGCGGGTTGTTACAGTTCGTATGCCACATTACCAAATTGGGAATGTATCACTAGTAACCATCAACTACATAACCTCTGAGCTCGTACGTCTCAGAGAAGGGTGTTAAGCTAAGAGAATAAATCTCCGCCACCAAACAGAAATGTATTTGATAGAAACCAGCTTTACATCTCAAAGTGTAACGTCAGACACACATCCATACAAGTCTGTTCCGGGTTCGAACAGAACCGAAGGCACTTCCAAAGAAGCCCTTGCAATCCGGATAATTTCTAATTACGTCCGGACTCCCTATCACAATGGGTGCTCAAATCTCTATACCGGGGCCATTCGGTGCAGAGACATTCGACGGGTTATCCTTTCGTTTTGGAAATATCCGATCTTCACCACCGGTCTTCAAATGCTATCCATAACGTCGTACCACTATTCGAAATGGGTTATATGACACAAAGTCCTCTCCCGACTAAACCGAATAGTGAGCGCAATATTTAAAAACATATGGATAATGGGGTCTCAGTTAAATCACAGCTTAAAGCTCAAAACCTTACATTCAAATGGTTAAAAAAAATTACCATTTCCAATCTTCTAAACAAAAAAGATTCATTTCACAAACCATCAATGGTTTAAACAATTTCCACACTTTAATCTTTTAAACAAAAGATTTATCTTTAAAAAACCCTTTCAATTTAAAACAAGGATCACCAATCTTTAACAAAGATTCATTCATAGCCTTTCAAAACAATTTATTTCAAATTGGATTAACTCATCCGGTCTTTAAATCAAAGACTCATTTCATAGCTTTCAAAACAATTTTTAAAGATTCATTCATAACCTTCAAAACAATTCCCGTTTCAATCTTTTATATATAAAAGATACACCATTTAAAATCCTCTTCAATTTCAAAATAGGGTTCAACTATCTTTCACAAAGATTCAATTATAGCTTTCAAAGCCATTCCATTTCAAATTTGAAATCTTTTCAACATAATTTGGAAATTCTTTCCTTATATAAAAGCTATTATTATTTGAAACCACTTGTTTCCGTTTCGGAAAACCCGATTATAACTGCACGAGTTAAGGCCTTTCAAATATAAACTTGGGTTAAATTCAAATTCTCAAAACCATACTTTTAAAATGGTTTAAAAACCCATATAAACACATTTATAACTTGTATAACCGTTTTACGTCATAAATACCAAATATAGAATTCGATTTCAAATTTTGAATTCAAATTTCAAATCAAATTTCAAAACTAAATCTAGTTATTCAAAAATAAATTTTATCTTTGAAATTCCTTTCCAAAAGCTTTTCACTTTAAACCCAATCCATGTCCTAACCATTTGGATTTTAAAAAAAATCAATTTTAAAATTATTTTCAAAAATCTGTGACTTAACCGATTTCCACGTGAAATCCATATTTGTGTATGTATTGTGTAGTGCATGGGTTTAACACAACAGTAGTGCAACACCATCAACCATCACATCATTAATCATCACAGATACAATCACAGCAATATCGATAAGCAGTTTAATCCTATAACGCTTATCTATAAACACAAAATCACAGATAGATAACATAAATGTATAATAGATAAATAAATTACATTCCACAGCACAAACATATCACATAACATTATACATAAGGGATATCAACATAATTCACAACATTCCATACTATCTATACATTCATAAGTATAATCATCAAGTCATCTGATTAATTTTAAACCAGATCATTCCCTATGAATAAATTTCTAATCATGGTTAACTAGTAACTAATTAATTATGAACCATTATTATTAATTATTCTTTAATTAATCATTAATTAACCTTTAATTATTAATAATCTTTTGATTAATTAATTAATTACAAAAATTTAATTAATTAATCCTTAATTAATAATCATCCTTTAATTATTTTCATAAATTAATTAACCATTAATTAATTTATCACATTAATTAATTACCCATAATTAATTATAATAAGTGATCATTCTTAATCACTTAGTCATCATTAACCATAAATTAACCAGCAATTAATTTACCTTAATTAATTACCTTAATAATTTAGAAATTAATCCACCTTTAATTATTAACTTATTAATTAGCCTTTAATTAACTTCTTTAATTAATTAACCTTTAATTAATTACTTTAATTAATTAATCCTTAATTATTAATTAAATCTTAATTATAATCAATTTTCCTTAATTGATTATCCTTAATTTAATTACCCTAATTAATTAACCACATTAATTTATCATGCTTTAAAGTAATTAACCCTTAATATTTGATTAATCAATCTTAAATCTACTCTTAATTACTTTCACTAAGTGATTATTATTTTTATTTAAGCATTCATTGATTACTTGATTAATTAACTTAATAATTTAATGAATCCAAATCATTAAATTCTATTTATCTTTATAATAAAACATATCTTACTTAATCAAAGCATTTAAAAACAATTTGCTTTCAAATTTACTTTAAATTTCATTTGAAATTTAAGATTTAAAATGAACACAAAATTAATCTTAAACAAAGTTTTAACAACAATTCAAAAACCTGTTTATCTCACAAGTTAAAGAAATATTCATTTTCTAAAAGAAGTTTAAAAGAATTTAAAACCAAATTCATTTTTTTTAAATTCAAATCCATTTAAAAATACACTTTAACAAACAAAATTGTTTAAATCATTTTAAAAAATTTCATTTATTTCAAAACTGGAATACACATTAAATTTTGATTCCAGATTACTTAGATTCAAAAACTTACATTTAAACTTTATTTTAAATTTCAAATCATTTAACCATTTTTAAAGTAGTTAAAATAATTTAAATTTAAAATCTTTATTTCATTTTAAAAAACTGAGGTTAAAACTCACATTCCAGATTTTATAACTTATATTCAAACTTATTTAAACCTTTACTTTACAGTTCAAACTTTTCAATTTTTTAAATTCAAGCCAAATACACTTTAAAACTCAAAAACTTAAATCATTTGAAACTAAGGTTCAAACTTACTTGAATTCAGATTCAAACTTAGGTTTACAACTTAGTTTACAACTTTGATTTTCATTTTTAAACTTCAGTTTAAACTTTGAAACAAAAACACTACAGGTTTCTATAAAAAAAAACTGTAACATTATTTTAACCCGAGGCGATTCTAATTTACTTTGAGCCAAAGCTAGACTTCCCAGTGAAAAACATCACAACATCCCGAGTCAATCATCAATTTACACGAGCACAATCCAAACCAAATTCACCTTCACTAGAACGACAGTGCACCATGCACATGCACGGTGCCGTTGATCATCTCAGATCATCAACGATGATCTCCCCATACCACTCATCATCCATACACTCTAATACGATCATCAGATCATACCTCTAATCTCGAAGTCAAATTCAAGATGACGAAATCAAACCTGGAACAGCTGGAATCCTCCTCAACCAAAAGCTGTCAACGTCTCACTCCTTCAACTCCGGCCACTTGAGCGTCAGCGACTTCAGCCGCGTATTCGTAAGCTACCCAACTATCATCCCTTAAAAACTCTTAACACTCGATCAATACAATATGCCGTAGTGATCGATTCATTCTACCCAGCTAAAACTAGGGTTCCAATCTTCAAACCACAACCACCACCTCCACAACTTCCTGATTATCTTCCTGTTATTTTTTTCCACTTCATTGATCACTCCTCCACCTCCAAGAGAAAACTCAACCTATCCGGTCATAGAGATCATCAGAGATAACCCTAAAAGCAAAATACAAACAAAATAGAACTGCTTCCAAATTCCAACACTAGGAATTATGATTTTGTTTTTAAAAATCATTATTTTGTTTAATGTTTCAGATCCTAACCCTAAAACAATAGATCGTGGTACTTCAATTTTCACTTATTTTAAAGTTTGGTCATCTGTTATAGTTTCCAGAGGCATTTACCTATTATTTTAACTTAAGTACAATTATAAAACTAAAATTTTATGATTAAGCAAACAAGTTTCATTTGAAACTTAAATTTAAACAGAGACAAGATCACAAGATTTAAATATATTTTTTGTTTGGACTCTGTTATGTATAAACAGAGGCAGTTTTCCTTTTTTTCTTACAACAGACATGCACCTCCTAATTCACCCATTTCTGATTAAACCAGAAATGCTCACTCAATCCCAAATTAAAAACTATGATTTTAGTGTTAAAAATCATGTTTAAGTTTATGAATTCAATTTATAATCCTGAATTTATGAATTACCAAGTTTGGGTTTTGACTCATTTTTTTATTTTTGCTCAGTCATTTGATTCCCAGAAAATTTTCAGAGACACTTCAATATTTTTAACCTAAGTATAATTTAATCTAAATTTTGAGATGAAACAAATAAGTTTTGTTTGTGACTTAAGTTTAAACAGAGATTAACTCAAGAGTTTTTGAATTTAAATTAAAACAAGAACTGGAAATCATGAACAGAGAAAGAACTCAGATAAACAAAACATGCAACTATAATTTTTCACTACTTCATAGAAACAAACATAACACATCATATCAATTCAAAGATCAGGTCGAAGAAGTTTGCTCACCTCAGATTAAAGAACAGAGGATCGGGCTTTGAAATTTTTCTTTCTTTAATCCTGGAAATTGATTTGAATTTGAAGCTTGCATTTGTTTTTGATCTGAAGTTTGAAATTGAGCTAAATCTGAAGCTTGGAAGCTTGATATTGATCTTGCATGCTTGATCAGGTTGAAGATCGAGCTGTTTGATTTAATTTCTTTCTGGTTTGTGTATTGTTTTCCAGATTTGTAGTTGCTTCTATTTCCTGGTTTTAATCTGATCCTTGCTTTCGTTTTGAATTTTCAGACTTGCTTTTGATTTGCTTGAAATTGAAACATATTTTTTCTGGTTTGCTTTCCTATCTCTCAGGTTTTGTTAGAGAAGAATGAAGAGATTAAAAAAACTGGTTTGCAAATTTTCTTTCCTACATATTGTTTGTGTAATTAAATTTTCAACAGAAAAATTAATTCTTTTGCCACTTGTATCATATATTTACACTTGTATTAATGCTTGACAAAAATGTTTACAAATTTAATTTTTTATTGTAAAAATGCTTACACATGTAAATTTTTGTATATTTATGTTTAAGTCCTTTAGTTCAATTAATTTTAAAATTTAGTTTTAAATCCTTACTTCAAATTAATTTATACATTTTGTTTTTAAACCTTATTTTTTTAATTTACAAATCATGTTTTTAGCCCTTATTTGATTTCAATTTATAAAACATATTTATCTATTTTATATTTACATATATATGTTATGTAGTTTTAAATTTTATTCTTCTAAAAAAAATCTTCAAATCAAAGCTTGAATATTTACTTATATATAAAACTAACTATTTTATTAAATCTTGTTTATATTTTACAACCCAATTCTAATTCATGTACTTATTAATTTTCAATAGATATATATACCTATATATGTAAGTTTTTAAAGCCTTCATTTAAATTTATATAATTTATAAAGGAGAATGAATTGAAAATAATTTATAAATAATCATACATATATGATTCTTAATTAATAAAGCTTTTTAAATCTAATTAATTTATTAAATCATATTACAAATACAATTTTTATTTATCCTCAAATCTTCAATTTCATTCTCTATTAATTCGTAATTTAACCAAATTTTACCAAATTTTTTATTATATAAATTTCCAAATTAAATAAGTTAATGAAAATCAGGAATGTTACAAGGTACACCACAGCAAGGTCGATACTTAGGGAGGTCACACAAGTCCATACCCTTGGATAGGTCATATAAGTCCTTACCCTTAGTTTGTCGCAATAGTCAACACCAAACAAATCGTATATTATTCTAAGGTCGAAACCTTAGAGAACAGACTCACTTCATATATATCGTATGGAATCGCCACAGATGGCTCTAGTCGCTACGGCCCAAAAACCCACTAGGAAACTCTAATAAAATCCATACCAATCCATATCGCATTCCATGTGGAATGCATGACCTCAATATCATAGTACTTCTCTAATATATCCTCTCGGTCTACCTTAAATCTATGGTTTTAGAATACGTGTCAAGTTGGGTCCCATGTGGGCCTCGAAATAAAATTACTCCAAAACCCTAAAAAAAATCACATATTATATCCCAAAAAAATAGGAAACAATGGTCTAAATCTCACATCAATCCGACTTGTATGCAAAAGTTATAGAAGTTTGCACAACACACAAGATGTCAGTCGACTGAAGGGCCATCCGGTCGATTGAACCATAGCCGAGATGGACTTTTTCTCCTGATCAGTCAACGAAATGGACCATATTAGTCTATTAAACTAATAGTTTCCAGGCAGTGAGCCTGGGCAGGGACTAGATTCCCTGAACGGATGCCGATCGCGCGCCGTTTCCTCCAATGCTTCGCCCAATCAGTCGCCTAGCTACTAGGGCCTGTCTCCATCCCATCGGACTTTTACCGGGGTTCATTTTCTCAAATTTTGGAATTGACTTTCATAAGTAATCAAAAAAGGTTTTGATATCGAAATCCACTCTTTGCATGATTAGTGTTCTACAGGCGATTTTAGCAACCCGGCTTCCTCTAATACACCAAAACAACATACCCGACCTTGTGTGTAGCTCATACGTGTGTTGATGCACTCATTTGTGCGTGCCTAAGCACACACATATACTTAACCAAACACATCACAACACAAATACATTCGAGCTTCACCAGGATGATCACTCGACCTGGTGCTTTCCCATGCAACTTAACGCAGTCGGTGGTGGCTATGGCTAAATGAGATTGCTCTTAACATGATCATATGCACATACGAACATTTCAATATGCCTATGCAATCTATTACATGAACTTTCACCTTTTACAAGGACAACTCTCATCACTGCTCTAGCTAAAATACCAGAGTTGTTTCGCTTGCTTAACTCAAAACACACGTATACATATGCCCGCTCGTGCACGTATACACATAAGTATATCCAGTAGGCAATTAAAATATTACTCAACCAAACATTACTTAGTTTGGTAATTCTTCTACTAAGTGTGGAACATCTATTTACATCATTTTATAAAATCATAAACCATTTTATAAAATATCATACTAGCTTATAATCAATTTATAACATCTAATATACTTATTCACTTTATAAAAAACCAAGTATTCACCTTTTTACTATTTTATAATATCTTATATCCATTTTATAAAATATATACGTCATTTATTAAATCATGAAACCATTTTATAAATACTAACTAAGGTTTACAGGCCTCTAATCGCTTTAATAATAAGTTTAGAGTTCACAAATTGCCTAAATTAGCTTACTAATGTTTTGCAAATCAATTCAAATGGGTTAGTTAATATTTTCTAATGACGTGCACATCATTACACTACTTAATTAACCCTAAATCAAACAATAACATCACAATTCCTCACCTAATTGGCCCAAATCAATTCAAGGGATTACTAACTATTTTCAAACATTGTAATTAGGGTCTTAAGCAATTAATTATCTAATGGAAATATGTTTATAACATAATTATAAATCCAAATCAACTCAAACAATCTCCAAATCTATTCATATAATTCTATAATCACCAATAATCTAATATATGAGGTATAACACATAAGTTAGTAAGGAGAATCATCCCACTCATCTTAATTAAACCCAAACCAAGCTCTAATCACCAAAAACCCAATTCTTACATATTTTTTTTTGAAATACATACCAATACTCCATGTAACACCTCTAACTTTTAGTAACATTATTCAGGAGATTTAGTTAGATAAATAAAATAAAATAATGTGAATATTAGAGTGATAAAGGGACTGAGATTTGAAATTCAAAATAGTGGTCGAGGTTTATTGATAAATTAAAGAAAGGGCTTATAAGTATGATTATTAGGAGAGTAATTAATGTATGGATATTAGGGTAATTGCCCACTATATTTCCATTACACTTATATTCTCATTTCTTTAACCATTCATGTTCATTTTTTTCAAAATACAAAATGCAAACAAAAAGAGAGAAAAGTCGGCCATTGCCTAGGGAAGAAAAGGAGAAAATTAATCAAGAGCTAAGGGATTAAAGCAAGGAGGATTAATCTCAATCAAGTCTCAAATTCCTTATCCTAATCAAGGTAAATAATAATAAAATCCATCTCTATTTTTGTATTATAATCATTTGATTTTCAGGATTAAGTTTAAATCCGTTATAGTGATTTTTGATTGATGATATGCATGGATTTTTAACATGTTTGATCCAAACTAGATTGTTTGATAATTTTTTATATATGATTTTAAGGGTAAAATTGTTTAAAGTTGCATTTCAAATTCCATGAGGAGTTTATATATTATGTAAAATAATATTTTGGAGATGGAATTTAATTTTTATAATTTTCCAAGCTATGGAAAATTTATATGAATTTTCAAAGGAAAATATGAATAATTGGGTTTCGAAATTAGTTTCATATATTATATAAAGAATTTGGGACAGAAATTTTTATATGTTAGATAACGTATTAAAAGTGAATTTCCATGATTTTTGGAGATTTTACTAATTAATTTATTATGGAAACAAAATTATTTTAGATGAAAGATTTAATTGTTTTATTTGTTTTGCTTAATGGAAGGGCTCATTTGTTAAATTAATCCTTGTTTAGATCTGAAACTACGCAGCAATTTTATTTTGGTAAAGAATTTGAAAAGTTTATGGCAACCAATTAAATGTTTACAAATAGTCAAGTTAGTTAAAAAGTAAGTAATTTAAATGGATTAAAACAACCTTTACCTAAAAATGTTGCTTCGCCACTATCAGAAGCTAATCCTTCGACCCATTACTTCCGTCTCGACCAAGTTGAAACCAACCAATGCTGAAACCAATACACAATTAAGGTATCAATATGATTGGTACATAGTGGATTGGAGAAAGGCGGAAGACATGGTGTCGAAACCCTTGCTTTCGATGGGGTCAAAACCTTTGTTTACTCTCGAAAGATATGTTCCTGCCTTGCTTTTAAAATAATGCTTTCGACCAAGTCGAAACCTTTTTAATCTTTTAAAGAAGTTGCTTTCGAATTTGTTGCCGCCATTTTGTTTAAGTGGAGATTTCGAATGAGTTGCTGTTTTAAAAAATCAACTTTCGAAAAGGGCAGTTTCGACCAAGTCGAAACTCTTCTGCTGACCCTATGCCTTTTAAGTGGATTGAAGTCATCAACCAAGTCGAAAGGTAGCTTTTATTTTATACTTGTACTAAGCCACTTCCTAAAGCTTTCGAAAGGGATAATGGTTTTGAAGACAATGGTTTCGAAAGGGGTTTCAAAGTTAACCTTCAAATTTTTTACTTAAATGATAAAGACTTTTGAAGGGATGGTTCCAAAGCCATCGGTTTTTCCCCAACCATTTTTATTTAAAGGTAAATGGTTACGAAAGGGGAACTTTCCTATATATTCACTTTGACCCAAAAGATATTTTTATAGATAAACCCAATGATTTTGAAAGCGTACTTTCAATGGTTTCGAAGCTATGCTTCTAAGAGTTAATAGTAATCCTTTAACACTTTAGAAAGGTACGTTTTGATGGTTTCGAAAGAGATGATTTATAATGCTTTGAAAGGTATTTGCTCATTGTTTTGAAAAGAAAATTTAAATGCTTTGGAAGGAGGTTATATAAGGGTTTCGAAAGTAAAGTTTTAAAGTTTCGAAAGCCTTAATTTTCAAAATAAATAACCTAATCTCAATTTAAAGGAAAACTCATGGCTAAGATAAAGCAGTTTTGAAATGGTTTTAAGTATGAAGTTTTTGAAGAAGCTTTCAATAATGGGTTAAAGGGATTAACTATGTTTTATATGAAAATGATATCAAGGATATTAAACCACAGGTGTGGGTATTATTATGTCATTATGTTTTCTTATATATATATATATATATATATATATATATATATATATATATTCACATTATAATGGACCCATAACTGTAGTTTATGGAGAAAGGGTAGAATAACCAGCTAGGTTGACCCAGTAATGAATATAAATCGAGTTAACTCATGAATGAGTAGAATTGCATCCAGGAAATTAGGTAGACCAAAATGTAGGATGCTTAAACACTGGTTAAAGAAGCTGTCAAATAGACAGGTTCATAGTAAACCCATGAAAACTCTGTTTAGGTAATGTTATTGGCACAGGCCAATAGGTTCATAGTAAACCCATGAAAGCTATGATTAGAAAGAGTTATTGGCAGGGGCCAATAGGTTTATAGTGAACCCATGAAAACTATATCTAGATTAAGTTATTGACGGAAGTTAATAGGTTCCTATTCAAACCATGAAAACTAGGATAAGAGGGAAGTTATTGGAGTTACCAATTTGTTAAGGGAGAACCCATAAAACAAATAAGTTATTGGCAGTGGCCAGTAGCTTCGTAGTGATACCATGAAAACTATGAAACCGGATAGGGAGAGGATAAGCTTTAAACATGTTATTAGTCAATCCATGAAAACTATTAGGTTAATAGTGACTGTAAAAACTATAAGTGAGACAAATAGTCAAAATGAATGGGGACAGGAAATCTAGAATTGATTTTCTTGTTTGCATGTCATTATTATATTTTAAATTGCTATGTTTTAACCATTGTGGATGTAGGAGCACAACGTATGGTTTTATAAAGTTTTGGTTAGGATATTAGTGAGGGGGAAACCCATTCCACCAAGCGGCATGGTCTCACTAGATATCTAATAAGTTTGAGATGGTAAATTATTATTCATGCCAAGCTTTATGTTCAACTCGAAGTTTATGTTTTTCCTTTAAACTCTCGGGTGATCAATTGATTTTGAGTAGTTTAAGAGTTTAGATTTTCAGGTACCTCTTTAGACGAATAAGCTTCCAGAGATGTGCATGAGGCAAGCTAGATAATAAGAGTTCTTTCTATTTAGGTTCCACTATGTTTTGTTGTGAATGCATAGTTGTTTCACTGCCTAGTTATATACACTGATCGTCCAAGGGGGCATCTTCATATGTTGCTCTTGGCATATGTTGTAATAACTATATTTTCTCTGAACATGATTCACGATTGTGGGATTATGTAATGAATTTGAAATGCTTTGAAATGGAATGTGATTTTTTTGATTTTTTTTCCATATCCATGTGTTTCTATTGTATCAATGTATCTAACATTACCATATTTGGTTGCCGGGAATTAATAACTATGGATGATTGTAGCATCCGTAGCCGTTAGTTTTGGGCCTCCAAGTAGGGAATGTTACAAGTTGGTATCATAACATAGGTTTATGAAAACTTAAAAGAAATTTAAACCTAGAAAGATTTTTCAAAACACCATCCAATGAACTAGAAGATAAGATCGGGGTTTGGGTTAGTGCTATAGTAACGTACTTGTATTTGATATATGTGTATATATATATATATATAAGTACATATTCCCCTCTCTCTTAGAGCTTCTTTTGTATCTTACTAAGGCTCTTATGCAGATTTGCGAGAAAGAATATATGAAGGCAGGAAACAGAAGTGGAAATCTCAGTGCAGGAAGCACCACAACAAATGGAAATGCTCGACCCATTAGGAGGAACCCGGGTCGACAAGCTAATTCTATACAAAATGTTAATGGGGTTGTTGGAAATCCACCAGTAGATATGGGGATTATGTATCAGTTCTTCGTCAATCTAATTCAAGCGGGAGCTGCTGTTGGTGTTGCTGGAAATGTTGGAGGAGCTAATCCTATGGCTCTAGTTGGGAATAATTATGCTAAGCTGAGTAGAGATTACAACAGTCTTGGTAGGAAGCCGTTTGTGGGAATGAAGGATGCCATAGAAGTGGATAAATTGGCTATTGTAGTGTGAGATAATCTTCGTTGATTTGGGTTTGGATGATGATTAGAAGAGGAGGTTGGCTTCTAGGCAGTTGCAAGGGTTATCGCTTCATTGGTGGAATAGTGTTACTGCCGGGTTCCAAAGGAGGATTTGACATGGGTAGTGTTTTGAAGGAGATTTGAACAGAGGTTTTTCTCTCAAGTTACCAAGTCGGTATTGCTGAGAAAGTTTATGGATTTGGTGCAGGGAGAAATTTGGGTAATTGAGTATGCCACCAAGTTTTATTAGTTGTCCCGATATGGGTATGATACTATAGACACCACCATTAGAAGGAATGAGAAGTTCATTCGAGGATTGAGGCCCGAGATTTCTAGAGAAACCCTACCACATCTCCTTGATCCTTGTAATGCAATTGTGGAGATGGCAATCCACTATGAGGAAATGCTTGCTATTTGTACTAGAGAAAACCAGTTGAAACCCAGGGTTCTCGGGGAAAGAGGAGAAAGTTCTTTAAGAAGAAGGAATCCTAGAAGGGACATGCTGCCGAGAAGGTAAAGAATGATTTAGTTCGCTTCAATTATGATAAGAAAGATTATTATGCTCATGGGTGCCGGTCAGGCAAGGTGAAGAAGGCTGTAGATAAGAAAGGGGTGAAGTGCTTCAACTGCAATCAAATTGGGCATTTTAAGAACTAGTATCCAGAACCAGTCAGGGTAGACAAGGAAAAGGTCTTTGCTATTGGACCATCATTTGCTAGGCCAACTACATTTGAAAAGAGGAAGACTGTGATGTAAGGTATGCTTTTGATTTAGAGTATACTAGTTAGAGTACTATTTGATACCGTGCATCACATTCATTTATATCTCAGTGTTTGGTTGATAGGATATGCTTAGAACCCAAATACCTTATTACTTCCTTAAGGGTTAGGGATCTGATAGGAGGGTATGCAACTGTAGGGATGAGATGTGACCAGTAAGAACTTGACTTGTTAGGTCAAAGTTTGCGCGCAGTCTGTATGTTTTTGATTTCGTAGATTTCGAAATCATTTTGGGTATGGATTGGTTGAGTAAATATGAGGCTAGGACATTTTTCCAGGATAGGGATATATAACTAAGACACCCTGATAGTCATAACCGAATAATATTCTCAGTGGAGAATTTAGACCGGAATGTTTGTGCTTTATTAAGTGCTATGGAAGTAGGAGAAGAGTTAAGTCAAGTTAGAGTAGCAAGAGAGCTTTCCGATGTCTTTTAACCGGTTACAGGACTACCCCCAAAACGTGCTGTTGAGTTTCGGATAGATCTTGTGCTAGGAGTTGAACCTATCAGTAGACCACCTAGCAGGATGACACCGACCGGGATGAAGGAATTGAAGGCGTAGCTTGTAACATCCCAAAAATTTATCAATTTAAATTGGTAATATATTTAAACCTTTGGAATTTAGTTTGAAAATAAATTGAAAAAAAATCTCAAACAAATAAAATGAATGATAAATTATATATGAATAAAATTCCAAGTTATTTTGAGTGTAAAATTTTGAAATAATGAATGTTTTAAAAAGTCATTTGAATTTATAATTATATATATATATATAATGCATATATGAGTAGTTTTGAGTGTAAACATTGAATTTGAATTTAAATTGTATAAGTATGGATATGAGTATATAAATAGACATAAATGGATTATTATTTCAAGTTTGAATTGAAATTTGAATTGAAATTTAAAATAAATGTTTTAGGAGAATAATTGGCTTTTGAAATCATTAAGGTGTAATTTATATAATGTAAAGATTGGTTAAAACAATCCTTCTTTTAACATTGTATATATATATATATATACACACAAATGAATAAAAGGTATATTTATTTATAAAGTGAATATGATATGAAATCTATTTAAAAATCCTTTTGTATTTGTAAAATTACAAGTATTAAACATGCACAAAGGAGATGGAGTAAAAATTAAAATTTGTTGAGATCTCATGATTGTTTTTTTACAAATGGCATTCAATATAATCGATTGAATAAAATAATAAAATTAAAAAATCATAGAAAACTTTTCAGCTTCCCATATTCAATTATTTAGCCTCTCAACATATCTGAAAGAACAGTAACAAAGATTTGAGCATCACAAATCTCAACACCCAAAGAAAAAAAATAAAAAAAATCAGAAAAGCTGAATCATTTTCTTGGATTCAAAGTTGAAAAAAATCTAAAAATCTCCTTAAACATCAAGCTGTAGTTTTACACTCCATCTCTCAGGTAAGTTTTAAAACTTTATAGTTTAGTAAATTTGTAATTTTAAAATCAAGTTTTAACACCAATTCAAACTGCAGATTAGTTTGAACAAGTGTTTCAGTTTTGGCTAAAGAGACAGTGCAGTGATTCTCTGAAATAAATTAAGGCAAGTAAATTTCTTTTGAAAATTTGAATTTGAAGTTGTTAATCAGTAATAAGGCAAAGAATTTGAACAAGTGTATTAATCAGTTGTAGGAGGAAATCAAGATCAAAGACTAAACCTATTTCTGGACTTCAAGTAGCAGGAAAAAAAAAGCTTTCTCTTTAGTATTTAAAAAAATCCAAACTGTAAGTAAATCTAAGATTGTCTGTTATTGATGAATTGAATAATAAATACAACAAGAATAATCAAAGATCTGTACCTACAAGTTGCAGATCTAAATTTCACGATTAAAGTGGGAAAAGAAAGAAATCTTTCTACAGGCTTCATCCTTATTTTAGAAACTGTCAGGGGCTTCTGTTTACACTTTGCAAGGTGAGTAAACCTCTGATTTATTCCATTATTTGTTGTATGTATGCCTGAATGGATGTTGAAAAGCCCTTGCATGTGAATAAATTGATGTGCTTGTGATTTCTTTTGCCTGGGAATGTTATGTTTAGGATTTTCTTCCCTGTTCCTCTAAGTCTCTGGTTTACAGAGTAAACCATGGCCAATTCAAACCCCTCTCCCTCATTTCTTCTAAAATTGGATTGTAAAAGGATTAAAGTATTGTTTTAACCCTGCACTATGTTTCACTAATAAATCAAAGCAAAATTATATAGTTCTTTTTTCTGGAAACTATGAAAAACACAGTCCTAATCCAAATAAGGCAAGAAATCGAACCTCATGAATTTTGATTTCAGTAATGCTATCTGAATCTTCCTTAAAAACAATGATTTTTGAAAGTAAAATCTGAATTTTTCGTAAGGTTTTTACTGAGAAATGGTACTTGATCAGAAAAATGAAGTTTTGTCAAATTCTATTGATCGGTACGTTTGTGGGCCTCGAGATCGTGGTCGAGCCTTACTGGAAGCTTGAAGTTCGTCAGAAAAATGCTCGGAGATTTTTCTATTCGCCGTGGGGATCGTACGACATCAAAGTAAGGTTAAAACCATGCTTGAACGAGGTCGTCAAAATACAAGTGAGGTATTTGATGTCTATTTTCGAACATTGGATTTTGGGTCGTGACATGTGGTATCAGAGGTAAAGGTTGAGTAAGAACTTTAGCTACGGTATAACACATTAGATGGCTCATTAGAGATAGGGTGAAGTATACCCTAGAATGAGTATGACCGAGACTGAAACCCCAAATTTTCTTAATCAATTTTCTTTAACTACTGATATTCATTAAGATATCTCGTCCGAATATCTAAACAATTTTCTTACTAATTACAAATAGTAAGGATGAGCGGACGAAGAGGAAGAGCTAGGGGCGAGGAAATGCCACAGCACGTAGCCAAGTTCCCCCAACAGCAGAAGCAGCTTTATCTACTCAGTATCAGCCGAATCTGGCTGATTTATATAAGAGTTTCTCAAGGCTTGGTGGTAAGCCATTCACCGGAAATGAGTCGATTGTTGAGGCCCAAGCATGGATCATATCATGTGAAATAATCTTTAAAGGGCTAAAGCTGCATGATGATCAAATGTGCCTCATAGCTTCTTGGCAACTTCAAGAAGAAGCCTTAGCATGGTGGGAGACAGTCACTGTTGATGAGACAGAAGACGAGTTTACTTGGAAGAGATTCAAAGAAGTATTTGAGAAGCGCTATATGCCATCAGCTGGGATTTCTCGAATGTACCAAGAATTCATGGACTTAAAGCAGGGGAGTTGGTCATTCAAGGAGTATCTAAACGAATTCAATGAATTGTCTCGTTTCGGTCCAGAATTGGTGAATACACCTTTAAAGAAGAATGAAAGGTTCATTCGTGGGATGAATAGAAGTTCCACGAAAGAATGACTGGCCACGTCAAAGAATCCTTTTCAGATTTAGTTGATATGGGGTACAGATATGCTACACTTGACATGCAAGAAGCCCCGGTGGAGAAAGGAAATATGAGCAATCAAAATTGGAAGAAGAGGAAATTTGGAGGCAAGAAACCATGGCAGGGTAAGGAGAAAAAGAAGAGCAATCAGGAAAGCACAGCAGAGAGTGTCACTTGCTTCAATTGTCTAGAAAAATGCCACTACTCAAACAACTGCAAGAAGCCAAAGAGAAACCAATCCGTTCAAGCAAAGCCCAGGAAATGCTATTGTTGTCAGAAATTGGGACACGAAGTTAAAGACTGCCCGGTCATAAACCAAGATCAGACGGCCAAGGTGTACTCAGTCAAAGACAAACCCGCATCTTCCAAAGCACAAAAGGGGAAAGGAGTTCTGGAAGGTAATCTCACTATTTATGATAGCATTGTTAGAGTTCTGTTTGACACAGGCGCTACACGCAGTTTTATCTCTCAACAAGCTATTAATGAATTGAATCTTGAACCTGATTTTGTTGATGAGCCTATATGCGTAAAGAATCCAGTTGGAGGTCCCGCGAACCTTTGTCTTCGATGTAGAGACGTTCCTATCTCATATTCTTGTTACCAATTCCCTATCGGTCTCTTTGTCCTTGATTTTAACGAGTTTGAAGTCTTACTCGGAATGGATTGGCTAACAAAATATGAAGCCAAATTGGATTGCAATAATCGATTAATTTCGATTAAAACCAAATTTGGAGATTTCATTGAGATTTCTTATGAGGACCCTAATCCTAAAAGAGAAGGGTTGATGTATAATTTGGGTTATCCCAAACCCAGTCTGGAGTCCATACCCATTGTTAGAGATTTTCTAGATGTATTTAAAGAAGTGAAATCTTTACCTCCACACCGAGAAATAGAATTAAAAATCGACCTAGTACCCAATGCTCATCCTGTCGTTCACGCAAGTCGCAGGATGGCACCCAGGGAAAGGGTTGAATTAGTTCAGCAAACCAATGATTTACTAGAAAAAGGGTTAATTCGACCCAGTGTTTCTGAATGGGGTTCAGCCGTCGTGTTTGTTGCTAAATCGGACGGATCTTTGAGATTGTGTGGATTACCGCGATCTCAATAAGCTGACTCTCAAGAATGAATTTCCTCTACCCAGAATTGATGATCTATTTGATCAATTGCACAGCGCTCATTTCTTTTCGAAGATAGATCTAGCCCAGGGGTTCCATCAACTACGAATCGCCGAAGATTGTGTTCATTTGACCGCTTTCAGGGGTCCTAATATGTTCTACAAATGGTTAGTCATGCCTTTCGGGCTAACTAATGCTCCAGCATATTTCGTAGATCTTATGACTCGTGTGTTTCGGGAAGTATTGAATAAATTTGTGCTCTTATTTATTGATGATATTTTGGTCTATTCTAAGACCAAAGAGGAGCATGCCGAGCACTTTAGAATCATTTTGGAGATATTGAGGAGAAATATTCTATTCGCAAAATTTTCCAAATGCCATTTCTGGGTCAACGAAGTTAAGTTTCTCGGCCATATTATTAATGAAGAAGGGATTTCTGTTGATCCTAGAAAAATTTCCGCTATTCTTGATTGGAGAAAACCCACCACCCCAAAGGAAGTTCGAAGCTTTTTGGGTTTAGCAGGTTATTATCGGAAGTTTGTTCAGGACTTTTCGAAGATAGCTAGTCCTTTGACTAAGCTAACAATGAAGAATGCAAAATTCAATTGGACTCCAAAATGTGACGAAGCTTTTCAGGAGTTGAAAAAGAGATTAACCACCGCTTCTGTTCTCGCTATTATCAACGGGAACCAGGGTTTATCTGTTTATACCAATGCTTGTGGTGAAGGGTTGGGTGCAATATTATTGCATAATGGGAAGGTAATTGCCTATGCAAGTTGACAATTACGTCCTCATGAAAGAAACTACCTAACCCATGATTTGGAGCTTCTAGCCGTTATCTTCGCTTTGAAAATATAGCGACATTATCTTCTGGGTGAAAAATTCGAATTATTCACCGACAACAAATCTTCGAAATATATCTTCATCCGGAAAGATCTAAATCTGCGACAACAACGTTGGATGGAATTTCTGGCATCTTATGACCTAGATATTCAATATACGCTCAGAAAACAAATATAGTTGCCGACGCTTTAAGTAGGAGGCATGCTGTTCTTACATATCTTGTTGTTACTCCTACTCTCCTTGAAAAGATCGCCAGCAAGCAAAAAGAAGACCAGTTCCTTCGTGGAATTTGTAAAAGAATTCATCAAGGTGAAGATTCTAGTTTTGCAATTGATGATAATGGGATTATAGGATTAAAAGGCAGAATATGTGTCCCAGACATCCCTGAACTGAAACGTGAAGTTTTAGATGAATGTCACAAATCTGAATTCAACATCCATCCAGGAGTCAATAAAATGTATCGTGATATAAAAGAACTTTCTAGTGGAAGACGATGAAAAGGTACATATCTATATATGTGAGTCGTTGTGCTACTTGCCAACAAATCAAAAGCGATCAAAAGAAAATGGCGGATTTACTTCAGCCTTTGGAGGTACCCAAGTGGAAATGGGACCAAGTATCGATGGATTTCATCGACGGTTTGCCTCGTACTCGGAAAGGCAATGAAGAAATTTGGGTCATTGTGGACTGTTTGACTAAGACCGCCCACTTCTTGCCAGTGAAATCTACCCACACGGCAGCAAGTTTAGCCGAATTATATGTGAAAGAAATTGTCCGTCGCCACGATATTCCTAGCAGCATAGTGAGTGATCGTGATCCGATCTTCACTAGTAGATTTTGGGAGGCGTTTAAAGATGCATTGGGAACGACACTAAATTTCAGCACTACTTATCACCCGCGGTCTGATGGGCAGGCTGAGAGGATCAACCGAATCTTAGAAGACCTATTGCGTGCTTGTATACTTGATTTTGATGGTTCTTGGAAGGACCATTTGCATCTGGTCGAGTTCTCATATAACAATAGCTATCAGGCCAGTATAGAGATGGCTCCTTTTGAGGCTTTATATGGTCGTCCATGTCGATCATCGGCATGCTGGATTGAGGCAGGTGATAGACTCGTTCTTGGACCGGATATGATTAAAGAAGCCATAGAGAAAGTTGATTTTATACGGAAGAAATTGAGGACGGCTCAAAGTCGTTAAAAGAGTTATTATGATCATAGAAGAAGAGATTTGGAGTTTCAGGTTGGGGACTCTGTCTTTCTTAAAGCGTCTCCAATGCGAGGTGTATTGAGGTTTGGGAAGACCGGCAAGCTAGCACCACGGTATATTGGTCCTTTTCCTATTCTGGAGAGGATTGGTTCTTTAGCGTATCGAGTACAGTTGCCTAGCTGGTTATCTGGTGTGCATGATGTGTTCTACATTTCTAACCTTCGGAAGTATGTGCACGATCCAGATAGTATGTTTGAAGAAGCTACTCAACAGGATCGCGAAATCACTCCCAATTTAACAGTCAAAAGAGAACCGATAAAGATTGTACATCGAGATGAAAAGCAATTGAGAAACAAAGTTGTGAAGCTAGTTAAAGTTAAGTGGAGTGGCGATCCAAAGGACTGCACTTGGGAAACCGAAGATAATATGCAGAAATCATATCCCAATTGCAGAGTGGATATCTCGGCTTAAGCTGGTAAGCCATTTCCTTAATCTTTATGAATTCGTATATTCTTTGTTTGTTTTTCTCTCTCTTTCAAATTTCGAGGACGAAATTTTCTTAAGGGGGGATATCTACAACATCCCAAAAATTTATCAATTTAAATTGGTAATATATTTAAACCTTTGGAATTTAGTTTGAAAATAAATTGAAAAAAAAAAGTCTTAAACAAATAAAATGAATGATAAATTATATATGAATAAAATTCCAAGTTATTTTGAATTAATTTTTTTGAAATAATTAATGTTTTAAAAAATCATTTGAATTTAAAATTATATATATATATATATATATATATATATATATATATGATGCATATATGAGTAGTTTTGAGTGTAAACATTGAATTTGAATTTAAATTGTATAAGTATGCATATGAGTATATAAATAGAC
This sequence comes from Allium cepa, assembly GCA_030765085.1. Classification (NCBI taxonomy): domain Eukaryota; kingdom Viridiplantae; phylum Streptophyta; class Magnoliopsida; order Asparagales; family Amaryllidaceae; genus Allium; species Allium cepa. The sequence continues at coordinate 879,349,901 of CM060934.1, forward strand.
ATAAATGGATTTTTATCTCAAGTTTGCATTGAAATTTGAATTTTAATTTAAAATAAATGTTTTAGGAGAATAATTGGCTTTTGAAATCATTAAGGTGTAATTTATATAATGTAAAAATTGGTTAATACAATTCTTCTTTTAACATTGTGTGTGGGTGTATGTATATATGTATACACACAAATAAATAAGGGGTATATTTATTTATAAAGTGAATATGATATGAAATCTATTTAAAAATCCTTTTTTTTTGTAAAATTACAAGTATTAGACATGCACAGAGGAGATGGAGTAAAAATTATCATGAGTTGAGAGCTCATGATTGTTTTTTTACAAATGGCATTCAATATAATTGATAGAATAAAATAATAAAATTTAAAAATCATAGAAAACTTTTCAGCTTCCCATATTCAATTATTTAGCCTCTTAACAAATCTGAAAGAACAGTAACAAAGATTTGAGCATCACAAATCTCAACACCCAAAGAAAAAAATAGAAAAAAATTAGAAAAGCTGAAACATTTTCTTGGTTCAAAGTTGAAAAAAAATCTGAAAATCTCCTTAAACATCAAACTGCAGTTTTACGCTCCATCTCTCAGGTAAGTTTTAAAACTTTATAGTTTAGTAAATTTGTAATTTTAAAATCAAGTTTTAACACCAATTCAAACTGCAGATTAGTTTGAACAAGTGTTTCAGTTTTGGCTAAAGAGACAGTGCAGTGATTCTCTGAAATAAATTAAGGCAAGTAAATTTCTTTTAAAAATTTGAATTTGAATTTGAAGTTGTTAATCAGTAATAAGGCAAAGAATTTAAACAATTGTATTAATCAGTTGCAGGAGGAAATCAAGATCAAAGACTAAACCTATTTCTGGACTTCAAGTAGCAGGAAAAAAAACTTTCTCTGTTGTATTTAAAAAAATCCAAACTGTAAGTAAATTTAAGATTATCTGTTATTAATGAATTTAATAATAAATACAACAAGAATAATCAAAGATCTGTACCTACAAGTTGTAGATCTAAACTTCAAGATTAAAGTGGGAAAAAAAAGAAACTTTTTTACAGGCTTCATCCTTGTTTTAGAAATTGTCAAGGGCTTCTGTTTACACTTTGCAAGGTGAGTAAACCTCTAATTTATTCAATTATTTGTTGTATGTATGCCTAAATGGATGTTGAAAAGCCCTTGCATGTGAATAAATTGATGTGCTTGTGATTTCTTTTGCTTGGGAATGTTATGTCCAGGATTTTCTTCCCTGTTCCTCTAAGTCTCTGGTTTATAGAGTAAACCATGGCAAATTCAAATGCCTCTCTCCCTCATTTGTTCTGAAATTGGATTGTAAATGGATTAAAGTATTGTTTTAACCCTGCACTATGTTTCAGTAATAAATCAAAGCAAAGTTATATAGTTCTTTTTTCTGGAAACCGTGAAAAACACAGTCATAATCCAAATAAGGCAAGAATTCGAACCTCATGAATTTTGATTTCAGTAATGCTATCTGAATCCCCCTTAAAAACAATGATTTTTGAAAGTAAAATCTGAATTTTTCATAAAGTTTTACTGAGAAATGGTAGTTGATCAGAAAAATGAAGTTTTGTCAAATTCTGTTGATCGGTACATTTGTGGGCCTCGAGATCGTGGTCGAGCGTTACTGGAAGCTTGAAGTTCGTCAGAAAAATGCTTGGAGATTTTTCTATTCACCACGGCGATCGTACGACAGCAAAGTAGGGTTAAATCCATGCTTGAACGAGGTCGTCAAAATCGGTATGCCGCGAGTTCATCAGAGGGCCGGAATTGATCGCACGTGCGCCAATAGAAGCGTTAGTCATCGGTGATGCTTCAGGTATGATGCCACGACCTCTGATGGTCGGTGGAGGGAAGACATGGCGTTCTTAGGTGATCAGTATTTTCATTCTAGTTAGGTTCAGGTTCAAATTTTGATTTCCTCGATTAATTGGTTTTCTGGGCGTTAGGGAGGGGTGTGGAGATCGTCGTCGTCATGTCGATGGTAGGAGCATCGGTCGTAGTCGGCCAGAGGGTTTGTGCATGTGCACAACAATGAAATTGCTGTCGGGGAAATGGTTGGGGAAGAAGCCTCGGACTCGAAGCGCTACTCGGGGGTTCGAAGGAGAAGACTCTTACTCAAGTTCGTGTCGTTTGGGGTTACACCGAGTCTCTTTAAATACTTTAACAAATTTTTATGGAAAATTTTTATACGGGTTGATCTGGGTAAGAACTCGAAGCGGGGGGAATTTTTCTCGGGGACAACTCGAGACGGCCTCGGGTTGGCCATGAAAACAGTAAGTTTTAGTTTTAACAAAATTTTGAAAACATAAGTTAAACAATTTTCTGAATCCATTCTTTATAAAATAAAGATAGTTGTTAATGGAAGGTGAAGTAAATGATATTGAAATGATTTTTTTGAAATCAATGAAGTTCAAAGATATTTCAAATTTATATTTTTAAATAAAAATTGTTTTACAATTAACTTAATAAAATTTGAGAAGTAAATCAAATATTCAAGTGTTAATTTAAAAACCAAGTTTATTTATAATGATTAAATAATGATTAAACAATTAATGATTCGTAATTACTTTATAATTAATAATTAATTAATTAAAGAATAAAAGTAATTAAGACTTAATTAATTAACGATTAAGAATTAATAAATTAAAATAATTAATTAAAGAATGATTAAATAAAGAATAATTAATTAATAAAGCCAATTAAGATTTAATTTATTCATAGTTAAGAATAATTAATCATTGATTCAAAATAATTAATAAAAATAAGTATGTGGTTAATTCACTTAAATCACATTCACCTTAATTGAAGATGATTGACTATCATCAAATGTTGTGTACTGGATTGATATTTCTATTGTGATACTGTGCGATGTGGATTGCTTTGTGCTGAACTGTGATTTGTGATTTGTTCCTATAGGTATATGAAAACCCATTTTGCCCATAAAACAGCATTTAAACGTCGATGCGATAGGGAGTCGGATTTCAGTTAGTTATCCGAAACCCACATCGAACCCTGAATGTGAATCCTTGTAATTGATACACCCACGTGTTTTAAAATTGAGCGCTCACTATTCGGATTAGCCGGGAGAGGGCCTTTGTGTCATATAACCCATTCCGAATAGTGATACGACGAAATGAATAGCATTTGAAGACGGCGGTGAAGACCGGGTATCTTTTAAAATGATAGGATAACCTATCGAATGTCTCTGCACTGAGTTGCTCCGGTATAGAGATCTCCACATGTGATGGGGTGTCCGATCGGAATTGTGGATACCCGGATTTGCAAGGGCTTCTTCCTTTATTGGACGAAGTGCCTTCGGTTCTATTCGAACCTGGAACAGACTTGTATGGTTGTGTGTCTGACACTACACTTTGAGATATAAAGTAGATTTCTTTCAAATACATATCTGTTGGTGGCGGAGAATTTATTCTCTTATCTTAACACCCTTCTCTGAGACGTACGAGCTCAGAGGTTATGTAGTTGAAGGTTATCAGCGATATACTCCCAATTTGGTAGTGTGGCATGCTAAGTGCTGCTGTATGTTGATGATCATTTGTTGATCATTTATGATCAAAGCATGGCTTTCATGTAAAGCGTAGCTTTGTGGACGAGACCTCATCAGACCTCACACCTCGAAAATGTTCGAAACAGGAAAGATGCGGCAAGATTATGAGGGTCGCACCCTTTAGGGTATGTCATTTCCTTCTGGAAAAAGGTGGTATCATGGTATGGAGCCCAGATACTTTACCTATGTGGTTGCTGCAATCTCATTTACTGTATGGTTGTTTCTTTGGGATAGAGGGCCCTCGGATAAAGGTCGCAAACGACTGGCGAATGGCATAGTCGAGTAGTAGTTACCTAGTTACAGAGGTAACCCGGCGTTGTGTTGGCAAAGAGCATGGTAGGTTCTCGGGACGTCCCTCCAGAGGCGTACCCATGTGGTAGTAGGTATTTTCTTAGCCTGACCATTTGTTGGAAATCCAAAGAAACAATACGAGCCCTGTACGGTTTTAGTTGTATAACCTGCCATGCAGCGTGGCGGTAACCTGCCACAAAACATGGTAGCTATAGTAGGCATACGACGAAATGTGGTATGCTAGCTAAGATTAATATTATACTTTCGAAATGGCTTTCTACACTATGCACTGGTAATAGTATCAAAGAAGTTTTCCCATATCAAGCATATTTGACTATCATAAGAAGAAATCTCCTCCAATTCTGTGATTGCATTGTGTGTGTGGCGGGAGGTCTTATGGTAGTTTCATTTTCCAAAAAGAATACCGGATTTTCTTTTATAAATCTTGTTTTATTTAAAAGCAACTTTTTTTGTTTACTCATACCAGTCTCTTGACTGACCCGAAGTTTATTGTTTCCTTTCTAAACTCGGGTTCCCATCATTTCCACACGGGCGACCTAGTATCAGGTTTCCGTGTTTTGGTGTTAGCTGTATTTTGGAGTCTTTTTGGTTTGGAGGCTATCGGTTTTTGGAGGCCTTTACCTTGGAGATATTTTGGAAGCTTTTGGATCTCAAGGTGCTTAGTTTTGGAAGTTCACCATCACTCGATTTCCTTGAAGACTTTTTGGCATATGATCACTTGTTGTTCTATTACGATGTTCTATTGGGAGTTGTGATATATGTATTATGATACTCTGATGTTGTAATGGATATTATGATGATGTTGTATCTGTGATATGATGCATGTTATTCATTTTGTTTCTGCTATTTTATATTCATCTAATGTTGTTATAAGTTCCATCCAACTGGAGTTTGATGTTTCAATCTTTGGCAGTCAAATACAAGTGAGGTATTTGATGTCAATTTTTGAACATTAGATTTTGGGTCGTGACATAGCTAGTGGATCTTGAAGGAAGGAATTTTATCAGACCAAGCAGTTCTCCTTAGGAAGCGGGCATGGTGTTCGTGAAGAAATTAGATGGGTCGTTGAGAATGTGTATTGACTATCGTAAATTGAACGAGAGGATGATTAAGAATAAGTATCCTTTGTCGAAAATTGACGATCTATTTGATCAATTGTATGGAGCCAAAGTGTTTTTCCAGTTGGATTTGGCAACAGGTTTCCATCAGTTAAGAGTGGCAGAGGACAGTATCCCATTGAAAGCATTTCAGACTAGGTATGGTTCGTATGAGTGGTTAGTTATTCCATTTGGGTTAACGAAGGTACTTACTTTCTTCGTGGATTTAATGAACCGTGTTTTTCGAGAGTACTAGGATAGGTTTGTATTAGTGTTTATATATGACATTCTAGTATACTCTAAGGATGAAAGAGAGCATGAAGACCATCTTTGAGTAGTGCTAGATACACTAAGACAACATCAGCTGAAAGCAAAGTTTTCTATGTGTTATTTTTGAAAAAAAAAGGTGTTAAGTTTCTTGGTCACGTGGTTTCAGATAAAGGCTTGTCAGTCAATCTAGGTAAGATCAAAGATGTTAATAACTTGAAGAGACCAGTCATAGTGACTGAGATTAGAAGTTTTCTTGGACTTGCTTGCTATTACGAAAGATTCATCAAGGATTTCTTGCGGATAGCAACACCTTTGACTAAATTAACCAGGAAGGATGTGAAATTTGTCTGGTCCAACAAATATGAGGAAGCATTCCTTACGTTAAAGCATTTATTGACCAACACACCTGTGTTAGTAGTTCCAGATGGAAATCAAGGGTTGGTGGTGTTTATTGATGCATGTGGGACGAGATTTGGAGCTATGTTGATGTAGAATTGTAAAGTTATTACTTACGCTTCACGATAGCTTAGACCCCATGAAGTGAGATATCCTACTCACGATTTGAAGTTGGCTATGGTGATCTTTGCATTGAAGAATTGGAGACATTATCTCTTAGTGGAGAGATTTGACTATACACATATCATAAGTCCCTAAGGTAGTTATTCTCTTAGAAGGAGTTGAATATGAGACAGCAGAGGTGGCTAGAGCTTTTGGTTGCTTATGATTTTGGTAGAGAGTATACACTTGGAAAAGGAAATAAGGTAGCGGATGCTCTTAACAGAAGACATCAGAATGTGGTGTTAGCTATGTTGGCATAATGGAAAGATTTAGAAGCTTTGACTACCTGTAGTGTGCAGTTAAGATCGACTGCTATTTCTAGTCAGATTATAGCCATGTTGTTCTATTTGGAAGTTCGACCGGTGTTGATCCAAAGGATTGCTTCTAAGTAGAAAGAGAATCCAACGTTGGCCGAGAAGATCAAAAGGCTTAAGGTTGAAACCGAGATCAATGATTTAAAGGATTTTAGTCTTGATCCGAGAGGATGGTTGAGAAAGAACGGTTGTGTGTTTCGAACGTTGAAGACTTAACGAAAGAAGTTCTTGGAGAATGTTATCGATCCAAATTTGCGCTTCATCCTAAAGGGACCAAGATGTATCAAGATATGAAGAGGAGCTTCTGTTAGGAAGGTATGAAGAGGGATGTTGGGCTGTGGGTTAGGCAGTGTGCAAACTGTTAACAAGTGAAGGCTGCACATCAGAAGCTGAGTGAGTTGCTTCAGCCTTTAGAGATTCCAGTTTGGAAATGGGATTAGATATCCATGGATTTTATAGACGGGTTGCCAAAGTCAAATAGAGGAAATGAGAGTATAGGGGTCATAGTGGACTGGTTGACCAGGAGTGTCCATTTCATTTCAGTTAAGTCAACCAGGACGGCACCTATTTTAGCTAAGTTATTCATGAAGAACATAGTTAGACTACATGGAATCCTTAGTAGCATAGTCAGTGACAGAGATGCTTTATTTACTAGTTAATTCTGAAAGAGTCTATAGGATATATTAGGCACTAAGCTCTAGATGAGTACTGCTTATCCCCCTTAAACAGATGGGCAGACAGAGAGAGTCAATAAAGTACTCGAGGATTTACTGAGAGCTTGTGTATTGGACTTTGGTGGATCTTGGAAAGATCGCCTGCATTTGGTTGAGTTTTCCTATAATAATAGTTATCAGACTTGTATATGAATGGCGTCTTTTGAAGCTTTGTGTAGAAGGCCATGCAAATCACTGACATATTGGTTGGAGACGGGAGACAGATTAGTCTTATGTCCAAATCTAGTTAGAAAGGCAACAGAGAAGATTAAGTTGATCCGAGAAAGGATGAAGGAAGCTCAGTCTAGATAGAAAAGTTACACAGATAAGAGGCGTAAAGACATAGAATTCTCAGTTGAAGATAAGGTTTTCATTAAGGTATCACTGATGAACGATGTGGTACGATTTGGAAAGTCCGAGAAACTAGCAACGAGATATGTTGATCAGTTTCTAGTTTTAGAGAGGATCGGGAAGCTCGCATATAGAGTAGAGTTGTTGAGCAGTATGCCATGTGTCTATAATGTATTTCATGTGTCTCATCTTCGCAAGTATGCACATGATCCAAAGACTACTATTCCTCTGACAGGGTTGGAAGTTTTTATAGTAGAGCCAAATTTGACTTTTGTTTGACAACCAGTTTGGATTGTACAAGAAATGAGAAAAGATTGAGGAACAATACAGTCAGGTTGGTGAAAGTCCAATGGAGCGACAACGAGAAGGACTGTACTTGGGGGACAGAAGATAGGATTAGGGATACTTATCCTGATCTTCTTTAAGGGCATGTCTATATTAGCTTTATATATATAGTTGCTAGTCAGGCAGACTAGTATGGTTGTTAGGAGTTGTTACAGATGATTGCTATGTTTAATATTTAGTCCTTACTGAATTTCAAAGACAAAATTCTTTAAACATAAGAGCCTGTAACACCCCTAATTTTTAATAACGTTATTCAGGAGATTTAACTAGATAAATTAAATAGAATAATATAAATATTAGAGCGATAAGGGGATTGAGATTTGAAATTCGAAATAGAGACCGAGCTTTATTAATAAATTAAAGAAAGGGCTTATAAATTGTCTTGTATGAATATTAAAAGAGAAATTAACGCAAGGGTACATATTTGTAAGAAACCTGGTCATTAGAAGAATGAATGTTCTAAATCAAGGAACCTTGGGAGGAAAGTCAAAGGAAAGAAAGGGAAAGTGCTATATTTGTATGAAACCTGGTCATTGAAAGAACGAGTGTTCGGACAAGTAGAAGGCAAAGAAGGAAGTAGCATCTTCATCTATAGTGGTGGAGAGGGAGACGTAGATGTGTTGACGGCGGTAGCATCAGATGTTTCGGGTGTTGAATGGATGCTTGATTCAAGGGCGTCTTATCATATGGCGCCAAATACTATTTTTCTTCTTACATCAACAAAGAAGGGAATTCAATTGTTATAGGTAATGGTGCTATTTGTAAGTCGAAAGGCATTGGAGCTATGCAAATTCGGATGTCTGACGGAGTGGTTCGTACTCTCACTAATGTACGCTATGTTCCGAGACTTTGGAAGTCCCTTATCTCTTTAGGGCAGTTGGATTCTTTAAGTTGTAAGACCACTATTGAGATTGATAGCTTACGGGTTTTAAAGGTTGCGCTTGTGGTGATGAAGGGTGCTAGGAATCATGGTGTTTATTTGCTTCAAGGAGTGACTATAGAAGGTGAAACTTGTGTGGGAGGCGATAGTTCTTGTGGATTAGATGTGACTAGGTTGTGGCATTTGAGGTTAACTCATGTCTTAGAGAGAAGTTTGGATATTCTTCGTAAGAGGGAGATGATCGATGGAGAAAGTTTAAAAAACTAGAGTTTTGCTAAGAATGTGTCATGGGAAAGCAAACTAAAGCAACATTCGGTGAAAAAACATGATTCAAGAAGGGTTCTTGAGTATGTTCACATGGATGTTTCGGGACCAACATCGGTAGCTTATTTTGGAGGAGCAAGGTATTATATTTCTTTCATTAATGATTTTTCTTGAAAGGTATGGGTATATGAAATGAAAGCCAAGTCGGAGGCATTTGCAAAGTTCAATACATGGAAAGCTCTTGCTGAGAATGAGAATAGCAAGTCTTTGAAGGTTCCGAGGTCCGATAATGACGGAGAGTATGATTTTGGAGAGTTCTTGGAATTTTGCAAGCATCATGCTATTCAGAGACATTTTACTACACCAGGAGATCCGTAGTCGAATGGTGTTGCAGAGAGGATGAACCGTACTCTACTTGAGAAAGCTTGATGTTTGAGATTGACATCGAGTTTGTCAAAGGGATTTTGGGCCGAAGCTTTGTCAACCGCGGTGCATATTATTAATCGAATTCCGTGCTCGGCTATAGGTAACAAAATTCTAAAGGAAGTATGGAAGGGAAAGAGAATTGACTTGAGTTATCTTCGTGTGTTTGGTAGTCGGGTTTATGTGCATGATCCAAGAAATGATAAGCTTAACCCTAGAGCCTTCAAGGGGATTTTGCTTGGTTATACGGATGATGTAAAAGGCTATCAGATTTTGAATCTAAAAATGAAGTAGGTTGTGAATTCTCGTCATGTTACTTTTGATGAGTTGTCTTTGTTCAAGGAGAATGAGAGCTCATCGAATGTCCTGGATTTGGTTCATGGTGAATCAAAGGAGAAGAAAGTTATTCCCATCTTTCATCCAAGGACTAGAGTAGTTGAAGATGCTTGTGGGGAGGAAGCTATTGATGTAACATCACATAGTCCATAGGGTTCCTCTAGTAGTGTTGGTTTTGTGCATGATTCTAGAGGGGATTCAGTTCGAGGTGGAGCCAAAAGGAGTTTAGATGATGGTACTGCTAATCGGGCGGGTCGTCGTGCTATAAGGCCACTTGATAGATATGGTGATTGGAACTATATTAGCTTTTGTGATAATTTGAACTATGCTCTTCATGTAGTCCAAGATGAGCCAATGGACCTTGATGACGTCATGGAGTCGAGTGATAGCTCGAAGTGGATTTCTGCTATAGAGGAAGAGATGCAATCATTGTTAAAGAATCAAACTTGGAATTTGGTTCCACTGCCTAAAATAAACCATGTTGTTAGGTGCAAATGGATATACAGATGAAGGACGATGGGAGATTCATAGCTTGGCTAGTGGCTAAGGGGTTTGTACAAAGGAAGGGTAAGGAGTATGATGAGGTATTTACAACGGTTGTGCGCCATACTTCAATCGAGATATTACTTGCTCTAATTGCTATTCATGACTTGGAGTTGGAGCAACTTGATGTGAAAACTGCTTCCTTTCATGGTGACTTGGATGAAGACATCTACATGGAGCAACTAGAAGGTTTTGTCGTGGATGGTAAGGCAAATTTGGTTTGCAAGTTAAAGAAATCATTATATGGTTTATTGCAATCACCTAGACAATGATACAAGAGTCTGATCATTTTATGCATGAAAATGTTTTCGATAGAAGCATCAAGGATGCTTGTGTATTTCAAGAAGTTGGAAAATGGTTATTGGGTGTATTTACTCTTGTATGTGGATGACATGATTACTACTTCTAAGATATGAATGAAATCAATAAATTAAAACTGAGTTTGAAATCAGAGTTCGAAATGAAGGATCTTGGAGAAGCAAAGAGGGTATTGGGCATGGAAATGGAAAGGGATCGAAAGCATTTTGAGTTGAAATTTACTCGAAATGAGTATATAGAGAAAGTGCTTTGTCGATTTAGCATGGAGAATGCAAAGGTGTCAAATACACCTTTACCTTTGTATATGAAGCTTTTAAGTAAGGGATCGCCTATCTTGAAGAAAGACAAGGCTTATATGGCAAAGGTGCCATATGCTAGTGTGATTGGAAGTTTAATGTATGCTATGGTGTGTACAAGGCTCGATATTGAAAATGTCATCGGGATGGGTAGTCGGTATATGGCTAATCCGAGGAAATAGCATTGGAAATCTGTAAAGCTTATATCGAGATACCTTAGAGGTACATTATCTCATGGTCTTATTTTTGGTGGTAGTGATGGTATGAATTACAAGTTGGTTGGTTATTGTGATACGGACTACGCTGGTCATAGGGATTAGAGAAAATCAACTTTCGAATATGTTCACACTTAGTGGTATGACCATAAGTTGGAGATTGAGATTGCAAACCGTAATTGCTTTATCCACTACTGGGCGAAGTTTATAGCCGCGGTAGAGGCGGCAAGGAAGGCACTTTACTTGAGGCGATTGTTGTGTGACATGGGACTCGAGCATGATAGTATTGATATTCGATGTGATAGCTAGAATGCTATTCACTCGGCAGAGAATTTGGCTTTTAACTCATGGACTAAGCATATTGAAGTGAAAGGGTAATTTTTAGTAGCCATGGATGGAGATAAGAAAGTATATCTTCAATAAGTGCTCACAAAGGATAGTGCGGCGGATATGTTCTCTAAGGCACTACCGGTTGGGAAGTTCGAGCATTGCTCAAGCTTGATTCGCTTGTTGAAGTGCTAGGTACCACATGGTGGCACGGTTTAGGGAGAAGCTTAGTTATGGATGATGAAGAGTATCGGTGAGAGATTGTGGTTCTATCTTCTTGGTGGGTACTAGTTTACACTCCTTAGTTCTTTTGTCTTTTGGTGAGGTGGTTTAGGATTTGGATGTTTTCAACACTTCGTTAGCGGGCGAGGGCTTTGCCTGAGCTTGTTGATGGAGTGCAATTGGCCATGGCTTTGCTGGACCTCATTGGGAACCACCCATGTTTGGTTGAAGGTAGAAGTGGCGATAGTTGGTGCTATTGTTTGTTGATGATGGTAAGGTGCCATTGGAGTTAGAGATGGATATATTGTCGAGGTACGGTGTTGAATATTGGTGACACTATATGGGGAATTCAAGAGGTTGGAAGTAGCTTTATAATGGGTAAAAGGGTTTGCAAATCGGTGCTCGGAGGAGGAAGATTTGGCGAAGAAAGTGGATTGTTGTGGCCAGCATCAGGCGCGTCTACCATAAAATGACAGACGTCTGTGATAGCAGGTTTTGGAACCCGAGCTTTGGACAGAAGTTTGTCACTTATGGATAGACGTCTGTGGTTTCAGGAAATATTTTCCTGAAATATGTGACAGACATCTATCATAATGTGACAGACATCTGTGACGTTTTTCTGCCTATTTCAGCCCGAGCTTGGTGTGATGATTTGTGATATTCGGGGAGGCGATTCTGGAATTTTTCCTAGGTTTTCTTCTCTCATATATATGCTATTTTAAGATTAGAGATGAAAAAAGACAATTAAAAAAATGGGTTTAATCAAGGCTTTTTCCTCCATTAACTAGGGTTTAGCGAAACCTAGTTTAGTTCAATTCTCTTCTCCATAAATCAGTCCTACTTGAATATTGATCATTGTAATAATCTCTTGTACTCTTATCATTGATATTAATAAAGGCTCTCTCTCAAAGTGGATGTACACCAATAAGGTGTTAGTGGAACCGTTCCCTTATAAATCAGCGTGTGATTTATTTTATCGTTATTGCTTTGATTTTCTATTACTTGTTTGGTGATTGTGATTGATTTTGGATTGGACTGAGATTTGGATTGAAATATTGATTGGTTGTTTTTTCACTTCTAACCATGATCTTGTTTTCTGCTGTGCTTTGGGGTTTTGATTTGAGTGCTCTCGAGTTGAAATTCCGATAACACTAAACCCAGCAGTCAAACTATAAATTAATTCTTCAAGAACGAAAAAACAACTCTTATTAAGGGCATTAGTTGTGTGATACTTCCATTGGTCTCCTTGCATATTCGGGATATCAATATCATCATATTTGTATTCAATCAGAATTCTTTACTTCTACTATATTTTTAGGGTTGTACTTGTCCTTTTTTGACGGTATTAATATGCTAGAGCATCTAGTGTTGTATTGTGTATTGGATTGGCAAGATATAAAATAGAGTTTAAGAAATATAATGCACCTCAATTAACATATTGCTCAACTTACTGGTGAGGTTATAGGGACAAAGATTATCAGAACTATGATCATGATTACTATAGAGGACATGATAGGGATAGGGACCGTGAAAGAGATAGAGGTAGTCAAGATAGAGCATGGCTCGAAATTTCGACTGGCACCATGAAATTCGGACCATTCCAGTCCGGTTCTCAGTGATGACCGGGCCTGAATTTGGTTGCAATTCCATTTTACATGATTGTTGCTGTAAAAAGGGAAAAAAGAATAAAAAATTAGAAAATATAACTTGTTCATACTTTACATGGAAAGATTCAACAAATTAAAGACAACAAAAGCTTCAAACACAAAAAATAAAAGCATCAAACAGTCCAAATTAACTAAAATTTAGGGCTTTGCTTGAAAGTAAGAAAAATTAACCATGGGAAGAGGGAAATCGAATGCGATGAGAGGGAATTCGAGCTTGAGGGAGAAAAGTCCAGCGTAATGAGAGGGAAATTGATTGCTGGAATTGCTTCGTTTAAGGCGGAGATGATTTCAAGGGTTAATAGGGGTGGCTGCTCAACATTTGTTTGGTGAACTAAAGCCAAAGTTGGGTGCTTTTGCTAGTGAATGTTGTAAAGCTACTTAGTAGGCTGGTTGGGCTTATTTGTAGTAGGAGAATGCCAAAGATAAAATTTTAGAGTTATTTCTATTGGATTAGACTTATTAAAATGTAAATTTAGCCAATTAAATATAGGTACACCTATATTTATTATATTACAACTACAATTACAAAAAATTATAATGTTTATTGACATACCAACATGTAAAAAAAGTACCAAAAAACAAAGAAATCCGGAACTTAAATTCAAACAGAATTTTCGGAATTTCCAAAACAGAACCGGAACTATTCAAATTTTCTATCATCGTAACGAAACCGGAACTTTGAATCTTGAGATAGAGATCATTATGGAGATAGAGATTGAGAAAGAGAAGGTAGAGATCGAGATGGAAGGAGACGAAGAAGTAGATCAAGAAGCAGAAGCCACATCAGGGACTGTAAAGATGTCATTTTTGCTGCATCTACGACCAAAAAATTTAAGAAATTAATGAATCAGTATGGAATCAGCTCTTCTTACTGCTGCATCTAAGACCAAAAAGGTGTGGTTTATTCCAGCTTTAGTTTCTTTTTTCCTCTACTTAATTTCTTAAAGCCTGACCAAAAAGCAGTATGATTTATATACTTATAATCAACGAACAATTTATTGATTGATTTCAATGTCTATTTGAATGCTGGTGGTGTTGTTCTATTTAGTAGATCTTATGGTTTATTAGTGACTGGTGTATGCTTATGGATCATTATGGATCACCAACATTAGAGGCACAAAATGTTGGCCTCATCCAGAAATGAAGAACAAAGTATTTATTCAACTACAACCCTTAAAATGGAAAGGCAAGGCCTATACAGAGCTTCCAAAAACAAAACCGAAGCTAATATTCTCGGATGCGTATCTTATATAATTAGAGGATGGGACATTGGTCTAAATTCTTACCAAGGTAAAAGAGATAAGGCCATGGTCGCTGCATACATTTATGATTCTTCATCTATATAGGTGTGTCGTTTTTCCTATAAGTGATTGTCGGGTTAGAAAACGAGTGCATATTCTTTTTGGGTTGAAGCAGATTCAAAAATCCTCTAAGATGGAAGCACTCTGTGAGAAATGGAGGCCATACGGGTTAGTGGGTGCTTGGTATATGTAAAGGCTGCTCGAATATAAAGGGAAAGTCAAGGTCTTGAGTAATATTAATGTACATACTTCTTAAGTTTGATAAAGTGTTCATGTATTTCTTTATAGCTGTACGCATGATGATGATTTTATATTGCTGCTACTATATAAGTTAATTTTAGTTTATAACATGCATGGTCTTTATTTAATCATTAACTGTGTATACCCATAGAGTAGCTCTATTGTTAGTATTGAATTTAAGTCGTTTGTTAATGCAATGCAAGTTCATTTGAATAATATATGATGTTATCTTCTTTTGTCACCTTAGTCTTGGAAATGGACAATAATGAAATTGTTTAGGTTTTTTTGTGGGCATTAGCGCAGGCTAAATTTATACAAGAATTTGCAATGGACCAGGCTTATTGCTAATTTTCATTTCGCAATGGCAGAGAACTATTGCAAACTGGAAATTCGCTACGGCCCTGGGCTATTGCGAAATTTTACCACTCCTTATTTCGCAACGGTTTCAGACCGTTGTAAAATCATTTCGCAATGGCTCAAAGCCGTTGTGAAATGCCTTTTTTGGTGTAATGAGCGTTTGCAATATTCGTAAAGAAGTCAAATGAATCTTTATGGATGTGTATCGACTACTGGAAATTAAACGAGTTGACCTAAAGAATCATCAACCTTTTCCCAATATATATAATTTGTTTGACCAATTAAGTAGGGCTCGAGTGTTTTCACTGCTAGATTTGGCAAAGGGTTTCCAACATATGAGAGTAGTGGAAGATATTATTCTATTGACCATGTGTCGAACAAGGTATGGTTCATAGAAGTGGTTAGTAATGTCGTTTGGGCTGATCAATGCCCCAACGTTCTTTGTTCGTGCTATGGATCGGATCTTTCGTGATCAATTGGATAGATTTGTGCTAGCCTTCACTTATGATATTTTAGCGTATTCTAAAGATTAGAGATACTATAAAGTCCACCTTAGATTGGTTTTAGACATGCTGAGAAAACACAAGTTAAAGACGAAGTTTTCAAAGTGCAATTTTTGAAAACGGGAGGTTAAGTTCCTTGGGCATGTTGTTTTAGAGAATGGAATAGCAGTAGATCCATCGAAGGTAGCAACTGTTAATATTTTAAAGAGGCTAGAGATGGTCATGGAGTTGAGAAGTTTCTCGGGTTTAACTGGCTGTTATTGCAGATTCATTAAGTATTTCTCACGTATAGCAGCACCCATGACTATGTTGACTAGAAAAAAACGTGAAGTTTGTATGGACTGATAGGTGCGAACAGTCATTTTAGGAATTGAAGAAGTTATTGAAGAACGGTCCTATCCTGATTGTGCCTAAAGGGAACTAGAAGCACCAATGCACGTGCAATAGGTTTGGAAGCAGTATCTAGGGGGAGTGATAGCTTATGTATCATGGAAATTGAGGCCACATGAGGTTAAATATTCAAAGCATGACTTAGAGTTAGCGGCGGCGGTGTTTGCACTGAAGATTTGGAGACATTACTTGTTGGGGGTAGTAGTTTGAGTTATTTACGGACCATAAGTCCCTTAGGTCTCTAAAAAGGAGTTGAATATGAGGCAACATAGATGGCTAGAATTTTTGGCGGCATTTGATTTTAGGATACAATTTACCATAAGAAAGGGAATAAGGTTGTTAATGCTTTGAGTAGGAAACATCAAAATGGAGTGGTAGCCATGATCAAGGAATGGAAAACGTTAGAGTCATTAGCCTCTTGCGGAGTATATTATAGGCTGAATACAGGATTAAGTAAGGATCCGAACTTATTGGCAACATTAGACGCACATCCAATGCTTGTGGATAGGATTGCTAGAAGGCAAAAGGTGGACCCACTAATTACAGAAAGGATTAGGTTACTAGAGATATGAGAAGGAATTTAGAATCTGAAAGGATTTGAGATATAATCGAAGGGATGACTTAGAAAGAAAGAAAGACCGTGTATTCCAAATGGAAGAGACCTTTAGATGGAAGTCCTGGATGAAAGTCATCAATCTAAGTTTACTATTCATCTTGAAAGCACAAAGATGTATGATGATATGAAGAGGGTCTTCTTTCAGAAAAGGATGAAGAAAGTTATAGGAGAATATGTGAAGAGGTGCTTCGCCTATCATCAAGTGAAAGATGAGCATCAAAAGCCCAGCAGTTTACCTCCAATACTTAGAGGTACTGACTTGGAAGTTTTGGATCCAGTGTCTATGGATTTTATTAAAGGGTTACCTAGGTCGAGGATGGAAAATGATAGCTTTTGGATGATAGTCGACTGATTGACTAAGAGTATCTATTTTATCCTAGTAAAGAGCAAGAATGGTAGCTAGCTCAGCGAAGCTTATATGAAGAATATGGTGATACCGCATGGAATTCCAAGTAGTACCATTCATACTCCCCATTCGCAAATCCATGATCGTCAAAAACAGTCGTTTTCTCGACCACTTGCTGTTATCAACAGATATCCCTTAACCTACTCGATGAAAAACCATGGAACAATTTTTAAATTAAACCAGGTTCAAATTTTAACATTTCATTTGTTAACAGATTTGGCAAAATCAACTAGGATTGAGAAAAATGATTTTCGAAATCAAAAGAAGGCGAGTTTATTTATGTTTCAAAAGAAGAATAAAGAGTTACTGCTGTATATGTTCCAGTAAGTATTCTAATCCAAATTTGTTTACCTTTTCTTCTTTTCTTGAATTATCATAGAGAAAACATATGTTTAAACAAAATCCTAAATATTTACATTTACATTCATCATTTACAGCATAAGGAAATGACCAATGAACAAAAAATGAGAATCTCGCCTTCCACATTTATCCTTCCAAGTGCAAAGCCCAGGCCAAAGTTTTAATTTATGAATCAAATGATGATTTTTACTCCTTTAACACTTGGATGTATTTTTTTTAAAAAGAGTAAACTGTTTAGGAAAGAACTTAAGTATGGGAAAAAAGATAGAGGTAAGTTGTATGTTATATATATATATATATATATATATATATATATATATATATATAGACATATAAGGAGGAAGAAAAATCAAAAAATAAATTGTAAACATATGCTTCAGCACTATCTTCATCAAGCCACCAAAGTACTTCTTTACAACAAAATAGTGGCCGATGTGGTGATTTTATGTGCTGAGGCAACTTTTTGTCTACTACATTTAATTAACGTCAATTTAAACTTTTTTATTTTATTTATTTATTTATTTATGTTTTTTACTATTTACCGTTTTTATTCTTACTTTACCCTTCATTTTTCAAAATGAAATGTTTTACTTAGGAAAATGTAAGTATTGATTTTTAAAATATAAGGGTATTTTTTTTCTTTTAAAATTTTCCATTCAATAAAAGCTGAAGATCCGAAAAATGGGCTTCGGTCATGTTTTTCAGTTTTTCTTCAGACTAAATTTTTTTCTTTGTAAATAGATTTTATAAACTATTTCACCATCATTACTTATCGTCTAAAAGAGTTTTAGTTTGATTAAGGTAACTATTATCCAAATATGTAAATTAGATATTCACAACTCAAGGAGGCTAAAACTCCGGGTCATTACACTATTAAAAACACAATCGCGGTAAATGGATCACAACCCTTTGGGTACAACTACCAAAATCATATTTTGACAGCATACTTGGAACCTTTTTATTATTTGTGCATTATAGCATATCATAGAATTAATATTCTTAATGGTCTAATTGACAATTGCAGATTATCTATTCTTGATATTGATAAGAAATTCAGTCTCTCTTCAATGTACGAGAATATTTATTAAACATTCCAATGCATCGTGTTCAATTAGGTTTGGTTAATTTCATTTCATCCCTCGTAATCAGTTTCATCTTTGGATCGTATCAAAATCCATTTTACTACCAATAATTTCTCAAAGAAATTCCTTCGCTACAATGTTGGTATTTCTTGAAACAACAGTTATTTCTTAGTGCAACAAAATAGGTATTCATAAACACTTTCTAAATTGCCTTATATATAAAATAGATATGGTTTTAGTTTACGATAAGTATTTTCAAAACTTAACTTAGTCATCCTATAATGAACGTTCCCAAAATTCTTTTAAGGCGATTCATACGAGATCCCTCGCATACAATTATTATGTGTAATCTTTCGACTCATGCAACCTGCCAACTCCTTGGCCTAGGATATATTGGGGATTCTTATAAACCTTTATCTTGTATTATTTTGTAAACAATTATTTATAAGAAATTAATTTTAACCTCTTGTACTACTCTTAAGCACACGACCTTGTAGAAAGAAGTTAACTCAACTTGATTCATCATTAATCATATTTTGTTTAGCAAAGTTTCAATGCTCCTTTTCGACACATCATTATGTATCACAGAGAGGAGTATTTTGAGATCGAATCTTTATTCATCGTACGCTCAGAGCACTTTCTAATATACTCGCTTATTTGATCAAATCGAATAAATTTTATTTTCTAGTTCATGTTATTTTATTTACTTCCATTTTATACTCTATGAGCTTATCATAGGCATATTAGATATTTATCAAATACACATATCCATGTTGATGATAACTCATCGATGAATATAATGAAGTATGTGGAAATATATTTGGTATTATTAGACTTATAACTATATATGTATAAATCCGAAGAGTTCATCTACACCTATGATCGCTTCCACCGAATGGGTGCATTGAAACTTCATTGTTTGAGATATAATTCACTAGTAACACATGATTCATACTCATATAATCAAAGAGTCATTTCTCCAGACTGTAACTTAGTCCATAATTCTAAAATAGTTGCAAATAAATTTAGATACTTTTATATTTTCCATTGCATTGCAAATACCACGATTATAGTATTGTGTTATAAAAAATATTTAATATTCATACATAAATAAAACTATGTCTATTTTTCAGTCAATACTGAAAAAAAGTATTATTTCGTAAATAATATTTGGTACATTTTAAGAAAATAAATTTTGTAGCTTGATGCAATCAGTAAGAGTTATATGGCGTGCTTCCACTATTTGCTCTATTATTATAATGCGTATGAAATACAAAGCTTTATTCAACCACTTATTATAGGTTATTTATCTCATTTACTATGACTAGTTTACAGTCGAGAATTTACAGATCATATAATCTTAAATTGAAAGAAACAAATATCATAGAAAACAATTTTCTATGTGAAAATACTTTTGGAATAGATATCACTTTTCTTACTGCTTATTAAGTATCTATCATTTTACAATTCCCGTTTCCGATGTCCCTTTATGAAGTAGAAGTGGATATTCACTTTCTTTATCCCAATTGTGCCGTATGTTACATCCACTCTTATACATTTGATTTTCTTTTTAAACAGCCAAACCATACAAAGGAAATCTTTACTATAATATCATAATGAACTCTTCATAAAAGTGCATTTAGTCATCCTTAACTTTAAGATTATAAAATAAATTGCACTTTACGTAAACTGATCAATTTGAGATCTCAGTGATTGAATTCTTAGATTTATTTTGTAGTCTTTGGTCCAGTGCTCCTTTTAACACGACAAGATCATTATTGTAACAAATCATATTGAATACACGATTTCACACTACAGTTTACTTTCTTATTTCAATGAACTATTTTCATCGAGGTTTCATACATCATGAATTGTGACCATTCACCATATAAAATTTAGATCATATATGGATTTAATATCCACATTCTTATATTGCCTTTAGAGTTTAGAACTCATTGAAGGCAATACAAAGTCTTGGGAAAGTAAGCTCGTATTAGTCGTCCTATAATTAGGTGCTTATACGGGTCAACATCCAAAAAAATATTAGCAAATATTTTTCTATTTGTCAAATATTAATTCAGTTCATTTGTATCCTTTAAATGATAAATATTATCAATTACATTAATTGCAAGAATTTACCAATGATGATTATTATTATTTTATAAAGCAGATGTTCTTACAATATTAGAAAGGTTAAATGTTTCCATTTCATTTTGCTAATAAGGCTCCTACTAGTCTTTTATGTTTCTTCAAATCCTAAGATGAAAAATAGAAGTCTTTCGACTTCACTAGCGGGTGTTAGGAGTCGTCTATCTTGAGATTCTGACCTTGAGTTTGCTCAATAAGTCATAGCCCAACAAAAAATGGATAACTCCCTATCCATTATATCATATACAACTCCTAACCCTTGGTTTCTTGTCCTGATCTCATTTCGACCTTGAGTTTTCTCATAAAATTTAGAGAAATTATTCACTTATACCTACCATTTCGTGATGGCCTAAGTATAGTTTATGTTCCTTGAGTTTGCTCAACCAATACATATAGTTATCTTACCTCATCTATTTAATATATTAATAATACTACGTATAACATCTCTAGCTTAAGTTTGTTCAAAAACTAGAGAGTATGCAAGTAGTTTATTGATATATCAATGGTAGAGGACAGCATAAATATTAAAGATTCATAATCTTCAATATATTTAATTGAGTGATATCAACCTATGAAATAATGTATTTCTTATGAAATACCATCGTGATTCAAGTGTTAGACACATCAGAATTTATAATATACGTACTTGAACATATGTTTATTCCTTAGGTCTAATTGGGTTTCTTATAGTTCCACCTTTAATTCATACATTTATATTATATATATATATATATAATTTTTATTATTATATAACTTTTATATTTTATTTAACTTATATAATATTTCATGTATAACAATATATTAGTTAAATCTTAAATAATTAATACTTTAATTAATTATTATATTAATCAGTTATAACATATTATAGTAAACATATCTACTATAACCTTTATAATACACATATATTTGTGTATATGTATTTTAATTTATTAATTAACTTGCAATTAATTTATTTAATTAAAATATTTTAATTAAATTTTATTAATTTTGAAAACTTGTATATTCCTTTACTTTTCTGTTATTGATTCTGTGATCTGCATGCTTGTCTTTTTATTTGGTTATCATTTTGGGAATTTGGTGCTTTCACGTACAACTGGGTGTTTGTGACCAATTTTGGTGCAAACATTTTGGTGCTTTCACTGAAAGAGCTTGCATAAATGGGTTCAGGAGCTAGGAGTTCAGATTTTGGAATATGGATACTTGGAGATAGATAGTAATGGCTAGGCAATTAACAAGAAGAGCACTACCAGAGAAGAGCCAACATGGAGGGAGCCAGGTGGCATCCTTAGGAGCAGGAGCTAATCAAGTATCTATATACATCACCAGGGATGAGATGGAAGTGATGATGGATGCTATGCAGGAGAGGATGCTGAAAAGGCAGAAAGAGATGATGCAGAATTTACTCCAGCAAATTGGACAGGCTAGAACCATAGGAACTACTGGAGCTGTGATATCCTGGAATTCTAGACATTTGTAATTGATAAATAATTAGGTTAATTAATGGGATATTGATTTATAGATTGAACAATTAAATATGATGATAAATATTTATATCTGGATAAATATTTATTTGATAATTCCTTAATATAATTATTTAAAATGGGCAAAATTTATTATTTTCAAATAAAATTAAATGTGTGTTTGTTTAAAAATATATTTATATATGAGTTGATTTTAAAATTTAATTTAAATTTGGGTTTGAAATTCAAATAAATATATTGAAAATGTTACTTTGTAATAAATAGATGTATATTTAAAGAATATCATGAAATGAAAAAATATATATAAACATTTTAAAAACCTAATACATAATTTATAAATTATAAAACATATGTTAATTTAAGGAGTATGGTTTATGACATTGAAAAGAGTACTAATACATGAAAAAAATAAAATTAGTTTTAAGTATAAAAATAAAAACAAAACATATATAAATAAATATAAAACATTTTTACTTATATTAATATAAAAGGGGAATGCATTAATTAATATAGGAAAGTATAACATATATATCTATACCTAATTAATTGAAATTATAATATAAGGATTTTATAAACATATTAGAAACATTTATATATGTGGCATCATTTTAAAAATGGAATTAACAAGTGTAAAATTATTAGATCACACCTAACATTTGTAAGCAAATTAACTTCCAAACAAAACAAGTGTCACCCATTTGTTTTTATTTTCATTTTATTTTAATAAAATCCTAATTAAATCTATATCAAACATATCTATCTCCTCTCTAAATTTTTTTACCATTTTTCATTTTCTAAACAAAGAAACAAAGCTTGTGATCTATCCCTCAAACAAAAAAACAAAAAAAATCAAAACACATCAAACATTTCTCGAGTTCAAACTAAAACCATGTGATCATCTTCCAAAATCAAAGCCAAACCTGTAAGGAATTTTTCAGAAGCTTGTAACCTTTTCAAAATTCCAAGCAAGGCAAACCTGAAGTATAGTTTATCAACAAGTGAAGCTATTTCAACAATCTTAGCCTACTATTTCAATCTGATTCAAAAAGCAAAATCATTAAGCAAATCATCAAACAAGCTTCATATCTGATCAACTATCAAGCTATAATTCTTAAATCAAGCTGCAGTTTCAAGATTTTTTTTCCAGCTTTCTCTGTTTACAAGCCAAGTGAGTAAACTCCACCCTTTAATGTTTGATCTGATGCTTAGTCATTTGAGTAAAGTATGAATATGGTTTGCATGGATAAATTCATATGTTAATAAGTATTAAGTGAAAGGATATGTATATATCTGTTTGTATATAAACATATATGTCTCCGTCATACAGAATTTTTCAAGCTCTGTTCAACATATTATAACAGTAAGTAAACAAACCACATCTGGTTTTACTTTAGTGTATATGATGACTTTATGGAATAAGGATGTGATAGTAGATTGCATTTATGAATTCAAACCTGCATGTTATAAATATAAAGTAATAAGTGAGTGCATGTTTGATTATATCTATGCACCTATGTTCCCAAGTTACAGGTTTTAAAAATCTAGTGAAATTCAATACTCTTTATCAAATCTATTATAAGTATTGATATTTAATTGAGTTGTGATGGTTTAAAATCTAAAATAAGTTTTTAAAATATATTTAAACAAAATTTTGTTGGAATTTTATCTGGAATTTTTGTAAGATAGTGGAAATCTGGAAATATGGTAAAATCAAATATCATGATTCTGCTGATTCAAGCATATCACCTAAATTGTCTTTGGAAACAAGGATTTTTAAAAGAAAAATCAAAATTTATAATGTTGTATCGGGTGAGGAATTTGAGGTTATCTAGATTTTGGGTTTTGGTGTCTTTCTGGGAATCGGGGAACTCGAGATGGTCATAATCGCCACCGGAGGTAGCTAGGAGGTTGGTGAGTGTAGGAAAAATGGAGGTCGATTTTATTAACCACCGTGGTGGAGGATCTCGGTTGAAGTAGGGTTTGGGTACCATTTTAAACGAGGCTCGAAATTTTGTCTGCTGTGTTATCTCTAGGGCATGGGAGATGATCGGTACTGGGGGAAAAGCCACATATGTCAGTGGCGAAGCTGAGGGCTTGGTGGTGTGAATGATAGTGGTCAAAGTTATCGATGGCGAGGCGATTTCATCGAAGGCTTAATTTCAGTTTTGAGTCAAAGGGATCGATTTTGATTTCAAGGGGATTCGAGAATTCTGGGTTGACGATCGGAGTGAGATGGTCGACGGCGACTTATGGGTGGTGGCGGCGCCGGTCAGAGACGACCAGACTTCATGTGCATGTGCACGAGTCTTCGTCGATATTTGAGTTGTTGTTGAGTTTTGGTTGCTTCAGGGAAGAAGATGTTTTACGCGATGTTGTTCTCGAGTATGTTTTGAGCATTGTTTGACTTTTAGGCTGGGTAGGGGTAAAGTTCTGTTGTTATGAGCTCGAGCTTTTGTTCGATAATGTTATGCTTGGGCTGGGAAATTTGTAACCAAGTTGATTAATTAACGAGTAAAAATTTTGCAGTACCAAGTTTACGGCTAAGAAATTCAAGTTTTTAACACTTTGAATTATTTAAAGTGTCAGGGAATAATTGAATATTGTAATATGTTTCAAGCATTATAAAAAAATTTAAAAATAAGTATATTGAAGACTTTAATAAGAAACGATTTGACAAAAATTTAATTTTAAAGCTTTTGGATTATCCTAAGTTAATTAAAGAAATTAAGAGTAGTTAATTACTGCATGTAGTTAATCCAGGTAACTAATTAAGGATTTAATTTCTTAGAAAGTGCATTTAGAAGTTAATTAATTTACTAATTAATTAAAGGTTATTTAATTTATATTTAAGGGTAAATTAATTAATGATTTAAGTATTGATTAATGATGTGAAGTTAATTACTCAACTAAGGTGGGTAATAAATAGACAAATACTATATATGTTTTATTCAATGAATTATTTAAATATAGGTAAATGGAGGATAAATTTATCGAAGGTTATTAAGTTAAATTAGAAATTTAAGATCAAATTAAATAAATGATCAGGAGTTGATTAATTAAGAATAATCAACCGAGGATAATTACTTGATGGATGTAATTGATTAAAGGAAAATTACTTAGTAGAAGTAATTAATAATTAATTACATAGTGTAATTAATTTAAGAATTGACTAATAAAAGTTATGAAAGATAATTAAGTAATGTAATTAATTAAGAGTAATTAATTACAGAATGAGATTAATCAAGGGTGATTAATAAATATAATTAATTAAAGATTAAGTAAAATTACTTGAAGTAATTAATAAGGTGTAATTCCTTAGTGAAGAAATGAGTGAATAATTACTGGATGTAGTTGATTAAAAGGAATTACTTGGTGGGAAGTAATTAAAGGATATTACTTGGTGAAGGGAACTAAGTGATAATTACTCAGTATAATTAAAGGATTAATTAATATAATTAATCAAGGAATTGGTTTAATTGTTGAGGTAATTTAGGAAAGTTAATTTCTGAATGTGATTAATCAAGGTTGTTTAATGAATGTAATCAAGTTAAAAGTTAATTATTAAATGAAATTTAAGAATAATTAACCAATGAAAGTAATTAGAGGATCATTAATTTATGTGATTAATGAAAGTGATCAATCTTGTTTATTAATGATTGAATAATGATGAGTGTTTTAAATTGGTTGATATCTCTGATATGAATTGCTTTGTGATATGATATGTTGGATGGACGGTGATAATGTGATTATCTATCAATTATAAATTGCTGTGTAAAAGTGTTATCCGGTAATTTAAGTTGAATTGTATTAATTGGATAACCAGAGTTTAGATGACATTGGATTCGAAGAGACCGGAGTCGGGTATTAGCAAATTTTCGAAAAACCACTTCAATTCATATTAGATTGATTTGTGAAATGAACAAGCTGGAATGGGATGATTTAAGCAAATTGGACTAATTAATCTAAGTTTTGGCACTTAGAAATTGATGAGTGAAATAAGTGATGTCCATAACAACTTGTGAAGGGAAAATTTCTATAAGTTACCCGGGTTTATATAAGTTGTATACTTTTTAGATGGGTTTACTCACGCTGGTTTCCAGCCTGACCCGGGTGTTACTTTGATGTAATGCTCGGGTCAGACTGAGTAGTACAGATTTTCAGGTAAGGACGTTCTGGAGCTTAGGAGGCGAGCTGGATGGCAGGAACGTATGAAGTGTTTCCGCTGTGATATATAGTTATATATTTAGAACATGCTATTCTAAAATGTCCAGTGTTGTGTAAATGCTGTACTCAGGTGTATAAAAATGTAAGTGTACTGATTTAGTTTTTCTTTTATAAACTGTTATTTATGTGATATTATATTTTGATCTGCTGCGAATGTGAGGTTTCTGTGTCTTGTTCTGTTTTCTTCTTCTTTCTCTTTTCTTCTTTTCCTAACTATCTGGAATTTTCTAGATTGAAAATTTCTGGGTCGTTTCAGGAGCTATAGACCTTGGAGTTGAGGTGGAAGGAATCATTGGAAATTAGAGCCGGGGAAATGGAAATGGAGTTAATAGATAGAGGAGTGGAGCTGAGTAGCCAGGGGCAACGACCTGCCAACCAAGATGGATCGACGTCGATGCGCAAAGGCCAAGGGACATGCCCCATGGTTTGGTTAGTCACGATGCTAGAGGACATGTGATCATTCCCGTGGAGCTTGGTGTGGATCAAAATTTGGATGATCAACTTGAGGAGTATGTCTCAGAATTCCCTCGTCGAATCAGGGGGCAGCTTCGGCATGATGATAGGAGACTCCTAGTGGAATACAATAATAGGTTTATAGAGATAATAAGACGAGCTATGTATGGAGGATTAGTGAATAGGGATTTGAAAGATGTAAATAGAAGTCCATTTGCCCCAAGCATCAGGCAAGTTAGGAATCCACGGGAGTTCAAACTACCAACGCTTGAGACATATGATGGAAAAACAGATCTTGTTGTTCATCTGATGAGATACATGAGACACATGGAAGTATTTGGGGCATCAAAGGAAGTCATGGCACGGTGCTTCCCCTTGTACTTAATAGATATAGCAGCACTATGGTTCAGACAATTGAAGAGTTGCTCTATTAGCACATGAAGGGAGCTAATCGAGAGGCTTATGAGGTAGTTTGGGGTTCACATCTCGAGGCCCAAGAATATTACGATTTTGACAACACTAAAACAGAGGACCGGAGAGTCTCCAAGAAGTTTCTTAACACGGTTTAATGACACAGCGACATCAGTGGATCGTCCAGATCCACCCATGGTTTTGATGACAATTATATTTGGAATTGCTGAAGGAATGGAGTTCAAGGATTCACTAGCACTAGATCCACCTATGGATCTCAGAGAGTTTTATCATGAAGTAAAAAGGTTCCTGCGACAGGAAGATGCACGAGCGAATGAACCAGAGGTGAATGTTGTGCAAGGGGAGGTTCGTTCGAGGAAGGTTCAAACAAGGATAAAGGAAAACGAAAAGTAAAGGACGAGTTTGAAGGATCAAAGCATCCACGAAGGGGACCGAGATTCACCTCTTTCATGGAATTGACTGAAAATGGAATTGGCTAAAACACTAGAATGGATATATCTAAATACTGAGGGGCAAGTCTCCTGTCGAAGGCCAATGAGGAGAAAGCCTAGAAACGATGAAAAGAAATCAAAAAATACCATCTATTCCATGCGCTAAAAGGGCATAGTACAAACGACCACAGGCACTTAAAGGATGAAATTGAGGGAAATATCCAGAACAGTAGGCTGTTACAATACGTGAGAACTCGAGCAGCGATACTGGAACATAAGCAACCATAATCTGCATCGAACGGGAACTGCCTAGGATAGAGGCATCAACTTGTCATCAATTGACCGGAATGGCAAAGAATAAGTGGTAAACTCCACGATAAAATGGCTAAGTCACTTACACATGTACGGGATTGAGAACGGTCCCTAGCATGCTTTGAGACGACAATGAACTGTCACACTCGGAGATGCATACACTATAGTGTTTGGTTTTTTTTTGTTTCTCTTTTAGTAATTGACTATAAAACTAACTCGAATGTGAAATCTGACATTGATAATTTTGAGTCCCATCTGAACAATCACATTTTACCTCGAATGGCACTCCATCTCGAATGATTAGATTTCACATCGAATGGCACTCGATCTCGAACGATCACATTTTTGCCTCGAACATCACTCATACTTGACCTCGAACGATTGCATTTCGCCTCGAACGGCGTACGATCTTGAATGATCGCATTTCGCCTCAATTGGCGCACGATCTCGAACGATCGCATTTTGGCTCAAATGGTGCCCGATCTCGAGTGATCGCATTTCGCCTCGAACGGCGCCCGATCTCAAATGATCATTACCGACAATCAGGCAAGATCACTGATTCGTTCACAGGTCATCAACAGGTTTTAAACATTGGACTTAAGGCAATTCAAAACACACCTTCCTATTGCAAGGTATGCGTTGGGGGGCAAAGTGTTAACCTGCCTTTCATCAAGGCAATATAAAAATGAATTTAACCTAACAGACTTCACGATTATCAAGGCTGATGAGTGCAGAGCCGCAGTTGTAGGACCTGAAGGTAAAATACACATGTTTATACGAAGTCAGAATTGAATGGAACCGGTAGATAAACAAAGCAAAATGTTCAAAGTAAGGAATGTGGTGCAACGGATGGAAGGGATAGTCATGGATAGGGGTGGGCTTGCTTCATTAAGGAAGGCTCGGCATGGTCAGTGACAAAGGGATTTCAATATAAAGGGATCGGCATACTTCATGGCTTAGTAACTTGAAAGGGTTTGGCAAGATTGGTTGTACAAAGGTTCAGAATGGTTTTATATAGAGGGTTCGGTCTACTTCATTGGGAAAAGAGG
Source organism: Allium cepa (assembly GCA_030765085.1). Taxonomy (NCBI): domain Eukaryota; kingdom Viridiplantae; phylum Streptophyta; class Magnoliopsida; order Asparagales; family Amaryllidaceae; genus Allium; species Allium cepa. The sequence goes on from CM060934.1 coordinate 879,378,720, forward strand.
GACCGGTGCGCTTCATGCAAAAGGGATCGGCCTAGCCCTGTAAAACAAGAGGGGTCAGCATGGCCTCGTAGAATAAGATGGATCTGCAAAGTGGAATATGAGGGATCGACATTATATAGTAGAGTCCGAGGGATAAGCGTGAAGGAGTATGCATGGTTGGCATGTTTGGATTAGTAGATGGATCATAGGAGCATGTCATAGGGATCGGCATAGGAAGTCTGGAGTCAACCGTGAAGGATCGGTATGATCCATTGAGAAGGGGTTGACATAGCATCAACTGCGCTAGGGGTCGACATGACATTCCAAGTGGACGGCTCGGCATGTATCTCACAAACATTACGGATCGGCATATATCTCATGATAATTATGGATCGGCATGTCACTCCCGAAGAAGGATCGACATCTTTTAGACCAGAAAAGGATTCGAACCAAAGGAAAATCAAAACTCAAGCAATATGCATTCAATCATCATGACATTTGAAACGCCATCATATAATAGCATAAGGAGGCTACTATAGGTGTCGCTACCGCCAAATCAACAAATGGAGGGATCGGTATTGATCCCTCTCCATTGGGAGTTGGGCCTAGCGCCCCTTATGGTGGGTCCATAAGGAAAAGAAGGTCCTGTAGCCAAAGTTCCACCTATAAATATAGCAGGCATGGCTTCAGAAAAGGGATCTTCTTTCTACTTCTCTTCACCTTCTACCTAGGCTATACTCTATAATTTTGACTCTTGAATTTCTTGGATTTCTAATTATAATCAATAGTATAAACTAATGAAATATCATTGGAGTGGACGTAGACCAGAGTTTTCCGAACCACTATAAAACTTGTGTGTTCCTTTACTTTTTCTGCTATTGATTCTATGATCTATATGCTTGCCTTTCTATTTGGATATCCTTTGGGAATTTGGTGCTTTCACGTACAACTAGGTGTTTGTGACCAATTTTGGTGCAAACAATGACATTTATAATATTTTTCTTATTTTAAATTTAACTTTTAAATTTAAAAATTTTATTTTTAATCTCAAACAAATTTTGAAATTAGTTTAACGCCCGATTCAAATTGGTCCTTTTCTATTAGGGGCAACCTTTGAGCTCACATAACTGTTTGGGCTAGGCCAATAACCAAGTAGGACAAGGTACTTTATTACGCAACAATCTAACCTATACATTACCTTTCTTAGACACCATACACTAACTGTGTTGTAAGCTCAATTACTTAGCCCTAATATGACTAATTTAGACCACATAGACTATTTGATTCTAATAAACATTATTGGGATTGAGCCAGCTCACAATGGAAGAAATATGTGAATTTAATTTTTTTTAACCATTTTGGATCTTTATTGGGCCCATGTAGTCTAATTTATTTAGAACGTTTCTAAGTAAATTTTAAATAAAATCATTTATTTATTTAAATTTGTGAACTAATTTTATATTATGTTATTAATATATATTATATTATATATACACGTACCATATACAAATATATGTATGTGCATGTGTAACATAGTAATCCATGCGAGGTTTAACATGTCCGTGTATAAGTGCTGGGATTTGCTCTGCAATGGACATGTAGCTTATCAAGTATACACATATATCGCCAAAAAGTTTGCTTATATGCTTTAACTTATGCATACAAAATATTACAAATACATACATACATACATACATACATATATATATTATGTACAAATGTATGTTTGTGGAATTTATAATATATGTTTATATATATATTATATTATGTATGTATAATTATGTACATGAAAAACATGAAAAATATATTATAAAATTTAATTATTTATTTTGTTATAAAAGAAAAAACAAAATTAAATTATTATTATTATTATTATTATTTTCTATATAAAATAATATATACATATACACACATATATACTCTTATAATAGTTTGATATTAAATAAAAATATATGTACAAATATATATATATATATATGAATGAAATATATATATACACATACACACACTTGCCAAATATTACTTACGGAAAATTTAATTATTATTTTTTTAAATTTATTTAATTTAAATTTTCGATCAAAAATAAATAATGATATTATATATATTTGTGTGTATATATATTAATACGTTTCAAATTTATTATTTTTTGGTTTAATATTTTATGAAAAAATCTAGATGATATTTTAGCATTTGATTCCAGCATACATTTTTAATTCAAAATCAATTTTAGTTTTTAACTTTAATTTTAATTTCAGCATTTATATTAATATTTAATTAATATACATATGCATAATTTATTTTAATTTTTGTATAGTCAAAAGTTTATCAGCTATGAAAATGATTTTATAAAATTTAAATTATATTTTATAATATATTTATTTATTTTTAGATTAATTTAAGTGATTTGAATTAAATTATATTTTAATAATATATACATACATGCATGCATATATATATATATATATTTATATATATTGAAAATATATTTTTTACGCTAAAAAATATTTTAGGTATAAAATTATATATATGTAATTTTTACAACATATTTTTTATAGTATAATGTTTAGTATTTAAATTATAAAGCTTAGGTTATTTAAATAATGTATATGAAATTAATTTAAATGAAAAATCAATTTATTTTTATACTCCTAAGCTGTGAGTATCATGGCATGTATCTCTAATATATTAATAATAAGAATTCAATGAACTATTTTCCATAATGTCTTTTTGAACTTCCTTAAATACCCCCACATCTACCTGGACGATCTCATTTTACTGCTATAGTTCCTAACTTCATTCCTTAAAATGTTAACTAAATTTAATCTCATTTAGATAGGTTTGTCCACTTGGTCTCCAGGAATCCAATAGCCTTCCTCTCACCATCTGATTCAATTGTTTACATAATAAAAAAAGTAATGGTGGCAAAGATTTTGGCTGCTATACTTTTACTATTTTACCACTAGTCAAAGGCATTACTACCGACCCACCATCTATGATTGACCGTTCTCATCAATAAAGATGGTCGTTCACTGGGATATTGGATATTATCCGCTAGTCAAAGGCAACCGTTTTTCTGGATATTGGATATTATCCGCTTTTCGAATACGGGTGCGGACGAATTTTGGATTTTTCGAGTATCCGTTGATAGCCCTAAAATGAAGTAATGGGTTTGTTTGGTTCTCGCTGTGTTTTCAGTAAAAAAGTCACGGATTTTGAGAAAACTAAGGAGGAGGAAACAGTTTTTTAGGGAAAATGAAAATGAGGTTTAGAAAGGAAAAGTAAGCCCTAGTTCTATTATTTTTAGTTTTGTGTTTTCATGCAAAAAAATGTGCACATAACGCATGTATTTTTAAAAAACAACCAATTTGAAAAATGATGCTAACATATAAAATAGAAAATAAAATTAGTTTGTTTTTTCGTTTTGAGAATGGAAAAGAATCCATCCTATCCACTATCCCTTCATCCTCTCCATCATCCCTCCATCTTTGTCGTAATAGCATAAAGTTTTAAATTTCTTCCTATTATCCTCATATTTTGTTATGCCTATTGAAAATAAAAAATACAAAACATAGAATAAGACCAACTATGCCCTAAGTTTTTGTTGAAAAAGGCGGGGTGAAATGATTTTTTAACCTTAAACTTTTATGGTTGTCCTCATTTTATTCACGTATCATGACATAAAAACGAATAGGTTATTTTTAAAAGAATGCAATAAAGTTTCTTCTACACTAATTAACACACCAAAATAAAACCACTAGATGTATTAAATACTTATGCTAGAGGCTACAACATGCTCGCATTAAGCATCGCACTTGACAAAACTCAAGTTTGTGATTCATTTTTATTGTGTAATGTAGTTTTATAATGTGACGACCCACCTCCTCGACCCTTAAAAATCGATACTAGTACATTCACGGTATTCACGTACCGTAAATCCAAGTGCCAGAGAGGCAGAATATCATGGGGTAAAGAAAATAAAGATAGAAAACAAAATAGAATCTTATATCGTATTCAACATTTAATTTTACATATGTGTAGTGCATGCAATTACTTCAAATTGCTTCTTTAGAGTACTAGTAAGTACTAATTCAGCCAAATTAGTTATAACTATCAATCCTCACAAGTGCTGGGAGATACTTAATATAAAATACAGCGGAATTAATAGAAATATGCATCTATCTACATAGGACCCTCTAACTTCATGCTCCATCCAAAATGCTCCAAGCTTCTCCCAAAATGTTCCATGCTACATAACTACTTGACTGCTAGGAAAAATAGCAGGGCACTTATAGTTTAAGGGAAAAGGAAAATAAACTCCGGATCAGACATGCGACTGATATGAGAAACTCAAATTATGGATATTTGAAAATAAAGGGAATCTCATAAGAAAATGCCGCACATAAACATGGAATGAGTTTTTACCTTATGATAACCAAATCATTTCCTACGCAAAATCTAGGGTTGTTATTTTTAATCACTTTATTTTGAAAACACTTTTCAAGTAAATATACATAATCTTAACCAAAATAGTTACATTATTAAATTCCGATATACTAGGTTCTATAATCAAGTCTGAAGGCACTTATTAGAGAATGGATTTTCATACAATGACAGGTAAGGAACTACTTTCATACAATACATCTCTAGATGGATGTACCGAGGAACAATAACTTTAAAACCTCTGCATCTGGCAAGACCGGCCTATCCTTAGACCCATCTAGTGGCAGATAGAACCGAGTATAAAATCAACCAATCGTAACCGACCTATCCGGGATCTGTAACGACCCGTATTTTACGTGTCGATAAAACGTAGAATTTGCAGGTCGATAGTGTTGTTTGTGTGGCCTCTAGCTTGAGTCGTTTAGGAGTTGACCCGAGTGCAAGTGATGAGTCGTGACCGACTCATAGATAAGTCGTAGACGACTTAAGGGGATGGACCGAGTTAAGGGATAGAACGGCATAGTAGTTGCCGACTTAAGAAGAGAGGCGAGATAGGGGTCAAGTGATGAGTCGTGGCCGACTCATAGAGGGCCGACTCATAGGCTTAGACGAGTCAAGGGGGGGTGACCGACTCATAGGAGGGGCGGCTTATAGGTTTGGCCGAGATAAGGATAGACCGACCTAAGATAGTGACCGACTCATGGGTTAGCGGCTTAAGGGGCTAAGGCTTAGGTCGTGGGGTCTTGAGTCGGTAGGGGCTGGGGTCGGCAGGGTGTTGTCTCGTGAAGTTGTTGAGTCGTCAGTAGGATGAGTCGTGTGTGTGTGTATGGTTGAGTCGTCGAACGATTTAGGACTTGAGTCGTTAGGACCTTAGTACGACTTAAGAAGATATGTTGAGTCGTATGTGTCTTAGGTCGGAGGCTTTTTAGGTCGTGACCGACTTAAGTTGAGTCGTTGGGATATAGGGTCGGCTTTGTAGATAAGTCGTTAGGTTGCTGGGTTGTTGAGTCGTGTGAATGGCTTGTGTTAGGTCGGCAAGGAGTTGAGTCGGCAGGGTCTTAGGTCGTAGGTTGGCATGCTAGTTAAGTCGTCATGCGACCTAGGACTTAGGAAATGCGGCAGTGTGTTGAGTCGTGTGACAGTTGGGTCGGCGGTGCGTTGAGTCGTTAGGTCGGCCTGTGTTTTAGGTCGCGTCTGGGTTAAGTCGTAAGTCGGCCTTGGTTGTATGTTGTGTTGGTTAGGTCGTAGGTCGTAGGGGCTGATGAGTCGGCAACGACTCATAGTTAGGTCGGGGACGATCTAAGGGGCGACGACCTAAGGAGTTTCCAGCCTATAAATAGAGGGGTTCGGCTCACTTTTTGGCACCGGTTTTTGAAGCAACGAAGTGCTGCCATTTTGAAGACTCGACTACAACATTTCTTCATCTTCTTTTCTCCATTCCAATCAAGTGTTAGCATCCATCCAAGATCGAAGATCGGGATCGAAGATTCAAGTGTCCAAGTTGAAGATCTTCATCCAACAAAGCTAGATTTCATCGTTTTAAGCGAGGTTTCTCCGGATCAAGCTCAAGTCCTTGCTGTCCAGATCTGAAGTTGATTGATTTTAGGTTGTTTTGGTGATTTGGTGAGTGGTAGTTATCTCTCACGCGGATCCAAGGGAGTATATTGGATTGGTGGCTTGTTTGAGTGTTAAAGTTAGAGTTTTCATGCATTTTTCTTAAATCCGAGTCTAGCTCCATTGTTTTTGAAGATATTTACTTATGCAAGTTAGTTTAACAAGTATTAGAGACAAAACCCATGTTTTAGATTTGATAGATCTATGCTAAAAACCATGATTTCACATATGTTGGACTTTTGCTCGTTTATTTACGAAATTCCCATTATAGTTGATATTGCTTAAATTGCTTAATAGATCTTGTTTGAATGATTGATTATTTGAATGTATGATTGATTTGATTGTTTCCAAGTTAGCTAGTAGTTGATTTGGAACAAGATGATGAAAGAGGATTCAAAAGCTATGGAAGAAGGCTCTTGAATGGTGAAAGCTGCTTAAGGCATATGTAGCGGATGTTGAAGCTCATATGTATAGATTGGATGATGTTGAGATGGGACTTTGCCATGATTTGATGAGGCAAACCATGTTGTTGAGTTGAGACTTTGCTTTGATGCGATGAAGCGAAGTATGATGTGAGTCTTGGCTTAATCCAGGAAGGGATCATTCCAAGCATGTTGATAACTTGAAGGGTAGTTCAAGTTGGTTGATAATGGATTGTTCAAGAGGTAGCTTGAGCTTGTATGAGGAAGTAGTCGTCGAGGAGGATGACTAGGAGGCTTGGATCTCGTCGTTGTTGAAGGTTCTAGCATGCTCAAAAGCAAGAGTACATGGGGCGCCCATAACGACTACAGGAAGGTAGTCGGGACACCCAAAAGACTACAGGTAGGTAGTTGAGTACTCTGGGCAAAGTAGATAAGTCCTAGGCACAAGGCAGTGTGCGGAGTATGGTTAGAACCGGGGTTACCATTAGCCCTTGACAGATGGTCATTCAACTAACGGTGAAATCGAGGCAAGGATGACAGTGATAGCCAGAGTCATGGATGTTTGGTTGTATTATCATTCGGCTTCAAGAGCGGTGTTTTCTGGGTGCTTATCTGATCTTGGTTTAGGCCTTGGGGGTTTGTATTTGGAAAACATCGTCCTTGACTCGAGTGGTATTCGCTTTACCTTAATTGTCTATGTTGTTATGCTTGCTTCTCCTTAGTGTATGTCTGGGGCTATCACTGTAGAAAGAGGTGGAGTGGGATGGTTTGGTTCCTATTCCTTTTATCCTTTATGCTCTTTTGGTATGTTTGATAGTTAATTTACTGCTCACTAAGACTTTGTCTGACTCAAGGTTTTATGTCTCCTCTTATTACCTTGGGCTGTTCATCCATGTTGGGATGGGCAGACTAGGTAGCAGGTGACAGGTGCTGTGCTAGGAGTTCTACGATGAAGATGACGAAGACGAGCAGGAGGCTTTGCATATTAGTTTTCTTACTATATGTACTGGGTATCCGCTGCTGTATTTGGTTGAGTGATTTGTAGTGAGGCTTTCATGTATGGATTTGAGTAGATGATTGTATAAAACTACTGTGATGCTTATATGATGATGTTCTGTTCTATGGAGCTTCACTATATTATATTTCTCTATTGTATTTTATCCATGCGCTGTGAGTTATGCGATAGAGATTCTTCTGTTTTGTTTTACCCTGACTATCGTCCATGGCTGCCTGGCACACCTTTTAGCGCATTGTTTCCTTCATTTGGTGCGGGAGTCATGGGCGGTCGTCACATTTGGTATCAGAGCTTTGGTTAATCGATTTCAGCCAACGCTCGCTGACGTAACTACGTATGAGAGACGTAATTGTATTTTGATGGATGATTACTATATATAATATAGTAGCCTAGAAGGATTTGAACTCCTTATGCGGTTGTTTCTTAAGGTGTTCTAATCATTCTTATTACAGATACTAAGGATGAGTCGAAGTGAGAGACAAGCTGCGAGGGGTAGCCGTGATGCTAGGGAAGCTGTTGATTATGCTCCTATGTTTGAGGCCATGATGACTTCAATCATGAGGAGAATACCAGCTTCAGGATCATCTGTGGATGTGGGAGTTCAAGTCCAAGCTCCGAGACCGGTGGATTTTGCCAAGCTTTGCAAGGATTATACTGCTCTTGGAGGGAAAGTTTTCTTGGGAACGGAGTCGACTATTGAGGTGCAGAGATGGATTGATGCTTGCAAAAGAATCTTTGGTGACTTAGGGATTGAGGATGCAACTAAGAGGAAGCTTGCATCGAGACAGCTTCAGGGAAGAGCTGCTGATTGGTGGAATTCTATCACCATCGATACACCAGAAGAAGGGATTACTTGGGAGCAATTCCAAGTTAGATTTGAAGCTAAGTTCATCTCTACTTCCCAGAAATCTGTCTTGTTTAAGAGGTTTGTGGAGCTCAAGCAAGGGGGAAGGCCTGTTCTTGAGTACATTTCTGAGTTTGAAGCTTTGTCTAAGTATGCCAGATCGTATATTGATTCTCCCTACCAGAAGAATGAAAAGTTTGTGACTGGTCTGGATGCTTATCTTGGGAGGCAGTTGGTGGATCATCTGGACGATCCGTTTGAGAAGCTTGTGGAAAAAGCCCTTAGGCATGAGAGTTTGTTTCCTAAGGAAAGTTCTGTTGTTGCTGTAACCAGGGAAGGATCTAAACCACACCAGAATGGCAATAAGAGGAGGAAGCAGCAGCAGCAGAAGGGTAAGGATGGCCAGAAGAAGCCGAAAGGCGAAGTGACTTGTTATAACTGCCAACAGAAGGGCCATCTTTACAAAGATTGTAAGAATCCCAAAGTGCCGGGAAAGTGTTACAACTGTGATAAGCTGGGACATATCAAGAAGGATTGTCCAGAACCGAGGAAAGATAGGCAGGTTGTGCAAGCCTATGCTTTGGGGGCTGTTCCATCGTCTTCAAAAGCTCCGACTGCTGAAGAAAAGGGGAAGAGTGTGGTGGTTCAAGGTACTCTTTCTATTTGTGGTGTTCCAGTTAGAGTGTTGTTTGATACTGGAGCGTCGCATTCTTTTGTTTGTGATGATTTGGTAAGCCGGTTAGGTATGAAACCGGATATTGTTGATAGGCCATTGGTTGTGACTAATCCAGTGGGGGGTTCGTCATGTTTGTGTATGATATGCCGTGGTCTAGTTGTGTCGAGTCATGATTGCTCGTTTGTTTGTGATTGCTTTGTTCTGAACTTTGCGGGGTTCGGAATTATTTTGGGTATGGACTGGCTTAGGAAGTATGCGGCTAGGATTGATTGTGAGAGGCTTGAGGTGACAGTCGGGAATGTGGAAGGGCGAAAGGTTGTGATACGATGTAAGCATGAAGAAGGCGTCTTCATGAGCTTCATGTATTCGCTAGTTGTTCCACGGGATGGACTGTCATCGGTGCCTATTGTGAATGAGTTTGAGAATGTCTTTGAGGAAGTCAAAGGGTTGCCGCCGCATAGGGAGATCGAGTTTCGTATCGATCTAGTTGAGGGAGCCAGACCTGTTGTGATGCCTCTTAGGCGGATGGCACCGAGGGAGCAGCAAGAGCTGAAGGTGCAAGTTGATGACCTTTTGCAGAAAGGATTCATTCGGAGAAGTGTGTCCGAATGGGGTGCGCCAGTTGTGTTCGCAACCAAAGCGGATGGATCGTTGAGGTTGTGTGTGGATTATCGTGAGCTGAATAAGGTGACTAAGAAGAACAAGTATCCATTGCCGAGAATAGATGACTTGTTTGATCAGCTTCACGAGGCTAAGGTGTTTTCTCAGATGGATTTGGCAACGGGATTTCACCAGTTGAGAGTGGCGAAGGATAGTGTGCCGAAGACTGCTTTCAGGACACCATCCGGGTTTTATGAGTGGCTGGTAATGCCGTTTGGATTGACTAACGCGCCAGCATATTTTGTGGATCTTATGAATAGAGTGTTCAGAGATCAGTTGAATAAGTTCGTGCTTGTGTTCGTGGATGATATTCTGATTTATTCCAGAACTGAGGGAGAGCACAAGACGCACTTGAGGATTGTTTTGGGAATCTTACGGAAACATCAGCTGAAGGCTAAGTTTTCGAAGTGTCACTTCTGGAAGAATGAAGTGAGGTTCTTAGGTCATGTTATTTCTGGAAATGGAATAGCGGTTGATCCCGCTAAGGTGGCAGCGATCCAGGATTGGGTTAGGCCTAAGAATGCATCTGATGTGAGGAGTTTTCTTGGATTAGCAGGATATTATCGTCGGTTTATCAAAGACTTTTCCAAGATAGCTGCACCGTTGACAGGATTGACGAAAAAGAACCAAGTGTTCAAATGGGATGATAAATGTGAGCAAGCTTTCGTGATCCTGAAAGAGCGACTGACAAGTGCTCCTGTTTTGACTATTCCTAGTGGGAATGATGAGATGGTGGTCTACACCGATGCATGTGGCACTGGACTAGGAGCGGTGCTAATGCAGAAGGATAAAGTTGTTGCATATGCTAGTCGACAACTGAAGCCGCATGAAAGGAATTATCCGACTCATGATTTGGAGTTAGCGGCGATTGTGTTTGCTTTGAAGATATGGAGACATTACCTATTGGGAGTTAGATTCGAGTTGTTTACAGATCATAAGTCGTTAAAGTATCTGTTCTCCCAAAAGGATTTGAATCTTCGACAGCAACGGTGGCTAGAGTTCCTAGCATCATATGATTTTGGTATAGCCTATACTCCAGGGAAAGGTAACGCAGTGGCTGATGCGTTAAGTCGAAGACATGCAGGTTTGGGAGCCATGTTTTCGGAATGGAAGAGTCTTGAGTATTTGGCTGAGTTCGATTTCAGGCCCAGATGTGAATTGGAACCTGAGATGTTGGCAAACTTATCGATAAGGCCTACTCTTGTGGAAAGGATTGGTGAGAGGCAAAGGGGAGATGATAAGCTTGTCAAGATTATCTGTGATTTGGAATCTGGATTGGACCCGGAGAAGGATAAAGGATTTGAAGTCGATCGAGAGGGTTGGCTTCGAAAACAAGGGCGACTAGTTGTTCCCGATGTAGATGGATTGAGAGATGAAGTTCTGAGGGAGAGTCACCACTCGAAGTTGACAATTCATCCAGGTGGAAATAAGATGTATCGGGATATGAAGAGAACCTACTACTGGGAAGGTATGAAGAAGGATGTTGGAAATTTCATTTCCAAGTGTATGAATTGCCAGTTGGTGAAAGCTGAGCAGAAGAAGCCCAGTGGATTGCTTCAGCCATTGGAGGTTCCTACATGGAAGTGGGAGCAAGTGTCGATGGACTTTATCGATGGTCTACCTAGGACAAGAGCAGGGAATGAAGGGATTTGGGTCATAGTAGATCGTTTGACTAAGAGTGCAAGATTCATTCCTGTTCGATCGACTAGGACTGCATCGAAGCTGGCTGAGCTTTATGTGAAGTGGATAGTTCGATTCCATGGTGTTCCGAAGAGTATAGTGAGCGATCGAGATCCATTGTTCACCAGTAGATTTTGGAAGAGCTTCCAGGAAGTTTTGGGAACTGAGTTGTGTTTGAGTACAGCTTATCACCCTCAAACAGATGGTCAGACTGAGAGAGTCAACCGAGTTTTGGAAGATCTTCTTAGAGCATGTGTTTTGGACTTCGGAGGATCATGGGAAGATCACCTTCATTTGGTGGAGTTTGCTTATAATAACAGTTATCAGTCGAGTATTGGTATGGCACCATATGAGGCATTATATGGAAGACCGTGTAACTCTCCGACATGTTGGTTGGAAACTGGAGAAAAGCTGATACTTGGGCCAGAGATGATTCGACAGACTTCAGATTGTATAGAGATCATTCGGCAACGAATGAAGGCAGCCCAAGATCGTCAGAAAAGTTATGCCGATAATCATCGTAAGGATTTGGAATTCGACGTAGGTGATATGGTTTTTGTGAAGATTTCTCCATTGAAGAATGCTATAAGGTTTGGGAAGAAAGGAAAGTTGACTCCGAGATTTGTTGGACCATTCCCGATTATCGAGCGTATTGGAAAGCTCGCTTATAGATTGGAGTTACCGGAAAAGATGGCGGGTGTGCACAGTGTTTTTCATGTATCTTATCTACGGAAGTATGTGCACGACCCAACTACGGTGGTTTCTGCTGATAGCTGTGAAGACTTGGAGGTTGATCCTGTTGTTTCGAGACCTCGTAAGCCGCTTCGTATTGTTGAAACCGATACGAAACAGCTTAGGAGGAAGACGATTACGTTGCTCAAGGTACAATGGAGTGATGATGTTAACGACTGTACATGGGAGGAGGAAGAGAGGATGAAGGCAGCTCATCCCGGACTCTTCGAGGTATGGCCCTAAAGTGTCGTGACATCTCATGAATTTGTAGCTTGTTCTGAGTCTTAGAATTCTGCATGCTAGGCTAGAATTGGATGCATGGTTTGTTGATTGCTATGGATGGTAGGCATGCGGAATAATTTTGATTGCTGTTGTTTGCTTGGAATTTCGGGGGCGAAATTCCTAAGGGGGAGAGAATGTAACGACCCGTATTTTACGTGTCGATAAAACGTAGAATTTGCAGGTCGATAGTGTTGTTTGTGTGGCCTCTAGCTTGAGTCGTTTAGGAGTTGACCCGAGTGCAAGTGATGAGTCGTGACCGACTCATAGATAAGTCGTAGACGACTTAAGGGGATGGACCGAGTTAAGGGATAGAACGGCATAGTAGTTGCCGACTTAAGAAGAGAGGCGAGATAGGGGTCAAGTGATGAGTCGTGGCCGACTCATAGAGGGCCGACTCATAGGCTTAGACGAGTCAAGGGGGGGTGACCGACTCATAGGAGGGGCGGCTTATAGGTTTGGCCGAGATAAGGATAGACCGACCTAAGATAGTGACCGACTCATGGGTTAGCGGCTTAAGGGGCTAAGGCTTAGGTCGTGGGGTCTTGAGTCGGTAGGGGCTGGGGTCGGCAGGGTGTTGTCTCGTGAAGTTGTTGAGTCGTCAGTAGGATGAGTCGTGTGTGTGTGTATGGTTGAGTCGTCGAACGATTTAGGACTTGAGTCGTTAGGACCTTAGTACGACTTAAGAAGATATGTTGAGTCGTATGTGTCTTAGGTCGGAGGCTTTTTAGGTCGTGACCGACTTAAGTTGAGTCGTTGGGATATAGGGTCGGCTTTGTAGATAAGTCGTTAGGTTGCTGGGTTGTTGAGTCGTGTGAATGGCTTGTGTTAGGTCGGCAAGGAGTTGAGTCGGCAGGGTCTTAGGTCGTAGGTTGGCATGCTAGTTAAGTCGTCATGCGACCTAGGACTTAGGAAATGCGGCAGTGTGTTGAGTCGTGTGACAGTTGGGTCGGCGGTGCGTTGAGTCGTTAGGTCGGCCTGTGTTTTAGGTCGCGTCTGGGTTAAGTCGTAAGTCGGCCTTGGTTGTATGTTGTGTTGGTTAGGTCGTAGGTCGTAGGGGCTGATGAGTCGGCAACGACTCATAGTTAGGTCGGGGACGATCTAAGGGGCGACGACCTAAGGAGTTTCCAGCCTATAAATAGAGGGGTTCGGCTCACTTTTTGGCACCGGTTTTTGAAGCAACGAAGTGCTGCCATTTTGAAGACTCGACTACAACATTTCTTCATCTTCTTTTCTCCATTCCAATCAAGTGTTAGCATCCATCCAAGATCGAAGATCGGGATCGAAGATTCAAGTGTCCAAGTTGAAGATCTTCATCCAACAAAGCTAGATTTCATCGTTTTAAGCGAGGTTTCTCCGGATCAAGCTCAAGTCCTTGCTGTCCAGATCTGAAGTTGATTGATTTTAGGTTGTTTTGGTGATTTGGTGAGTGGTAGTTATCTCTCACGCGGATCCAAGGGAGTATATTGGATTGGTGGCTTGTTTGAGTGTTAAAGTTAGAGTTTTCATGCATTTTTCTTAAATCCGAGTCTAGCTCCATTGTTTTTGAAGATATTTACTTATGCAAGTTAGTTTAACAAGTATTAGAGACAAAACCCATGTTTTAGATTTGATAGATCTATGCTAAAAACCATGATTTCACATATGTTGGACTTTTGCTCGTTTATTTACGAAATTCCCATTATAGTTGATATTGCTTAAATTGCTTAATAGATCTTGTTTGAATGATTGATTATTTGAATGTATGATTGATTTGATTGTTTCCAAGTTAGCTAGTAGTTGATTTGGAACAAGATGATGAAAGAGGATTCAAAAGCTATGGAAGAAGGCTCTTGAATGGTGAAAGCTGCTTAAGGCATATGTAGCGGATGTTGAAGCTCATATGTATAGATTGGATGATGTTGAGATGGGACTTTGCCATGATTTGATGAGGCAAACCATGTTGTTGAGTTGAGACTTTGCTTTGATGCGATGAAGCGAAGTATGATGTGAGTCTTGGCTTAATCCAGGAAGGGATCATTCCAAGCATGTTGATAACTTGAAGGGTAGTTCAAGTTGGTTGATAATGGATTGTTCAAGAGGTAGCTTGAGCTTGTATGAGGAAGTAGTCGTCGAGGAGGATGACTAGGAGGCTTGGATCTCGTCGTTGTTGAAGGTTCTAGCATGCTCAAAAGCAAGAGTACATGGGGCGCCCATAACGACTACAGGAAGGTAGTCGGGACACCCAAAAGACTACAGGTAGGTAGTTGAGTACTCTGGGCAAAGTAGATAAGTCCTAGGCACAAGGCAGTGTGCGGAGTATGGTTAGAACCGGGGTTACCATTAGCCCTTGACAGATGGTCATTCAACTAACGGTGAAATCGAGGCAAGGATGACAGTGATAGCCAGAGTCATGGATGTTTGGTTGTATTATCATTCGGCTTCAAGAGCGGTGTTTTCTGGGTGCTTATCTGATCTTGGTTTAGGCCTTGGGGGTTTGTATTTGGAAAACATCGTCCTTGACTCGAGTGGTATTCGCTTTACCTTAATTGTCTATGTTGTTATGCTTGCTTCTCCTTAGTGTATGTCTGGGGCTATCACTGTAGAAAGAGGTGGAGTGGGATGGTTTGGTTCCTATTCCTTTTATCCTTTATGCTCTTTTGGTATGTTTGATAGTTAATTTACTGCTCACTAAGACTTTGTCTGACTCAAGGTTTTATGTCTCCTCTTATTACCTTGGGCTGTTCATCCATGTTGGGATGGGCAGACTAGGTAGCAGGTGACAGGTGCTGTGCTAGGAGTTCTACGATGAAGATGACGAAGACGAGCAGGAGGCTTTGCATATTAGTTTTCTTACTATATGTACTGGGTATCCGCTGCTGTATTTGGTTGAGTGATTTGTAGTGAGGCTTTCATGTATGGATTTGAGTAGATGATTGTATAAAACTACTGTGATGCTTATATGATGATGTTCTGTTCTATGGAGCTTCACTATATTATATTTCTCTATTGTATTTTATCCATGCGCTGTGAGTTATGCGATAGAGATTCTTCTGTTTTGTTTTACCCTGACTATCGTCCATGGCTGCCTGGCACACCTTTTAGCGCATTGTTTCCTTCATTTGGTGCGGGAGTCATGGGCGGTCGTCACAGGATCCCATAGCATACACAACATATATAGAGTAATATAGAAAGGTGATGGTCATACTCTGATGGTTTCGTACCACATAGCCTTATAGCATGCGTGTTTAAGCAATTTCTTAGAGATGAGGCATGAGGTAACGATTACCTTTCACATAGCATGTTCCACTTTGAATTCCATATTGCCATTTCCCTCACACACCATTGATTTCACAAATGTACAACATCTAAGCTCGTACGTCTCAGAGAAGGATGTTAAATGTACGAGAGTTACTTCCTACACCACCAAACAGATGTACGTTCGTAAAAATCAATGTACGTTTATGCTGGAAATGCAATGTTGAATGCTCATCCAAACAAGTTGTCTAGGAACTTGATAAACCGAAGGAACTCTCCTACTGCATCCTGTTGGTAATTATCCATAGGATTAATAGCGAGCAGCCCTTGCATTGAAGAAGGAACTCTCCTACCGTTTTCGACATTTTCGACCTTATCTATTCTTCGCCCAAGAAGAAGGCAAGGTGAGCCAAGGCACTAGTTGCGACTGCATATCTCATTTGTTTATGCACCTCATATCCAGATCTCATAAACAAAAAAAAAATCCAGTCTACTCATCGGTTTTTAGAGCTAAGATTAAATTATTTGATTTAACAGCTTTTCCTTGAATCATTTATCTATACTTTTTAAAATAAATTGTAAAACCATCAAATCATCTTTAAAATACTTGATTACTTATTTAAAAACAGTTACAAAATATTTGCGAAAGAATGTCTAAGTTTAAAGCCATATTTCAAAAGTTATTGAAAGTGCTGCAAAAAGTGCTACAAATAGCGCTTTTAATGCTTATTTGATCAAAACAACTTTTCGATCATTTAGAAATTAATTTTTATGAATAAAATCTCTTTTAAAAGTTTTAAAATATTTACAGAATTTATTCCATGTTTTTAAAGAACAAAAAATATTCGTTTTAAAGAATTTGTCACTTTGGCTTATGAATTGTCAAACCACGACTATTTTGAAAACTTGATTTGCTCATATTTCAAAATCTACTAAACATAATCTTGATCCTTTTTTTTGTTTGAAACTATGATTATAAGAGTTTGGAAAATTCTTATTACAAAGAATTTCGACTCCGAATATATCGTATAAATGGATTTAACTTTCTACGGCGCAAAATCATGAACCACCGTTATGTGACGTGCCTATTTTTGAATCAACTTTCATAACTTGTCAAAACTTTAACAAATTAGATTTTAGTGTTTATAAAACATTTATAAATCATTTAAACCATGTTAAAGAGTTTAACAATCTCATATACACAATTTCATTTATTAAATGAAAGTGATTTCCTTTGTGATATTCGACATGTATTAAACGTGATTAATTTCAACATCAAAATAAACATATAATCATATCACATCATCAATTTATGTATATATATATAATAGAGTTTCTCAATAGAATTTCGATTGGACAAACTTTAAAATGGCTATAGCTCCACTAAGATCGTACTGGAGCCTATGGAATCGAGCCTTGGACCTTTGGGGAGGCTCGACCCATGCTTACTAATGGAGGTGTGAAAGAGTGGATTTTCTTTGGATTTGAAGAGTTTTGATAAAATATACTTACTACAAAATTTTAATTTTTTTTTTTGCAATAATTTTTGCCAATTTTTTTTTTAGGAAAGAGGCCATTAGTGTAGAGTATAAGAAGTGAAGACGCTTAGGAATTTTTATGACGAAATGAAGTGAATAAAATGAAGAGAGTGGGTGCTATTTATAGACAAAAGTGAGGATGAAAATATCATGATATGTATACACAAATACATCACTATTTGGTCACCACCCCACTCCCCTCCTACCTCATCATGTTCGGCCATGTATTCCTCCATGTGTGTGTACCAATGTGCTTGTACTAAATGTGTAAGAGTTTGACTTCAGTTTGCTTAAGTGTTAAGTTTTTAGGAAAATATCTTGATATTTTGTAATGTATATATATTTAGATGTGTAAGTATGTTTGTATGTTTATATGTGTTCATGTGCAAGTAAATGTGTTCATGTATATGTACATGTATGTATGCATACGTATATCTCAAATGATTCACAATGTTCCACAATTTTCCAACGTTGAATCGTTGTAGATTCCGATTTCCATTCATATTGTCACTTCTTATTTAATATGTATATATTTGTAAACAAAGTTTGATAACAATATTTCTATCATTATATGATAATTAAAAGGGCTTATTTAATAATTAAAATAATGATTAAATCATTTGAACTCAATTTAAATTCAAAAATCATTTATTTCAAAATAGTGATATCATCGATGATGTCATAATAAGATTTTATTTTTAGAAATAAAATGAATAATTTTATTACATATTCTCACACGTATATATAAATGAGTACATATATCCAACTCAATGCACGATGTCGGATGGTCCAAGAGCTGTTTATTGACAAAATGGTTCTTGGTCATTTTATCAATATATTTTCCGAAGTACATATTTTTTCAAATATTTATTCAAAATAAGATTACCAATATTATTTATTGTTCAAAACATTATTATTTATGGTTAAAAAAAAATTTATATTTCAATATTTTTTCTAAAGTAATGAATTGCATGTCGTTACATACTTTCCTCTTAAAAGAATTTCGTCCTTGAAATTAAGGATAAGAAGAAAATGACTCGAAAAGGAATATATATTTGATAAGGGGAATTGTACACAAGATATGATAATTGACCACATCACAGGCGGTGAGTACGCTATCTCGATGCCATATGTATACATCAATCCTATATTCAGGATAAGCTTTCCTCATTCTATCTTCTGTTTCTCATACGCAGTCTTCAGCATCACCACTCCATTGAACTTTAACCAACTTTACTCCCTTTTTTCTCAATCACTGCTCATCGTATCCACGATTTGAACTGGTCATCTGATAACTGCTAAATTTGATTCTATTTGTAAATCTTCCTGGACAGGTGTTTCTATAATCTGGTCCGGATCATGCACATATTTCCAAAGATGGGATATGTGAAAGACATTATGCACACCAGATAACCTTTTGGGAAATTCCACACGATAAGCTAACGGGCCAATCCGCTCAAGAATGGGAAAATGTCTAATAAACCGTGGTGCTAACTTCCCTGCCCGACCAAATCCTACCACTTCTCTCATTGGAGAAACTTTCTAGAATACAAAATCTCCAATTGAGAATTCTAAATTTCTACGCTTTTGATTAGCGCAACTCTTTTACCTGCTCTAGGCTTCTTTCAACTTCTTTCTGATCAAGTCTACCTTTTCTGAAGCTTATCGAATAATGTGAGGACCAAGTGCTAATCGATCTTTGGTTTCGATCCAACATGCTAGAGATCTACATTGACGACCATGTAAAGCTTCGTACAGTGCCATGCCAAAACTTGCTTGATAGCTGTTATTGTAGGAAAAATCCACAAGATGAAGATAGTTTTCTCATAAACCTCCAAAGTCTAAGACACAAGCCATCAAAAGATCTTCCAACACTCGATTTACCATTTCAATTTGGTCATCAATCTGGGGATGGTATGTGGTACTTATACTCAGATTCATTCCCAAATCTATTTGCAAAGCCTCCAAGAATTTACTGATAAGGATTGGGTCTCGATTACTTACTATACAGCTTGGGACACCATGCAATCAAACTATTTCCCTCGTGTATATTTCTGCAAGACTTGCATCTGCTCTCGTTGGCTTTACTGGGATGAAGTGTGCGTTTTGGTTAGTCAATCTACGATAACCCAAATGCCTTCATTTCCCTTTCTTGATCGAGGTAAGCCGTCAATGAAATTCATCGATATTTAGTCTCATTTTCAAGTCGTAATTTCAAGAGGTTGAAGTAATCTAGCAGTCTTTTGCTGATCATTTTTGATCTATTGACAATTTTTACATCTGCTAATATGGATAGAGATATCCCTTTTCATGCCATCCTACCAAAAAGTCTTCTTCACATATTAACATTTTGATAACTCCGGGATGTACTGAAAGTCGAGAAGTGACATTCTGTTAAAACTTCTTGCCTTATCCCATCAACACTTGGGACGCATACTCTTTCATTCATCCTTAATATTCCTTGATCATCCACCTTGAATCCTATCCATCTTTCTGGTACTATGCTTTTCTCCATTGCTTTGACCATCTCGGGAATAAACAGATCTTTGAGCTGGTTCCCTTTTATACGATTAATCAAAGTTGGATGTACTATCAAATAAGCTATAATGGCATGCTTTCTGCTTAATGCATATGCTACCAAATTGGATTTCTCGGACGTATATAGGATATCTAAATCATATGATGTGAGAAATTCAAACCAACACCGCTGTCTCATATTCAAGTCCTTCTGAGTGAATAGATACTTCAATGATTTATGATCTGTGAAGAGTTCGAACTTCTCACCCATTTAAATAAGGAATATTATTTACCCAGGCCAAATAAAGTTTATCGAAATAAACTATGAGAAATTCTTACCCATTAAATAAGGTCTTCAAATCTTTAGTGCGAACACAACGGCTAATAGTTCTAAGTTGTGTGTTGCATTATTTCTCTCATGTGTGTTTAACTGCCTACTAGCATATGCGATAACCTTCCTATGTTGCATCAACACCGCGCCCACTACTTCTCCACAAGCATCGGTATAAATGGTTAAACTGCTGCTTCCATCGATAATAGTTAGGACTGTAGCGGCAGATAACCTTTTCTTAAGTTCTTGGATTCTTCACATTTTGGCGTTCATTCAAATTTAACATCCTTCATTGTCAACTTCGTTAAGTGATGAGAAATCCTGGAGAAGTCCTAAATAAATCTCCAGTAGTATCCTGCCAATCCTAAGAAGCTGCAATATCCTTGGGAGTTTGTGGTTGCTTCAGGTCTAGAATGGCTGTAATTTTTTGAGATCAACTTAGATTCCTTCCTTTGACACAACATGTCCAAGCGACCTTACATTTTCTTCCCAGAAGTGGCATTTTGAAAACTTAGCCTTAAGCACATTTCTCCTCAATATTTCTAGTACAATCTCTAAATGCCTTTCATGTTCTTCTTCGATCTTTGAATATATAAAAATATCATCAATAAAAACCAACACAAATTTGTGGAGAAAATCTCTAAAATACTCTATTCATAAGGTCCACAAAATAAGCGGGAACATTGGTTAACCTAAAAGGCATAACCAACCACTTGTACAAATCATTTGGTATTCTGAATGCAGTTAAAGGAATGCCATCTTCTGCTATCCTTAATTGATGGAATCCTATAGCTAGGCCCATTTTGAAAAATATTTGAGCACCATGAAGTCGATCAAACAAGTCACCAATACGAGGTAGAGAATACTTGTTCATAATCGCTTTCTTATTTAGATCTTGATAGTCTACACCAAGTCTTAGAGAGCCATCTGTCTTTGCAACAAAAACTGCCGCTGAGCTCCAACTTGAGTGACTTGGTCTAATTAGTCCTTCCTTTAACAATTCATCCGTTTGATTTTTCAATTCCTTCACTTCCTTGGGGCCATTCTTCGAAGAATGAAAAATAGACCTCACATCAAAATTCAAGTCGATTCGAAATTCAATTTCCCTATATGGGGGTAAACATTTAACTTCCTCAAAAAATATGAAGATTCAATAACAACTGGTATTTCTTGTAGACATTTTTGAAATGAATTTATGGCATACATAAAACTATCCATTACTGGACTTGATTCTTCGTATGTTATTTTAAAAGGTTCATTTCTTTTATTTTCTAATTGCATCGTCCTTTTAACACAATCAAGAACAGCCGTATATTTAGATAACCAATCCATACTGAGTATAATCTCAAATCCAATCAAATTAAGGACCATTAGGTCACATGAAATTTTTTAGGATGGGTAGGCTACTTGTACTATTTCACGAACTATACCGAGATTATTTTTACTACGTATGGGGTTAGGGACATGGATTGTGGTATCTAATATTCTTGTGGTAAGTTTCAATTTGTCAACTAATTCTTTAAAAATAAAACCGTGGAAAGCCCCAGTATCAAATAATACTCTAACTAGATTTTCATTAATGTAGATATTACCTTCTAGAACTCTCTTGTCCTTCGCATCAGTCGAAGTTGAGGGTTCACCTTTAATGTCAAAAAATCTGACTTGTTCTTCTTTCTTTATCAATAGGCAATTCTTCTTTTAATGCCCTAGTTGATGACAATTGTATCAATTCCTATCATGAGCCTTAGGATTGTTACAAATGGTGACAAAATAACCCTTCTGTTGGCAATTATAATAAGTAATATCCTTCAAATTGTTTTCTTGCGGACCTCCTTCTGGCTTGCCTTGTCATGACTTCTTCCCAGAATGGTTGAACTTCCTTTTCTTCTAGTTATTTTTGCTGCTTTAAGTAGTGGGCAGATTCCTTTTGTCTAGAGTTTCATATCTGAAACCTATGTCTACCAAATCTACATAGGTTCCCTTTACATGCTCAGTCACGCTGTCCTGATATTATGCCTTAATCCCAACGATAAACATTTCATTTTTCTTTAAAGGAGTGTTTATCAGACCCGACCCAAAATGCGACAATTCACTGAACTTGTTGGAATATTATTCCACCGACGTCTCCTTCTGTTTTCAATCCATAAAACTTCGATAAAGGCTAGATTTTCCTGCAGCTGGCATATATTATTCTTCCATGACTTCCTTGAACCGTTCTCATGAGAAATTATCTTCTGAATCATTCAGAGTTATGGACTCCCACCATACTAGAGCCCCTTCTTGTAACTGTTAGGGAGATAATAACCTTTTCTTTTCTTTTTATATTCAATCCCTTAAAAATTCTTTCAAAAGAGCGGATCCAAGCCTAAGGTTCAATAATGGACTTCGTTCCTTTGAATGGTTTACCACCCAAATTGGTGTAATCTTTGCATAGCGTAGCAAAATTAATTTGAGGCTGCACAAGGATTACTACTTCCTCAATTATTGTAGCATTTGATTGACCGTCGGTGGCTGTAGTGTTGCTACCACCCTTCATCCTCTTTTATCACTCATATCTTACTATCTGCATATAGTAAGGAAACATAAATATAAATATAGACAAAATTATCTTAGGGAATGGGTATAAACTCGAATATACTTATTCGGATAATATTTCAAATATGCACTCTCTCTGACTAAACTCATTTTAGGGTATTACTAACCCTATCTCTAATGAGTTGACCCCATCCAGGCTTAGGTATTCACTCAACCATAAGCTTTGATACCAAATGTGATGACCCAACTCTTCGAACCTCAGAATAATCGACATTAATACATCCTCGGTATTCACATGCCGTAAATCCTGGTGTAGGAAAGACAGATTATCAAGGGGTAAAGAAAATAAAGATATGAGACAAAACAAAATATAATTTCACATCGCATTCAATATTTAATTATACATATGAGTAGTACATGCAATTACTCCAAATTGTTCCATCAGAGTTCCACCAGGTACTAATCCAGGCAGGATAGTTATATCTACCTATCATCACAAGTGCTGGTAGATACTTAATACAAAATACAGTGGAATTAATATAAATAGATGTCTATCTACATAGGACCTTCCAGCTTCATACTCCATCCAAAATGCTTCGAGCTTCTCCCAAAATGTTCCATGCTAACTAACTACTTGGCTGCCCATAAAAATGGGGCACTCGGAGTTTAAGGGAAAAGGAAAATAAACTTCAGGTCAGTCATGAGATTGGTATGAGAAAATAAAACTATGGATATTTGAAAACAAAAGGCATCTTATAAGACCACGCCGCACATAAACATAGAGCGGGTTTTTACCTTTTGATAACCAAATCATTTGCTATACAAATCTGGGATATTATTTTCAATGAATTTCTTTTGAAAACATGGAATGGATTTTTACCTTCATTCCATTTATTATCATTCCAAGTCTTCACTTTGAATACATAAATTGGTTCGAAGTGGTTTTCTGATAAGAATCACTCAAACCCAATCCCGGTTCCATCAAACCAACCATCGATAAAAAGATGTTAAGTAAATAGGTGTATATCATTTGATTAATTACTTTCTTTTTATCAAAAATATCTTCTAGAGATATATATCTTTAAAACATTTCTTTCTAGTATATATAGAATAATTAAACCCCCCCTTTAACTTTGGAAATACAAAATCAAATTCGTTTATTATAAACTACATTGCAAAACCTCATTGAGTAAAATGGGTCGATAGAAATTATACTATTTGTACTCAATGTCAGTTTCCGTTCAACCTTTACTATCTGTCGAATAACGACAAAATCACCTTTCAAATTTATACGGATAGTATAGGTTCCCTCCTCGGAATTTAATACCAAGCATAAGAATATTATTTCTATGCAATCCAAGTCATATTAAATTTGAAAAAAATTGAAGCTTTTATACTTGTCTCATTTTCGAAATTTTCGACCTTATTTATTCCTCGTCCAGGAAAAGGCCAGGTGATCCAGGGCAATGGTTGGTCCTAAACAGCTCCTTAGTTTAAGCACCTCACATCCAGATCTCACGAATAGAAAATTTCAGTCTAGTAGTCGGCTTTTAGAGCCAATATTAAATTACTTGATTTTAACATCTTTTAATCAATTGTTTATACTTTTTAAAATAAATTATAAAATCTTCAAATCATCTTTAAAGTACATAACTATTTATTTAAAAACATTTATAAAAGATTTAGGAAAGAATACTTAAATTTAATGCCATATTTCGAAGTTATTAAAAGTGCTGCAAATAGCGCTTTTAAGGCTTATTTGATCAAAACAACTTTTCGATCATTTAGGAATTCATTTTATAACTCAAATCTTTTAAAACATTTTAAAATATTAACAGAATTTATTCCATATTTTTAAAAAATTAAAATATATGTTTTAAAGAATTTGTCGCTTTGGTTTCCGAACTATCAAATCGCGACTATTTGAAAACTTGATTTCCTCATATTTTAAAATCTACTAAATGAAATCTCAATCGTTTTCTTTTGTTTGAAACCATGATTATAAGAGTTCAGAAAGTTCTTGTTACAAATAATTCCAACTCCGTATCCATCGTTTAAATGGATTTAACTTTCTACAGTGCGAAATCGCGAACTACCGTTACACGATGCATCTATTTTTGACTTAATTTTCATAACTTGTCAAAATTTTATCAAATTGGATTTTAGTGTTTATAAAACATATATAAATCATTTTAAACTATTTTAAAGAGGTTTAACAATCTCATATACACCATTTTATTTATTGTAGGAAAGTGGTCAGCTTTGTGATATTCGACGTATATTAAACATGAATCATTCAACATCAAAATAAACATATAATCAAGATCCAACTTGATGATCAAACATAATAAACAACCACAAAAATCATATCACATCATCAATATATACATATATACACATATATATATACATATTGTGTGTGTGCATATATATATATATATATATATACATATAATAAAGTTTCTCACTTGAACTTCGATCGGACTAACTTTAAAATGGCTATAGCTCCGCTACGATCACGCTGGAGCCTATAGAATCGAGTCTTGGACCTTTGGGAAGGCTTGGCCTATGTTTGCTAATGGAGATGGAAAATAGTGAATTTGCTTGGGTTTTAAAGAGTTTTGATAATATAAACTTGCTATAAAAATTTAATTTCTTTTTTCAATAAGTTTTCTTAGGCATGAGGCCATTAATGCAGATAAGAAGTGAAGAAGCTTGTGAATTTTTATAAAGAAATGAAATGAATGAAGTGAAGATAGATGGGTGCTATTTATAGGCAAAAGTGAGGATGAAAATATCTTAATTTTTATACACAAATACACCACCATTTGCTCACCTCCCCACTCCCCTCCTACCTCGTCATGTTCGACTATGTATCCCCCTATGTGTGTGTACCCATCTGCTTCTACATGTTGTGTAAGATTTTGACTTTGGTCTGCTTAAGTGTTCAGTTTTTAGGAAAATATCTTGATATTTTGTAATGTATATATATTTAAATGTGTAGGTATATTTGTATGTTTACGTGTGTTCATGTGCATGTGAATGTGTTCGTGTATATGTACATGTATATGTGCATATGTATATCTCAAATGATTCGTAATGTTGCACAACTTCCTATGTTGAATCGTTACGGATTCCGATTTTGATTTCCAGTCATATTTTCACTTCTTATTTAATATGTATATATTTGTAAATAAATTATGATAATAATATTTCTATCATTATATAATAATTAAAAGGGCTAATTCAATAATTAAAATAATTATTAAATCATTTAAACTCAATTTAAATTCAAAAATAATTTATTTCAAAATATTGGTATCATCGATGATGTCATAAAGCGATTTTATTTTCAAAAATAAAATAAATAGTTTTATTACGTATTCTAACTCATATATGTAAATGAGTGTATGTATCCAACTCCGCGCATGATGTCAGATGGTCAAAGAGCTGTTTATTGATAGAACGGTTTTCAGTCATTTTATCGACGTATTTTCCAATGTATGTATTTTTGCAAATCATAAGATTATTAATATTGTTTATTTTTCAAAACATTATCATTTATGTTAAAAAATCTTATATTTGAATATTTCAAAAAAAAATTGTGGGTCATTACATATAAGCTAATGTGTATAAATATGTATTGGGGGTGTGTGTGTTTATGCACATTCACATATGTATGTAACTATGCATGTATGTATGTATACATATTCATGTATATATGTATACATATGTATATATGTTGCCTAAACATAGATTTCAAACTACGAATATTACATTCATGTATAATATTTTGCGTGAATGAACTTAAAACATACAAATTAATTTAATATAACTAATTATCAAGCCAAGCTCAATGCTTAAACTACCACATGTAATAAATGAGTTTTAAAAAAAAATCAAATCTAACTTTGATAATTAACCCTTATTTCTTCTAGCCTTAAAATTCATTTATTTTACTTTTTAAAGACAACAAAGTGACAATTTGTTCCTCGGCATACAAACGCAGTATCCTATGAAGAAGTTTCAAAATAATAAATTACCTAATAGCCGTTAATAAGTCATCACCGTCACCTTGACTGCTAAAATACAATAAGATAAGAGGAAGATGGTTGCATAAAAAATAAAGCTTGATTGAAAGGGAAGCATATTTATTTCAAGAGGTGGATCTGCACTACTCCTAGCTTTTGATTTTAAAGGCCAAAAACTAAACATGAGATTAATCATCTACATAAACTAAGTTAAAAACATGGGATTATTGAAGAAACAAAACCTCTACATTGATGGAAAAGGGATTAAAAATTATTTAATGGCTCTATCCATTAGAACAATAAAATTGACTAGATTTTTTTATTAGAGAGGAAGCAAGTCGATATTATAGCAATTATCAATTACTAAGGAATTCACAAAAAAATGACATTATTGTATAAATCCCATTAAGAATATAGTGTCTTTGTAATGCATCCGTATATTTATCCCACAATATAAGTTCATAATCTAACTGAATCTAATATGGCCAACCCAAGTATGCAAAAATCCCCCTATATCAGATGTTAGCTTTACTTAGCAACAATATGGACCTGATTCTAAAGAGCCAAAACACAAATGTTGTGTAAAGTATTACAAATTCATCTCATCTATTTTATTAATTATTAGATATCATTAATTCAAGATGATCATATGGAAATACAGCAAGGAAAAGAATATTTAATTAATTTAATACAAATGATGGGTTGTGACAAAAATGATATTTTACTCGTTCCATTTTAGAAGCAACTTTATTTGTTAAAGATGTCATTAGTTCCTATCCCAAATGATAAATAATATGGAGAAAATAAAATATAAAATTAGATCACCTTCCTTACACTTTTATTAGTTTCATTCTTTTATGTTTGAGATAACTCTAACATCTTAGAGCAAAATATCAACATCTTGAATCAATTTATTTCCCAAAGACATATTTACGAAGACATTTATCTTGAGTTGTACTTAAAGGTCCTAGTTTCGGTCCCATAGGCATACATAAAAATGATTTTTAAAATATATACAGTTGCATACTCAATACAGAATGCAAGCAATTTTCAAAATTCCAAACTATTTTTTTATAAATATTATTAAGTAATTTACTAATGAATAACTATATAAAAAATACAACTGTGCATTGAGAATAATTCATATTTGAAATTATTATGAAAGAAATCTATATCTCTATTTGTATGAATATGAGCTACCAAAATATATATTTTCACAATGTCAATTGGTGATGTACAGAGTGATCTAATGTAGGAGACTATATTTTACACTTTATAAAGAGACAATTATGTGATTAAGGAAACATAAAAAATAAATAAGCAACAGTTGGAAAGAAGCTTACAACTTCAATCCACTATTGAAAACAAAGTTCGAAGGCTTCATAATTTTTGATGATTCCTATCAAACCTACAATAAAATTATTTGATGATATCATAAGCAAAGCCATAAAGTTACATCCTTAGAATCATTCAAATTTAAAATTAACTTAATTCTATCAAAAATTTAACCGGTTCATGCTTTCACATAATGCATTAAAAAACAATTATATGAAACTCACCACTGCAAGATATATTCATCTAAATAATAGTTTCCATTATTTCCTAACTGAGAAAATATATCACTATTTTTACATATAAAGTCATTGTAATGTAATCTTAAACGTCAATCCCCATGCTATAATGAAATATATTTAATGAAACTATCTATTGATGAATTTTTTGCACCCAAAATTCAAGTGTACATCCTTTTGTGCAAAAAAATGAGCAGTTGAAACTATTTGTGGCCATTAAGTACATAATATTTAACTCATGGTGCTCAAAAGTGTTTATGTTCCAAATGGATAAACAATAATGTGAAAGCATGTCCACATGAATTTAAGTATAAAAATGTATTACATTATACAGTGCTCAATTAAATGTAGTGTGATTATATTAAGAATAAGATTGAGGGAGAAAATGCCAAAAAAAACTCATCAAAATTGTGAGAAAAATGCATGTTCTTTCAAAAATTATGATAATAAATAAGAGGAAAGGGCACATATTCAGTTCAATATATATTACAATAAATGTAGAAGAAAAACTCATGCAGTGTAAGGAGAGAAAATCAGATGTTATGTCCTCTTTATAGAGGCTTTTGCTGGTTCACTCTCATTTCTGAGTTAGAAATTATGGAATTTTCAACTTATGCTTTATATATACTTGATCCACTACTTTGAGTAGGAATTGGAGAAGTTGGTGGCTTTAGATCAGCATACCTATCAAATAGTTAAACATTAGTATGCTTAACTAGCATCTCAATTTCAACCACAAATATTTATTTTCATTCACTTACATATAAAAAGGAGATTGTAGGAATGCCTTTGGTAAATTCCTAGTATTAGTTTCCACTTCAATAGCTAAACTAGTAGATTTCTTATCTTCAATTGCTAGAATTAGATCTAATACAGATTCTAGTGACAGTTGCAGACATCAATATGAATATAAATTCAGATACGAAAAAATATGAATATACTGAAGTATCTTGTTATGTACATAGATAGTTTAACCATGCCTGAATTACCAAAGCAAACATTCCATAGAAATGTGTGGTTTGTTACATGTAGGTTGAAATTCTCAAACATAGTCGAAGTTTAACACATGATAATGCATTAATAAAATGATGTAAGTATGTGTGTGTATAAAAATACATAATATGACCAAAATGATGCATGAATAAATATAAGAAGCCATAACAGCTAAAAATGAGAATAAATACATATAAATTAGAGTAAGTTTAAAACTTTTTAGTTAGTCGAGTTAACTGCACAATCTCATTATAGTTAAATGAACTAAAAACACAACCTACTTTGATAATTGATATGTGAAGCATTATTGCAATCAGGAATATAGGTGTAAATTTTGTATGATTGTCCAACGTCTGGCTCGGTCCGAGGCTGTAAGGCATTTCTGTATGCTTCTTATTTAGGACCGAATCAGGACAAGGAAGAGTTTTATAAAAAAAAGTCCATCCAAAAATGTTCGATGTTATTCTATTGTCCGAACATTGTCCATCTATTGTTCGGCTCATACGAACAATGTTCGAACTTAAAGCTTGTTCGGTCTGTGTTCGTCATAAGACAAGACTAGAACATATCTCCATCTGGTCCAGTCCGACCTATTTACACCCCTAATCAAGAAGCCGTCATCCAAATACACATACCAATTTATATACACATATTCCTAATGAAAACAAATTTTGAAGAGTGTGCATGCTCGTACTTTTAGAAGACAATGTTTTTAAGTCGGTTGTTTACATTGTAACAATCACCCCTTGATTCTAAGAGCAACTCCAACTGTTGGAGAGTTCTCGAATCTGCGCCGAAGATAAGCTCCAACAGGGTATAGAATATTGTAGAGTGTGAAAAGGGGGGGCAAAGTTTGGATAATCCAGATCAGATGAGGCGCCTGTTAGACAGACGCCTGGATACCAAGCGCCTGTTGAACAGGCGTCTGGTACCCAGGCGTCTGTTTAACACGCGCCTTTAGTTTCCCCCTTAACGGCTATCCCAACAGCCATATTTCCACTTCAAATACAACTACCCTCATCTTCTTCCCTTCACAACCAATTTCCTTCATCCATCATAATTTTTACTCTCACTGATCTCAACTGAACATGTATTCCGATTTCGACGTCGATGCTGCAAGGTGCATTTTTGAAGACTACGACTTACAAGACGTTACGGTTCCGATTGGGGGAGGGGTAACTAACACAAGTTAGAGTGCTGTAGAAGACTACGATCTTTGCTACATTTACTGTGCGCTCTCAGTCGATCCTATCTGAGGGGCCGATCAAAGAAGTGAGACTTTTTTGGGCAAAATTACTAATTACTACAATTGGAAGAACATCGATCAGAAAAGAATGTTATCTTCAGTCAAAGGTCATTATGGAAAAATTAATCGTCAGACGCAAACGTTCGATTCTCAAATTTTCAAGCTAAAGCAAACGAATCCTAGTGGATTTGGAAATGAAAAGCATTTGGTAAGCTTTAATATAATTTCATTGTTCTACTTTTTATTATAGTTCTCTAATTATACTAACCTTTTTTATTACAGAGAATGGCCGCAAACAAGTTGTTCAAACAGATCTATAAACCTGATAGTAAACAAGCACCATATTTTTATCAGTTCATGCATGTTTATGATATGTTGGTCGAGCACGTTAAATGGAAATCATCGCTTTAGAAAACCGTTCAACAAGTCCAATCAAACAGTGGTCGTGGTAAAACGCGTAAGTATTTGAAAAATGCTCCAAACACTCTAATACCGTGCTATATTCGCCTCATTCGGTCTGCGTAAGTATTGATCACCGTAAATGTCCACGGTAGCTTGACAGAAATGCTCCAAGCACTCTAATACCGTGCTTTCCGCCACTTTCAAATTTTCATCAAGCGCGTCTACTGGTTCTGCATATGCAAGCATTCTTAGTGCAGCTGTCATTTTTTGAATTCCAGTCAATCCCATTGTACGAGATGCATTGGGTTTGAAGATAAAATATTTGTCATTCTGCTTGATACATTGTAGGATTCTAAGAAATAGAGGTCGCCGCATGTGGAATCTTCATCTAAAATCAGCATCTGTGTAAGTAGGATTTGAAACAAAGTAGTCTTCCATCAACCTGTCATTGTGCCATGAATGTCTACGATTTTATACCGACGATCAAAAACTGATCCACCATGTTTCCTGCTCAATTGACCAACCTGTAATGCAGCCATACTTATTAGTTCTTTTTCGCGACGAAAATGATCTTCCATCATTTCATCAAATTCGTCGTCGCTATCATCAAAAAATATATAATCTTCTGTAGTCATTTGTTATATTTTAAATTTTATGAAATAAGAATGAGCAATAATACTTCTAGCATCTAACAAGCTTTTTGTAGCTTAAATCACATGTTGGCTTTCATAACAAAACAAATAATCATTACTAGTTGGCGGGTAGCATTAATTCAATTCAACCACTATCTATAAAGTAGATTCCATTTATGTCACATCTGTAGTGTCTCGTCCCATCTAAACACTATTGACTGTTGACGCAGTGTCTCGTCCCATCATACAATTGTAGCCATGTTCTTAACATACACTATTGATTGTTGATACAATGTCTCGTCTGCAGTGTCATGTCTTCAGTGTCTCGTCCACTCCATACACTGTTGACTGTTGATGCAGTGTCTCGTCCCATTATACGACTGTAGCCATGTTCTTAAGGCAATAATACAGAAAGAAACAAGACAATGTTACTGAAACACCCAAACATTAATACAGTAAACGATAATACATACACAAACAATAATATACTCCACAATAATACAACTAACAAAAATACCCTAACTAGGACTTAGAACTGACACTAAGAAACTACCGGTTACGGTCAAATTGTAGGTTTTGTACGATATTTCGAAGACGTCTTATTTCTCGTTCCAGCTCGTTGGCATATGTTATGGCCCTTGGGCACAGCCGGTCATCAACTCATTCTACATAATTGCACCCTACAGGCCAAAAATGACACAACTGGATTCGATGACCAATATCTTCGCCATCAGCTCTAACCACAACTTCAACTTTATAACTAAAGTGGCAACATACCGCGTAAGAGTCAACCTCTTGCTCAACCGAAGGTTGCAAATTTGGTACTTGTTCAACCTCCTGTGGTTGTTAATGAACCAACTGTTCATGCAGAGGTTGAACAACGGTGCATTCATACAGAGGTTGAACATCTTTTTAAAGTGTGAATTGGTCAAGATTTGGGAATTCACGAGCAACGTCCTCATAATGCTGGCCTTGGTAATTTATATTCCAATCTTCATCGGTGTGTTCGCTTTCCGTTGGAACGTAGCTGAAATCAGAGTCAATAGATGATGACCAGGAAGGCATTGATACAGCGATTAGAAGATTGAAGGAGCAGAGAACTGAATTGTGTGTTTGAGAAGAAAAGCTCTTACGTATTTATTGAAGCGTGTGAATGCTAAAAATTATTTATGTTTAAATATGAGCATTGTATTTTGATTTGACAGTACAGTAGAAAGTGAAATTACTCATAAACAAGACAATAATAAATATGCATACACAGAAACAATAATACACTCAACAATAATACACTCAAATTATGGATATCCAAATCGTTCTAGCCAATTTTGACATATGATATAAGCCTTACGTCCACTGAATGTGTTGTGATATTTGAGAAAGTAACGACCTTCAAATGTGGAACTAGTTTGTTCGAACAAATTTTCAAATATTACCTCATTGATAACCGTACTGTACCACGTACAGGCGTTGCAGAAATTCCCATAAGCAGTCATCAACTCTACCTTCGCACGTCTACTACTGCCTCAACATTGCTATTGTAAAGTTCAGCAATAGTGTCCCAAAACTGATTTGCCATTATCTCCTCATCGTCGCGCATCTGATCAGTGTATAAAAAAAATTTACTAACAGTTTCAATTCTGTAGTCGAAAATATCATGTTAGACATTGATTGAATTTACCGAACTTTTAAATGTTGTGACATTTGAATATAACACTTTATCTTAAATAAAGAGGTCGTAATCCGCATCAAAAAAATGAAGCATGGGATTAACGTCCACATGTCAAACATCCATAAACTTTTCGAGTAACAAACACAACTGTGTTTGTTACTTCAACATTTCGACTTCATATACGCTTAATAATAAACAAGCATAAATTATAATCAACACAATGTCATACTTAACATAAAATATAATCGACACAATGCCATAACATATAGACAATCATATACAACAGTAACATCATCACCAACATAATATGCAACCAACTAATGTAAGGTGAAAAATAATAACATAGTCTAAAACATCTAAATGCAGCACATCAATCTATGTGATCGAAACCGCTTTCAATCTCCTCACCGTCTCCACTATCGTCGTCACTGTCATCGTGACGTCATCAAAGTCATGAGGCTCAGGTCCAGCATGGAGCTGCTCCTGAAGCTGCTGAATCTGCGTCTGTAATCCCTATATATGCGCATCATACTGAGTCTGCTGCTGGACTGCAGTCTGGTAACTCTGATACATCATCAATGTATAATCGATCGTCATACGCTCAAATGCAGCAATCATCCGTCTATCATAATCCATGTACTGAGAAAATTGATATGCGCACAAGAAAAATTATACATAGGTGAAGAATATAATGACAAGTAATTTAAAGAAAATTTAAAATTCGAACAAACCCGATGAAGCTGATACAATCAAGCGGATAGTACAGCCGTAATAGCATCATCTATAGGATACTGCAAGGGATACTCTACCACTTGACCATGTACATCATACGCTCTAAACGAATGAGGAGGGGGTCGAAAGTAGGATGCTACGTGTACTGAGACGATGTAGGCTCAAAGGTGGCAGATGGTAGTGGAACTCTACCAGAGGAGGTACACGAACCAATATGATCGGAGTTCAAACCCCAAATATAATCAGGCAACGCATAAGCACGTGAGGCTACTCGAGCCCAATATGAATCAAAGTCTCCCAGAACTGTAAAAGGCTCACCATCCACCCATCCTGCACCCCTCATCGCGAGAATATAAGCTGATCCAACCCTAATATCACCATACATATTATCCCATGGTAGCGGATCCGATGGAATGCGAACTATACCATACAACTTGTAACGACCCTAGATTTTAATTTAGTTTAAATTGATAATTTAATGAATTTTTCAATAAAATGGTTAATAATAATTTGAATTTATAAATTTAATATAAAACAATAAATATTAAAGTAAAATAAACAATTTAAGTTAAAATAAAAGAGGAATAAAAATATAAAGTAAAGATGTTGGATAAATTCTAATATCATGTTTATATTACAAAATAATAAGTATAAGACATACAAGTATATAGACAAATGTTTGATAAGTAACACATTGGAAACAAATCAAATTGGGTAAGTATAACACAAGATAGTAAATTATATTTAAGTATAAAGACAAGTATGCAGGCAACAAGACAATGAACATATAATTAACTCAAGCAAAATACAAAGAAAAGGAAACAGTGCAAATACATTTATATCTATAAAACAAGACACATGCATTTAATGAAACATACCTCTAGCATTTAATGCCAGCACCTTCAACATGTTTTTGTACACAAGGAAGTAATGTCACCCTGTACACTCTTTTATATATCAACTTCCTCTCTATTCGTTCATTCCAAGCTGTGAGAATCTGAAGTAATGTTATCTCAAACTAAAAACAAACTTTAGTTTAAAAAACATCAAAACATTTCAAGCCTGAGAGCAAAAGCTTCAATCAGTTCAACAAGCTTCCCTGTATCCTCTGCTCTTCATACAAGTGAGTAACATCATATTGTTTTATTATTTGAAGTTGAACCTGTTGCATATACATATCTGGAAATAGTATGTTAGTACATCTATATATATTCTCTAAGTATTTGTAAGATGGGTGTTTTGCACAGGTTATGCTATATTGTCCTCTGTCTGGAGTTTTAAAGCACAAACATTTGGAAAAAAAAACTTATTTCCATTCAACTTACTGGTCGTTTGAACCTAAGATTAAAACAAAGTTTATTAGTTATAACATATACTCAAGATTTAAAATACAATTAAGTGAAAACAACTTATAAATGTTTCTGGAAACCCAAAAAATACTGAGCAACTTGAGATAAGTCGAAAATCTAATCTTTTTAATTCATGAATTCAGGAATATAGATCGAATTCTTAAACCAAAACATGAATTTTAAATCAAAAATCTTGATTTTTAGTGTTGGAATAAAGGAGCAGTTTGGGGTTGAACTGAAAATGGAATTTTGGCAATTTCTGACAACTCCGATGATCTGGGAGGTTGGGGTCTCGTGTGGAGGTGGATGAGTCTATGACAATGGTGGGAAAAATGGTCGGAGGTACTCTCAATCCTCGAGGTGATGGCGGCGTGAGGTTTTTACTTTTAGACCTAGTTTTTTCGATGACGAGAATTCCGTCTCGTTCGTTGTCTATAGGCGACCGAGTTCGCCGTAGTTTGGGGTGATGGTAGAGGCGACGTCGACGAAGCCATGGCCGAAGTCTCAGGCCCTACGGTGGTCGGGTTGTGGCGAACGTCGCCGTTCCAGGTTTTGGAGTTGGTGAAGTTGTTTTGCTCCAGTTCGACCAAATGTCTCGTTTTTGATTTCGAGGTTATCTCGATGACCTGGGTGATTGTACCGATTGAGGGGGACATAGTCGAGATGCTGATGATCAGAGAGGTGATCGGAGAAGCCCAGATATGTGTGCACGATGCACATGGTTACGCTAGGGTCAGTGATAAAAGAGAAGAAGAAGAAAGAAAGGGGAAAGAAAGATTAAGGAAAAAGGGAGGAAGGGGAAGCTCGAGTTTGAACACGTGAAAAAGCATATTTGGCTCGAAGCAACCTGGGTTTGAATTTATGAAGGGGGAACTCGAAGCAGGCTGTTGTTCTTATCGAGGAAGTTTCACGTGTTGCTCGAAGTAGATAAGGGGGAGGCTCGGGTTGAAGTTGTTCAGGTTTAAACCTGTAACAGTTTTTAACAGATTTAAATTTTAGTTTTTAAATTTAAAATCAAAGTCAAACTGAGTCTAAATAAAACTTTAAGTATAATTCAAGTTAGATTTGTACAATTAGATTTTTATTTAAACCAATGAATTTTAACGGTTAATCAAACTTATAATTATTTAGAAATGTAATCAAATAAATGTTAATAAATGTCATCAACTAGATTATCTTATAATTAATTAATTTAATAATAATCTTTGTAATAGTTTAAATGAAATTACTTAAGGGGAAGTAATTAAGGAATTAATGACTTATTGTAATTAATTGAGTAATTTGATTAATTTGAATTAATTTAGTTTAATTAATTTGGATTTAATCACTTGATATTTGGAAGTATAATTGCCTGGAGAAGTAATTGATGGATAATTATTGGAGGAAATTAATTGGATGATGTTTGTTAATAAAAGTAATTGGAGTATAATTACTTCAAATTAATCGAGAGGCAACTAAGGATTTTTAATTAAATATAAATTAATATTTAAAAGTTGATTAATCAAGTGGTTGAGCAATAATTAATTCAAGAATAATGTGATAAATCAATTAAGGTAATAAATTTGAGATTTATTTATATAGTTAAAGGTTAGTTAACTAAAGAAAATGATTAAAGATAAATTAATTAGTCAAAAGGAGATAAATTAAAGATTAATTAATAAATATGATAAATTAAGTATAATTTAATTAAGGTAATTGATCAATTAATTTATATTAAATGAATTTGAAAATTAATTCATCAGGATTGGATAACCAATTCATAAGTAATCAATTTACTAGGAAATAAATTGAATTGATTAGGATTAAACAATTAATTAATCCTGCTTACAAATGTTTATTGAATGCTTATGAATGATTGTATTGTATGAAATGCCTTGAATTGATTATCCTATCTGATTTGTGATATTTTGTTCTGTAGATTGAGCAGTGTATATTTATTTGCATTTGTATATTATCTGTGAATCTGTGAATGGACGATGAGCGTTATAGTTTATATCGCTTATCAACTATATTTCTGTGTTTTAATATTTGATGATTGATGATGTGGCACTTTTATTGTGTTAAACCCCTGGACCACACCATACACACACAAATATGAATTTCACGAGGAAATCGATTAAGTCACAGATTTTTGAAAATAGTTTTGAATTTGAATTTTTAAATTCAAATGGTTTGAAAATGGATTGGGTTTGAAGTGAAAAGCTTTTGAAATGGAATTTCAAAGATGGAAATTTATTTTGAATAACTGGATTAAGTGTTGGAATTTAAATACTTTGATTTAAATTTGAATTCAAAATTAGGAATTGAATTCTGTAATTTGAAACTAGGGATTAACGATATTATACTAGTCATTATGAGCTAAACCATTTTTAAAGTATTATTTTTGAAAATTTGAATTAACCCAAAGATTGTAACTTGTATAAATGAAATCGGGTTTTTCGAAATAAGACTGTTGTTTCAAAATAATAAAAAGCTTTCATAGGAGAAACGAATTTCAAATTATATAGAAGGGATTTCAAGTTTAAACTGAAATAGTTTACCAAGTTATTGATGAATATTTGGAAATGAATTTTGAAAGAGAATATTTGGGAACGAACTTTGAAAGATATAAGTTAAATCTTAATTTAAAGATTTAATGAATTAAATCCAATTTATTTGGAATTGTTTTGAAATCCAGGAATGAATCTTTGAGAAACTAGGCGATCTTCATGAAATAAATCTTTTGTTTAAAAGATTAGAAATCAGTCTAGAGTTGGGTTTTTCAGATAGCTAGGTTCAGTAGATTATCTGGAGTTAGTTCAGTCTTTGGATCACACCAGTCTTGCTGAGCTTGGTGCATCGTTATTGGGGGTTCGAGCTATTGCTGGATTGATTCTTGGAAATGGAGTTGCAGTTTTTGAAGTTCTTCCTTGAAGACTATCTTAGAGTTATTTGTTCCGCTGCTGGTGTTATCGTTTTCTTTTCCGCTGCTATTTTTATTGTATCATATCTCTGATGTATATTGATATCTACTGGATCATCTGTTGTATCAGATATTGTATCAAAGCTGTATATCAATGTATTATTCTTTTATTCCGCTGTGTTATTTACTTAATGTTGTTATAAGCTCCGGCGAATCGGATTTGAACGGTCGAATCTATGGCATTCGAATACGATATGAAGTATGGATGTCGATTTTCGAGCGTGAAAAATCCGAAACGTTACAATTGGTATCATAGCTAAGGTTGAAACTTTAGCTCAGGAGTATAACACGTTAAGTAGCTCATTAGAGATAGGGTGAAGTATATCCTAGAATGAGTGTATCCCTAAGATATCTATTTGAATGCCTCAGTAAATTCTCTTACTATTCACCGATAGTAAGTATGAGTGCAAGAAGAGAACGCGATAGGAGACAGGGGAGTATCACTATAAATGGTCGATGCCCTACAACAGTGGAAATAACTTTCTTATCAATTTCCTTTGATTCGTTTCTAAATTCTTTTGATTGTTTTGTAACAGCTCCAGAAAGAAGTTCAGTCCGATGATGGCCCTACGAATCGTTGGAGGAAATCTTTACTTCGTATTTTCATCAATTTCTTATCAGTTTTTCGTTTTAAACTTTAATGAATTTGAAATTTAGAATTAAAATTTTGAATAAATTGGAAATTTGAAATTGAATTAAATTGATTAATGAAATATGAAGGATAATTTGAATTGTATCGATAAAACGATTTCGTTTAAACCAAATTTGAGATTCTATTATAATTTCTCGGGTGGATCGAAGTCCGAAGAGGGACAAATTGGTATATATATTTTGAGATATTCCGACTTAGATTTTGGAATCTATATCTTGTGTTTGAGGAATTATAGGAGATCGAATCTGTCTATCTCTGTGTTGTTTTCGTGCCTGCGAATTTCGAGGATGAAATTTTTTTAAGGGGGGAAGTTTGTAACGACCCTAGATTTTAATTTAGTTTAAATTGATAATTTAATGAATTTTTGAATAAAATGGTTAATAATAATTTGAATTTATAAATTTAATATAAAACAATAAATATTGAAGTAAAATAAACAATTTAAGTTAAAATAAAAGAGGAATAAAAATATAAAGTAAAGATGTTGGATAAATTCTAATATCATGTTTATATTACAAAATAATAAGTATAAGACATACAAGTATATAGACAAATGTTTGATAAGTAACACATTGGAAACAAATCAAATTGGGTAAGTATAACACAAGATAGTAAATTATATTTAAGTATAAAGACAAGTATGCAGGCAAGAAGACAATGAACATATAATTAACTCAAGAAAAGTACAAAGAAAAGGAAACAGTGCAAATACATTTATATCTATAAAACAAGACACATGCATTTAATGAAACATACCTCTAGCATTTAATGCCAGCACCTTCAACATGTTTTTGTACACAAGGAATTAATGTCACCCTGTACACTCTTTTATATATCAACTTCCTCTCTATTCGTTCATTCCAAGCTGTGAGAATCTGAAGTAATGTTATCTCAAACTAAAAACAAACTTTAGTTTAAAAAACATCAAAACATTTCAAGCCTGAGAACAAAAGCTTCAATCAGTTCAACAAGCTTCCCTGTATCCTCTGCTCTTCATACAAGTGAGTAACATCATATTGTTTTATTATTTGAAGTTGAACCTGTTGCATATACATATCTGGAAATAGTATGTTAGTATATCTATATATATTCTCTAAGTATTTGTAAGATGGGTGTTTTGCACAGGTTATGCTATATTGTCCTCTGTCTGGAGTTTTAAAGCACAAACATTTGGAAAAAAAAAACTTATTTCCATTCAACTTACTGGTCGTTTGAACCTAAGATTAAAACAAAGTTTATTAGTTATAACATATACTCAAGATTTAAAATACAATTAAGTGAAAACAACTTATAAATGTTTCTGGAAACCAAAAAAAAATACTAAGCAACTTGAGATAAGTCAAAAATCTAATCTTTTTAATTCATGAATTCAGGAATATAGATCGAATTCTTAAACCAAAACATGAATTTTAAATCAAAAATCTTGATTTTTAGTGTTGGAATAAAGGAGCAGTTTGGGGTTGAACTGAAAATGGAATTTTGGCAATTTCTGACAACTCCGATGATCTGGAAGGTCGGGGTCTCGTGTGGAGGTGGATGAGTCTATGACAATGGTGGGAAAAATGGTCGGAGGTACTCTCAATCCTCGAGGTGATGGCGGCGTGAGGTTTTTACTTTTAGACCTAG
Organism: Allium cepa; assembly: GCA_030765085.1. Classification (NCBI taxonomy): domain Eukaryota; kingdom Viridiplantae; phylum Streptophyta; class Magnoliopsida; order Asparagales; family Amaryllidaceae; genus Allium; species Allium cepa. The sequence continues at coordinate 879,419,084 of CM060934.1, forward strand.
TTTTTTCGATGACGAGAATTCCGTCTCGTTCGTTGTCTATAGGCGACCGAGTTCGCCATAGTTTGGGGTAATGGTAGAGGCGACGTCGACGAAGCCATGGCCGAAGTCTCAGGCCCTACGGTGGTCGGGTTGTGGCGAACGTCGCCGTTCCAGGTTTTGGAGTTGGTGAAGTTGTTTTGATCCAGTTCGACCAAATGTCTCGTTTTTGATTTCGAGGTTATCTCGATGACCTGGGTGATTGTACCGATTGAGGGGGACGTAGTCGAGATGTTGATGATCAAAGAGGTGATCGGAGAAGCCCAGATATGTGTGCACGATGCACATGGTTAGGCTAGGGTCAGTGATAAAAGAGAAGAAGAAGAAAGAAAGGGGAAAGAAAGATTAAGGAAAAAGGGAGGAAGGGGAAGCTCGAGTTTGAACACGTGAAAAAGCATATTTGGCTCGAAGCAACCTGGGTTTGAATTTATGAAGGGGGAACTCGAAGCAGGCTGTTGTTTTTATCGAGGAAGTTTCACGTGTTGCTCGAAGTAGATAAGGGGGAGGCTCGGGTTGAAGTTGTTCAGGTTTAAACCTGTAACAGTTTTTAACAGATTTAAATTTTAGTTTTTAAATTTAAAATCAAAGTCAAACTGAGTCTAAATAAAACTTTAAGTATAATTCAAGTTAGATTTGTACAATTAGATTTTTATTTAAACCAATGAATTTTAACGGTTAATCAAACTTATAATTATTTAGAAATGTAATCAAATAAATGTTAATAAATGTCATCAACTAGATTATCTTATAATTAATTAATTTAATAATAATCTTTGTAATAGTTTAAATGAAATTACTTAAGGGGAAGTAATTAAGGAATAAATGACTTATTGTAATTAATTGAGTAATTTGATTAATTTGAATTAATTTAGTTTAATTAATTTGGATTTAATCACTTGATATTTGGAAGTATAATTGCCTGGAGAAGTAATTGATGGATAATTATTGGAGGAAATTAATTGGATGATGTTTGTTAATAAAAGTAATTGGAGTATAATTACTTCAAATTAATCGAGAGCAACTAAGGATTTTTAATTAAATATAAATTAATATTTAAAAGTTGATTAATCAAGTGGTTGAGCAATAATTAATTCAAGAATAATGTGATAAATCAATTAAGGTAATAAATTTGAGATTTATTTATATAGTTAAAGGTTAGTTAACTAAAGAAAATGATTAAAGATAAATTAATTAGTCAAAAGGAGATAAATTAAAGATTAATTAATAAATATGATAAATTAAGTATAATTTAATTAAGGTAATTGATCAATTAATTTATATTAAATGAATTTGAAAATTAATTCATCAGGATTGGATAACCAATTCATAAGTAATCAATTTACTAGGAAATAAATTGAATTGATTAGGATTAAACAATTAATTAATCCTGCTCACAAATGTTTATTGAATGCTTATGAATGATTGTATTGTATGAAATGCCTTGAATTGATTATCCTATCTGATTTGTGATATTTTGTTCTGTAGATTGAGCAGTGTATATTTATTTGCATTTGTATATTATCTGTGAATCTGTGAATGGACGATGAGCGTTATAGTTTATATCGCTTATCAACTATATTTCTGTGTTTTAATATTTGATGATTGATGATGTGGCACTTTTATTGTGTTAAACCCCTGGACCACACCATACACACACAAATATGAATTTCACGAGGAAATCGATTAAGTCACAGATTTTTGAAAATAGTTTTGAATTTGAATTTTTAAATTCAAATGGTTTGAAAATGGATTGGGTTTGAAGTGAAAAGCTTTTGAAATGGAATTTCAAAGATGGAAATTTATTTTGAATAACTGGATTAAGTGTTGGAATTTAAATACTTTGATTTAAATTTGAATTCAAAATTAGGAATTGAATTCTGTAATTTGAAACTAGGGATTAACGATATTATACTAGTCATTATGAGCTAAACCATTTTTAAAGTATTATTTTTGAAAATTTGAATTAACCCAAAGATTGTAACTTGTATAAATGAAATCGGGTTTTTCGAAATAAGACTGTTGTTTCAAAATAATAAAAAGCTTTCATAGGAGAAACGAATTTCAAATTATATAGAAGGGATTTCAAGTTTAAACTGAAATAGTTTACCAAGTTATTGATGAATATTTGGAAATGAATTTTGAAAGAGAATATTTGGGAACGAACTTTGAAAGATATAAGTTAAATCTTAATTTAAAGATTTAATGAATTAAATCCAATTTATTTGGAATTGTTTTGAAATCCAGGAATGAATCTTTGAGAAACTAGGCGATCTTCATGAAATAAATCTTTTGTTTAAAAGATTAGAAATCAGTCTAGAGTTGGGTTTTTCAGATAGCTAGGTTCAGTAGATTATCTGGAGTTAGTTCAGTCTTTGGATCACACCAGTCTTGCTGAGCTTGGTGCATCGTTATTGGGGGTTCGAGCTATTGCTGGATTGATTCTTGGAAATGGAGTTGCAGTTTTTGAAGTTCTTCCTTGAAGACTATCTTAGAGTTATTTGTTCCGCTGCTGGTGTTATCGTTTTCTTTTCCGCTGCTATTTTTATTGTATCATATCTCTGATGTATATTGATATCTACTGGATCATCTGTTGTATCAGATATTGTATCAAAGCTGTATATCAATGTATTATTCTTTTATTCCGCTGTGTTATTTACTTAATGTTGTTATAAGCTCCGGCGAATCGGATTTGAACGGTCGAATCTATGGCATTCGAATACGATATGAAGTATGGATGTCGATTTTCGAGCGTGAAAAATCCGAAACGTTACATTTGGTATCATAGCTAAGGTTGAAACTTTAGCTCAGGAGTATAACACGTTAAGTAGCTCATTAGAGATAGGGTGAAGTATATCCTAGAATGAGTGTATCCCTAAGATATCTATTTGAATGCCTCAGTAAATTCTCTTACTATTCACCGATAGTAAGTATGAGTGCAAGAAGAGAACGCGATAGGAGACAGGGGAGTATCACTATAAATGGTCGATGCCCTACAACAGTGGAAATAACTTTCTTATCAATTTCCTTTGATTCGTTTCTAAATTCTTTTGATTGTTTTGTAACAGCTCCAGAAAGAAGTTCAGTCCGATGATGGCCCTACGAATCGTTGGAGGAAATCTTTACTTCGTATTTTCATCAATTTCTTATCAGTTTTTCGTTTTAAACTTTAATGAATTTGAAATTTAGAATTAAAATTTTGAATAAATTGGAAATTTGAAATTGAATTAAACTGATTAATGAAATATGAAGGATAATTTGAATTGTATCGATAAAACGATTTCGTTTAAACCAAATTTGAGATTCTATTATAATTTCTCGGGTGGATCGAAGTCCGAAGAGGGACAAATTGGTATATATATTTTGAGATATTCCGACTTAGATTTTGGAATCTATATCTTGTGTTTGAGGAATTATAGGAGATCAAATCTGTCTATCTCTGTGTTGTTTTCGTGCCTGCGAATTTCGAGGATGAAATTTTTTTAAGGGGGAAGTTTGTAACGACCCTAGATTTTAATTTAGTTTAAATTGATAATTTAATGAATTTTTGAATAAAATGGTTAATAATAATTTGAATTTATAAATTTAATATAAAACAATAAATATTGAAGTAAAATAAACAATTTAAGTTAAAATAAAAGAGGAATAAAAATATAAAGTAAAGATGTTGGATAAATTCTAATATCATGTTTATATTACAAAATAATAAGTATAAGACATACAAGTATATAGACAAATGTTTGATAAGTAACACATTGGAAACAAATCAAATTGGGTAAGTATAACACAAGATAGTAAATTATATTTAAGTATAAAGACAAGTATGCAGGCAAGAAGACAATGAACATATAATTAACTCAAGCAAAGTACAAAGAAAAGGAAACAGTGCAAATACATTTATATCTATAAAACAAGACACATGCATTTAATGAAACATACCTCTAGCATTTAATGCCAGCACCTTCAACATGTTTTTGTACACAAGGAATTAATGTCACCCTGTACACTCTTTTATATATCAACTTCCTCTCTATTCGTTCATTCCAAGCTGTGAGAATCTGAAGTAATGTTATCTCAAACTAAAAACAAACTTTAGTTTAAAAAACATCAAAACATTTCAAGCCTGAGAACAAAAGCTTCAATCAGTTCAACAAGCTTCCCTGTATCCTCTGCTCTTCATACAAGTGAGTAACATCATATTGTTTTATTATTTGAAGTTGAACCTGTTGCATATACATATCTGGAAATAGTATGTTAGAATATCTATATATATTCTCTAAGTATTTGTAAGATGGGTGTTTTGCACAGGTTATGCTATATTGTCCTCTGTCTGGAGTTTTAAAGCACAAACATTTGGAAAAAAAAACTTATTTCCATTCAACTTACTGGTCGTTTGAACCTAAGATTAAAACAAAGTTTATTAGTTATAACATATACTCAAGATTTAAAATACAATTAAGTGAAACAACTTATAAATGTTTCTGGAAACCAAAAAAAAATACTAAGCAACTTGAGATAAGTCGAAAATCTAATCTTTTTAATTCATGAATTCAGGAATATAGATCGAATTCTTAAACCAAAACATGAATTTTAAATCAAAAATCTTGATTTTTAGTGTTGGAATAAAGGAGCAGTTTGGGGTTGAACTGAAAATGGAATTTTGGCAATTTCTGACAACTCCGATGATCTGGAAGGTCGGGGTCTCGTGTGGAGGTGGATGAGTCTATGACAATGGTGGGAAAAATGGTCGGAGGTACTCTCAATCCTCGAGGTGATGGCGGCGTGAGGTTTTTACTTTTAGACCTAGTTTTTTCGATGACGAGAATTCCGTCTCGTTCGTTGTCTATAGGCGACCGAGTTCGCCATAGTTTGGGGTAATGGTAGAGGCGACGTCGACGAAGCCATGGCCGAAGTCTCAGGCCCTACGGTGGTCGGGTTGTGGCGAACGTCGCCGTTCCAGGTTTTGGAGTTGGTGAAGTTGTTTTGATCCAGTTCGACCAAATGTCTCGTTTTTGATTTCGAGGTTATCTCGATGACCTGGGTGATTGTACCGATTGAGGGGGACGTAGTCGAGATGTTGATGATCAAAGAGGTGATCGGAGAAGCCCAGATATGTGTGCACGATGCACATGGTTACGCTAGGGTCAGTGATAAAAGAGAAGAAGAAGAAAGAAAGGGGAAAGAAAGATTAAGGAAAAAGGGAGGAAGGGGAAGCTCGAGTTTGAACACGTGAAAAAGCATATTTGGCTCGAAGCAACCTGGGTTTGAATTTATGAAGGGGGAACTCGAAGCAGGCTGTTGTTCTTATCGAGGAAGTTTCACGTGTTGCTCGAAGTAGATAAGGGGGAGGCTCGGGTTGAAGTTGTTCAGGTTTAAACCTGTAACAGTTTTTAACAGATTTAAATTTTAGTTTTTAAATTTAAAATCAAAGTCAAACTGAGTCTAAATAAAACTTTAAGTATAATTCAAGTTAGATTTGTACAATTAGATTTTTATTTAAACCAATGAATTTTAACGGTTAATCAAACTTATAATTATTTAGAAATGTAATCAAATAAATGTTAATAAATGTCATCAACTAGATTATCTTATAATTAATTAATTTAATAATAATCTTTGTAATAGTTTAAATGAAATTACTTAAGGGGAAGTAATTAAGGAATTAATGACTTATTGTAATTAATTGAGTAATTTGATTAATTTGAATTAATTTAGTTTAATTAATTTGGATTTAATCACTTGATATTTGGAAGTATAATTGCCTGGAGAAGTAATTGATGGATAATTATTGGAGGAAATTAATTGGATGATGTTTGTTAATAAAAGTAATTGGAGTATAATTACTTGAAATTAATCGAGAGGCAACTAAGGATTTTTAATTAAATATAAATTAATATTTAAAAGTTGATTAATCAAGTGGTTGAGCAATAATTAATTCAAGAATAATGTGATAAATCAATTAAGGTAATAAATTTGAGATTTATTTATATAGTTAAAGGTTAGTTAACTAAAGAAAATGATTAAAGATAAATTAATTAGTCAAAAGGAGATAAATTAAAGATTAATTAATAAATATGATAAATTAAGTTTAATTTAATTAAGGTAATTGATCAATTAATTTATATTAAATGAATTTGAAAATTAATTCATCAGGATTGGATAACCAATTCATAAGTAATCAATTTACTAGGAAATAAATTGAATTGATTAGGATTAAACAATTAATTAATCCTGCTTACAAATGTTTATTGAATGCTTATGAATGATTGTATTGTATGAAATGCCTTGAATTGATTATCCTATCTGATTTGTGATATTTTGTTCTGTAGATTGAGCAGTGTATATTTATTTGCATTTGTATATTATCTGTGAATCTGTGAATGGACGATGAGCGTTATAGTTTATATCGCTTATCAACTATATTTCTGTGTTTTAATATTTGATGATTGATGATGTGGCACTTTTATTGTGTTAAACCCCTGGACCACACCATACACACACAAATATGAATTTCACGAGGAAATCGATTAAGTCACAGATTTTTGAAAATAGTTTTGAATTTGAATTTTTAAATTCAAATGGTTTGAAAATGGATTGGGTTTGAAGTGAAAAGCTTTTGAAATGGAATTTCAAAGATGGAAATTTATTTTGAATAACTGGATTAAGTGTTGGAATTTAAATACTTTGATTTAAATTTGAATTCAAAATTAGGAATTGAATTCTGTAATTTGAAACTAGGGATTAACGATATTATACTAGTCATTATGAGCTAAACCATTTTTAAAGTATTATTTTTGAAAATTTGAATTAACCCAAAGATTGTAACTTGTATAAATGAAATCGGGTTTTTCGAAATAAGACTGTTGTTTCAAAATAATAAAAAGCTTTCATAGGAGAAACGAATTTCAAATTATATAGAAGGGATTTCAAGTTTAAACTGAAATAGTTTACCAAGTTATTGATGAATATTTGGAAATGAATTTTGAAAGAGAATATTTGGGAACGAACTTTGAAAGATATAAGTTAAATCTTAATTTAAAGATTTAATGAATTAAATCCAATTTATTTGGAATTGTTTTGAAATCCAGGAATGAATCTTTGAGAAACTAGGCGATCTTCATGAAATAAATCTTTTGTTTAAAAGATTAGAAATCAGTCTAGAGTTGGGTTTTTCAGATAGCTAGGTTCAGTAGATTATCTGGAGTTAGTTCGGTCTTTGGATCACACCAGTCTTGCTGAGCTTGGTGCATCGTTATTGGGGGTTCGAGCTATTGCTGGATTGATTCTTGGAAATGGAGTTGCAGTTTTTGAAGTTCTTCCTTGAAGACTATCTTAGAGTTATTTGTTCCGCTGCTGGTGTTATCGTTTTCTTTTCCGCTGCTATTTTTATTGTATCATATCTCTGATGTATATTGATATCTACTGGATCATCTGTTGTATCAGATATTGTATCAAAGCTGTATATCAATGTATTATTCTTTTATTCCGCTGTGTTATTTACTTAATGTTGTTATAAGCTCCGGCGAATCGGATTTGAACGGTCGAATCTATGGCATTCGAATACGATATGAAGTATGGATGTCGATTTTCGAGCGTGAAAAATCCGAAACGTTACATTTGGTATCATAGCTAAGGTTGAAACTTTAGCTCAGGAGTATAACACGTTAAGTAGCTCATTAGAGATAGGGTGAAGTATATCCTAGAATGAGTGTATCCCTAAGATATCTATTTGAATGCCTCAGTAAATTCTCTTACTATTCACCGATAGTAAGTATGAGTGCAAGAAGAGAACGCGATAGGAGACAGGGGAGTATCACTATAAATGGTCGATGCCCTACAACAGTGGAAATAACTTTCTTATCAATTTCCTTTGATTCGTTTCTAAATTCTTTTGATTGTTTTGTAACAGCTCCAGAAAGAAGTTCAGTCCGATGATGGCCCTACAAATCGTTGGAGGAAATCTTTACTTCGTATTTTCATCAATTTCTTATCAGTTTTTCGTTTTAAACTTTACTGAATTTGAAATTTAGAATTAAAATTTTGAATAAATTGGAAATTTGAAATTGAATTAAATTGATTAATGAAATATGAAGGATAATTTGAATTGTATCGATAAAACGATTTCGTTTAAACCAAATTTGAGATTCTATTATAATTTCTCGGGTGGATCGAAGTCCGAAGAGGGACAAATTGGTATATATATTTTGAGATATTCCGACTTAGATTTTGGAATCTATATCTTGTGTTTGAGGAATTATAGGAGATCGAATCTGTCTATCTCTGTGTTGTTTTCGTGCCTGCGAATTTCGAGGATGAATTTTTTTTAAGGGGGGAAGTTTGTAACGACCCTAGATTTTAATTTAGTTTAAATTGATAATTTAATGAATTTTTGAATAAAATGGTTAATAATAATTTGAATTTATAAATTTAATATAAAACAATAAATATTGAAGTAAAATAAACAATTTAAGTTAAAATAAAAGAGGAATAAAAATATAAAGTAAAGATGTTGGATAAATTCTAATATCATGTTTATATTACAAAATAATAAGTATAAGACATACAAGTATATAGACAAATGTTTGATAAGTAACACATTGGAAACAAATCAAATTGGGTAAGTATAACACAAGATAGTAAATTATATTTAAGTATAAAGACAAGTATGCAGGCAAGAAGACAATGAACATATAATTAACTCAAGCAAAGTACAAAGAAAAGGAAACAGTGCAAATACATTTATATCTATAAAACAAGACACATGCATTTAATGAAACATACCTCTAGCATTTAATGCCAGCACCTTCAACATGTTTTTGTACACAAGGAATTAATGTCACCCTGTACACTCTTTTATATATCAACTTCCTCTCTATTCGTTCATTCCAAGCTGTGAGAATCTGAAGTAATGTTATCTCAAACTAAAAACAAACTTTAGTTTAAAAAACATCAAAACATTTCAAGCCTGAGAACAAAAGCTTCAATCAGTTCAACAAGCTTCCCTGTATCCTCTGCTCTTCATACAAGTGAGTAACATCATATTGTTTTATTATTTGAAGTTGAACCTGTTGCATATACATATCTGGAAATAGTATGTTAGTATATCTATATATATTCTCTAAGTATTTGTAAGATGGGTGTTTTGCACAGGTTATGCTATATTGTCCTCTGTCTGGAGTTTTAAAGCACAAACATTTGGAAAAAAAAACTTATTTCCATTCAACTTACTGGTCGTTTGAACCTAAGATTAAAACAAAGTTTATTAGTTATAACATATACTCAAGATTTAAAATACAATTAAGTGAAAACAACTTATAAATGTTTCTGGAAACCAAAAAAATAATAAGCAACTTGAGATAAGTCGAAAATCTAATCTTTTTAATTCATGAATTCAGGAATATAGATCGAATTCTTAAACCAAAACATGAATTTTAAATCAAAAATCTTGATTTTTAGTGTTGGAATAAAGGAGCAGTTTGGGGTTGAACTGAAAATGGAATTTTGGCAATTTCTGACAACTCCGATGATCTGGAAGGTCGGGGTCTCGTGTGGAGGTGGATGAGTCTATGACAATGGTGGGAAAAATGGTCGGAGGTACTCTCAATCCTCGAGGTGATGGCGGCGTGAGGTTTTTACTTTTAGACCTAGTTTTTTCGATGACGAGAATTCCGTCTCGTTCGTTGTCTATAGGCGACCGAGTTCGCCATAGTTTGGGGTAATGGTAGAGGCGACGTCGACGAAGCCATGGCCGAAGTCTCAGGCCCTACGGTGGTCGGGTTGTGGCGAACGTCGCCGTTCCAGGTTTTGGAGTTGGTGAAGTTGTTTTGATCCAGTTCGACCAAATGTCTCGTTTTTGATTTCGAGGTTATCTCGATGACCTGGGTGATTGTACCGATTGAGGGGGACGTAGTCGAGATGTTGATGATCAAAGAGGTGATCGGAGAAGCCCAGATATGTGTGCACGATGCACATGGTTACGCTAGGGTCAGTGATAAAAGAGAAGAAGAAGAAAGAAAGGGGAAAGAAAGATTAAGGAAAAAGGGAGGAAGGGGAAGCTCGAGTTTGAACACGTGAAAAAGCATATTTGGCTCGAAGCAACCTGGGTTTGAATTTATGAAGGGGGAACTCGAAGCAGGCTGTTGTTTTTATCGAGGAAGTTTCACGTGTTGCTCGAAGTAGATAAGGGGGAGGCTCGGGTTGAAGTTGTTCAGGTTTAAACCTGTAACAGTTTTTAATAGATTTAAATTTTAGTTTTTAAATTTAAAATCAAAGTCAAACTGAGTCTAAATAAAACTTTAAGTATAATTCAAGTTAGATTTGTACAATTAGATTTTTATTTAAACCAATGAATTTTAACGGTTAATCAAACTTATAATTATTTAGAAATGTAATCAAATAAATGTTAATAAATGTCATCAACTAGATTATCTTATAATTAATTAATTTAATAATAATCTTTGTAATAGTTTAAATGAAATTACTTAAGGGGAAGTAATTAAGGAATTAATGACTTATTGTAATTAATTGAGTAATTTGATTAATTTGAATTAATTTAGTTTAATTAATTTGGATTTAATCACTTGATATTTGGAAGTATAATTGCCTGGAGAAGTAATTGATGGATAATTATTGGAGGAAATTAATTGGATGATGTTTGTTAATAAAAGTAATTGGAGTATAATTACTTGAAATTAATCGAGAGGCAACTAAGGATTTTTAATTAAATATAAATTAATATTTAAAAGTTGATTAATCAAGTGGTTGAGCAATAATTAATTCAAGAATAATGTGATAAATCAATTAAGGTAATAAATTTGAGATTTATTTATATAGTTAAAGGTTAGTTAACTAAAGAAAATGATTAAAGATAAATTAATTAGTCAAAAGGAGATAAATTAAAGATTAATTAATAAATATGATAAATTTAGTATAATTTAATTAATTAAGGTAATTGATCAATTAATTTATATTAAATGAATTTGAAAATTAATTCATCAGGATTGGTTAACCAATTCATAAGTAATCAATTTACTAGGAAATAAATTGAATTGATTAGGATTAAACAATTAATTAATCCTGCTTACAAATGTTTATTGATTGCTTATGAATGATTGTATTGTATGAAATGCCTTGAATTGATTATCCTATCTTATTTGTGATATTTTGTTCTGTAGATTGAGCAGTGTATATTTATTTGCATTTGTATATTATCTGTGAATCTGTGAATGGACGATGAGCGTTATAGTTTATATCGCTTATCAACTATATTTCTGTGTTTTAATCTGTGATGATTGATGATGTGGAACTTTTATTGTGTTAAACCCCTGGACCACACCATACACACACAAATATGAATTTCACGAGGAAATCGATTAAGTCACAGATTTTTGAAAATAGTTTTGAATTTGAATTTTTAAATTCAAATGGTTTGAAAATGGGATTTGGTTTAAATGTGAAAAGCTTTTGAAAATGAAATTTCAAAGATGAAATTTATTTTGAATAACTTGATAAAGTTTGAAATTTAAATAATTTGATTTAAATTTAAATTCAAATTTTGAAATTGAATTCTATGATTTAAAACTAGGGATTAAAAATGTTATACCTGTTATATATGGGTTAAACTATTTTAAAAATATTGATTTGGGATGTGAATAGAATTCAAGGGCTTTAACTCGTGTAAATATAATTGGATTTTTCTGAAACGAAAACTGTTGTTTTCAAATAATAAAAGCTTTCACATAAGAAATGAACATCCAATTTGTGTTAAAAAGAACTTCAAGTTTGAAAATGAAGATAAATTCCAAGTTATGAAAATGATTTGAAAGAAGTTGAATCTTGATTTAAAGATTCAACAAGTTAATCGAATTTTGAAAGCTATAAGTTGAATCTTGATTTAAAGATTCAACAAGTTAATCGAATTTTGAAAGCTATGAGTTAAATCTTTGATTTAAAGATTTAAGTGAATTAATCCAATTGAAATAGAAATTGTTTTGAAATCTATGATTGGATCTTTATGAAACGGGGGTGAACTTTATGAAATGAATCTTTTTTGTTTAAAAGATTGGAAATGGTAATTTATTTTAAACCATTTGAAGAAAAGTTTTGGGTTTTAAGTTGTGACTTAATTGAAATCCCAATATCCATATGTTTTTGAAATACTGCGCTCACTGTTCAGTTTAGCCGGAAGAGGCCTTTGTGTCATATATCCCATTCCGAATATGTGATATGTCGTTATGGATAGCATTTGAAGACCGGTGTTGAAGACCGGATATTTTTGAAAGCGAAAGAACAACTCGTCGAATGTCTTTGCATCGACTGGTCACCGGTATAGAGACTCCATATGTGATGGGAAGTCCGAACGTGATTAGTGAATATCCGGATTGCAAGGACTTCTTTGTAAGTTCCTTCGGTTCTGTTCGAGCCCGGAACAGACTTGTATGGATAGTATGTCTGACATTACAAATTGAGATATAAAGCTGATTTCTTTCAAATATATTTCTGTTGGCGGCGGAGAATTTATTCTCTTAGCTTAACACCCTTCTCTGAGACGTATGAGCTCAGAGGTTATGTAGTTGAAGGTTTTTAGCAATATACTCCCAATTTGGTAATGTGACATGCTGAGTGTTGCTGTGAAATGATCATTGTGTTGATCATTTGAGATAGGATCATTTGTTTGATCGTTTATCTTTGTGATCATTTCTATGATCATTTGTTGACCCAAAGCACGGCTTTTGTATAAAGTGTGTCTTTGTGGACGTGACTTCGTCGAGCCTCACACCTCGGAATGGTCAAAACAGGAAAGATGCGGTAAGGTTATGAGGGGTAGCTCCCTTTAGGGTGTGTGCATTTCCTTCTGGAAAAGGGTGATATCATGGTATGGAGCCCAGATACTTACTCATGTGGAAACACTTTATTTATGATTGTGTGATGTTGGTGACGAGCGCTCGGTTAAAGGTCCCAAAGGACCGGGGGATGGCATACTCGTGTCAGTTGTTACCCAGTTAGGGGTAACCCGGCCTTGTGTTGGCAGAGATCCGGTTTGGTTCTCGGAGACGTCCTTCCAGAGGCGTTCTCATGTGGCAATGGGAAGTTCCTTGGCCTGACCATTCATTGGAAATCCAAAGAAACAATACGATCTTGTACGGTATTAGTTGTAGAACCTATCATTCACTTATGGTGGCGCCCCACTGTTTGGATGGTAGCTATATTAGGCATAAGTGCGGAATGCCTATGCTGGCTAAGATTTATATTCTACTTTTGAAATTGTTTTATATACTATGCACTAGTAATAATATCAAATGTTTCTTTTTAATGCGTATCAAGCATCTTTGACTATCATAAGGAGAAATCTCCTCCGATTCTGCGTTTGCATTGTGTGTGTGTGCGGGAGGCCTTATGGTAGTCTCATTTTTAAAAAGCAGTGCGAATTGATTTAAAAAATCTTTTGTAGATTGTTTTAAAAGACAAACTGTTTTTGTTGCTCACACCAGTCCCACGACTGATCCGGAGTTTATTGTTTTCTTTCCTAAACTCTGGGTGCTCATTATTTTCTACACGAGCAGTCTAGAGTTGGGTTTTTCAGATAGCTAGGTTCAGTATATTATCTGGAGTTAGTTCAGTCTTTGGACCACACCAGTCTTGCTTAGCTTGGTGCATCGTTATTGGGGGTTCGAGCTATTGCTGGATTGATTCTTGAAAATGGAGTTGCAGTTTTGGAGTTCTTCCTTGAAGACTATCTCAGAGTTATATTGTTCCGCTGCTATTTATTGTATCATATCTCTGATGTATATTGATATCTATTGGATCATCTGTTGTATCAGATATTGTATCAAAGCTGTATATCAATGTATTATTCTTTTATTCCGCTGTGTTATTTATTAATGTTGTTATAAGCTCCGGCGAATCGGATTTGAACGATCGAATCTATGACATTCGAATACGATTTGAAGTATGGATGTCGATTTTCGAGCGGGCAAAATCCGAAACGTCACACAACTGTAGACAACACCGCTCCCTTGAATACCATATGAATGGACATGTAGGAACCTGAAAGTAAACCCTACGTCGCGACATGGAAAACTGAAAAGTGAGTGGATGATCAGGACCGGGCTCTATGAGCTATAAGTACTGATCCCATGGATGAACGATAATGTTATCGCGCCGCCTCATATCCATCTGTTGTCTAGCCTCCATCAGCTCATTGTGCACCCCCCGTGCAACACGGGACAAATGCATAGGAGGACCCCGACGATGCAATCTAGGAAAGTAAATATAAGGTGTGGCATTCGCCTCTATAATAAGTTGGGGGTGCATATTGGCAGTATAAGTACCAAAATGGAAGAATGTACCAAAATCCATACATCTGTCTAGACTGCTGAAGCACATAAGTATCCAATGCTACGTTAAAATAACCAATAATAGCAGTACCGTAATAATATATATGCAGTCCATCCACATCTACTAATCCAGCTAAAAAGCCAAGCCTAATCGTACCCTTATTGTTACTAAAAAATGTAGATCCAAAAAGGTATAATATGAAGGCACGGATAACCAGAGTGTGCATATCCTCAACGGCCATGTACTCTACTATATAGCACTGCAGACAAGTGAGAGTAATAGCTCATCCTCTAACCTCCTCATCGACCAAAGCCGGTAAATAAGCTGAATATGACTCGAAGTTCTCAAATGAACTATCAAATGAAACAGGAAGAAGGTCCGGTCGACCAACCTCTTTGCCAGTAAGCATATAAAAATCTAGAGGAGTCAGTCCTATCTGAAAATTAGGGAAATGAAATGTGTGAGTGGTAGGCCACCATCTCTCGGTGAGGGCCTCTACCAGGCAGCGATCTACATGTGCAAATCTAGGTAAATCTAGAAATTCACCAAAAGGTGACGCATGTAGCCTATCCGAAATCGGCTACGGTAACTGATCAAAATACTCAGACATACACCTATACCAACTACCTCACATCGCTACCTGACGAACCTAAATGTATGATTATGTAATGTTAAAATAAACAAACAATTATCATACATATACAATTAAACGTATACCTATGGCGTCGCTATAGCTGCAGTAAGTCGATGCGAAACAATAGAGGGCAAGTCGTGCAAGGATCGAAGATTGTCTGGAGTCACGGTAGCATAAGGAGGGACATGAGCATGTCCGATATTGGCATCTGTAGCATATCGAACGGTGCGTCTTCAGTTTTGATCGGACGGGGCGACATTTGGACGTAAAGTACAACAAAAAAAACTAATTGAAAAAAGGTGAAAGAGGTGGAAACGAAGGGAAGGGGAGAGAGGCCCCTGATATAGACGTTGGAATCAGACGCCTGAAGACCAGACGCCTGTTCAATAGGCGTCCGGTTTCTTTCAAAAGCGGACGTCTGTTGAACAGGCGCCTGACCTCATTTCTGTTGAAGAAATGAGAGGCCTCCAACATTTCGGAGTGCAGAAAATTCAATTTCCGCACTCCGAACTGTTGGAGATGCTCTAAGAAAAGCAAGATTTTATTAGCATTGTGCTTCCACTAACACCAAATATACGCCTATTGCTAATAAAAACAAACTTTGAAAAGTAGGCACGCTTGTACTTGTTGAAGACAATGCTTTTAAGTCAGCTGTTTACATTTTGCCAATTTCCTATTGTCCCTACGAAATTGAGGCTTTGAAGAGTGTGGCTGTACTTTTAAAAGACACCGCCCTTAAATAAGACCGTATCATAAGTTGATTAAGTACATCCTTAATATTGGTGAGAGATTTTCCTATTGGAACTAAAGTAAACAACGATATAAAATCAACAACATGTAGAGCATGGTTTTAATTAGTTTGTATGGACGTTGATTGAGTTTCACTGTGTCAATTTTGGTATTGTTCTTTGAGTTTATAAAACACTCCGACCAATGTACAGTTGTTAAATATAAAACTCCATAACCATTATCTCGTAAACATGATCATTGCCTTGACAGAGTTTGTAAGCCTGCGGATCTAATATTGAAATAAAGGAAAATAGTCATTTACCACAGTTCAAAAGAGGTAGCCATTGCTTTCATTATATTATATATACCTCTGAAACTGCGGAAGAGTTA